>JANUWF010003372.1:400148-1000148 GCA_026120185.1 Voacanga thouarsii | reverse complement strand
TTTCCGTGGTGGCCCGAGTTCGAATCCTATCTCTTGTGAATCTTAGTTTCTCTTCTTGAAGATTCTTTTCCTTAGAGTTTCCATGTCTTGGCCGAAAAAGATATAGCAAACCTAGAGAAATTTTAGTGCAAATATTCCAAGGAAATAAGTCTCTATATTTATTTCCTAAATTCAAGGACTTTGATGTGAATAAAGTTCACTTTTAATATTCAGCTTTTATTCCTTAGGATTTTCGAAAAACCCTAGCTAATAATTAAAATTTCAGTTTGATTTTAGCTTAATAGATGTTGCCATGGATAGTTGGAATTAAAGAGTCATTCTTCTAGTAGGAAACCTTGTTGGTTTTAAACCTAGAACTTTAGCTAAAAATCTGGAAAATTTTCCAGCTAGTGCCGCCACTTCTTGAAGGAATTTTAGCTCAACTCAAACTCTTCCAAAGCTAGGAAATCTTTTCCTAAACCTTTAGCAAATCAGATTTTATTTCAATCCTAATTTAAGTAGGTTTTGCTACCTTTTTCTAGCTGAAATTCGGCAGCCTTGTGCAAGCACAAGCTGTCCGAAAACTCCAGCACTCCTAGGTGCAATACAACACTCCAAACCCTAGCTCAAAACATCTAGAACACTCCTCATAAATTCAGATTACCCTAGCTGCACAAAACCAGATTTTTATCTCCAAAAAAACTACAGATTTTGGCCAGTCTTGTACAGGAATTTCGGCCAGCTTGCACTCCTACACAAACCGAAATTTTGCACACCAAAACACACAAGAATCCTCAGTTGATCAAGCCAATTTTATGCGCCTAAAACCCTCATCTTTTCTCTGAAAATTGCGACAGAACCACAGTTACAACAAACCAAAATTTCTCCTCTTATTGTTCAGAAATTTCGTACAGCAAAACCACTACACGCGTACAGAAATTTCAGCTCTTCAAACCTTCTCAAACTCTTCTTTGTTTGGCCCAAAATTCTGAACACATTCAGCCCTTCCTTTGAGCAATATTTCGGCCAGTACAAAGAAGCAAATTACAGAATATTTTTTCCCTTAAACCCTCCCTAAGTCGGCAGCAATAAGGCACACCATAAGCTGCAATTTTTTCCCTTGCTGTCCAAGAAACCTAAAGCCATTAGGAGTCTTCTTAAATACCACCATCTAACCCTAAACCATTCTTCTCTAACCCTAAAGCATAGTAACCGATTACCCTCTCTATTCTACACGAAAAATTCCAGCAAGAACTCCACAGCAAATTTCGAAAATCTTAAGAGCAATACCTAGCAAAAAAATCGAACACACCTTAAGGTAAGCAAAAATCCTCTCTACCTCTTGATGCCGTTTTCTCTAATGATTCTTTTCTCCTTCTTGTTCCCTTAAATCATGCTATATAGAGGCTGATTTCATCTTCTTCTTTAATTTTCGGTC
The DNA here is from genome assembly GCA_026120185.1 of Voacanga thouarsii. NCBI lineage: Eukaryota > Viridiplantae > Streptophyta > Magnoliopsida > Gentianales > Apocynaceae > Voacanga > Voacanga thouarsii. The sequence continues at coordinate 998,731 of JANUWF010003372.1, read as the reverse complement.
AAGAGGAGCAAAGGAGGTAGCTTTTCTTTTCTTTTCAAGCGAACTCGGGACAATCACCATAGGAGCATCGGGACCTCATTACCCGGTTGTTGCAAGGTAAGGGAATACCCACCCTTGATGCCGAAAGTAAGGTTTAATGATGTCTATTAGGTGGATGAGCATATGATCATGGTATATGATCTGTGGGGATTGGATAGTTTACTTGGATTTAAATAGGGGATTGCGAATTGTTGTGAAAATAAATGAGATTAGAGCATGTTCGAATTAATTGAGACCCTGATCATGATATTATATGGTGTAGATCAGGAGGATAATTGAGGAAAGCAAGCTGTGATTTTATCTCATTTATCTGAGGCATATCAAGTAAGTCATTGCATAAACTCTTTTTTTAAATGTTGTGATGGTAAGTCCTTGTATGAGCTCTTTGGTTAAATGTTTTGATGGCAAGTCTATGTTGTGAAGCTTTGTGAAGCTATTGTTGAACTATGATTATTTGGGTTGTAAACGTGGAAGGTTATTCTTTAAACGGTTTTGTCAAACTAATGATTTTATCAAGAAAACTATTCTTTCCTAAATTTTTAGAAAACCTTTTTAGAGAAAAACCACGTTGTACAAAGCCAAGGTGTGGATATATTTTGAATCAGGAATTGACGGATATGTTCGTTGAGTACTTAATAAGGGTAGGCTAACAATACCTGTCTTGGAGGGCTAGCGTAAGTCTTCTGGCAGGAAGCCACCTCCAGAAGATGAACTTTGCTTGAAAAGGTGACAGTGTTGGTTGGTCAGGCTAGTCCGAGCTAGCATTTGCACCTGGTATGGTATTATTTATATTCCCGGCATGGACACCCGGATGGTTTTATTGGGTGTAGAGATGGAGGAGTATCTCACCCGGTGAGCTGTACACTCACCTTGATCAGAACGCCCAACGTGTGGTAATCTGGTCCGGACAAGGTGCACAAAGTGTAGTGCCTTGGCCGTTTTGTTCTCATGGAACCCAACGTGTGGTGACATGACTGTTTATCCGAGTGGAGGATTTATTTTGTACAAAGTGTGACAATGAGAAAAACCCACTCCTTGCGAAAAGAGATTGTTTATAACTTGCCAAATTATTTCTACAAATGTTTTATACTTTGCATACACGTACTATTCAAAACACCACGTGCACACACAAGACTTACTGAGATTTATTCTCACACGGTTTTACATCATGTTTCAGGAGATAGATTGTGCTGAGTCAGCGGGGCTTTGACAGTAGAGGCTTTTGCTATTTTTCCTATGCTGTTCTAGGAGACTTTTGTCGTTTATGCTTCTGAACAATATTTCTTTTATTTCGTATTGCTCCAATTTGAGCCCGATGTAATAAGAGTATTTCTTCATTTATCAAAGTTGATTCTTTTGGAGATTGCCTTTATATTTTATATCTTGTTTTAAAGACCTCTTGTCCTACAGGACGAGGCGACATCCCCACCCTTTTAGGGTACGTAGTCGTGGGGTGTTACATAATATCTATATATTTGATTTCTTTAATAAAAGCTACCATTCATTTGACTAAAATATCACTATTTTATATAAAAGACCAAATCCACATTTTCCTAGGGTTTTCAAAATTTACTAAAAGAAGTCATAGTATTAATCATTTTATTGATGAAATAAAATTAGCTTAGGGACAACAAGGTCATTATCATATTTCCACTTGCTAACCACAATCATGAACATATGCTCCACTCCAATTCATCAAATCATCTAAATCATGAATAAATGCATAAATCTAAATTTACCAAGACATGATCCGAACCCTACTATCATAAACATAATCGTGGCTTTAACAATTATATATGAACATAAACCCTATTCACTAAAGGTGACATAATCTCTAACATGCTTGATCACATATACTACTCACGACATGGAGAGCATGCAACAAAACCCTAAAACATCATATAACCTAACCAAGACCAATCATCATCATGCATCAATTCCATCTCCATCATATACAAACATTTATTCATGCTTCAATCTCAACTCATCACAACAACACATGCTCAAACCCTAATCATAATCCATCTCCTTCCAATATCATCCTAGAGACATGAATCTAGAATTTAAAGAGAGGGTTGAAGAGGCTTACTTGATTGATGACTACCTTGGAGTAGTTTCGAAGGGATCCAACTCTTAGGAGACTTGATCTGCCCAAGAGAGATGAAGAAAATATGGCCATGGTTGAAGAAACCATTCGGCCAAGAGAAAGAGAGAGAAGAGGAAAAGAGAGTCCATTAGTATGTTTATATATATATATTCATTAGAAGTTGAAGATGAGAGAAGGTAGGGTGATTGATCATGCTTACCTTGAAGGTGTTCTTGAGCCTTTACAAAAATACTGATTTTTTGGTCCAAAAGAGAGAGTTGGATTTCGAAGTTTGATGTTAAAAATTGTAGAACTGGTTTCAAGGGGTGGAGTAGGTGTGTTCTGAAGTTTTTGGAGAAGATTAGAGTGGTATTAGGCGTATGGATGCTAGTAGGTGTTCTAGGTGTTCTTGAAGGTTAAAGAGAATGGAGAGGATTTGATTGAAGCTGGCCAAAATTCTGTGGGATTGGAGTGGCCGAATTGTTTGAGAGGTTTTGGTAGTTGATTTTTTTGGGTTTGAGAGGAAAAGGAAGGCTGGTTGTTTGAAATCCTAAAAGAATATTTTAGGGAATCAAATTTGGAAACAAAATATGGCAAGAAGATCTTTGATGGAGGAGAGCTTTTGGGAAGCTCCAATGGCCAGCTGAGTTGGCTAGGGATTTTGTTGGAATGAAAGATATTTGAAGAAGCTTAATGGTGGCCGAAAATATGGTGAACAATGGTGAAGGGATTTCTGGTTGTTTGAGGGTTGATTTATGGTAGTTTACTAATTAGGTTTGCTGGAATTTTGGTCTCCAATCAATGGCTTGATTGGAGTGATTGTTGGAGATATTTTAGGGGCAGCCATGGATTGTTTTTCGAGCAGACTACTGGAGAAGATAATGGAGCTCAGTTCATGGCTGTTCAAGGGAAGTTTGTATAGAAAAAATGGTGAAGTTTCGGTCAGGGCTGAAGAAAGAAGAAAGCTGGAAATTTTTGTTTAGGATTTTCGCAAGCTGGCTGGAATTTCCGGGCAGATTTTTCTGCCATTGTTCAGTCAGTTTGCAGAGGATTTGAAGGGCATTTAGAGGTCTTTCAAGGCTGGTTTCCAGCCTTCTTCATGGAGGAAAAACATGGCTAAGTTGCTGGGTGAAAAATTGAAAGAAAACAGCTTGGTTTAGGTTCACCAAAGCTGCGAATTTGTCCAGAAAATTTCCTGGTTTGCGTAGCATTTGTACAATCCGGTTTTGGCCTTATAATTTCAGACTTCAAGCTAGTAAAGAGGGCTATTTTTCTGGTAGCATTTGGGAGGGAATGATGGCTGAAAATTTCGACACTTGGACTGATCAAGAAGCTGGAAAAATTCCAGATTACTTCATGAAGAAAATGAACATAGCTAGGGTGGAGTTTTGAGGGTTCAACCATGGAGATTAATTCTCTTGGGAACCTTCCACAACTCCTACTCATTTTTGGCCCACAAGATGTCTTACACTTAGATATTTTTGAACCTTCAAAGCCACAGCACTTTGCTAGAATTTTCTGGAATAAAATTGGCTTGAATAAATTGAACAACTTAATGAATTAAGAAGTAAGAAAAACTAAGGATCAAGAAGGGTATGAATTCCTTTAGAAATTTTTGTAGGGCACAAGAGTAGGATTAAGACATTCCTATCATGTCTCCCCTAGGTCAACACCTCTACTCTTCCCTAAAGCATATAAGGCCGAAATATAGCCTTCCCAAACAAAAATAAAATTTAATCATGCTAAAGCTCCAATGATGGGATTTGAACCCAAGACCTCAAGAATTAATTTCAAAGCTTTAACCACTAAACCACAACAACTCTTGTTCTTATTTTCTCTCCAAAATATTTTTCCTATTGAATCCTCAAGCTATCTCCCTATTTTCACCCCAAGCAAAAATTACCATTTTGCCCTTCTTATTCAATAAACATAATCAAGCCTTCTAGGCTACAAATCACAAATCCAAAGCATATAAAATCATATAAAAATATATTTAAACATGCAATATAATATGATATACATCCCAACCCCCTTACTCTAAGGTTGGTTTCAACTGGGGTTTCACAAGTTGGAGATTTTGCATTGATTATAGGATGCTAAACAAAGCCACTAGGAAAGACCACTTCCCTCTCCTTTTTATTGACCAAATGTTGGAAAGGTTAGCTGGACATGAATGCTATTATTTCGTGGATGGAATTTTTGGCTATTTACAAATCCCTATAGTTCATGAGAACCAAGAGAAAACCACTTTCACATGTCCATCTGGTACTTTTGCATATCGTCGAATGCCTTTAGCCTTTGCAATGGTCCCGAAACATTCCAAAGGTGCATGACAGCTATATTTGAAGGGCTCATGGGGGACATCAAGGAGGTATTTATGGATGATTTCTCAATTTTTAGTGATTCGTTTGACTTGTGTTTATGTAATCTTGAAAAGGTACTAGATGTGAAGAAACTAACATCATGCTTAATTGGAAAAATTGCCACTTTTTGGTGCAAAAAGGTATTATGTTGGGGCATACAATTTCAAGGAAGGGTATAGAAGTAGATAGAGCAAAAATTGAAGTAATTGAGAAGCTGCCTTCTCCTACTTCTGTGAAAGCTATAAGGAGCTTTCTTGGTGATGTAGGTTTTTACAGGAGGTTCATTTTAGATTTCTCAAAAATTCTGAACCTCTTACCTCTTCACTTGAAAAGGATGCTATGTTTAATTTTGATGAAAAATGCCTCAATGCTTTCACCATACTTAAGGAAAAATTGATTAATTCACCCATTTTGATTGCACCTGATTGGTCTCTTCTATTTGAACTAATGTGTGAAGCAAGTGATTTTGCAGTTGGTGCAGTACTTGGATAATGAAGGAATAAGCACTTCCAACCCATATACTGTGCAAGCAAGACTTTAACGGATGCGTAAGAAAATTACACAACAATAGAGAAAGAGTTGCTTGCCATAGTGTTTGCTTTCAATAAATTTCGTTCTTATCTTATTTTGTCCAAAGTCATTGTTTATACGGACTATTCTATTCTAAAGTACCTACTAACCAAACATGATTCCAAGCAAAGATTGATAAGATGGGTATTATTATTGCAGGAATTTGATTTGGAAATTAGGGACAAAATGTAACACCCCGGAAAACCTAGGCCCGCCAGGGCCGGGGATGTCGCCCAGTCCAAAGGACAAGGGGTCTTTATAACTAGGTCATAAATAAAAATTGCTGGAATAAATAATACTCAAGCTAAAAGAATTTATTATAACCCAAAAATACTTCAAAAGTACATCCATGAAATTCCAAAACAAAACCCATAATTAAAATCATCCACACTCGTCTCCCAAAGCAGTACATAAAAAAAAAAAAAACACATTCTCTTCCAAGGTAGCTACTCACCCACAACAGGATCAACCTGAAATCACGATAAAAGGTGGTGAGACAGAAATCTCAGTAAGTCCGTGTGTGCTTTGGGTGTTTAGCAGAAACAATTCGTGGATGCAAAGTGTGAAATCTTTATAAGAGAAACATTGGCAAGCAATAAACATTAGTCAAAAGCAAGAGTGGCGTTTTGGCTCTTCTAGCCATACATAAGTAATGAAATTAACCACTCGAAAGAAATGGATATGGGTTACCACACTTTGGGCCCCATAACTGGTCAGAATGCCTAACACGTTGTGCAGACTGATAAAAGTAGGTGATCGGCCTACTGGGCAAGATACTCCTCCTTCTCTATACCCAAACAACCACCGGGTGTCCATTCCGGCAAAAACACAGTCACTTGACTGAAACAAAATAAACTGCTAGCTCGGACCGGCACGACTCACTGGAACTGGCATCTTATCCGGGAAGGACTCACCCCTCAGAGGTGGCCACCTACTGAGAGACTCACCCTAACCCTTCAAAGACTAGTCCTAGTAGTCTACCCTTATTGAGTACTCAACGACGTTTCCCACTTGGGATAAAATGAACAGAGCATTGCTCTGCAAGAAAATAGCAATTTGAGGGTTTCCAAGGTTTTGAGCGAAATCAGTTTTAGAAAGAGTTTCGAGTTTGGAAAATCTGCTCAATAACTTTTGAATAATTCCAGCGTTGGAAATAAAGATGAATTCAACCCTCAATTGCCTTCAAATAAACGAGTGTCCATACACTCCATATTTAGCTTGCCATAAGAAAACATTTCACATCGATAGGTTTTATGCAAGAGCTTACCTGCTTCTTGCTCACAACAACAAGGTCTCGAATAGCTGACCTAACCCCACATGGCAAATACAAATCTTAATCAGATTCAAGCCACAATCCACCTCCTCAATTTTAAATCAACTCAATTCACTACTACCATGATCCTAGTGCCTCAAGCTTTAAGGCAAAACAATAATTGAATAGGTTTATAAGCTCAGTTTAATTTGTTATTTAAAATAATTAATGGATTAGGAAATAAATTCTATTAAGTTGAAAGTTCAACTCTTGTTAAGGAAAATTTAGAGTTTATTTGATCAAGAGCCATAGGTGGTACTAGGTAAAATAGTGATTAATGATAGCTTAGTTGTTAGAAAATAATTGATAGCTTAAACTAGTTAAGATTAAATTTAATAAGTCTTTCTTGGAAAATAATAAGTAAATCCTTAAGGGTTTTGATCTAGTAATTATTTTATTAAGCATGAATCTTTTTCATAAAGGCTTTAATTAATTTGCTTTATTTTCAATAACCTTTATTTATTTTATTTTCTAGAAAAATCATTATTTATTTGACTAAAATATCCTTTACATATTTTATAATTCCAAATCTACCCTTCCTAGGGTTTTCAAAATTCTTTAGCACAAATTATTAGTAAATATTTTATTCATGAAATAAAATTTGCTTAGGGACAACTAGATCATGATCAAGATTCCATGATCATAACCAATAACATACTCAATCCTTCAATTCATCAAATCATCCAAGTCTTGCACATAGGCATAGATCTAAATTTATTATTACATGATTTAACCTCTACTAGCACAAACATGATCATGGCTTCAAAATCTAATCATGCATATAAATCCTATTCACCCATGGTGACATAATCTCTAGCATGCTTCATCACAAATACTACCTATGACATGCATCAAATCTCAACTCATCATTAAATCAACCAATATATTCCTTCCATGCATAAATCCCATCTCCTTCACACTCATACATATACTCATGCTTCAATCCACAGCATCACATACACAAACCCATCGCCATTCATCAACTTAGAGACATGATTCTAAACTTTAAAAGGAGGATTGAAGGTACTTACTTGATTGATGAATGACTTGAAGGAGTTTAGAGAAGATCTCCACCCCTAGATGGCTAATCTTGTTCAAGAAGGGTGGCGAAAGCATGGTCATGGGGAAAGAGACCATTCGGCCAAGGGAGGAAATTTCGGTCCATGAGAGAGAGAGAGAGAGAGAGAGAGAGAGAGAGAGAGAGAGAGAGAGAGAGAGAGAGAGAGAGAGAGAGAGAAGAAAATATCATTAGCATGCTTATTCATATAGGTTTTCATTAGAGATTAAGTTTGAAGAGGATGAAGTTGTTAGAATAAGTTTACCTTGAAGATGTTCTTGATCTTCACAGAAATTTCTGCTTTTTGATCCAAAGTACCAAGATGATTTGAGGAGTTTGATGTTAATAAGGGTGTTGATGAATGCACAGCAAGGAGTAGATCAAATCTGGAGGTTTTTGTGAGGGTTTGAAGTGGTTTGGAGGGGTATTAGGTGTGGAGGAGTAGGTGTTCTTGGTGTAGTGTGTGTGTGTTCTTGTTGCTTGAAGAAAATTGAGAGAGAGAGAAGAGAAGCTGCCGATTTTTTTGAGAAGTTGTGGCTGCCGAAATTCTGTAGGGTTTAGGGAGGGACTTCTCTGATTTGGAAGGGAAACGAAGGACTAATTGTTACAATCCTTGAAGAATATTTTTAGGAAGATAATTTGGAAACTAGATATTCCAAGAATATCTTGATTTTTCTGGACAGCTTTGAATTCTCCTATGGCCGACTGGATTGTGCAGTTTTCTGTGGAATTAAAGCTAGTTAAAGGAGACTTGTGGTGGCCAAAATTAAGGTGCACAATGGTGGAGAAGATGTCTGATCAATTGAGCAAAATTTTATGGAAAGTTGTTAAACAAGATGGCTGAAATTTTTGGAAAGTAATCAAGCTAAATTGCGGGGATTTGGTTGAGAGATTTTCGGTCAGCCATGGAGGGAATTTCGTGCAGAAGCTTCAGGGAACAATGGAGCTCTGTTAATGGAGGTTTAAGAGAGGTTTTGATAGAAGTAGGATGGGGTTTTCAGTTGAAACAAAATAGGAAACAAGCCGGGCAAAAATTCTGCTAAGGAATTTCGCTGAACAGAAATTTCCTGGCAGAATTTTTGTCTGCCATTCCCAGAAGATTTGCAGCGAGGTTTGAAGGGGATTTCAGGGGTATTCAAGGCTAGTTTCTAGCCTTCTTTATGGAGGAAAAACATGGCTATGGTGCTGCACAAAATCTGGGAGCAAACAGCTTGATTTGGAGCTCACAAAGCTGATTTTCGTACAGGAATTTTTCCTGTTTTACTCCAGCTTGTGCGGTCCGAATTTGGGCAAGAAACTTTCAGGTTTCAACTGACCCTAAAGACCATTTTTCTGGTAGCATTTGGGAGGAAATGTGAGCTAAAATTTTTGACCTTTTAAAGGCACAACAAGCTGGAAAATTTCAGCTCATTTCATGAAGATAGATGAACTAAGTTAGAGGAAGAATTTTAGCAAGCTTTCAAGAGGGATTTTCCTCTTGAATTTTCCCACAAATCATTTACATTTTCCAAACCATGAAAAGCCTTTTACTAGGACATTTTGATCCTAAAAGACCTTAGTCCTCTACTGAATTTTCTGGAAAGGAAAAGGATAGAACACCTTGATCAAACTAAGGAGTTGGAAATTAAGAAAAATTAAAGATCAAGGGAGAATGAATTCCCTTTAGGCATTTCGCGAAGAACAAAAGAGTGAAGTGAGAATTCTCCTAACATGTCTCTCCTAGGACATCATCACCACATTGATCTAGGCCCTCATGGCCGAAACCATTATTTTCCAAGGAAAATAAAATTTACTCAAGCTAAAGCTTCTATGATGGACTTTGAACCTTAGACCTCAAGAATTAATTCCGAGGCTCTAACCACTAAACTACAACAACTCTTGTTGCTATTTCTACTAGAAAAATTATTTCCTATTCAATCCACAAGCTATATCCTTATTTTCACTTCGGGCAAAAATTATCATTTTGCCCCTCTCACACATCAGTCACCAACAAGACTCCAAGATAATAAAAATCAAATTCAAAGCACATAGAAATCATATGAAAAAATAATTAATCATGAAATAAAGCATGATATGCATCCCAACCCCCTTACTCTAAGGTTGGTCTTGACTGGGGTTTTACACAAAAAGGGTGCGAAAAACTTGGCTGCGGATCACTTGTCAAGAATGGATAATCCCAATATGGAATTATTGGTAGAGGAGGACATCAATGACATCTTTCCAGATGAACAACTCTTGCTCATAGAAGGTGAGATTTGAAACACCCCTTGGTTTGCAGACTTTGCTAATTACTTGGTTGCAGGAATCATCCTAAAAGATCTCACAAGGAAACAAAAAACGAAATTCCTCTCTGAAGTAAGGTAATACATTTGGGAAGACCCTTATTTGTTTAAGTGTTGTGCAGACCAAATCATTCGAAGATGTGTGGACTCTAAGGAAGGAGAGGATATTCTTAGACATTGTCATGAAGGACTTGCTGGAGGCTACTACCAAGACAACAACACTGCACGAACGCTGCTTGAGTCTAGATTCTATTGGCCCATATTGTTCAAAGATGCCCACAGGTTTGTTCAAAGTTGTGATAGGTGTCAACGCACATGTAACATTTCTAAATCTAATGAGATGCCATTACAAATTTTTTAAACTTGTGAAGTATTTGATTGTTGGGGGATAGACTTCATCGGACCTTTTCCTAGTTCTTTGGGTAATAAATACATTTTGGTAGCAGTGGATTACATTTCTAAGTGGGTAGAAGCACAAGCTTTACCAACTAATGATGCAAGGGTTGTGGTAAAATTTTTGAAAAAACTTTTCACTCGTTTTGGTGTGCTTAAGGTGCCCATTAGTGATAGGAGGACTCATTTTTTTGTAATACTCAAATGGAAAAAGTTCTCAAACATCTAGGAGTGAACCATAGGTTTGCCACCCCCTATCATCCCTAAACAAGTGGACATGTTGAAGTGATTAATAGGGAAATCAAAAGAATCTTAGAAAAAATTGTTAATCCTACGAGGATGGATTGGAGTCTAAAATTAGATGACACTCTTTCGGTGTACATGACAGCTTTTAAGACCCCAATTGGCACAACTCCTTTTTGGTTAGTTTATAGAAAAGCATTTCATTTACCTGTTTAGATTGAGCATAAAGCTTATTGGGCTATAAAACTTGTTAACCTTGATCATGAGTCAGCTGGAAAGTCAAGCTTGCTCCAACTCATAGCCTTGGAGGAGTTGCACAAGGATGCTTATAATATAATTCAATGCAGTATAAAGAAAAGGTAAAAAAATGGCACGATAAGCATAGCACTCGACAACATGAATTTGAGAAAGGAGATCAAGTGTTGTTATTCAATTCTCGCTTACGAATTTTTGAGGTATGTTGAAATCAAGGTGGTTGGGACCATACACGGTAAGTAAAATATTCCCCTTTGGAACTCTTGAAATTACTCACCCCCACTGGGCACACTTTCAAAGTCAATGGCAATCTAGTTAAATGCTATGTTGGTGAAATTCTTCGCAACACAGATAAGGTGGATATGCTTTTTGACACTGTAGAATAAAACTTCTTAGGTTATCTTGATTTTTTTCTTTCGTACTATATGTTTTTTCTTTTCGTACTATTTTCTTCACTTTTTGCTTGTTTTTCTTTTCTAGTTTTTATACTTTGGTGTGTTTCTTTTGTGTATTATTCTTTCTAGGTACTTCAACAATGCTCATTTCTGCTGGAATTTAACTTTTCTGTAGGAGAATGCACAATGCAATGGAAGTATTTTCTTTCTTCCCTTTTCCCCTTTATTTTTGGTCTCGTGGCAATATTTCCTTGCTCTATTTTTTTGGCCATTAAGGACAATGTCCAGTTTAAGTGTGGGGGAGTGGTTAGAATGTGAATTCTCTTATGCTTCATTCTTCTTGAAATTCTTTGATGGAAATTTTTCAATTTTTTTTCCTAATTTTTTTGAGCTTTCAAGATATATTTTTAATGCATGTCTTTGTGCTAGATCATAGAGCATATGTTCTATAGCATTTGTGGCTTATGCACGACTTTTTGCACGCACTTGGACTAAGTAGTTCTTGATCAAATGCTTTACATTGTTTTTAAACCTGTTTTTTTGCTAAAATTCATTGAGCATTCTAGAACTTACTTGAATACCTCTCGAGGCGAAATAAGAAAGACATTCACGATTTAACTTAGGGATGACGGTAATAGGCCTTCTTTGGATAGTTTGAGCTTTTCAAGTCTACCTATTTTATATTATCCCTAGTGCCTATTTTAAGCCTAAATTGTTAATTTCTTCTTAAACTCATTATCATACTTTGTCCATTACTTCTTTCTGAGAGTTTGATTTACTTTTCAATTCTTTGATTGCTCTTGATGGATAAAAGTACAAGTAGAAGAATTATGAGGGAGAATGCTTGTGTAAATATCATGACTTGTAACTTTCAGTCATGCATCATGTGTTGAGTTGGAGTTGTGAAAGGAGAAAGGAGGAAATAAAAAAAAGATTGAGAAAAACAAAAAGCTTCTAGAAAAGGTTGAAAGGAAAAAACTGAGAAACAAACAAAAGGAGCATTTGAAAGAAGAGAAAAAGAAAAGAAAAGCTGAAAGAAAAAGAAAAGAAGAGCACAGGAAGAATGTTGGTTGAGTTGAAATAAGAAATGCTGAAATTTTGATGATCTTATGCAATATGATTGATGAGTTGAGAACTATTAATGAAAAGAATGCAAGATTTGCTTGAATTGTAATATGATTGCTATACAAGGTTATGGGTTTTTGATTGGTTTTGTGATAGAAGAGCAAGAAAAGTTTGGAATCTATTGGTACATGTTATTTATTCTTTTCTTGCAAATTCTCATCTTTTTTTTATATTTGATTTTCCTATATCCTTCATTTGATAGCTACAATACAAACCCTTTTAGTCTTATATTGCAAGTTTAAAAGTCCTACTTGACCTAAGTAGAGCTATGATATGTCTCGGATTAGTGGAGAGAGTGTATGAAAAGTAAGCTTATGGAATGTATATTTCTTTTTAACTAAATTATTTCCAATGATTTGAGAATGATGTCAAGTGTTGGGATGGTTCTACTAGTCATTATTCACTTACACAAGTCAGTCATTTATTATGAAAGGTATAATAGCATATGTTTTGTTGTCTTGAATAAAGAAAGCATTGGAAATATTATTTTAAAATTGATTGAGTGATTTTGTGAAAGCTTGTGTTTTTCTACTTGTCTTTGATACTTTGCTTGAGGACATGCAAAGAGCTAAGTGTGGGGGAATGTGATAAGACCTAAATTAGTCATATACTCCTAGTTATTTGAAGCTATTTTGTGATACATTTTGTGCAAAAACTGGTTATATTTCTTCATATTCGAGATTTTACCCTTGAAAAGTTATTTTGTGCATTATTGCAGATTTGAGGGGTAAAATAAGGCAAAATCGTCGCTAAATAGACTAGAGCCGGCGCTGGTTGCGACCTGGAATAACTTGGCATGAAAATCGAGAAAAATTGACAAATGGACAGAGAGACAGAATGCAACTGGCGCTAGCCATTGGCAGGACAGGTGGAGTCAGCTGTGCACTGGTATTTTCGTGTGCATTTTTCCCAATTTTCAGAGTTTTAGTATTTTCCTACTTCTATTCGGCCAGAAACTCTAGAAGGACAAATTTAGGCACTTTTAAAGCCTATGAATAGAGGAAAAACACAAGTCAAGGGCATGAATTGAAGGAGCGAAACACAAGATCGCTCAAGTTCAAGGAGGAATTCATCAAATCAAGAAGGATTGTACAAGAGAGTCTACGAAGGAAGAAGAAGGAGGCTTGTCTGTGAGTGCTTTCTTTTAACTTTGTTTTCTTTTCTTGAACAGTGATGTATTAATTTTTTATTGTAATTTGACATTGTTTTCGGTATTCATGATTTTTAGAGTTACTTTGATCTTTTGATTAATTGATTGTTATTCTTGGTATTTAATTACTTATGCTGTTTATGAGATTAATTTGTTGTTTCTTTCGATTAACTTGCTTGTATAAGGGGTTGATGGTGGTATCAATTTATTAATTTCATATTTATTGTCTATTAACTTGCTTGGAAAAGGGGTTAATTGCTAAGAACTGGGTAATTAAAGGTTAATTGATGTCTGCCAGGATATGGATTCATTGGTTAATTTCATGTTTTAAGTTTGCCAAGATATGTGGATTTAATCAAGGACTGTGTTTAATGATCTTTTGGGTGAATTAGTTTGAGACAGGATATGTGATGCTAATTTGTCTAGAAGATAGTGATTTCATGGAATGGAAAAGAAGTGAATCTATCTTAATCCTTCATGATACTAAAAGAATGATTAGTTATGATAATGATTGGGTACGTTAAGGTTATGTTTGTCAAAATAATTATTTGAGTTACATGATTTTCCATCCTTGACATGTATATATTCTTTTATTTTGTTTTATTTTCCTTTTTATTCTTTTTCACTTTATTGAGTTGGTTAAACAATGAAAGAAAAGTGATTAATGCATACTTGTTCTTTGAGGATCAATATTCGTTTTAAACCCTATGCTATGCTTAATGATGAGTACGCTTGCTCATATGTGTAATTTGGGATTAACGTTTTAATTTAAACTTGATTGTGAATGTGCTCATTTTTATATAATTTTTTTACCCAAATTCGTACACATCAAGTTTTTGGCGCCGTTGCCGGAGAACAATATTATGAAATCTTGAATTTTGTTGATTTAACCATGTAAATATATAAATTTGTACAATTGTTCTTTTTGTGAAAAGGTGCCATCTTTTGTATCTTATGCATTTTTGTAGTCTAATTTACTAACTTGACTGATGTTTAATTGACTAATTTGTTCTTTTAATTTTGTTTGAATTGTGAATTCCATTATCTAACTATCTTCTATGTTTAGGTGAAATGGCGGATTGGAACCAGAGGAGGCTTAATGAGGGGTAGTACCCCTATTACTATTCATATCAGTCTAAGCAGAAACTTCCCAATCATCCTGTAACACCCCGCTACCTAGGCTAGCCAGGGCTGGGGATGTCACCCCATCCAAAGGATAATGGGTCTTTATAACTAGGTCACACAAATGAAATGGCGGAATATAAAAGATACTTGAACTTAAAATTTATTACATCCCAAAATAAATATCAATCCAAGAATAAATCCTAAAATACCAAAAATAAATTCGTAATAAAATTTATCCACTCTCATCTCCCCAAAACATCACACAAGAATAAATCATCAGAAAATCTTCCAAAGCAGGTATAATCTAGCTACTCATTCCCACAGCAAGATCAGCCTGAAATCATGGTAAAATGGTGGTGAGACAGAAATCTCAGTAAGTCCGTGTGTGCTTTGGGTGTTCAGTGAGAATAGTTCGAGAATGCAAAGTATAAAATTCTTTATAAGAGTTCACTGGCAAGCAATAAATATCAGTAAAAAACAAGAGTGGTGTTTTGGCATTTCCAGCCATACATAATTTATAAAATCAACCATTCGAAAGAAAGGATTACGGGTTACCACACGTTGGGCCCCATAACCGGATGGTTAGCATGCCACACTTTGTGCAGATTGACAAAAGTAGGTGATCGGCCTATTGGGCAAGATACTCCTCCTTCTCTATACCCAAACAACAACCGGGTGTTCATTCCTGCAAAACACAGTCACTTGACTGAAAAAGAACACTCCTAGCTCGGATCGGCACAACTTACTGGACTGTCGTCTTATCCGGGAAGGACTCACCCCTCAGAGGTGGCCACCTATTGAGAGACTTACCCTAACCTCTCGAAGACTAGCCCAGTAGTCCACCCTTATTGAGTACTCAACGCAACATATCCCACTTGGGGGAAAAAAAAAAAGAACAAAACATAGTTCCACTTGAACATAGCAATTAAGGGTTTCCAAAGTCTTTGTCAAAATCAGTTTTAGAAAGCGTTTTGAGTTTGAATAAATCTGCTTATTGGTTTTCAAATAATTTGTTTGACAGAATAAGACAGGAAACAATCCTCAATTGCCTTTACAAAGATGAGTGTCCATGCACTCTACATTTGGCTTGCCATAATTAAACACTTTTCATCAATCAGGTTTTATGCAAGAGCTTACCTGATTCTTGCTCACAATAAAAAGGTCTCCAACAGCTGACCTAACCCCGCATGGGCAAATACAAACCTCAATCAAACTCAAACCAAAATTCACTTTCTCAATTTAAACAATTCAACTTACTATTATCATGATCCTAGTGTCCCAAGTTTTAAGGCCAAACAATAAGTAAATAGGTTTATAAGCTAATGATAATTTGATATTTAAAATAATTAATGCTTTGGGAAATAAGTACTAATAAGTTAAAGGTTTAAATATTGCTAAGAAAATTTAGAGTTTATTTGATGAAGAGTCTTAGGTGGTTTTTAGGAAAAATAATGATTTATTAATAATTTAGCTGTTAGAAAATAATTGATAACTAAAGTTAGTTGAAAATGAATTTTTATGAGCCTTACTTGGAAAATAATAAATAAGTTTTAATAGGTTTTGATTAAAAGATAATAATTAAATTTTAATAATAAGTATTTTACTAATTATGATTATTTCAAAAAAAAAAAAAGTCTCTAGTTGATTTCATTATTTTTATATAATATCGATATATTTTATTTTTCTATCAAAACTATTATTTATTTGACTAAAATATCCTTTATATATATAATAATCCAAATCCACCCTTCCTAGGGTTTTTTTCGAAATTACTAGCAAAATCATATTATTAAATATTTTATTCATGAGATAAAAATTAGCTTAGGGACAACTAGATCATGATCATATTTCCATGGCTATTCACAATCATGAACATATACAATCCTTCAATTCATCAAATCATCCAAATCATGCATACAAGCATAGATCTCAATTTATCAAGACATGATCTAACCCCTACTAGCATAAATATGATCATGGCTTCAACAATCCAACATGAATATAAATCCTATTCACCAAAGGTGACATAATCTCTAGCATACTTAATCATGGAGGCATGCATTAAACCTCAAATAATCATACAATCAACCAAGATAATCCACCCATGCATAAATCCCATCTCCTTCATATTCATATGTATATTCATGCTTCAATCTCAACAATACATACTTAAATCCTATCCACAATCCACCTGCTATCAATATCATCCTAGAGACATGAATATAGAATTAAAAGAAGGGTTAAAAGAAAGCTTACTTTCTTGATGAATTCCCTTAAAGGAGTTTTGAATATGTCTCAACTCCTAGATGTCTAAATCTGACCAAAGAAGGTGAAGGAAGCATGACCATTGGGGAAGAAACCATCCGGCCAAGGAGGAGAGAGATTTGGCCAAGAGAGAGAGAGAGAGAGAGAGAGAGAGAGAGAGAGAGAGAGAGAGAGAGACCATTAGTGGGTTTATTCATATATATATATATATATATATATATATATATTCATTAGAGATCACGATTAGAGAAGATGGAGTTGTTAGAACAAACCTACCTTGATGGTGTTCTTGAGCCTTCACAAAATTTCTGGTTTTTTATCCAAACTAGCAAGTTGGATTTTGGAGTTTGATGTTAAGAATGGTGTTGATGGACTCACGACAGTGAGTAGATGAATTCTGGAGTTTTTAGAAGTAGTTTGAAGTGATTTGGATAGGTATTAGGTGAAAGGAAGAAGTAGGTGTTCTTGGTGTGTTGTGTGTTCTTGAAGGTTGAAAGGAATAGAGAGTTTTTGGATGGTGGCCGCCGAAATTCTGAAGAGATTAGGGTTGGCCAAAATTTCTGTAGGGTTTAGGAAGGTGATTCTCTGATTTGGAAGAGAAAAGGAAAGTCTAGTTGTTGGAATCCTTGAAGAATATTTTTGAGAAGCAAATTTGGAAACTAAATATTTAAGAATATCTTTGATTCTTGGAGAGCTTTTGGAAGTCTGCCATGGCCGAATTTCTGTGCAGTGTTTCTGCTGGATGAAAGCTGATTGAAGAGGGGTAATGGTGGCCGAAAAGATGGAGTGAAATGGTGAGGAATAAGTCTGGTTGTTTGAGGAACATTTTATGGAAGGTTGCTAAATTATGTTGGCTGGAATTTTGGTTAACTAATCAAGTATGATTGCAGAGATTTGTTGGAGAGATTTTCTGGCAGCCATGACTGGATTTTTCGTGCGGAACTTGGGGAGGATAATGGAGTTCAGTTAATGGAGGTTTAAGGGTGGTTTGTGCAGAAAAAGGATGGAGTTTTGGCTTGGAGAAAATTAGGAACAAAGCTGGAAAAACTACTGCACAGTATTTTTCGCAAGGCTGGAGTTTTTTTTTCTGGGCAGTTTTAGCTTCCATCTTTCCAGCTGATTTGCAGAGGTTTTGATGGGGAGTTTTAGGGGTTTTCAAGGCTGGTTTCCAGCCTTCTTCATGGAAGAAAAACATGGCTAAGGTGCTGAACAAAAACTGGAAGAAAATAGCTTGGTTTTAGACCTCCAAAGCTGCGATTTGCCTAGGGATTTTTCTGGTTTTGCACCAACTTTGTGCAGTCTGAAAATGGTTAGAGAAATTCAGGTTGCAAGCTAATCTAAAAGGCCATTTTTCTGGCAGCATTTAGGAGGGAATATTAGCTAAGAGTTTTGACAACTTGAAGGCACAAGAAGCTGGAAAATTTCAGTTCATTCCAAGAAGGAAGATGAACCTAGCTAGAATGAATTTTTAGAAAGTTCACTAAAGGGATTTATTCCCTTGGAATCTTTCACATCTCCTCCATATTTTCAGATCATAAAATGTCTTCCACTAAGACATTTTGATTCTATAAAGCCACAGCACTTCACTGGAATTTCTGGAAAGAAATTGGCTAGAACAATTTGAACAAATTAATGAATTGAGAAATAGGAAAATTAAGGATCAAGAGGAAATGAATTCCTCTTAGGAATTTTGAGTAGAACAAATGAGTAGGATTTTAAGACTCCTATCATGCCTCTCATAGGACAACATCTCTACCCTACTCCAAACACCACTAAGGCCGAAAATGATATTTCCCAAGCAAAAAGAAAATTTAACCAAGCTAAAGCTCCTATGATGGAATTTGAACCCAAGACCTCAAGAATTAATTCTAAGGCTCTAACCACTAAACCACAACAACTCTTGTTCTTATTTTCCCTAAAAAGAAAAATATTTTCTTATTCAATCCTCAAGTTGTCTCCTTTTTCCACCTCAAGCAAAAATTACTATTTTGCCATTCTCAAGCAATACTCACTACCAAGCCTTCGAGACAATAAAACTCAAATCCAAAGCATAGAAAATCATTTAAAAATATATTTAAACATGCAATAAATTATGATATGCATCCCAACCCCCTCATTCTAAGGTTGGTTTTGACTGGGGTTTCACACATTCATATCAGTTCATATCAGTCTAATATCCCAAACAGTATTATATCAGTTCATATCTTCCTAGACATTCAAATTAGTTCATATTCATATCAGTCTAAGCAGAAACTTCCCAGTCATTCATATCAGTCTAATATCTTAACCAATATCTTCTCCCTCTTTGTCATCTATCAAAAAGAGTAATAGTAGAAAGGAAGCAGATGAAATAGAATATAGACAGATAGGAAATAGTCAGAATTTAAGCAGTTATCCTTGTGCATAATTAAAGATAGGAATGTAAATTGTTCTATTGCAAAAAGTAAATTGTTTGTAATATTAGAGAGAAATATCAACTGAAGGTCATCTTGCTAAACTGGTCTTCTCAGGAAATGTTAATTGTTTCAGCTTTTGATCCGGCACCCTTTTTTTAGTATTAACCAGCAATCCTGTTGGATTTTCTTTTAATCACAACATACTTCTGTCTCTTTCCAGATGAGACATGTGGTTTAGAGGATGCAAAAGGTGCTACAACTTCCTTAATCAAGGATTTTTCCTTGGTTTGCTTAGTAGCATGCACTTCCTCCATGGCTGGCAGTTCAGTTTCTTTTTTAATGACCGGTTCTTCTCTTGTCTCCTTTTCTTGAGCAGACATTATAGGGGTAGACACTGGTGCATCTATTTTTGCAGTCTTTTCTACTGCTGTCAATCTATTTCCAAGACTTAGAAGCCCAGAACTGAGATTATCCGATTTCACAGCCAGTGAGTTGATAGCATCCAAAATACTCACAGATAGTCCCACATCATTTTCTTTTCCCTTAGCAGAGGATTTTGCCTAAGGATCATCTTCAAGCTTTCTTTTTATTCCAATAGCAGAAGCAGATTTTCCTTCTGCTTTAATTTTCATCAATATTTCTTTTTCTTTACCCTCAGTGTCTCTTAGCAGCTTCCATTTATTGCCCACTCTTACATAACCCATTCTCTCAAAGGAATCAAAGCTGTAAACATTCATTTTTGTCAGATCATAGGGAACTGAATTTAAATTAACATTAAAATAACTGAACACTTTAGATAACAAATTTCCAAAAGGCAAAGCTTCGCTAGAGGTATTCCTTGATTGCAGCATTAACTTAGCAGCTAAAAAACCTAAAATTAATTTGCCTTCCCTCAGCCAAAGCCAACATGATTACCATCTACAAAAAGCTTATGGAGGTCTTATATCCGTAGCTCAGAACTACCATAGTGGAAACCATATGGTGCAAAATCCTTCCAACTCTATTCAGCCATTTTGTACTTCTATTACCAGAGTTCCCAAAACTCTTTCTTTCAGCAAAGATTTCCTCAAATTTCTTTAATTCAAAGATGTCATTTCCCTTTGGAAATTTATTCAACTCAAAATATTAAATTCCTTCATCCCTTATATCACAGATCCTATTTAGCAAATGGTGATCAAACTCAATATCTTTTCCTTTAACTCTTAACACATACCATCGAATCATAAAACCTCCCCAAGTTTCCTCAAGACGACCTTTTCTTAAATTGACATAAAATTCCCAAACAAGTGGAGTAAATAATTTCTCATCAACAGAAAGTAAACTACCCCATCCAATGTGTTCAAACATATCTAATACATTTGAGAGATTTAGAAAGGCCGAAGGATTAGCACGATATCCATAAATAACTATTCTGTTCCTTGAAACCCAGTCATTGTAATCAAATTCACATTTAGAGTCTATGAAGTGGAGTACCTGATTTTCAGAACTCACTTGTTCTGGTGAAGATTTTGATGAGTCATAGTGTGATGCCGAGAAGTTTGGTTCAGGGAAGACTTCTTTTCCTTTCGCTTTGCTTAAAGTTGAACCCTTCTTCTTCATCTTCGGAGACATTTTGTGCACCTTCTTGGGTTTTGGTGTAGATGATTTTATTTTTGCCATTAGTAAGATTACGGCTTTTTTTGGACTGACAGTTTTCTTTGAAGAAGAAGAATGCAGAGAGTTTTGGAGGATGTCGATTAAAAAGATTTGGAGAAAAAAATAAAGTGCTTTGAATGTCTGGAGAAATGTGATATGAAATACATTGAAAAGATACATCTATCACAGAAGTTTAAAGAAACGCACAAACTAGCTTTTAAAATTAAAAAATTAGAATATGGAAAAATATAGAGTATATATATAAACAAAAATGTTTAGGATTTTGACCCAACCCGGAATAATCATCTAAATGAGACTTTTTTAGAAATGCATTTTTGATACTGGATTTGGACTTAAATACTATATCCAAACAGTCGTTGGTGCATTTTGGATACAAATACTGTGTCCAAAAACTTTGCCTTCACTAATCCTACAAAATAAAGAAGACTTATGCCAAATGTTAGTTATCAGATTTTTTTTAATTCCCAAACCTTTTCTCAGAATGTTGAATCTTTCTTCAGCTAGAGGTTTAGTGAAGATATCAGCAAGTAGTTCATCAATTGAAATATATTCAACACACACGTCGCCTTTGAGCACATGATCTCCGATGAAATGATGTTTAACTTCTATATGCTTTGTCCTAGAATGATGAACATGATTTTTTGTTAGATTGATAGCACTTGTATTGTCACATAATATAGGTACGCAATTAAAGTTAAGACCAAAATCAAGCAATGTATTCTTCATCCACAAAATTTGTGCACAACAACTGCCGGCTGCAATGTATTCAGCCTTAATAGTTGATAAGGATACACAAGCCTGCTTTTTTGCTATGCTATGACACAAGAGAATGTCCAAGAAATTGACAATGGCCACTAGTACTTTTTCTTTCAACTTTAAAGCTTGCATAATCTGTATCAGTGTATCCTATAAGATCAAATGTATTAGTATGAGGATATCTAGGGATGGCAATGGGGCCGGGCCAGGCCTGGGACTAGAAATCCCGGCCTCGCCCCCGCATATGTCCCCGTATCCCCGTCCTCGGCCCCTTCCCCGCCATGAGAAAAGGCGGGGACCCCCGCCCCTAGCCTACCGGGGACAAAACAATCCCCGGTCCCGGCCCAACGGTGAAGCGGGGGCCCGTTTAGGCCCAGAAATAATTATAAAATTTTTTTCAATTTTTTTTTGCCTCCAATATATTTTTATTCAAAATTTTTTAATCATATAGAAAACTTTTGTGGTGGTTTCTAATAATTCACGTATTTATCATATCACTAGATTAGTAAGAGTAAAATTAATAATTAATAATTTATAATTTATTTCTTTTTTTCTTTTTTCTCTTCTCTTCTCTTCTTTTCTATTTTATTTTATTTTATATACATATATAATCTACCTTCACATACATATATAATCATATATAATATATATAATCTACCTATAATTTATATAGTGTGTGTATATATGTGTGTGTGTGTGTGTGTGTGTGTGTGTATAATCTATATAATATGTATACATATACAACACATATATAATTTACCTATATATATATGTGTATATCTATATATTTATATAATCTATTTATATATACATATAATATATATATATATATATATATATAATATGTAAAGCGGGCTGGGCTAGGCGGGCCGGGCTGGGGGCGGGGATCGTGCATTCCCCGACTCCGGCCTGGCCCCGGTTGGCGGGCCGAGGAATGAAGCCCGCCCCCGGCCCATCCCCGTTTAAATCGGGGAATCCCCGGCTCAACTGGGCCGGGCCCCCGGTTTAAGCAGGAAAATTGCCATCCCTAAGGATACCATAAGCCATAATCATATATGCCAATTACATATCGAAGTATGCATTTTACTACACATAGATGTGATTCCTTTGGACGAAGATTGAAAACGAGCACAAAAATATACTGAAAACATAATGTCAGGTAGGCTAGCAGTAAGATAGAGTAAGCTTCCAATCATGCCTCTATACTTATGTTCATTTACTTTCTTACCCTTTTTATCTTGATCAAGTTTTATAGAAGTACTCATAGGTGTGCAAATTTCTTTTACTTCATTCATTCCAAACCTTTTGAGCAACTCCTTGGCATACTTAGCTTGATTTATGAAGATTCCATCTTTAGTTTGCTTAATTTGCAATCCGAGGAAGAAGTTTAGTTATCCCATCATACTCATTTCGAATTCTTGCTGTATTGTCTTAGCAAACATCTTACACAAAGAGTCTTTAGTAGCACAAAAAATGATATCATCAACATAGATTGGAACAACTAGTAGATCACTGAAATTATCAGATTTGGTGAACAAGGTGGTATTGATCAAGCCTTTTGAAATAAAGAAACCATTAAGCCTCTCATACCAAGCTCTTGGAGCTTGCTTTAATCCATAAAGAGTTTTAGAAAATTTGAAAACGTAATTTGGAAAGTGCTCATGAATAAAACTAGGAGGTTGTTCAACATATACTTCCTCCTCAATAAAATTATTTAGGAATACACTCCTAACATCCATTTGATAGAGCATGAAATTTTTGAAGGATGCAAAAGCAAGAAGCATTCTTATAGATTATAGATTCTAGTCTAGCAACAAGAGTGAATGTCTCATTATAATCAATGCCCTCTTCTTGATTAAATCTTTGGACGACTAATCTAGCTTTATTTCTAATCACAGCTCCGCTTTCATCAAGTTTATTTTTAAATACCCATTTGGTACCAATAATCGAACGATCAAGAGGTCTAGGGATAAGTTTCCAAATTTGATTTCTTTCAAATTAGTTTAATTCTTCTTGATAGAAATAATCTAAAATTCATCATGCAATGCTATATCAATACAGTTATGTTCTATATTTGAGAGAAGAGCAAAGTTATCAATGAAATACCGTCTAGTTTCAACTCCATAGTTTGGATCACCAATGATTTGTTCTTGGGGATGACCTATTTTGTATTTCCAATCTTTTGGCAAATATTGATTCGTAGAATCTTCCATTTGTTCTTTTCCTTGTTCAGTTTGTAGCTCTTCAATTTCTTCTTCTTTTGTATGGGTATCTAGTGATGGAGCTTTGAGTTGATCTATTCTAACTTCTTTTGAACTTCCTACATCATCATCATCTCTCTTTAAAGCATAAATATTAGATTCATCAAACACAACATGCATGGATTTTTCCACATAAAGAGTTCTTTTGTTGTACACTCTATATACTTTTTTGTTGGAAGAGTTTCCAAGAAATATGATCTCATCAGACTTGCTATCAAATTTTCCAAGATTGTCTCGGGTATTAAGGATAAAACATTTACAACCAAACACTTTAAAATAAGAGATTGATGGAGTTCTGTCAACCATAAGTTCAAAAGGTGTTTTTCTCAAAAACGGTCTTAGCATAACTTGGTTTACTATATAGCAAGCTGTATTAATAGCTTTAGCCTAAAACTACTTTGGAAGGGCATTTTCACAAAGCATTAATCTAGCCATTTTTTGTAAAGTGTGATTTTTCTTTCAACAACACCATTTTGTTGAGAAGTTTTGGCTGCTAAAAATTTGTGAAAAACTCTATTTTCATCACAGAAGTGTGTAAATTCATTGTTGCAAAATTCTTTACTATTATCACTTCTAATAGAAATCAGTTTGCATCCAATAGGGTTTTGGACACGTTTAATCAGTTTTGAAAATTAAGAAAAAGGCTTCATCCTTTTGTCCAAGAAATAAAGTCCAAGTGAATATAGAGAAATCATCAACTAGTACATATGCATGCTTCTTTCCTCCAAGACTAACAGTCCTTATTGGCCTAAACAAATCCATATGAATTAATTCGAGAGGTTTTGAGGTCGAAATCATTTTCTTGGGTTTAAAGGAGGTTTTGATTTGTTTTCCAAATTGGCATGCATCACAAATTTTGCTTTTATCACATTTTATTTTGGGTAGTCCCCTAACAAGCTCTTTTGAAAATAGTTTATTTATTAAATCAAAAGATACATGACCTAATCTTCTATGCCAAAGATAACCATCATTGTCATGTACGGATAGATATCTAATACCATTAGCTATAAGGTCATTTAGATAGAATACATACACATTTCCAACACTGGTAGTAAAGATTATTTCAAGATTTGAGCTGTCCATTATAGAGCAAGAATCCTTTTTAAAGATGACTTTGCAGCCATTATCATATAGTTGGCTAATGCTAAGCAAGTCATATTTCAAATAATCAATTAATAATACTTGTTTTATAATGGTTAATGAACCTTTACCAATATTACCAATGCCAATAATCTTTCCTTTCTTCTTGTCTCCAATGTAACGAATCTTTCATTTTTGGTTTGTATATCCTCTA
This sequence comes from Voacanga thouarsii, assembly GCA_026120185.1. Classification (NCBI taxonomy): domain Eukaryota; kingdom Viridiplantae; phylum Streptophyta; class Magnoliopsida; order Gentianales; family Apocynaceae; genus Voacanga; species Voacanga thouarsii. Next base: position 973,708 of record JANUWF010003372.1, on the reverse strand, counting down.
ACAAAGCTGTGTTTCCAGTCATGTGTCTTGAACAACCACTATCTAAGAAACACTTGGTGAAGCTCAAAGAATGCACCTATACATGAGAAGGAGGACTAATTTTTTGTACCAACACTTTCTTAGGTCTATGAAGGTTAGTAACATTTCTTTTGATTTTAATAAGATATCTCGATACTATATGTCCTGATTTTTCACATTATGTGCAAGCTTTGTGTGTTGGGTAACATAAGACAAATTTAACAAATTGAGACTTGTTAATTTTGTCCTTATTCTCATGTCCATATCCTAAGCTATTTCGATTTCTAGCATTAACAAATCTAGACTTGTGAATTTTATCCTTATTCTCATGTCTATATCGTAAGCCATTTTGATTTCCAACTTGATGTTGAGTTCTGAGTAATTTTTCCAAATTGCTTTTACCATTTGTGAATTTTTCAATACATGTGGCAAGATTATTGACTCTATTTTTCATGTCATCAAAAGTGCTAACCATACTTTCAAGAGTTTGAATTCTATCACATAAATTTCTATTTTCTAGCGATGCATATTGTAAAGTAGTTATGATCACAGCTTTTTCAATAATTGCACTCACATGTGACTCAAGAGACATTTTGTTGTCATTTAACAACATTTTGTTCTCTTTTATCAAATAGTTAATCTTCAACTTCATTTTTTTATTTTTTCTAGACAGTTTTTTTAGTTCATGAAACATATCAATTAACAGCTTATTTGGATCATCATGCTTTTCAGTCATAAATATAAGTGAATTAGGTATGAAATTAGTTGTAGTCGAGTTTACCTCGTTTTTCGTGGGCATATGTTGGTAGTTTTGTTCTCAAAATCTTCATCTTCAGACTCAGTCCCATTTAAGTCCCAAGTTCCCATCAATCCTTTACCTTTCTTTGCCTTCAGGTTTTTCTTCTTTCTAAGCATTCTTCTTTCCTTACCTTTTGCAACTGGACAATCAGCAATGAAATGTTCAATGCTTTTACATTCATACCATTGAGGTTTGAATGCTGGGGTTTGTCATTTCTTTCTCATGAACTTCTTTCCTCTTTTGCAGTTCCCTTTGTTGAATATTCTTTTGATTTTTTTTGCTATTATAGCCAAATCTTCATTGTCTATTTCCGTACCCTCACTACTGTCAAATAGACTAGTTTCTTCAACTTCTTTTTCAACTTTCAATGCTATTCCTTTTTTACCTCTATCATGATCATTAGATTCTTAAAACCTTTTGAGTTTCATCTCATGTGTTAGAAGAGATCCAATCAGCTTTTTGGTTGGTAAGGATTTTAAATTCTTGGATTCTTCCACTACAAGAACTTTAGGCTGCCAACTTTTAGGTAAGGCATCCAAAATTTTTCGATTTTGTTCCCCAAGGGAATAAACCTTCTCATAGGCTTTGAGACCATTTGTGATATTAGTGAATCTCGTGAACATATTTGTGATGCTTTCATTTGGCTTCATTGTGAATAATTCATAATCATGAATTAGAAGCCCTAGTTTTGATTCTTTAACTTGGTTTGTCCCCTTATGGGTGACTTTAAGTAATTTTCACATTTCATGGGTTGAATCACAACTACTAACTCGATTGTATTCAGTCGCATCTAGTGCACAACATAAAATGTTCATAGCCTAAAAATTTAAAGTCATCTTAGTATTGTCTTCAACACTAAACTTGTCATTTTATTTAGGCAATTTTATGCCATCAACAACTTTTGACAAAATAAAAGGACCTTTCTCTATCAAATTCCATTACTCAAAGTTAATAGAACACACATAAATTTTCATTCTATTTTCCAGAATGTGTAGTTGTTTTCATTGAACAATGGAGGTTGATTTGTTGAAGATCCTTCAACATATAGAAGAGATGATGAGTTTGTTATGAGGATCCTTTCTATACAGTTGTTAAACCAAGAATATGTAGATCAAGCTCTGATACCAAATGAAAAACCTTAGAGGGGGGTGAATAAGGTTTTTGGTGAACTAAAAATGAAAATCCTCTAAGGTTTTTGGCGAACTAAAAATTTTCCAATCGTCTGCTATAGAAAATAATGATGATCATCACATTTCTTGGACCAACTTTATGGTGACAAAGAAAGCTATCTAAGAACACTTTGCGATATATCTAGATTCAGACTAAAGTAAGAAATATAATGCAGTCAATGACGTATGCAAAGAAATGATACACAGAATGTATAGTGGTTCGATCTACCAAAATCTACGTCTACTACCTTAAGCTCACACATAAGGATTTTCAACCAAATTTCATCTACTCAATTTAATAAAATCAAACTGTACCACATACAAGAGAGGATCACCACACTTGGTTTTCCAAAACCTCTCAATCAAATAATTATATCAAGGTTCACCCCAAATGGGTTTTACACCATAACCTTGTACTACTAAAGAGATTGAATATCAATAGAATAGTAAAAGCTCACTTGTTTGAGTAGATTATCACTAAGGTACAAAGCACAAACACTTTTACCTTTTTGACACAATATGAATTACTTTGAAGCACTTGATAAAAGGAGATTTTTGTATTCTATTAAGCAATATTATTTCTTAGAAGAAAACCACAAAAATCTTATGTCTAATTTTGTTTAGATACTTTTTATAGAGCCAAAAAGTGAAGTACCAATGGCTATAAAATGGCTATAATTTTTTTGTTAAATTTACCCGTGTTTTGGACTCAAGTTTTGGACGACGATGCATCTAAAAGGTAAATCCAAAATGGTATTTTTTAGGCAGAAACAATTCAATACTGTTTACAGGATTGTAGACAAATCTTTTGGATGCAGAATCATCCAAACTACTTAATCCAAAATTTTGAGATTTTCATAACTTTGAAATCTTTTTCTTTATGTGCTTCAAGGTAAAAATCAATTGAATGAAAAGGTAAAGAGACATAGGAATTAATAAGAAATACCTTAATAATACTTCATAGTCTAAAGTTCTTCTATAAGGACTCCTTGGTATACAACCTCATAAACTTTGAACTTCATTTGATGTCCCATAATTGAATTCGTTGCTCAAGAATTAGTTAACAATCAGATTTGAATGCCTTAGAAGAATACAGGTCAAACATATCCTATCACATATAGATTACACAAGTTAGTTTACATCAATGTTTGTCATAAGTCAAAACATAGGAGAAAGCCCTTAGGGCTAACAATTTCAACTTACCCAAAAAGAGTCGTAAGTGAGAATTAAACAACAACACTTGATCACCTTCTTTAAACTTTTAGTATTGAGCAATATGTTTATCATGCCATCGTTTCACCCGCTCTTTGTAGAATAGAGAATTATCACAGGCAACCATGCACAATTTGTCCAATGCATTGAAGTGAAGTAACCTAGATTTTCTATCGGGCTTAAGATCAAAATTAACAAGTTTGATAGCCCAATAAGCTTTTTGTTCAATCTCCACAAGTAAATGACAAGATTTCCTATACATTAATCAATAAGGGATTGTACTAATAGGAGTTTTGAAAGCAGTCCTATAAGCCTAAAGAGTATCATCTAGCTTCAAACTTCAATCTTTTCTCGTATGATTAACCACTTTTTTCAAAATTCTTTTTTAACTCTTTATTGACCACCTCAACTTAGCTATTGGTTTCAGAGTGACAGGGAGTTTCAAACTTATGGGCAACACCTAAATGTTTGAGAACTTTGTTCAATTTTGTATTACAAAAGTGTGTTCCCCTAGCACTAATGAGTACCTTAGGTACACTAAAACGGGTGAAAAGTTTTTTACGAAACTTGACTACAACCCGAGCATCATTAGTAGGCGAGGATTGCGCCTCAACCCACTTAGACATATACTCAACCGCAACCAAGATGTATTTGTTACCAACGAATTTGTTAAAGGGCCCATGAAATCAATCCCCTAACAATAAAAAATTTCACAAGCTTGAAAAATTTGCAATGGCATCTTATTAGATTTAGAAATATTACCTGTACATTGACACCTATTACAATTTTGAACAAATCTATGAGAGTCCTTAAAGAGTGTTGGCCAATAAAATTTGGACTCAAGCACCTTTCTTGCTGTGTTGTTAGCTTGGTAGTGGCCTCCCGTGGGTCCTTCATGACAATGTTTCAAGATGTTTGCACTTTCCTTGAAATCCATACATCTCCGAATGATTTGATTTGCACAATACATGTACAAGTAAGAAACTTCACAAAATTAATGCTTTACTTCGGAGATGAATTTCTTCTTTTATTATGCCGTGTAATCTTCCGGAATAATTTCTGCAACCAAATAATTAGCAAAATCCGTAAACCAAGGTGTATGAGAAATCTTACTATCAAAAAGTAGAAGTTGTTTATTTGGAAATGTGTCATTGATGTCCCGTTTGGCCATTAGTTCTAATTTGGGATTTTCTAACCTAGATAAATGATCCGCGGCCAAATTTTCTGCTTCTTTTTTATCCATAATTTCCAAGTCAAATTCTTGCAACAATAAAATCTATCTTATCAATCTTGGTTTTGAATCATGCTTGGTTAGTAGGTATTTAAGAGCTGAATGATCCGTATACACAATGACTTTGGACAAAACAAGATAAGAATGCAATTTATCAAAAGCAAATACTATTGCAAGTAATTCTTTCTCTGTTGTGGTGTTGTTCTCTTATGCTGCCGTAAGAGTTTTGCTTGCATAGTAGATTGGTTGAAAATGCTTATTCCTCCTTTGTCTAACCACTGCGCCTACTGCATAATCACTTGCATCACACATTAATTCAAAAGGAAGAGACCAATCCAGTGCAATTAAAATAGGAGTGTTAATTAATTTCTTTTTAAGTACATTGAAGGCATTGAGTCATTTTTCATCAAAATAAAAATAATATCTTTTTCAAGTAAAAAAGTAAGGGGTATAGAAATTTTTGAGAAATCCAAGATAAACCTCTTATTTCTCATTTGCATCAATTTTTGCTCTATCGACCTCAATACCTTTCTTTGAAATCTTGTATCCCAATACAATACCTTCTTGCACCATGAAGTAGCATTTTTCCCAATTAAACATGAGATTGGTCTTTTCACACCTTTGAAGCACCTTTTCTATATTGGCCAAACACAAGTAAAAAGAATCACCAAAAAAAAGAAAAATCATCCATAAATACCTCCATGATGTCTCCCACAAGTCCTTCGAAGATAGCTATCATACATTTTTGGAAAGTTCTGGTACTATTAGAAAGACCAAAAAGCACACGACGATGTGCAAAAGTTCCAAAATGGCATGTAAAGGTAGTCTTCTCTTAATCTTCTAGGGATATGGGAATTTGGAAATAACTGGAAAAACTATCTAAAAAGTAATAAAACCTAAGTTTGACTAATCTTTTTAATATTTAATCAATAAAAGAGAGAGAAAAATGGTATTTCCTAGTTGCCTCATTTAATTTTCTATGATCAATGAAAACCCTCCAACCGGTTACCAATCTCACTGGGATCAACTCATTTTTTTCATTTGGAATCACCGTCATTCCTCCCTTCTTTGGTACCACTTGTGTTGGACTTACCAAAATACTATCAGAAATAGGGTAAATGATATTGGAATCTAAGAGTTTAATCACCTCACATTTTGCCACATCACTCATATTTGGGTTTAACTTATTTTGGAGTTGTACTACGGGATTTGCTCCTTCTTCTAACAAATTTTGTGAGTGCAAAAAAAAGGGCTAATTCGCTTAATGTCCGTGATCTTCCATGCTATGACTCTCTTGTATTTATCTAATAGACTTACCAATTTTGTCTTTTGATCACAAGTGAGGTATTTTACTATGATCACTGGTAATTTTTCTCTATTAGCCAAAAATGCATATCCCAAGTGCTCGGGGAGGTCTTTTAGGTCTAATTCTGGTGGTTCCTCAATAGATGACTTCATCCTTCACAAACTACTTTTTTCGATTTCTTCAAATTCTCCCAACTCACGATCTTTATTTAAATCCTCCAAATATGCAATTGATTGTTTCATCAAGTCCACAGAAAAATTGACAAATGATTTCTGAACAAAATCAAAGATAGATTCATCAAGAATATCAATCCTTAAACAAGAATCATCAGAAGATATAGGGTGTTGCATGCTTTTGTGGATTTTGATGATAATTTTTTCATCCCCAATCTTAAGTGTCAACTTCCCCCCATGAACACCAATTAAAACTTTGGTCGTAGCTAGAAAGGGTCGACCTAGGATTAAAGAAACTTTAGAATCTTCATCTATATCAAGAATAACAAAATCTATAGGAAATATGAATCTATCCATTTTAACCAATACATCTTCAACTATTCCCCTAGTATATTTAATAGATCTATCTGCAAGTTGAATACTCATCCTAGTGGGGTTGGGCTCACCTATGCCTAGCTTTTTAAAAGTTTTGTATGGCAAAAGATTAATTCTAGCATCTAAGTCGACTAATGCATTGCAAAATGTAAAAGTACTAATAAGACAAGGAATAGAAAAACTCCCTAGATCATTTTCTTTATGTGGCAACGTCTATTGGTCTTGTAAGATGGCGGAGCATTCTTTATTTAAAACCACAGTGGACAATTCTTCCAACATCTTTTTGTTGACAAGCATTCTTTTGAGGAACTTTGCATATTTGGGCATGTATATCAAAGACTCACTGACTGGAATGTTTATGTGCAGTTGTTTAAATACTTCTAAAAGCTTATCAAATTGTGCATCTTTTCTTGCTTTTTGTGTTCGACTGGGGTAAGGTACTAGTGGCTGAAAATATGATTTTTGGCTTGTTTTTCGAGTAGTTCACCAAGAGGGGTCAGTGCCGGCCTATCTTCCTTAGATGGTTTTAGTTCCATGCTTGAATCGGGTAGCTTCTTACCACTTCGTAATATAATGGCAATTGAATCATGTTAGGTTTCCACCCCCCATAGTGACTTTATCACTAGATTCGTTAAAAACCAAATTTATCTTTCTATGTTTCAAATCATTTTCTCAAATTTTGCCGATGTGTCATTTATCTCGTGAAAGCGTTTGGTTACATGGATGGCAAATTTTCCTAATACCCTTTCTAAGGTAGTAGGGTTAGATAGCTGAGGTGTCATCTCTTGAGATAGGTTAGGATACCATCCAATGTTCTAATTGGCCATGTTACTTGGATAAAGTAGCTTGTTAATATCATATAGGCATAGTATAATATCAAATCAAGTTAGTTAGTTAAGGTTCATGTTTACATACAATAAGATATGGCACTTAGTTATACAAAGAACATATATACATATTTACTTACTTACATATAAACATATAAACATGGTCAAATTAACAAAATCTAAGCTTTTATGTTATTGTTCCCCACTTGATGAATAAATTTTGGGTGTATAAAAATCATTAAATTTAAATCCACCCCTTAGATAAGTTGTAATTAAAACATTAGTCTCAAACTACACATACGAGCAAGTATACTCATCGCAAGTATAGTATATGGAATTAACGAGTATCAATCCTCAAAGGAACAAGTACACATTAATCACTTTTCATTCATTATTTAATTGACCTAATAAAGTGATAAGATAATAAAAAAGGAAAAATAAAGAAAAATATACACGACTCAATGATGTAAAAATATGTAATTTAGACAAATACTTTTGAAAATATGACAATGAATTACTTAGCAAATATCACAATCAATTAATTATCATCTTGGCCTCATGAAGGATTTAAAGTAGACCACTTCATTTTCAATCCATAGAATCACTATCTTCTAGTTAAATTAGTGAACATATTCTATCTCAACCAATTTATCCAAAGGCTGCATTAAAAACAATCCTCATATAAACCCCTATATTCTAAGTGATTTAAAGCATGAAATTAGTCAATGAATCTATATTCTAGTAATCATCAACTAACCTTTGGTTACCAAGTTCTTGATAATTAACTCATTTTTCAAGCAAGTTACGAGATAAGAAATAAGAAATTAATTAATTGAAGTCATTATCAACCCCTTTTTCAAGAAAGTTAATAACAAGAATCAATCAATTAACTTTGTAAGAAAAACAAGTAATCAAATTCCTAGACAAATAATCAATTGATTAAAAGTCTAAATTAATTCAAGAAATCATGAATCCCAAAAACAATATCAAATCACAATGAAAACATTAATTATATCATTATTCTAGAAAAAGAAAACAAAGGTAAAAGAAAAAACTCATAGACAAGCTCTCATTCTTTTCTTTGAAAACCTTCTTGAATAATGCCCCTTGAATGATGAATCTTCTCATTTTTTAAGTGATTGGAAACTTTTATCCTTGGATTTCCCATTTCTCTTGTGTTTTTCTTGTTTAAATAGGCTCCCAAGAGGCCAAAATTTGTTCCCTAAGAGGTCTAGATGGAGTAGAGATTGGAAAATACCAAAACTTTTTGGAAATTACCAAATTCGCACATGATTAGAAAAGTTCACTGACACAGGACAGTCCAGGCCCGTCACTGGCCGTGCTCTAGTCGCCCAGTCATGCTCTATTTTTTTGATGATGAAATCCTCTATTTTTCCAGATCGAGGCCAGTGCCAGCTCAGTGGGTCAAGGCCGGCGCAGGCCGTGCTTTGACAGCGATAGGTTTTTCTTTTTTTCGTCATTTTTTACAATAAAAAGCCAAAACGTTTTTCAAAGGGTAAAAATATGAAATTTAAAAGAATATACCTAGTTATTGCACCAAATGTATCAAAAAACATCCTCAAATAAATAGAAAAATATAGATGAATTTTACCCCTATCGAACATCTCAAATAGGGTAGTATCAACCATTTTCTATAAAACTCTGTTTAGCATATAAACAACAATCTCTAGTATGTAACCCAAAAACGATTTCGGTAAGTCTGCAAAAGCCATCATTGTCTATACTGTTGGGTATCTTTCACGCATATCGTATATGGTGCAGTGGAAAATAAAATGAGATACCATCCCAGAACCCGCCTATATATGGAAAACAAGACATAAACATAATAAAGGTAACAGCTTTTTACCTTTGTTTGATCGTCCAAAGAACAAAAATAACTTCTTCAAGTCGAGGCGTGATCCAGCAATCCTCTTGATCCAACTTCACGAGAGTGGAACTTTTAACCACTATAATTACAGTGTGTGATTATCTCTAATAGTAATCCACACAGATGAATACTCAAGCACAAAGTTTTCTATGCTAGCAGAAGAATTAAGTGGCGGCTAAGGTTGTTTTGTTTTTCAAGAAAAACGAGAAAAGAAGAGGGAAGAGAAGCTGTTGTTTCGTGTGTATGATGATCAGCTAGGATTTCGTATGAATTATCTATATATTACATGAAAATCCCCTACCAAAACTGAGAATTATAATCCTATTAGAATTCCCTAATTGTAATTGGAAACATCAAGTTCTCACAATTACAATTTGGACCATAAATTATAACTAATTATAATTTGTCCACAACAACTTCTCTTCTCTCAATTAACCCCACTATATTATCAAATAATATCTTGAGTATATAATCCTCTATTGTGTGTGACCTATTAGGTTTCCTAGTCAATTGGTAGCGAATATGAATTAATCCAAACGTCTTTGAGATTAATAATCCATAATTAATTAGAATTAATCCTATTAATTCTAATCAGGATTGGTTTATTAATTCATCAATTAATAAACCCATATTCCCAAATTATGAGCGGTATCTAGCAACACATCATGACCACCCAAGAGTCCAAGAAGTCAAGTGGCTTGACATGAATCCTTCAATAGCAAACTTCAGTGCAATTAACTCATTTCACCAAACAATATCTCATTCGGTTTGGAGTACCGAATTAGTACCAACTTCCTCCAGAATTAATTCTGGCCCGAATATCATTATACTTGTACAAGGAATCTACTACTCTCAATGTGCCTCAATTGGAACCCTTTCCAATACACATACGCCTTGGCCAAGGACTTATGAGTAGTAATTTCTACTAGTGGCCGTGAGATATTTGCCCCTACTATTAGGAGTGGTGAATCCTTTATTGACCCTCTCAACTACTTTCGTTTACCTCACAATGTACCTAATGTCCATCTTATAGGCGGCCCTCGATCGAGTTCCGGAGATTGGAATCAAGGCACAAGGCTCAGCAAACATTGTGCCTTGGAGATCTTAAGTGTAAGGATACTTGCACGTTTGCTATATTGAGATTATATCACTAGCACTAAATAGTTATCCTTATGGTTATCTCAAAGCTAGATCATCCAATGAACTTGTTCCATTAACAAGCATCCATGTGTTAACTTTGAATATCTCAATACTCACGGATATGAGAACCACCGCTTGATCAAATCAGGAAGTCTAACACATGCTAGTCTTAATGCATTAATGATATCATGTCTTATTAATATTACGACTAGGGACTATTTAAGTACTAACACTATACAGTGTTGTAGGAATCTCATATCATGATCTCTATCATGATTTCCTTAATACAGTGTTGTACTAGGGATTTTATCGAATAGTAATATTACTTAAAAGTAAACAAAAGAAACTGTAAGATAAATAATGCCTTTTATTAAAATAAAATGTGTCATCTATAATGTACAAGTGATTGCCGCTAGGGCACAACACTAACAAGCTCCCACTTGCACTAGAGCCAATCATTCATGTATCTAATATCGAATGACTCAACATGACAATTATGTTTCTTTTGGGATAGTGTTTTTGTAAGCGGGTCAGCTATATTCTCATCCGTGAGAACTCTCTCTATCTTTATATCATTCCTATCTATGATCTCCCGAATCAGATGATAGCATCACAGTACGTGTTTAGATCGTTGGTGAGACTGTGGCTCCTTTGCTTGTGCAATGGCTCCATTGTTGTTACAATACAAAGTTATTGGACCAATAGCAGTAGGAACCACACCCAGTTCCGTCACAAACTTCTTGATCCAAACAGCCTCCTTAGCTGCTTCAGAAGCAGCTATGTACTCAGCTTCTCTCATAGAGTCGGCAAGAGTCTCTTGTTTGGAACTGTTCCAACTTATTGCCCTTTCATACAACATAAATACGTAGCCATATTGCGATTTGAAATCATCTTTGTCAGATTGAAAATTGGCATTAGTATACCCATTTATTTTTAAATCACCTTTTTCAAATACCAAAAACATATCCTTAGTCCTTCGTAAGTACTTAAGAATGTTCTTTACAGCCGCCCAATGACCTTCACTAGGGTCAGATTTGTATATGCTCATCAAACTAAGAGCATAAGATACATCGGGCCTAGTACATATCATAGCATACACGATAGATCTAATTGCCGAGGCATATGGAATCTTACTTATGTGATCCATTTCAATTTGTGTCTTGGGAGACATTGACTTTGAAAGGCTTACACCATGTGACATGGGTAAGAATCCCTTTTTGGATTAATCTATGTTAAACCTCTTTAGTACTTTATCTATGTATGTAGACTGTGAAAGACCTAGTAACCTTTTGGATCTATCCCTATAGATCCTTATTCCAAGAATATAGGTTGCTTCTCCAAGGTCTTTCATGGAGAATTGTTTGGATAACCAAATTTTAACCGTTTGCAGGGCAGGGATATCGTTTCCTTTTAGCAATATGTCATCTATATAAAGCAGTAAGAAAACGATTGCATTACCACTAACCTTTTTGTATACACAAGGCTCATCCATGTTTTGAATGAAATCAAACTCTTTGATTATTTTATCAAAACGGATGTTCCAACTCCTAGAAGCTTGTTTAAGTCCATAAATGGACCTTTGCAGCTTGCACACCTTTGTGCTATCACTGGATGCGAAACCCTCAAGTTGTGTCATATACACTTCCTCAGTTAGATTTCCATTTAAGAAAGCAGTTTTCACATCCATTTGCCAAATCTTATAATCATGATGAGCAGCAATGGCTAGGAATATCTTGATGGATTTCAATATGGCTACTAGCGAGAAGGTTTCATCATAGTCAATACCGTGTTGTTGACAATAACCCTTCACCACTAGTCGTGCTTTATAGGTAACTAAGTTACCATCCATGTCCGTTTTCTTCTTAAAAATCCACTTGCACCTAATAAGTTTAATTCCTTTGGGTGGATCAACAAAAGTCCATACTTGGTTGTTGTACATGGAATCTATCTCTGACTTCATGGCCTCAAGCCATTTGTCAGATTCTGAACTATTAAGAACATCTTTGTAGGTAGTAGGTGTTAGTGGTGTGCCCTAGAAGCAATCACTTATATATTGTATATGACACATTTTATTTTAATAAAAGGCATTATTTATCTTACAGTTTCTTTTGTTTACTTTAAATAATATAACTGTTCGATAAAGCCCCTAGTACAACATTGTGTTAAGGAAATCATGATAGAGATCATGATATGAGATTCCTACTACACTGGATGGTGTTAGTACTTAAATAGTCCCTAGTCGTAGTATTAATGAGACAGGACATCATTAATATGTTAAGACTAGCATATGTTAGACTTCCTGATTCGATCAGGCGGTGGTTCTCATAACTGTGAGTATTAAGATACTCAAAGTTAACACATGGATGCTTGTTAATAGAACAAGTTCATTGGATGACCTAGCTTTAAGATAATCACATGGATAACTATTTAGTGCCAGTGATATAACCTCAATATAGCAAACGTGCAAGTATCCTTACACTTGAGATCTCCAAGGTACAATGTTTGCTGAGCCTTGTGCTTTGATTCCAATCTCCGGAGCTCGATCGTGGGCCGCCTATGAGATGGATATTGGGTACATTGTGAGGTAAACGAAAGTAGTTGGGAGGGTCAATAAAGGATTCACCACTCCTAATAGTAGGGGCGAATATCTCACGGCCACTAGTAGAAATTACTGCTCATAAGTCCTTGGCCAAGGCGTATGTGTATTGGAAAGGGTTCCAATTGAGGCACATTGAGAGTAGTGGGTTCCTTGTACAAGTATAATGTTATTCGGGCCAGAATTAATATATATTTTGGAGGGAGTTGTCACTAATTCTGTACTCCAAACCGAATGAAATATTGTATGGTGAAAGGAGTTAATTACATTGTAGTTTGTTATTGAAGGGTTTATGTCAAGCCACTTGACTTCCTGGACTCTTGGGTGGTCATGATATGTTGCTAGATACCGCTCATGATCTGGGAATATGGATTTATCAATTGATGAATTAATAAACCAATCCTGATTAGAATTAATTGGATTAATTCTAATTAATTAAGGATTATTAATTTTAAAGACGTTTGGATTAATTCATGTTCGCTACTAATTGACCGAGAAACCTTATAGGTCACACAACAAAGAGGAATATATACTCAAGTTGGGGTTTATTACAAGAAAGAGAGGTTGATATGACCAAATTATAATTAGTTATAATTGATGGGCTAATTTATAATTCTGAGAACTTGATGGGTTCCAATTGCAATTGGAGAATTGTTTGGAATTCTCAGATGTAGTTTTTGTAGAGGCTTTTGGTTATATAAGATATAATCAAAGTGGTTTTATTATTGAGCAAGAAGTCATACAAAACAAACAAAAGGGCACACATGAAGGAATAGGTGCCAATGCTTCTTTTTATCAACACACATGAAATAATGTGTGTGGGGCCATCCTCTCAAGAGAATAATTGAGATATGATCTTCATGTTCTCATATACATCTTTCTCTCTCATGTGGCTTCTTCTAAGAGGGAATCCAAGACTCTTCTTCTTCTTCTTCTTTCTCTGGTTTTGCTAATCAAGAAGAACAAGGAAGCTAAACCCTAGCCACCATTGTTGTTTTTTGCTAGCACAGATGTAACACCCCACGACTACGTACCCTAAAAGGGCGGGGATGTCGCCCCGTCCCGTAGGACAAGGGGTCTTTAGAACGAGGTATAAAATATAAAGACAATCTCCAAAAGGATCAACTTAGATAAATAAAGAAATATTCTTATTACATCAGGCCCAACTTGGAGCAAAACAGAATAAAACAAAATATTATTTAGAAGCATAAGCAATAAATGTCTCCTAGAACGGATAGAGAAAATAGCAAAAGCTTCAACTATTACATGCCCCGCTGACTCAGCACAGTCTATCCTCTGAAAACATGACGTAAAATAGTGTGAGAATAAATCTCAGTAAGTCCTGTGTGTGCACATGGTGTTTTTAAATAGTTCGTTTATGCAAAGTGTAAAACATTTGTAAAAATAATTTGGCAAGTCATAAACAATCTCTTTTCGCAGTGGATTTTTCTCATTGTCACACTTTGTACAAAACAAATCCTCCACTCGGATAAAAGTCATGTCACCACACGTTGGGCTCCATGAGAACAAGTTGGCCAAGGCACCACACTTTGTGCACCTTGTCCGGACCAGATTACCACACGTTGGGCGTTCTGATCAAGGTGAGTGTACAGCCCACCGGGTGAGATACTCCTCCATCTCTACACCCAACAAAACCATCCGGGTATCCATGCCGGGAATATAAATAATACCTTTCAAGCATAATGCTAGCTCAGACAGGCCTGACCAACCAACACCGTCGCCTTTTCAAGCGGAATTCATCTTCTGGAGGTGGCCTCCTGCCAGAAGACTTACGCTAGCCCTCCAAGACTAGTATTGTTAGCCTACCCTTATTGAGTACTCAACGAACATATCCGTCAATTCCTGATTCAAAATATTTTCAAACCTTGGCTTTGTAAAACGTGGTTTTCTTTAAAAGAGATTTCTAAAAATTTAAGGAAAAGAATAGTTTTCTTGCTAAAAACCGTTAGTTTGACAAAACTGTTTAAAGAATAAATATCCACGTTTACAACCCAAGCAAACACAGTTTAACAATAGCTTTACAAAGCTTCACAACATAGACTTGCCATCACAACCTTTAACAAAACAGTTTATAAAAGGACTTACCATCACAACGTTTAATAAAAGAGTTTATGCAAGGACTTACTTGATATGCCTCAGATAAATGCGATAAAAATCACCGCTGGCTTTCCTCAATTATCTACCCGATCTAAACCAGATAATATCATGATCAGGGTCTCAATTAATTCAACCATGTTCTAATCCCATTTATTTTCATAACAATTCGCAATCTCCTATTTAATTCCAAGTAAACTATTCAATCCTCAAAAATCAAATGCTACGACCACATGTTTATCTCGCTAATAAACACCATTAAACTTTACTTTCGACATCAAGGGAGGGTATTCCCTTACCTTGTAACTACCGGGTAATGAGGTCTCGATGCTCCTATGGTGATCGTCCCGAGTTCGCTTAAGAAGAAGAGAGAAGCTACCTCCTTTGCTTCACTTGTCCGAAAATTTAGGAAGAAGAGGAAATCAGCGTCTATAGGGCGTGATTTAAGGGTAGAAGAAAGAGAAAAGAATCATTAGAGAAAACGGCATCAAGAGGTTGAAAGGATTTGTGCTTATCTTAAGGTGTGCTCGATTTTTGCTTGGAATAACTCTTGTGTTTTCGAAAATTTGCAGAGAGAAGTTGCTGAAATTTTTGTGTAGAATAGAGAGGGCAAACGGTGGTTATGATTTAAAGTTGGAGAAGATTAGTTTAGGGTTAGATGGTGATGTTTAGATAGACTCCTAATGGCTTTAGGTTTCTTGGACAGCAAAGGCGGAATTTCCAGCTTGCGCGTGGCTCCTTGCTGCCGATTTTAGGGGAGTTTTATGGAGGGAAAAAATTCTGCAATTTGCTCCTCTAAGCTGGCCGAAACACTACTCAAAGGAAGGGCTAAATGTGTTCAGAATTTTGGGCCAAACAAGGAAGAGTTTGAGTGAGTTTTGATGACTGAAAAATCCTGTGCATGTGCTGTGAAAATTCTGTGCAAGTGTAGCAAGTATTGGGCTGGTTTGGCTGCTATAATTCTACCGAAATTTCTAGAGGAAAATTGAGGGTTTTAGGCTATGAATATAGCTTGTTCAGCTGGGGTTTTTCAGTGAATGATGTGTGCAGAATTTTGGTTGAAGTAGGAACACAAAGCTGGCCGAAAATCCTGCACAAAGCTGTCCGAATTTTTCTGTGTATATGCTTGATGAATTTCAGTGTTTTTGTGTGAATAAAATTCTGGTTTTGTGCAGCTAAGGTAGTTGAATTGTTAAGGAGTGTTCTTGGTGTTTTAAGCTAGGATTTTCAGAGTTGGATTGTAGCTAAAGATGGCTGGAATTTTGGACAGCTTATGTAGATTCAAAGCTGTCGAAATTCAGCTAGGAAAAGGAAGAAATCCTAGTTGAATTTGGATTGAAATAAAATCTGGTTTTATCAAGGATTTGGATAAGATTTCCTCTAGTCCTAGAAGAGTTTGGATTGAGCTAAAGGTGCTCTAAGGTGGCGGTCAAAATCTGGAAAAATTTCCAGAATATTTCCAGCTTATGGTTTCCGAAAATTCAAGGGAACAAAAGCTGAAAATAAAACAAATTTCATCCTTAGCTAAAATCCTTGAACTTAGGAGTTAAATATAGAGTCTTACTCCTATGGAAGTGGCGTTTAAACCCAAAGAAAATATCTAAGACTTTAGTTAAAATATTTCTCTAAAACAATTAAATAAATAAAAGGATTATGGCTAGAATTCTTGAAGAGGTGAAATAAGATTTTTCCCTAATATATTCCCTAACTCTAATATTCATCAAGAAAAGTTTTATACCACTTGAAATTCTTCAAAGTGGCTCCTAGCTAGGGGTTTTTTCGAAAATCCTAAGGAACACAAGCTGAAAATTAAAGGTGAACTTTATTCACATCAAAGTCCTTGAATTTAGGAAATAAATATAGAGACTTATTTCCTTGGAGTAAAAATACTAAAAGTTCTCTAGGATGGCTAGATTCTTTTTCGGCCAAGATAAGAAACGGTCTAAAGAAAAGAATTTCAAGAAGAGAAACTTACTTCACAAAAAGTAGGATTCGAACTCGGGTCACCAAAGGAAATCACCAACCTCCCCGCTATTCCAAAACAACTCCAATACTAATTTTTCTACAAGATGTTCTTACCACCCCAATACTAATCCTTCAAAATCTTCGACCAAACCTCCATTAACCAAATCTTTAACAACACAACTATTTCACATCAATTAATTCAAATGCAAGAGTAACGGAAAAATTCACATGCATCTATGCAAATAAAATTAGTCTAGCTACCACATAAAATGCAAGATGCTATGCAATGCATGACTTTTTCCCATGGTCAAAGGTGGTTTTGGGCGGGGTATTACAACAGAAAATCTTGGTGCTTATGTCAGATCCTCTGTGTGGATTTCTGTTAGATATAACCACACACTATAATTATATTGGTTGGACATACAACTCTTGTGGTGATTCTTCAAGAGGATTGCTGGATCGTGCCACAACTATCTTACTCGAAGAAGGAAAATTTTATTTTCCACACAAACAAAGAAAGGTAAAAATTATTACCTTTGTTTCTTTGTTTTATATATATATGTCTTGTTTTCCACATATATGTGGATCCTGGATGGTATCTTTTTTTTATTTTTCCGCTGCGCCATATATGATACGCATGAGATACCCAACAGCAAGCTCATCTTCTTCTATGAGCAATACGTTATTGTGGTCACTAATAAGAAATCCATATCTCTCAGGTGCCACATGTATCCTACTAGATCTATGAGGTTCTTGTGTATTAGAAGGTTCATCTATTCTATCAATAGATGTGGGGTTAGACGATTGATCCTTATTTATTTGATCTTCATGAATTTCACTAAGTTCAATCTTACTCCCACTATTCTCTCTGAGCATGTGCTCCTTCTTTAAGAAGACGGCATGCTTCGAAACAAACAATTTTATTTTTTGGAGGGTAGGTAGAAGTAATATCTGAAAGATTCTTTCAGATATCCCACAAATAAACACTTGTCAAACTTACTATCAAGTTTGTCTGACTGTGGCCTTTTGACAAAGGCAGGACAACCGTATACTCGCAAGTGAGATAACTTTGGTTTCTTACTAAAGAACATCTCGAATGGGGTAGAATTAACCGTTTTTGTCAGAACTCTTTTTAGTATATAAATAAAAGTCTCTAGTGCATACCCCCAAAACAATTTCGGTAGGTCTGCAGAAGCCATCATGGTCCGTACCATGTCCAGAAGGGTTCGTTTCCGTTATGTTGAGGTGTATGTTGAGGTGTATATGGTGGAGTCCATTGAGATAATATCCTATTATCTCTAAGATAAATCAGAAACTCTTGGCTCAAGTATTCTCCTCCTCGATCAGATCTTAGAGTCTTAATACTTTTGCCAAGTTGTTTCTCTATTTCATTCTTGAAGTCTTTGAATCTTTCAAAAGCCTCAAATTTGTATTTCATTAAATAAAAATATCCGTATCGTGAGAAATCATCGATAAAGGTTATGAAGTAGTTATAACCTCCTCTTGCTTGTATTGACATTGGGCAACATACGTTAGAATGTATGAGTTCTAATAACTCTTTAGCCCATTCTCCTTTTCTTGGGAAATGAGCTTTAGTCATTTTACATAGTAAACAAAACTCACATGTGCCATATGATTCATAATCAAATGACTCTAAGTCACCAAGCTTGTGTAACTTAGAAACACAATTTTCGTTTACATGGCCCAAATGACAATGCCACAAGTAAGAGGTGTTAGAGTTATCTATTCTAGGTTTCTTATTGTTTATATTGAGAATTGGATTATCCAAGTCTAGAACATATAAACCATTAACCAAATTAAGTTTCTGAACCATAATGAATATCATTCAATGAAAAAGAACAACATTTATTCTTAAATATTAAATGAAATCTACATAAGTCTAAACACGCAACTGAAATAATGTTTTTCATTAAAACTGGTACAGAATAGCAGTTTTGCAGTTCTAGAATTAATCCCGAAGGCAGGTTCAGCTCGTATGTCCTCACAGCAAGTGCAACAATATTTGCCCCATTTGCAGTACACAGGTCCATATCGCCTTTCTCTAGCCTTCTACTGCTCTTTAGTCCCTGCAAGTTATTACACAAATGAGATCCACATCCGGTATCTAATACCCATATCTCATTTCTAAAGGCAGTATTTATCTCAATCATAAACATACCGGAGAAGAATTAGAAGTTCTTGTAAGCTTCTCCTTCTACTTCTTGCCCTTAATGGTCTCCAAGTAGGCTTTGCAGTTGCGCCTCTAGTGGCCCATTTTCCCACAATGATGGCATGGGCCTTTAGTAGCTACGTCCTTCTTGTTCACACCACCTTTGAGCTTTATGGGAGCCTTCTTCTTCTTTTGAACTTTCTTCTTAGAAGAGGAAGATTCTACCACTAAAACTGCATTGGAATCCTTATTTATGGAGGACTCCGCAGTTTTGAGAAGATTGATCAACTCAAGAATGGTGGACTCAGTCTTGTTCATCTGATAGTTAATCACAAATTGTGAGAAGTTATTAGGCAAAGATTGTAGAATTAAGTCAACACTTAAGTCATAATCCATTGCAAACCCGAGAGATCCAAGCTTTTCTATTAAGCCCAGCATCTTCAGCCCATGAGTGGCCACAGAAGAACCCTCTGCCATTTTGCAACGAAATAGTTGCTTCGAGATCTCATATCTCTTAGTTCTAGCTTGGGCATCAAACAGCTCTCGAAGATGTAGTATAATCGATTGAGTATCCATATGCTCGTGCTATTTTTGCAACTCGGGAGTCATGGATGCCAGCATAATACATAATGCTGTATCACTATCCTTCTTATGCCTCTTTTAGATAGCATGCTCATCAGCATGAGTATCTTGGGCTGGTGGTGGTGGAATAGGAGCATCTAGCATGTAGAGCAACTTTTTCGATTTGAGAACGATTCTCAAATTTCTATATCAGTCGAGATAGTTTGATTCAATAAACTAGTTGGTTTTCAAGATGCTACGTAAGTTCAAGTTTGTTAACATGATGCAAGTAACCTAGATGTAAAGATAGAGAGCATTAGCTACTTGTATATGCACATGATATGCAAATAATTAGGACTTTAACTAAATGCATTTTTACTCCACTATTTTACTCAAACCAATAGCCCCCACTACTGATTTGGGAAAGCCTGTTAGAAGCTTTCCTAGTGGACCGGTATCCAAATTCCTTAAGAGTATCCTTGGGTTTGCCCAACAAGCCACCCTTAAGTTCATTGGTAGGTATCCAATACCAATTACATCGTATGTAACTATTGGATCATTGGGTGATTAACAGCTTTTAATCTTAAAGCCTTTTGGGCTACCCCAACTTTTCCTCTAAATTTCTTTATGCTTGAGTTTGTTCAACCGGGATAAAGAATTTAGTTACACCCGACCCATTAATCAGGAATTTAATTCCATAGCTTGAACATGCCCAATGTCAAGTAAGCTTGGGTTTGCCTAACAACCTGATATCGAAAAAGAACTCTCGTTCTTACTATATTAATGGAAGGAATTAGGTTTAATATTAATTGAGGGATTTGTTCATTTTAGTGATTTCGTTGAATGATATGCATAAAAATCAATAAATCACATAATTGATAATAATGGTTATAAAGAAATTATGTGGTATGGTTATGGACTTTACCCTAAATTAATTTCTTTGAGCCATAAAAGAAATTAATATAGTTAACCCTATGTGTTCATGCATGATTTAAGTAGAAGGTCTTACCTTCTCATCTTGTTTTGGTTGCCATCTCCAGAATAGAATAATTCTACTCCTATCTAACCTATGTAAACTAATTACATAATTTCCTAAAGAGAGAAAACCTCGAGTTGCATTCGAGGGGAGTTAGATAAGAAGAGAATTACACAAGAATTCTAGAGAAGGTAGGACACGCAAGCCCTATTTCATAAAAACCAAAACTGTAAAATGCATGAACGGATATAATTGGTTTTAGTCCATAACCATCCACCATGCCATTAACTATGCTTAAATAAAATAAACATATACTTTTATTATTCCAAAATCACTATTTTGGAAAAATAAAACAAATTCTAAAATCTCAATTTTAGAAAAATACACTAATTTTAGATTTTCAAAATCATTATTTTGAGAAACAAAATTGTTTGTCTCAAAACTAATTTTGAGAAAATGCTTTTGGGTCTCATCTCTAATCAAATGAGATTTTTCCCTTTCAAAATTCTATTCTAGATTTTTTTTTTTTAAATAGTTGGATCGTGCAAAACAAAGCAGAACTGGCGCCGGTTTGGAAGCCAGAGCCGGCACCGCCTGTGTTCTGATTTTTAGGAAAAATTTTCCAGAAACGATTTCTAAATATTCACGAAACAGCACGGAACCGGCATCGGCTGTAGTCGAGAATAGTGGTGGCGATTTTGAAAATTTTCTAGAAACAATTTTTGGTGCTTTAATCTTCTGCAACAGATCAGTGAGAACAATTCTCAGCAGAATTTTCTATTTTGAAGCTAAAAACAACAACCAATTTGTTAGTTTAAACAAAACCAAAACAAAAAATTAAGATGAAATGGAAGGCAACAACCATGTTGCAAGAAAACGTTTTTCTACAGAAAATTCTCAGCATTTAAATAAAGCATCTTTTGAAATACGCTGTGACTTTTACACAATCATATTGTGCTACGGACCCAACCCATAACGCTCGAAACGATTTCTACTCGAGCGAAAACGTTTTTCACAGCAAACAAAGATAAACACGAATACATGAAAATAGTTTTTCATACCAAACAATATCCGTAAAACACACATAGCATGCCTCTGATACCACTGTTGGGTATCTCTCACTTATATCGTATATGGAACAACGAAAAATAAAATGAGATACCATCCTAGGACCCACCTATGTGTGGAAAACAAGACATAAACATAATAAAGATAACAACTTTTTATCTTTATTTGATCGTCTGAAGAACAAAAATTTCTTCTTCAAGTGGAGGTGCGATCCAGCAATCCTCTTGATCTAACTTCACGAGAGTGGAATGTTAACCACTATAATCACAGTGTGTGATTATATCTAATAGTAATTCACACAGAGGAATACTCAAGCACAAAGTTTTCTGTGCTAGCAGAAGAACTACGTGGCGGCTAGGGTTGTTTTGTTTTTCAGGAAAAACGAGAAAAATGAGAAGGAGGAGAAGCTGTTGTTTCGTGTGTATGATGATCGGCTAGGGTTTCATGTGAATTATCTATATATTACATGAAAATCCCCTATCAAAACTAAGAATTATAATCCTGTTAGAATTCCCTAATTGTAATCTGAAATATCAAGTTCTCACAATTATAATTTGGACCACAAATTATAACTAATTATAATTTGTCCACAACAACTTCTCTTTCTCTCAATTAACCCCACTATATTATCAAATAATATCTTGAATATATAATTCTCTATTGTGTGTGACCTATTAGGTTTCCTAGTTAATTGGTAGCGAACATGAATTAATCCAAACATCTTTGAGATTAATAATCCACAATTAATTAGAATTAATCCTATTATTTTTAATTAGGATTAGTTTATTAATTCATCAATTAATAAATCCATATTCCCAGATCATGAGCGGTATCTAGCAACACATCATGACCACCCAAGAGTCCAGGAAGTCAAGTGGCTTGACATGAACCCTTCAATAACAAATTTCAGTGCAATTAACTCCTTTCACCATACAATATCTCATTTGGTTTGGAGTATAGAATTAGTGTCAACTCCCTCTAGAATTAATTTTAGACTGAATATAATAGTACTTGTACCAGGAACCTACTACTCTAGATGTGTATCAATTGAAACTATTTCCAATACACAATCGCTTTGGCCAAGGACTTATCGAGTAGTAATTCCTACAAGTGGCTGTGAGATATTCGCCCCTAGTATTAGGAGTGGTGAATCCTTTATTGACCATCTCAACTACTTTCGTTTACCTCACAATGTACCCAATATCCATCCTATAGGCAGCCCTCGATTGAGCTCCAGAGATTGGAATCAAAGTATAATGCTCAGCAAACAATGTATCTTGGAAATTTCAAGTTTAAGGATGTTTGCACATTTGCTATATTGAGATTATATCATTGGCACTAAATAGCTATCCATGTGATTATCTCAAAGTTAGGTCATCCAATGAACTTGTTCTATTAACAAATATCCATGTGTTAACTTTGAATATCTCAATACTCACAGATATGTGAACCGCTGCCTGATCAAATAAGGAAGTCTAACACATGCTAGTCTTAACGTATTAATGATGTCCTGTCTCATTAATACTATGACTAGGGACTATTTATGTACTAACACTATACAATGTAGTAGGAATCTCATATCATGATCTCTATCATGATTTCCTTAACACAGTGTTATACTAGGGACTTTATTGAACAGTTATATTACTTAAAAGTAAACAAAAGAAACTGTAAGATAAATAATGCCTTTTATTAAAATAAAATATGTCATATACAATCTATAAGTGATTGCCTCTGTGGCACAACACTATCACGTATCATATCTAGAAGGGTTTGGGTCATTCTTTCAAATACACTGCTATGTTGAGGTGTATATGGTAGAGTCTATTGAGATAATATTCCATTATCTCTAAGATAACTCAGAATCTCTTAGCGAAGTATTCACCTCCTCGATCGGAGCTTAGAGTCTTGATATTTTTCCTAAGTTGTTTCTCTACTTCAATCTCAAAATCTTTAAACTTGTCAAATGCCTCAGATTTGTATTTCATTAAATACAAATACCCCTATCATGAATAATGATCGATAAAGGTTATGAAATTGTGATAACCTCCTATTGATTGTATGGACATTAGTGTTAGTGTTATGCCTTAGAGACAATCACATGTATTCTATATATTGTGCATTTTTAATAAAATAAGGCATTCTTTATCTTTTAGTTTGTTTTATTTATGCTTTCGTATAAAATAACTGTTAGATAAAGTTTCAAGTGCAACACTGTGTTAAGGAAGTCATGATAGAGATTATGATGTGAGGTTCTTACTACATAAAATAGTATTTGTACTTAAATTATCCCTAATCCTAGTATTAATGAGATAGGAGATCATTAATGCATTAAGACTAGCACGTTTTATGCTTCCTGATTTGATCAAGCAGTTGTTTTCACATCCATAAGTATTGTGTTATTTAAAATTAACACGTGTATGTTTGTTACAGGAATAAGTACATTGGATGACCTAGCTATTAGATAATCATATGGATAACTATTTAGTGCCAGTGCTAGAATCTCATTATAGCAAATGTAAAAGTATCATTAGACTTGAGATCTTCAAGGTACTTCATTTGCTAAATGTTGGACTTTGATTCCAATCTTTGGAGTCCTGACAAGATTGCCTATAGGATGGATATTGGGTACAACATAAAGCAAACATAAGTAGTTGAGGGGATCAATAAAGGATTCACCAATCCTAATAGTTTGGACGAATATCTCACGGCCACTTGTAGGAATCAGTACTCGAGAAATCATTGGCCAATTCAATTGTGTATTGGAAATTGTTCCAATTGATACATACGATGAGTAGTGGATTTCGGGAACAAGTACTAAAATTTTAGGGCCAGAATTAATTTATTATTCTGAAAGGAGTTGGCGCTAATTTCGTACTTCAAACTGAATAAGATATTGTATGGTGAAAAGAGTTTATTAAACTATTATTTGCTATTAAAAGGTTCATGTCAAGCCACTTGACTTTCTGGAATTTTGGGTGGTTAAGATGTGTTGCCAGATACCACTCATGATCAGCTAAATATGGACTTATTAATTTGAGAATTAATAAATCAATCATTATTAGAATTAATAAGTTAATTCTAAAATTTTTAAGGATTATTAATCTTAAAGATATTTAGATTAATTCATATATTGCTACTAATAGACCGGGAAACCTAATAGGTCACATATATTAAAGGATTGAGTGCTCAAGATGTTATTTGATAACATTACAGGGTTGATTGTGAAAAGAAGAAGTTATTGTGGTCGAATTATAGTTAGTTATAATTTGTGGACCATATTTTAATTAACAAAAATTATAATATGAATTGGTAATTAAAGAATCCATATTCATTATGGATTCTGATTACCAAAATTACAAGGACAATATATGTTGTGATTTGGACTCCGTAGGGATTATGATTGATATAATTACGGAGAGTTTTTTTCTAAAAAAACTGATAGCTCCTTCTTCATCTTCTTCTTCTAGAAAAACCACAGAAAACCCTAGCTGCCAGAATTAGTTCTACTAGCACAGAACTCTAGTGATTCTTGAGCACTATTATCATGTAGAATATATTGGAGGCGACCCTACACTTGGGTTGCAGTCTTTTGACGAAACAAATAGAGAAGACATTTTCTTTGGTTGGTGGATCGTGCCTTCAGTAGAGAGGAAAAATTTTTATTTCACAAGGCAACACCGAAAATGTATTTTATCACCTGTATTGACCTATTTTACCCATAAAAGTGATCCTTGCTGTTTGGAATTCTTATTTTTCTTTTCGCTGTGTAAATCTATTTTGCACGGAGAATTCCTACAATTAGGCCACATACATCAGTATGTATAAGTTCTAATAACTTTTTGGTCCTTTCTCATTTTCTGGAAAAAGGAGTTTTTGCCATTTTACTAAATAAACAAGATTCGCATGTGCCATATTATTCATAATCAAATGACCCTAAGTCACCTAGCTTATATAACTTAGAAACACAATTCTCATTTATATGGGTTAAATGACAATTTCATAAATAAGATGAGATTGAGTTATCTATCATTATTTTCTTATTGTTTATATTAAGAATTGGATTATCCATGTCTAGAACATATAAACCATTAACTAAAGTTACAGAGACATAGTGAATATTAATCAATGAAAAAGAACCACATTTATTCTTAAAAATTACATGGAATCCATATAAGTCTAAACGCGCAATTGAGATAATATTTTTCAATAAAATTGCTACATAATAGCAGTTTTGGATTTCTAAAACTAATCCAAAAGGAAAGTGTAGCTTGTAAGTTCCTATAGCAAGTGTAGCAACCTTTGCTCCATTTGCAGTACGTCAGTCCACGTTGCCCTTCTCAAGCCTTCTACTGTCCTTTAGTCCTTTCAAGTTATTGCTTAAAAGAGATCCATATCTGGTACATATCTCATTTCTAAAGGCATTATTAATCTCAATCATATATATACTAGGAGTAGAAATAGAAGTACCACCAAACTGCTCTTTCACCTTCTCATTCTTTTTCTTGATAGTCTCCAGGTAGGCTTTGTAGTTGAGCCTCCAATGGCCCATCTTTCCACCGTGATGGCATGGGCCTTTGGTGGCTGCGCCCTTCTACTTCATACCATATTTGGGCTTAGTGGGAGCCTTCTTCTTTTTCTTAGGAACTTTCGTTTTAGAAGAGGAAGATTCTACTCACATGATTGCATTGGATTTCTTCTTCTTGGAGGATTCTGCAGTTTTGAGAAGATTAATTGTCTCGGGTATAATGGACTCAATCTTGTTGATTTGGTAGTCAATCACAAATTATGAAAAACTATTTGGCAAAGATTGCAGAATTAAGTCAATACTTAATTCAATGTCCATCACAAACCCAAGGGCCCCAAGCTTCTCAATTTAGCCCAGCATTTTTAGCCCATGAGTGCCCACAGAAATACCCTCAATCATCTAAGAACAAAACATTTATTTTGAGATCTTATATCTCTTTGTTCTGGCTTAGGTATGGAATAGCTCTCGAAGATGAAAAATGATAGAGAAAGCATCCAAATGCTTGATGCATAAATTTTGAGTGTATAAAAATTATTAAATTTAAATCCATTCCTTAGTCAAGTGTTAATTAAAATATTAAACCTAAAATACACATACGAGCAAGCATATTCATCGCAAGCATAGTATAGGAAATTAACGAGTATTGATCCTCAAAGGAAAAAGTACACACTAATCACTTTTCATTCATTGTTTAACTGACCCAAAGAAAGTGATAAGATAATAAAAAGAAAATAAAAAAATATGTACAACTCAAGAATGTAGGAATATGCAATTTACACAACCATCCTAAAAGACATGATAATGAACCATTTAGCAACTATCTCGATTAATCATCAACTTGGCATCATGAAAGAATATAAAGTAAACTTTAATTGTTTCGTAAGTCATGAATCCACTTACATAGACTCCACTTCTTTCACAATCTATGAAATCACTATCTTTTGATTAAATCAGTAAATTTCCCAATCAAACTAATATAACCAAAAAATGTATTAAACTCAATTCCTCATAAACATTAAATTAGCCAATGACCCTATGCTCTAGGTGAAATCAACTAATCTTTTATCATTTTAGTCCTTTAATCTTAATTTCGTTTCCCAAGTCCATTAAGATTTAACAAGTATGAAATTAATGCAATGAACTTCTAACATTGTTTCCTAAGTCAATTAGAAGAAAACACATCAATAACTGATGATAATAAGTAATCAAATAGCAAGGATGATAGAAAATTGATCAAATAACTAAATTAATCCAAAAACCATGAACCCCTAAATAATGTCAAATTATAATGAAAATATTAATTACATTATTATTCTAGAATAAGAAAACAAAGGTTAAAGAAAGAATTCATAGACAAGCCTCCTTCTTCTCCCTTAAAGATTCTCTTAAATAATGCTCCTTGAATGGTGAATCTCTCATTCTTTGAGTGATTGGAAATTTTGCTCCTTAGATTCACTACTTTCTCTTATGTTTTCCTTGTTTAAATCAGATTCTTTGGTGTTAAAATTCATTGCTTAAGGAGTCTTAGTGAAGCGTAAATTTTGGATGTATAAAAATCATTACATTTAAATTCATCCCTTAGTCAAGTTTTAATTAATATATTAATTCCAAAATACACATACGAACAAGTATACTCATCGTAAGCATAGTATAGGGAATTAACGAGTATCGATCCTCAAAGGAACAAGTACACACCAATCACTTTTCATTCATTATTTAACCGACCTAATAAAGTGATAAAATCATAAAGAGAAAATTAAAGAAAAATATATATAGCTCAAGGATGAAAGAATATGTAATTAGACAAATATTCTTGAAAACATGACTATGAACTACTTAGCAATTATCACAATTAATTATTATCTTGGTCTTATGAAGGATTAAATTTGAACTACTTCATTCATAATCTATGAATCCCTATCTTCTAAGTAACTTAATGGATATATTCTATCTCAACAATCTTACTTAAAAGATGTACACTTAGCTCTTTGCTTGTCCTCAAGTAAAGTATCAAAGACAAGAAGGAAAAACACCAGTTTTTATAAATCACTCAATCAATTTCAAAATAATATTCCAATGCTTTCTTTATTTAAGACAACAAAACATATGGTACTACATCTTTCATAACAAATGCAAGACTTGCGTAAGTGAAGATTGACTAGTAGAATCATCTCTACATTTTAACATCATTCTCAAACCATCGGAAAGAATTTAGTTCAAGAAAAATATGCATTCCATAAACTTACTTTTCATACACTCTCTCCACTAATCTGAGACATATCATGATTCTACTTAGGTCAAGTAGGATTTTTAAGCTTGTAATGTAAGGCTAAAGGACTTGTAATGTAGCTTGTCAAACGACGGATATAGGAGAATCAAATATCAAAGAAGCTAAGAGTTCACAAGAAAAGGATAAACAAAATGTATCAAGAAATTCCAAACTTCTATTGCTCTCCTATCCCAAAATCAATCAAAACCCATAACCATGTATGGCAATTATAGCAGTTCAAGAAAATCTTGCATTTTTTTTCAATCATCCTCAACTCAATAATTTTTTTCACAAGATCATTCAAATTTTCAGCAATGGTGCCAAGAACTTGATGTGAACTCAAGTTTTTCAGAAATACCTACAGCTCAACCACCATTCTTTTTGTGATCTTTCTTTTTCTTTCTCTTTCAATTTTTCTTTCTTTTTCCTCTTCTTTTTTCAAATGCTGTTGTTGTTTCTTTCAATTTTTCTCTTTCAATATTTTCTAGCAGCTTTTGTTTTCTCAATCTTTCTTTTCTTTTTTCTTTCTTTTCTCCTTTTTCCACTCAACATAACTATTGATGTATGACTGAAAGTAACCAGTCATGATATTTCCACCAGTATTCTCCCTTAACATTCTCCTACATGTACTTTTATCCATCAAGGGCAATTAAAGATTTGGAAGAATTATTCAAACTCTCAGAACGAAGCAATGGACAAAGTATGATAACGGGTTTTAAGAAAGAAGTTAACAATTTAGGCTCAAAATAGGCACTAGGGATAATATAAAATAGATAGGCTTGAAAAGCTCAAACTATCCAAAGAAGGCCTATTACCTTTATCCCTAAGTTAAATCATGAATGTCTTTCTTATTTCTCCTTGAGAGGTATTCAAGTAATTTCTAGAATGCTCAATGAATTTTAGTGAAAAAATAGGTTTAAGAACAATGTAAAGCATTTGATCAAGAACTACTTAGTCTAAGTGCAAGCATAAAAGTCATGCATAAGCCATAATTAATATAGAACATATGCTCTATGATCTATCACAAAGACATACATTAAAAATATATCTTGAACTCTCAAAAAAAAATCAGAAAAATTTCAAAAAAAATTTCTCTCACTCTCAAAAGGTCAAAAGGAGAACAAGAAAATATTGCCATGGAACAAGAGATTTTTTTGAAAATATTCTTCTAGCATAGAAGAATTCTCTATCTAACCATTCCCCCACACTTAAACGGGATATTGTCCTCAATGGCCAAACAAATAGAACAAGAAAATATTGCCATGGAACCAAAAATATAAAGGGAAAAAGATAAGAAAGAAATTACTTCCATTCAATGTGCATTCGTCTATACAAGAGTTGAGTTCCAACATATAGTAGCATTGTCGAAATACCTAAAAAGAAAAGAACAAAAGAAACACACCAAAGCATAAAAACTAGAAAAGAAAAAAAAAGTAAACAAAAAGAAAAGAAAATAGTACAAAAGTAAGAAAAGTACAGGAACTAACTAGAAAAGACATGAAAATATAAAAGAAAAACAAGAATGAAAAATAGGAAAAAGTGTAGAACAATCAGCTCAATCCTCCCCATCATCATCATAAGCATGTGTAGAAGTGCCAGCATCACCATGTGGGCTAGGAAACCACTGTATCCACTTAGCCCACTCAAAGATTGTAGAAGGGTTGTCTCTCCCTTGTTTCAAACATAATACACAATATCCTCTCAACTCTCAACCAACTCACAACAATAATGCCCAAGCTCCTTTAACGTATATCACGAATCCAACAACAACCAATTCAATCTCCTTCAATCAATTCAACACAACCTACAAGAATACATATAAAGTTCACTGTAAAACATAAATATGTTGAACAACCCCAATGCATTCAAATGTACATATATGATCATGTGAATAAAGGCATCATCATGGCATTAGAAAGATCAAGTGTAAAATAATTCAAGCCCAATGTGCATGAACTACTCAATCATCATAATAGCCACAATCCTACCCTTAAGCATATGCATAATGTAACACCCCGCTACCTAGGCCCGCCAGGGCCGGGGATGTTGCCCCGTCCAAAGGACAAGGGGTCTTTATAACTAGGTCACCCAAATAAAATAGCGGATTAAAATAATACTTTAACTCAAAAATTTATTATATCCCAAGAATAAATCCATGAATTCCCAAACACAAATCCATAAATAAAAATTATCCACTCACAACTCCCCAAAGCAATACATAAGAATAAATGACAACATTCTCTTCCAAGGTAGATAACACTAGCTACTCATCCCCATAGCAAGATCGACCTGAAATCATGGTAAAAAGAGTGATGAGATAGAAATCTCAGTAAGCCCCATGTGTGAGTTGGGCTAAAAAAACAAAACACTTTTCATGATGCATGCACTAGCAGTATATCAAAAGCTTGTCATGCATTCTTTACAAATTTAACTCTCACTTCTTGGAAGATAGTAGTGAGAAGTCATGGAGCAAAATGCTCTTAAAATATTCTGTTTGGAAAGATATGAATAATTAAAAGATTTTGAGCTTCGAATAAAATTCCAATGACACTTTAGAACAGTTCCACAAAAATAACTCATCAATTAAAACAACTAAGTTAATCTGACAGGGCACAACGGTGACTCTCACACCAGGTGAAGCACTTGACCCCCGACAGGTGGTGAAAGGGCACAGAGGTGGCTCTCACTCATGTGAAGCACTTGACCCCCAACACCTGGTAGGTGTACATCCTATCGAGTGAGATACTCCTCCCTCTCTCACTCAATCCAACCCGGTTGTCCCACTTCCGGCCGTCAGTTCTACTAGAACCCCGTCGCTAGCTAAGGACGGCTCAACCTTCTATACAGACACCCTGATCGAAAAGAGTCAACCTCTCGGAGGTGGCCACCTGTCGAGAGATATCCCCAGACCAACCAAAGGCTAGTATAAAGGCCTAGCCCCCATTGAGTACTTAACGTTATTCAATATTCACAATTCATAAGGCTCCAAGGTGGAACCTACAAAATTAGCTCAATACAGTTCCAAACAACATTTTTCAACTCGAACAAATATTTTAGAAGGCATGGTTTTAAGTCAATAATTTATTCCACAAATAAAACAAACTCAACTCACTACTACCATGATCCTAGTGTCCCAAGCTCTAAGGCCAAATAATAAATAAAAAGGGTTTATAAGCTAAGTCTTATTTGATAATTAAAATAATTAGTGTTTTGGAAAATACGTACTAATAAGTTGAAGGTTTAAATCTTGCTAAGAAAGATTTAGAGTTTATTTGATGAAGAGTCCTAGGTGGAATTAGGTAAAATAATGATTTATTAATAATTTAGTTGTTAGAAAATAATTGATAACTAAAATTAGTTGAAAATAAATTTAATGAGTCTTGCTTGAAAGATAATAAATAAATTTTTAATGGGTTTTGATTAAAAGATAATAATTAAATTTTTAGTAATAAATATTTTACTAATTATGATTATTTCCATAAAAGGCTTTATTTGATATTATCATTCTATATATAATATCTATATATTTTATTTTCTAGCAAAAGCTATTATTTATTTGACTAAAATATCCTTATTATATATACTAATCGAAATTTACCCCTCCTAGGGTTTTTTGGAAATTACTAGCAAAATCCCATTATGAAATATTTTATTCATGAAATAAAAATTAGCTTAGGGATAACTAGGTCATGATCATATTTCTATGGCTAACCACAATCATGAGCATATACAATCCTTCAATTCATCAAATCATCCAAATCATGTATATAAGCATAGATCTAGACTTACTAAGGCATGATCTAACTATTACTAGCATAAATATAATCATAGCTTCAATAATCACACAAGAATATAATTCCTATTCATCATAGATGACATAATCTCTAGCATACTTAATCATGGAGACATATATCATGTAACACCCTGGAAAACCTAGGCCCGCCAGGGCCGGGGATATCGCCCTATCCAACGGACAAGGGGTCTTTATAACTAGGTCACAAATAAAATTGCTGAAATAACCAATACTCAAACTAAAAAGAATTTATTACAACCCAAAATACTTCAAAAGTACATCCATGAAATCCCAAAACAAAAACAATAATTAAAATCATCCACTCTCGTCTCCCCAAAGCAGTACATAAAATAAAAAAAACACATTCTCTTCCAAGGTAGCTACTCACCCACAACAGGATCAACTTGAAATCATGATAAAAGGTGGTGAGATAGAAATCTCAGTAAGTCCGTGTGTGCTTTGGGTGTTTAGCGGAAACAGTTCGTGGGTGCAAAGTATGAAATCTTTATAAGAGAAATAGTGGTAAGCAATGAACATTAGTCAAAAGTAAGAGTGGCGTTTTGGCTCTTCTAGCCATGCATAAGTAATGAAATCAACCACTCGAAAGAAAGGGATATGGGTTACTACACGTTGAGCCCCATAACCGGTCAGAATGCCTAACACTTTGTGCAGACTGACAAAAGTAGGTGATCGGCCTACTGGGCAAGATACTCCTCATTCTCTATGCCCAAACAACCGCCGGGTGTCCATTCCGGCAAAAACACAATCACTTGACTGAAACAAAATAAACTGCTAGCTCAGACCGGCACGACTCACTGGAACTGGCATCTTATCCAGGAAGGACTCGCCCCTCAGAGGTGGCCACCTACTGAGTGACTTATCCTAACCCTTCAAAGACTAGTCCTAGTAGTCCACCCTTATTGAGTACTTAATGACATTCCCCACTTGGGATAAAATGAACAAAGCATTGTTCTTCATGGAAATAACAATTTGAGGGTTTCCAAAGCTTTGGGAGAAATTAGTTTTAGAAAGAGTTCCAAGTTTGGCAAAATCTGCTCAAAGACCTTTAAATAATTTAAGTGTTGGAATTAATGATGAATTCAACCCTCAATTGCTTTCAAACAACAGAGTGTCTTTGCACTCCACATTTGGCTTGCCATAAGGAAATCATTTCACATCAATCAGGTTTTATGCAGGAGCTTACCTGATTTTTGCTCACAACAACAAGGTCTCAAACAGCTGACCTAACCCCACATGGGCAAATACAAATCTTAATCAGATTCAAGCCACAATCCACTTCCTCAATTTTAAATCAACTCAATTCACTACTACCATGATCCTAGTGTCCCAAGCTTTAAGGCAAAACAATAATTGAATAGGTTTATAAGCTAAATTTAATTTGTTATTTAAAATAATTAATGGATTAGGAAATAAATTCTAATAAATTGAAAGTTTAAATCTTGTTAAGGAAAATTTAGAGTTTATTTTCTCAGGAGTCATAGGTGGTACTAGGTAAAATAGTGATTTAATGATAGCTTAGTTGTTAGAAAATAATTGTTAGCTAAAACTAGTTAAGATTAAATTTAATAAGTCTTTCTTGGAAAATAATAAGTAAATCCTTAAGGGTTTGGATCTAGTAATTATTTTATTAAGTATAAATCTTTTCCATAAAGGCTTTAATTAATTTCTTTATTTTAAATAATATTTATTTATTTTATTTTCTAGAAAAGTTATTATTTATTTGACTAAAATATCCTTTACATATATTATAATTCCAAATCTACCCTTCCTAGGGTTTCCGAAATTATCTAGCAAAAATTATTAGTAAATATTTTATTCATGAAATAAAATTTACTTAGGGACAACTAGACCATGATCAAGATTCCATGGTCAACCATAATCAATAACATACTCAATCCTTCAATTCATCAAATCATCCAAATCTTGAACATAGGCATAGATCTAAATTTATTAAGACATGCTTTAACCTCTACTAGCATAAACATGATCATGGCTTCAAAGTCTAATCATGCATACAAATCCTATTCACCAATGGTGACATAATCTCTAGCATGCTTCATCACAAATACTACCTATGACATGCATCAAACCTCAACTCATCATTTAATCCACCAATATAATCCTTCCATGCATAAATCCCATCTCCTTCACAATCATCCATATACTCATGCTTCAATCTTGACAACAACACATACACAAACCCATCGCCATTCATCTTCCAACAACATCAATCTAGAGACATGATTCTAAAGTTTAAAGAGAGGATTGAAGGTACTTACTTGGTTGATGAATGACTTGAAGGAGTTTAGAGAAGATTTCAACTCCTAGATGGCTAATCTTGTTCAAGAAAGGTGGCGAAAGCATGGTCATGGAGGAAGAGACCATTCGGCCAAGAGAGGGAATTTCGGTCCAAGAGAGAGAGAGAGAGAGAGAGAGAGAGAGAGAGAGAGAGAGAGAGAGTGAGAAGTCATTAGCATGATTATTTATATAGATTCTCACTAGAGATCAAGTTTGAAGAGGATGATGTTGATAGAGTGATTATTTGTTCAGAATTTTCTGCTTTGATCCGAAGTAGCAAGATGTTTGGAGGAGTTTGATGTTAATAATGGTGTTGATGGATTCACAGCAATGAGTAGACTAAATATGGAGATTTTCGTGAGGGTTTGAGGTGGTTTGGAGGGGTATTAGGTGTGGAGAAGAAGTGGGTGTTCTTGGTGTAGTGTGTGTGTGTGTTCTTGACGCTTGAGGAAAAAAATCGAGAGAGGGAGAGACGGATTGTGCAGCTGTCGATTTTTCTGTGGGAATAGGCCTGGCCGAATTCTAGTAGGGTTTAGGGAGTTGATTCTCTGGTTTGGAAGGAAAAGGAAAGGTTAGTTGTTACAATCCTTGAAGAATATTTTTGGGAAGTGAATTTGGAAAGTAGATATCCTAAGAATATCTTGATTTGTTTGGACAGCTTGAAGTCTCCTATGGCCGACTGGATTGTGCAGCTCTTCTGGGGAATTAAGGCTGGTTAAAGGAGGCTTGTGATGGCCGAAACCAAGGTGCACAATGGTGGAGAAGATATCTGATCAATTGAGCAAAATTTTATGGAAAGTTGTTAAATAAGATGGCTGAAATTTTGGAAAGTATTGAAGCTAAATTGCAGGGATTTGATTGAGGGATTTTCGGACAGCCATTAATGGAATTTCGTGCAGAAGTTCAAGGGGATCAATGGAGCTCTGTTGATGGAGGTTTAAGGAAGGTTTTGACAGATTAAAGTTGGTGTTTTGGCTGGAAGAGAGATAGGAAACAAGCTGGACGAAAATCTGCACAGAATTTTCGCTGCACAGTGATTTTTCTGGCAGATTTTCGTCTGTTGTTTAGAGCCATTTTGCAGCGAGTTTTGAAGGGTATTTCAGGGGTATTCAAGGCTGGTTTCCAGCCTTCTTTATGAAGGAAAAATATGGCTAAGGTGCTGCACAAAATTTGGGAGAAAACAGCATAGTTTGGAGCTCTCAAAGTTGATTTTCGTACAGGAATTTTTCCTGTTTTGCTCCAGCTTGAGCAGTCCGAAATTGGGCCAAAACTTTCAGGTTTCAAACTGATCCTAAAGACCATTTTTCTGGTAGCATTTGGGAGGGAATGTGAGCTAGAATTTTCGACCTTTTGAAGGTACAACAGGCTGGAAAATTTCAGCTCATTCCATGAAGATAGATGAACTAAGATAGAGGAAAAATTTCAGCAAGCTTTCAAGAGGGATTTTCCTCTTGAATTTTCCCACAAATCTACCATATTTTCCAAACCAAAAGAAGTCTTTTGCCAAGAAATTTTGATCCTAAAAGACCTCAACACTCTACTAGATTTTCTGGAAAGAAAAAGGCTAGAACCTCTTGATCAAACTAATGAGTTGAGAATTGAGGAAAATTAAAAATCAAGGAAGGATGATTTTCCATATAAGAATTTCGAGAAGAGTAAAAGGAGTGGAATGAGATTACTTCTATCATGTCTCTCCTAGAATATCACCACCACATTAATCTAGGCCCTTAAGGCCAAAACCATCCTTTCCCAAGTAAAATAAAATTTACTCAAGCTAAAGCTTCTATGATGGACTTTGAACCTTAGACCTCAATAATTTATTCCAAAGCTCTAACCACTAAACCACAACAACTCTTGTTGATACTTTCACTAAAAAAATTATTTTCTATTCAATCCACAAGCTATCTCCCTATTTTCACCTCGGGTAAAAATTACCATTTTGCCCTTTTCACACAACATTCACCTACACAACTTCAAAACAATAAACTCACATCCAAAGCATATAAAAATCATATGAAAGTATTTTTAAACATGAAATAAAGCATGTTATGCATCCCCAACCCCCTTACTCTAAGGTTGGTCTTGACTGGGGTTTCATACATCAAACCCTAGAACACCATATATTCAACCAAGATAAGCAACTCATGCAAAAATCCCATCTCCAACATATTCATACATATATTCATGCTTCAATTTCAACTCATCACAACAATATATACTCAACCCTATTCATGATTCATCTTCTATCAACATCATCCTAGAGACATGAGTCTAGAATTAAAAAAAAAAAAGGGGTTAAAAAGGCTTACTTGATTGATGAATACCTTGAAGGAGTTTCGAATGAATCTAAACCCCTAGATGCCTAAATCCGTCCAAAGGAGATGAAGGAAGCATGGCCATGGTTGATGAAATCATTCGGCCAAGAGAGAGAGAGGGAGAGAGAAAACAGAAGAAGAGAGTCCATTAGCATGTTTAAACACATATATATTCATTAGAGATCAAGGATTAGCGAAAATGAAGTTGATTGAACAAACCTACCTTGAAGGTGTTCTTGAGCCTTCACAAAATTTCTAGTTTTTGATCCAAAAGTGCAAGTTGGATTTTGGAGTTTGATGTTAAAAATGGTACGGATGGACTCACAGCAATGAATAGATGAAATCTGGATTTTTTAGAGGTAGATTGAAGTGATTTGGAGAGGTATTAGGTGAAAGGAATGAGTAGGTGTTCTTGGTGTACTATGTGTTCTTGAAGGTTGAAGAGAGTAGAGAGCTTTTGGATGGAGGCTGCCGAAATTCTATGAGGATTAGGGTTGCCGATTTTCTGTAGGGTTTAGGTAGATGGTTTTTCTGGTTTGGAAGGGAAAAGGAAAGGCTAGTTTTTGGAATCCTTGAAGAATATTTTTATGAAGCAAATTTGGAAACTAAATATTCAAGAATATCTTTGATTATGGAAGAGCTCTTGGAAATCTGCCATGGCCGATTGCTTGTGCAGAATTTTGGCTGGATGAAAGCTGGTTGAAGGAGGCTAATGGTGGCCAAAATTAAGGAGTCTAATGGTGAAGGGAAGGTCTGGTTGTTTGAGGTATATTTTATGGAAAGTTGTTAAATCATGGTGGCTAGAATTTTGGTATTCAAATCAAGGCATGATTGCAGAATTTTTTTTTTGGAAATCTTTTTGGCAGCCATGGCTGGATTTTCATGCAGAACTTAGGGAGGACAATGGAGTTCAGTTAATGGAGGTTTAAGGGTGGTTTTTGCAGAAAACGGATGGAGTTTCGGCTAGGGTTGAATTAGGAAACAAAGCTGGACAAAAATCTGCACAGCATTTTCGCAAGGCTGGAATTTCCTGGGCAGTTTTCGACTGCCCTTTTCCAGGCGATTTGTAGAGGCTTTGAAGGGGAATTTCTGGGGCTTTGAAGGTTGGTTTCCAGCCTACTTCATGGAGGAAAAACATGGCTAAGGTGCTGAACAAAAATTGGAAGAAAACAGCTTGGTTTCGGACCTCCAAAGCTGCGAATCTGCCCAGAAATTTTTCTGGTTTTGCACAGTATTTGTGTAGTCCGAAAATGGCCAGAAAAATTCAGATTTCAAGCTGATAAAAAGGGCCATTTTCTGAAAGCATTTGGGAGGGAATAATGGCTAAGAATTTCGACACCTTGAAGGCACAAGAAGCTGGAAAATTTCAGTTCAATACATGAAGGGAAATGAACCTAGCTAGAGTGAATTTTTAGAAAGTTCACTAAGGAATTTAATTCACTTGAAATCCTTCCATTGTTTCAGTCCATAAGATGTCTTTTACTAAGAAATTTTGAACCTTCAAAGCCACAGCACATTGCTGGAATTTTTCTAGAAGAAAATTGGCTTGAACGAAATGAACAAACTAATGAATTGAGAAACAGGAAAAATTAAGGATCAAGAGGAAATGAATTCCCTTTAGGAATTTTGTGTAGAGGAAAAGAGTAGGATTTGAAGACTCCTATCATGTCTCTCATAGGACAACATCTCTACCCTACTCCAAACACCACTAAGGCCGACAATGATACTTCCCAAGCAAAAATAAAATTTAATCATGCTATAGCTCTAATAATGGAATTTGAACCCAAGACCTCAAGAATCAATTCTAAGGCTTTAACCACTACACCACAACAAGTCTTGTTCTTATTTCCTCTTTAAAAATATTTTCCTATTCAATCCTCAATCTATCTCCCTTTTTCCACCTTAGGTAAAAATTACCATTTTGCCCTTCCCACTCAATACTCACAATCAAGCCCTTTAGACTATAAAACACAAATTCAATGCACATAAAACCATATAAAAATATATTTAAACATGAAATAAAATATGATATGCATCCCAATCCCCTTACTCTAAGGTTGGTTTCGACTGGGGTTTCACACATAAACTCCCTAATGATCATGTGAATGAAGAACGTTCTCAAGAATCGTTAAAGCATAATATATCCGATGTGATGAAGCTCACAAATTAATTCACAATGCAAGAGAACATTAAAAATCCTAATTTTCGGCCAAAAATATTCATCTCAACATTTTAACCGTGGGAATTTAAGAAAAATCATACTTTTATGTTCTCTTATGCATCGGCAAGCAAAAGATGCATTCTTTTTTCAGAAATCCAAACTTTTTGCACGTAGATTGAAGTTTGGTTTATTGTAAAAAATGAAAGTTTTAAAGAATTTTGGTCTATAGAATCAACAAAAGAAGGGTAGATTGATGTTGTACAAGTGTTTGGGAGGTGAAAAATCAAATCTTAAGAGGTTTAAAAGGTGAAGCTAGCGTGGGTTAGAGAGGATTTGAGAAGGAGTTGGAGAGTTTGAAGAAAAAATGGCCAAAATGGCCAATTTCATGTGATTTGCCCTACTGGAACCGGCGCCGGTCCTAGTCCTAGCCGGCATCGATTGCATTCTGTCCCGGCTTTGGATTTTTTTTTTTTAATGCAAGAAAAATGATGAACACACAGTAATGATGAATAATGCAATTTAATTCATGATGAAATGATAAAAAGAATAAAAAAAAAATATAAAAATAAAAATTGTTCCAAATCACATAAACTGAAAGCAAAAATGACTTCAATGTTTTCCACAGCTTTGATCCCGTGGATTTTCTTTAGTGTTTCTTGGCAATGTCCTGGCTTGACGATCCCCCAGTAGTTTAGCTAATTGGCCAATTTGGCTCTCCAAGTTGCGCATGGAAGCCTCTAAGTTCCTTGTTGTAGCATCGACCCCTTGGAACTTAGTCTCTGTTGTACTTACCAATTGACCAATCAATTCCTCCAATGGTGGCTTAGAAGGTGTTGCATTGTTGTTCACTAGAAGGTTGGTTCCTTTGATTTCTCCCAAAATTGAAAAACCCTGCTTAGGTTGGTTTCCAATGCTCCAAGAGAAGTTAGGATGATTTCTCTAACCAAGATTGTAAGTAGAGCTATAAGAATTGTTACCTGGACGGACATTACTTGCAAAGGCTGCCTGTTCCGTGGTTTCTTGGAGTGAATCCATATTTTGGCACTTGTGATTTGGGTGCCCCTCTCTACAGAAATCACAATTTTCGTTTAACACCTGGCCTTGGGGCATCACCATTTGTTCTATCTTTTGAGTCAAAGCTTCCACCTTAGCCTCCAAAGCTGCCACATTGTCCACTTTGTGCACTCATTGTACATGAGCTCTAGACCTTGTACTTCCCCATGAATAGTTATTAGAAGCCAAGTTCTCAATAAGATTGAATACTTGTTTCAGGGTCTTATGATTGATGGAACCCCCTGCAGAAGAGTCCACCACTTGGCGTGTTGCGAACATAAGGCCATTCAGAAAGATAAGCATCTGCATTCCTAGCTCAAATCCGTGCTGTGGACATTTTCTCAACATTTCCTTGAATCTGTCCCAACTTTCATATAAGGGTTCAGAATCTAATTGTTGGAAGACAAAAATCTTGTTTCTAAGTTTGGCTGTCCTAGAAGAAGGGAAATATTTGGCAAGAAATTTTTTTGCTAGGGCATTCCAAGTGGTGATGGAACCTGTAGATAAAGACTTTAACCAAGATTTGGCTCTATCTCTTAAAGAAAAAGGAAAAAGTCTTAACTTTATAGCATCTTCAGAAACACCATTCATTTTAAAATTATCAAAAATCTCAAGGAAACTAGCTAGATGGGCATTGGGATCTTCTTCAGGTAGCCCATCAAATTGAACCATATTTTGGACCATCTGGATAATATTGGACTTTATCTCGAAATTATTCGCATCCCCTAGGTCTAGTGATACTCGAGCCTGTGCTCGAGAGTGCAGGTTTCACAAAGTCAACCATAACCCTCCTGTCATTTCCAGCATTGTTATTTTGAGCAACATCCATGTTTGCGATCAAGTTTCTTTAGATTGTCCTGTGGATTTTTGATAGTGACCTTTTGATTTCAGGATCAAAATCTCCAATCTCGCCTTCAGATTTTCAGGTTATGTACCATGGATACAACAACAACATCAACAAACTAAGCCTTAATCCCAAGTAACTTGGGGTCGGCTACATGAACCAGCGTCAGGCAACGTGTGGTCATCCACATGAATCATCTCTCGCCACTTTCTTCTATCGAACGTCATACTTTCATCCAAATCTAACAAAGACATATCTCTCTTAATTACCTCTATCCATGTCATTTTAGGCCTACCTCTACCTCTACCTCTGTCTAACCTATCCTGCCTCACTCTCTCCATCGCCCTAACAGGAGCATCCCTCAATCTTCTCTGAACGTGTCCAAACCAACGCAGATGACTTTATCTCATCTTTTCCTCAATGGATGCTACACCCACCTTTTCTCTAATGATCTCATTTCTAACTCTATCCTTCCTAGTATATCCACACATCCACCGTAACATACACATCTCAGCTACTTTTATTTTTTGAATACGACACCTTTTAGCTGCCCAACATTCCGTACCATATAACAAAGCAGGTCGTACGACTGCCTTGTAAAACTTGTTAGAATTCGTGGACTCCTAAACGCGAAAAACATCCAAGAATCCATCCCGAAGACCCAAGTAAACGATTAAGAAGATCTAAGGTTTAAGAATTACCTCTGGTTGCTGTAATCGAAATCCTTCGATTCTGATTGCGCTGTTGTACGTTCAACCCGAACAATCACCAGACGCTGTAGTATGCGAACGTCCTCTATCGGATACACACCGCGAACTCACTCGATACCCGGGGAGTGCTAGCACCTAGGGTTTGAGAGGTTTTTTTTTTCTCTCTTCTGGTAGAGAATGGCACGAATGTTCTCAACCGGAAAAATTGGACTATTGAAAAGACGGCTAGGGTTTTCTTAAAAACCCCCGAACCTCTTAGAGTCCAACCCTAATAATATCTTATCATATTTTAATTTAAATTCAAATTAAATTAAAACTGATATGATAAGATTCTGCCATTATCTTGGTAATTTAACTAATTAATTTACCGAATCATATTCTTATAATCTGGACATCATCCAGATACATCGAATGTGGACATATTTCCAGATTCATTGTATCTGGTAAATTTTCTAAGTACGATTAACTTAGACATATTTCCAGATTCATCGAATCTGGTCACCAGAAAAATAACCTAACAAGTTCGCTTATTGTGTGACCCTATAGGTTCATTTAACACTGGCAGTGTGCCTAAATCATATTTAAATAGCCCACAAGTTATAAGCGGTTTCTAGCAAAATATTATAACTATCCAGGTTAAATGAAGATCGGTGATCTCTTTGAACCAAACCATAATTTTATATTTAGTCATTTTGTCACACGATATCCAGATTAAGCATAAGGCATGGAGCATGTCATCCTTATTAAGCTTAATCAATTATTTCTTGATTTCATAGTAGACTGTTCAAACAAATGATATCAATATCTTAGATTGATATATTTGAGCACGGCCATGCATTTTTAACAGTCTAACTTATCAAGGGGCCCATGGATATCTCTCTCATAATTGAGAGGGACAAATTCCTTCACAATCAATCATATTCCTCTCCTTGATTTATTCTATATCCAACAGTAGTCTAATTTATTATCTGGTTAAAAACAACTTTAGAGAATGTCAAAATATAGAATTTATCAAGTAGGAAACTATGATGAATTTAGGTCGAAGGACTTTCAATATTATTATGGCTAGAAAGTACTTATGACATGTTCCATGAAGTACTCTCACAGTGGGTCATGTCCAATACAATGTTCTCTAACATTTATTTATGTCTTGACTCGATATCACAAATATCCATGGCCAGTAAAACATAGCCATCAAGTCACAAACATACTAATCTTAATTTATTATTATTCCAATAATAATAATCGATTAGGGACAGTTTTGGAATAGTCATTGTATTCATTATAGGGTTTTACTATCAAGTCACGTACTTGATGACCACAAAACAAAACTCACTATTCATGGAAAGGAAAGCCTCATATTATTATATAAAACATAATAACAATAGTATAAGTACAAATTGACTCTAGGGCATATCCCCAACAAAACTTTTCCTTTAAATTCAACGTGCATTACGATCACAAAGAATACCAAAAAACAAGAAGTAAGTTTAGATAACAAAATTAAAAAAAAAAAATAAAAAGTTAGTCAATAAAACATAGTCAAAGTTAGTAAATTAGATTACAAAGGTATACAAAAGATACACAAGATACAAAAGATGACATCTTTTTGCGAAAAGAACAATTGTACATATTTACATATTCACATATTTACCTATTTACATATTTACATGGTTAAATCAACAAAATCTGAGCTTTCATAATATTGTTCCCCGGCAACAACGCCAAAAACTTGTTGGTTTTTTGCACGAGGATAGAATTATTAAATAAATACACACAGATTTCTCCCCCGGCAATGGTACCAAAAACTTGATGCATTTTTATTTGGGTATAAAAATTATATAAAAATAAGCACAGTCT
Organism: Voacanga thouarsii; assembly: GCA_026120185.1. Classification (NCBI taxonomy): domain Eukaryota; kingdom Viridiplantae; phylum Streptophyta; class Magnoliopsida; order Gentianales; family Apocynaceae; genus Voacanga; species Voacanga thouarsii. Next base: position 930,267 of record JANUWF010003372.1, on the reverse strand, counting down.
CAATCAAGTTTAAATTAAAATATTAACCCCAAATTACACATATGAGCAAGCGCATTCATCATTAACATAGCATAAGGTTCAAACAAGTGTTGATCCTCATGGAACAAGTATGTGTTAATCACTTTTCTTTCATTGTTTAACCGACTCAATAAAGTGAAAAAGAAATAAAATAAAATAAAATAAAATAAAAGAATATATACATGTCAAGGATGGAGAATTATGTAACTCAAACCATCATTTTGATAAACATGACATTAAAGTATTTAATCATTATCATAACTAATTATTCTCTTGGCATCATGAAGGATTAAGATAGATTCACTTCTTTGGTCAATCCATGAAATCACTATCTTCTAGATAAATTAGCATTACTTGGTCTCATCTCAACTAATTCACCCAAAAGATGCATTAAACACAATCCTTGATTAAATTTTCTTGGCCTCGGCAAACTTGAAACATGAAGCTAACCAATGAATCCTTGGTCTCGACATTCGTCAATTAACCTTTAATTACTAGTTCTTAGCAATTAACCCCCTTGGTCCAGTAAGTTAATAGCCAACAAATATGAAATTAATGAATTGAAACCCTCATCCACCCCTTTGGTCCAGCAAGTTAATGGAAAGAAACAACCAACTAATCTCGTAATAAGCACAAGTAATTAAATACCAAGAAGAACAATCAATTAATCAGAAGATCAAATAACTCTAAACATCATGAATACCTAAAACAATGTCAAATTACAATAAAACAACTAATATATCATTGTTTAAGAAAAAGAAAACAAAGTAAAGAAAGCACTCATAGACAAGCCTCCTTCTTTTTCCTTTGTAGACCCTCTTACACAATCCTCCTTGATTTGGTACAATTCCTCCTTGATTTGAGTATTTTTTGTTATGATCCATGAATTCCCCCATTTTCCTTGTGTTTTCCTTCTATTAATAGGCTTTAGAAGTGCCTCCATTTATTGGTGTAGGGACTAGAAGTAGGAAGATACTAAAATTCTACAGATTGCCAAAAAATGCGTGTGAAAATTGAGGCACCGCCACCACATCAAGTCACAGCCGGTGCCGCTTGTCCTAGCTAGGGCCAGTGCCGGTTGTGTTCTGTTTCTCCAGTCGTTCGCCGATTTTTCTTGATTTTCACGCAACCCTTCCAGAATGCAGCCGGTGCCGGTTTGGTTCTGTTCCAATAATTTTTTCATCACCTCAAAGTGCGTGCTAGCAGCACTTAGCCGGTGCTGGTTCCCCTAGCCTGGTCGGCACCGCCTCTGTCCTGTTTTGCAACGATTTTATCTTATTTTACCCCTAAAATCTAAAATAATGCACAAAATACATTTCCAAGGGAAAAATCTCAAATATGAAGGAATATGACTAGTTATTGAATAAAATGTATCACAAAATAGCCTCAAAATGACTAAAAAATATATGACTAATTTAGGTCCTATCATGCACTAAAATCAATTCTCATAAAAATCTCTATATTCTAGGTGATTTAAAACATTAAATTAGTTAATGAATCCATATTCTAGCAATCATTAACCAACCTTTGATTACCCAAGTTCTTAACAATTAACTTATTTTTCAAGCAAGTTAAGAGACAACAAATATGAAATTAATTAAATGAAGTCATTATCAACCTCTTTTTCAAGTAAATAATTAATAACAAGAATCAACCCATCAACTTCGTAAGAAAAATAAGTAATCAAATCCCAAGAAAATTAATTAATTGAACAAAAGACTAAATTAACTCAAGAAATCATAAATCCTAAACTAATGTTGAATTACAATGAACACATTGATTCTATCATTGTTTAAGAACAAGAAAACAAAGGTAAAAGAAAACACTGATAGATAAGCCTCCTTCTTCTCCTTTGAGGACTTTCTTGAACAACCCTTCTTGATTTGATGAATTCCTCCTTCAATGAGTGATTTTCTAATTTGATCATTGAATTCATTCTTTATCTTGTGTTTTTCTTGTTTAAATAGGCTTCTAAGCGGCTAAAATTCATCCCCTAAGAGTTTTGAGCCGAGTAGAGTTAGAAAATACCAAAACTCTTGGGAAATTACCAAATCCATGCAAAATTGGAAAGCTTGCCAACATGGGACAAAGTAGAGCTGACACCGGCTCCATGGGTCATGGCTGGCGCTAGCTGTGCTTATGTCGGCTCGATCGTGCTCTATTTTTCAGCAAAAAATTTCCCCTGTTTCCAAATCGGGGCTAGCGCTTATTCTGTATGTCACAACCAGCACCAACCATGCTCTGTCAGTGACGGTTTTGATGTTTTTTTCATCATTTTCTACAATAAAAGTTCAAAACACCTTTCCAAGGGTAAAATAGCAAATATAAAGGAATAAGCCTAATTATTATAACAAATGTATCTCAAAACATCCTCAAATAATGAGGAGAATATAGATAAATCTTGCCCCTATCATATTCCCCCACACTTGACCCCTTTACTTGTCCTTAAGTAAAGCCTTTTTTTTTTTTTTTAATAAAAAACAACAAGACAATCTCTCAAAATGTTTACTTAAAACAAAGGTACAACTACTTTTCAAACTTTAGACATGTTCTTGTCATTCTTTCAACCCTTTGAAAACATTCATAAAATAAAGTACAAATGAAGACATATTAAGGCCCTTGAAATCGAATTAAACAAGTTTATACACTAGTCTAAGAACATTATTCTACCCTTCAAGTAAAAAATAGAGATAACATGAATCATACAAGTCAAGCTATCTACCAACTCAAGCATTATAAATCCAAACGTTACACGACTCAAGTCATGAATCAAGGAAAACACTACAATTTTTTCTTCAATGACTTTGGAAATTGATAGCCTCAAGTGCATGGGTTTTTCTTCACGCACCGTTTTGGCCCTCTTTTAATCATCACTCAACATTTTTTCTCAAAACACTTTCTTTCTTTTGCTCTTGAGAATTAATAGCTTCAAGAAAGTAGATTTCTCTTCACTATACGTATTTGCCCCCATACGAAGCAAAACACATTTTTCTCACTTTTATAGAAATAACAACCAACTCATTTTTCACCATCTTCAGCTCACAATCAAATGTTTTTACACAAAGATTTTTCACTATTGTTTTCCTCACATTCCTTATCACAACTTAAAGTTAAGCGAAGTTTAAACCTATAATACAAGAGTTAGCCAACAACTTCTCCCCACATTCATCATATTATCCATATTTCAACTACATGGGTCAAATAATACTCCAACACTAATGCATAAATAAGATTAATCCAAATGCTTAAGTCTTAGCATATCCTATCCAATAAACTATGTTAGTGTCAATAAAAATCCACCATGTGAATGACAAAGCTCATATCCAAAGAAGAAAGATAATTACAACCTTGCTAATGTAATGAAAACCACAAAACAAAATTGTAAAAAAAAAAAAAAAATTCAGCACAAAATATGTATTAGGACAATATCTTTAATGCTAAATTCTTCCCCTACACTTAAACTGGGCATTGTCTTTAATGGAAAAAAATATAACAAGGAAAAACAAGACATTGGACCAAAAATAAATAAATAAAGAGGAAGAATAGAGAAAAGAAAATACTTCCATTGCAAGTTAGTGCCAATACATGTGAATCCATTATAAGGAGTTCTAGGGGAAATTGTACCTAAATAACAACAAAAGAAGTAAAAATAAAAAAACATAATTCTAGAAAAGGAAAAGAAAGTAAAAAGGAAAGGAAAGAAAAATAAACTAAAACAAAAGCCTAAGTAAAGTCATGAACATATAAATAGAAAAAGAAAGCTAAAGAAATAAAATACAGATTAGTGGACAAATACTCAATCCTCATCAGCATGATGATGATCATCCTCATCATTGGCCCCATGGCTACCAGTGCCTCCTTAAGTTCTAGGAAATCTTTGCATCCATTGCGCCCATTGCTGTCCTTGAGCATCTTACCTCGTAGTGAGGGCAGTCATGGACTCATGCAGCTGTAACAATATCTCCATTTGAGTTTTTATGCCAACTCTCAAATACTCTAATTGACCATGCACCTCAACCTCAAAATTACCCTTAGATTGGGATTAGGAACCACTAGCATGAGCTCAAGGTGACAGTGTAGGATGCTCTTTTTCCTCAGATGGAAGCTCTAATTATCCCAGGTCCTGCACATCAAAAGGCTGTAACCAACACCTCACCTACGTACTATACTGATAACCACAACTAGTAAGTGTTTGCTCAGTAACCATATCATGCTTTGATGTGGTTTCAGTAAACTCCCCCTCCAACCTAATACTAAAGGCTTCAAGAATTTTGATTAGCACGAGGGGAAAGATAAAGGCTTTGGTGAAAAGGCGAGAATAGGCCACATCCCGCATGGATTGAATAATTAAAGGAGTAAGTGGGACGTGCTGAGTGTGCATAATCCTATGAAGAATGTACAAGTCAATCACACGGGACTCATTGAACCCACTAGCTTTTGGAATGATATTGCAAGTAAAGATATAAACTAGGGCATGAAAGTTGGCTTTAAGGTCATTGTTAGAGTAAAAATCTACTTGCCCTACTGGACCTCTCCTATTCAATCTCAAGGTAGCTCTAATATCACTTACTTTCCACTCAGGATAAGACAATATCTTTTGATTGTTATAATCTACAGATAACTAATAACCTTCATCATTGACACAGAGGATGGCAGCTGGCCTCTCTGTAACACCCTACTACCTAGGCCCATCAAGGCTGGGGATGTCGCCCCATCCACAGGATACGGGGTCTTTATAAATAGGTCACATAAAATAAAATAAAAGAAAAACTTCAAAATTAAACTTATTACAACCCAACAATACATGAACAAATTCAAAAATAATTGTCTGCTACAATCTCTCAAAAGTAATACATAAGAAAAATAACATGGAGTCTTCAAAGCATAGGCAACAATCTAGCTAATGACCTTCACAGTAGGATCGACCTAAAAATATGGTATAAAAGGTGATGAGATAAAAATCTCAATAAGCCCGTAGTGCTTTGAGTGTTTTAGGTAAAACAGTTCATGTATGTAAGATGTAAAAGTTTCATAAGAGAAAATGATGGCAAGCATTAAATAAATGTCTTAAAGGAAGAGTGGTGTTTTGCTTTCCCAAAAGATACATGTGCACAATAAATACAACCACTCCATAGAGGTAGCCATGGAACTACACATTGGGCACTATGATAATATAACGATCAGGATGCCACACGTTGAGCATACTGACACGAGGTAGGTGTATAGCCTACTGAGTGAGATACTCCTCCATCTCTATACCCCAAACTTAAAGGTTGTCCACTCCGAAAACACACAGTCTACTTGACTGAACTTGCTAGCTCAGACCGGTATGACCTACTGGACTGGCATCCTATCTGGGAAGGACTCACCCCTTAGTGGTGGCCACCTACTGAGAGACTTACCCTAACCCTTCAAAGACTAGTCCTAGTAGTCTACACTTATTGAGTACTCAATGTTGCTTGTTCCACTTGGGAGAAAATTGATCATACAATGATTTACTTGGAAATAGCAATTAAGGCTTCTAAAATTCTTGCGAAAGTTGGGTTTTAGAAAGAGTTTAGCATTTTGTGTAAAATTGCTTGTTTAATTTCAAATGGTTTGCCTGACTGAAATAAGAAAGAAAACTGTCCTTAATTACCTTTACAAAACAAATGTTCATACACATTGAGTTTGGCTTGCCACATTAACTTTGGTATTCAAATGACTCCATGCAGGAGCTTACCTGATCCTTTGCTCTTCTTAAACTCAAAAATCCTCCAGGGTCAAGCTAACCCCGCCTGGGGTAACCACAAAGCATAAGACATCATTCGGACTAATCTGCCTTACACAAATAATTCCTAGTTTAACTAGTTATAACCATGACCATAATGTCCTAAGCTTTCATGCTAGTTGATGAAGTATTTTATAAAATAAATCTAGCTTGATAAGTTCAAATAACTAGGTGTTCTAAAATAAATACTAATAAGTTATAGTTTCAAATAATAAATTGTGAGTATTGTTGCTAATAAATAAACTAGTGTTAAATATTGAATAATACTAAGTCTTAAATAATATTGGTAAATGGTAATATTTAAATAGTATTATTATAAATAAATAAATAAATAATAAATTACACTTAATTTTTTAATTATTAATTAATAGATAATCAATAATCTGTAATAAAATTAATAATAAATGAATTATACTTATTTTTAATTAATAAATAATAAATAAATTTTAATATAAATAACATTTATGGATATAGGTAAAAGTTTTAACTATGGTCTACAAGGTCATTAATTAATTCTAATATTTTATTTATTATTATATATATTATTTTTAATAAAAGATATTATTTATTTGACTAATAAAATATTAATATTTTAATTAATATTATATTTCAAACCTTCCTAGCAATTTTGAATTTCATAGAGAAAAATATAGTAGTAATTCTAATTAAAGACTAAAATTTGTTAATAAAAATAACCTAGGATTAACAAGAAAATAATCGTTCACCATGATTTCCTATTGCAAGAAAAGATTCATGAACACATTCTCTAACATCAAATAATAAACTAATCTATTCATAAACATACATTTGAATTAACACATACTAACACACGATCAATCTCCTACTAGGCATAATTATCATCCATGGCTTTATTGAAAAATAAGAATAAAAAAGCCTAATCACCTTTGGTGTCATAACATCTATCATGCATCAAAGCATTCATAAATCTCATTAAGCATGATGAACATATATTGATTCAAAAGAAAAATCCATATAGCTTAATCATATATGTCAATCCTCATGTCCTAACTCCATCCCCTTCATCCACATACATACACTCAATCCCCCATTCATATTCAACCTTCCTATCAACATCTAAGAGATATGAATTCAGAAATTAAAAAGAGAATTTAAGAAGAAATACTTGATAGATGATCACTTGATGAAGACTAGTGAAGGTTCACGCGTTTGAGAGCCTTTAGTGGTCCAAAGGAAAATAGCCATGGTTGATCAACCATTGAGAGAGAGAGAGAGAGAGAGAGAGAGAGAGAGAATTAGAATGGAACATTGAAAATCGAATAGAAGAGGAAGAACAAGAAGGTTGTTCTTGTTTTACCTTTATTATGTTCTTGAGACCTTCCAGGAAAAAGCTAATTTTGATCTATTCGAAAATTTTAGTTTGTGTGATTTTATGTTAGAAATGAAGTCTAGGGATTAAGTATGAGTGATCTGGAGTATTTGAGAGTAATTGGAGATGTTTAGGATAAGTTTAGGCTTGAAGAGGTGTAGTGTGTGTTCTTGGTGTTCATGGTATTTTGAGAGAGTTTGAGAGAAAAAGGGCTTGCGAATTTTGGAAATGTTGTTGGCTGAATGGCCTAGAGTAGATAGGAGTTTCGGTTTTCAGCTAGAAGGAGAGAGAGTGATCAGTTTTTTTTTTTTTTTTAAATTCAAATGGAGGAAAATGAGGAGTTATCTAAGGTAGAAGATTAGCTAATGGTGATTGATCATGGGAGGTTTCTTTGCTCTTCAATGGTGTTGGCTGAACAAGCTAGTCTTGCTACAACGAATGGAGGTTGTTCAGGTTATTAAGCTGGCCAAAAATGGCTTATAATAGCAGAGAAATTTCTGGTTAATCACTTGCTACAAGAGTGTTGTAATGGTGCAAGAAAAATCTGGAGTTATTTTGAAGTTCAAATAAGTTTTGGATAGAGTGATCTTAGGAACTTTTTGAGGTGTGATCATGGAGTCCAAGCACTCAAGGTAAGTGTGGAGGTCAATGGCGTTGAGTCCATGGCTGAACAAGGTCCAATTTTCAGAGGTTTGAAGGGTGTTTTTCAGCCTTGACATTGAGAGACCAAGCTGGGAATTTTCTGGTTTTCATTGCTCAAGCATACTTCGAATGATAATGGTTTTTTGTGCAAAATTTTCTGCATTTATTGGTCCAATTTGCAGCTGTTTTTCTGGAGTGTTTGAAGGTTTTTTAAGGGTGGTTTTCAGCCTTCTTCCTAGAGAAAAACAGAGGAAGTTCCATCTGATTTGATGACCAAAAGATGGCTTCAATTCCAGCTTCAAAAGCAGTGAATTGCTGCAGGAATTTTTTTGGTTTTGAGCAGTTTGAGCAGTCCAAAAAATGCACAGAATTTCAGCTTTTATTCTCACATGAAGTGACCATTTTTCTGGTAGAAAATGGGGTAGGATTGTTGGCTGAAATTTTCGAAAGCCATTTTGCAGAAATTCTGGAAAATTTCCAGATTTTCCTTTACTAAATTATGAACAAGATGAAGGTAGGATTGAAGGTATAACCATGATGATTTACTTCTCTTGGGAATCCATCCTAATTCCTCTCCTATTTTTGGCCATTCCCCTATCCCTCAAGATTGATTTTCCAATTTCAAGGCTAAGGGATTATCACAGTTTTTTTTTTTGGAATTAAAAGAAGATATTAATGGATTATGGATAATTTAAATTATGAAGACGTTAGGACAAGGCTGGAAAGATTAAAGGGGACAAGAATTCCTCTAGAATTCTTTTTAGGACATGATCACATGATCAAGACATTCTTTTCATGTCTTCCTTAAGACAACATTCCTATCTTTAAGGAATGTAAGAAAAATAAAAATTCAAACATAGCTTAGCTAAGATAATCATGAATAAAACTTATGTGATAGGATTTGAACTCATGACCATAGAGATTAATTCACAAAGCTCTAACCACTTAATCACAATAACTCTTGTTCTTATTTTCTCACCCAAATATTCTTCGTATCTAAACCTCAAGCCATTTTCCTATTTTGACCTCAAGCAAAATTACCTTTTTACCTTTCCTACCCAATAAGCATAAATAAGCCATTTAACCTATAACCCACAATTCTAAAGCACATAAAATCATTCAAAAAGTATATTTTTATGTAGAATGACATGATATGCATCCCAACCCCCTTACTCTAAGGTTAGCTTTAAGTGGGGTTTCACATTCTCTCTGTCTAGAATGATAGGGGTGCCATTTACCCTAGTTTCAATGGTTCAAAGATGGTTGTTGCGTTTTTGTGCCATGTTAGCGTAGAATTCTTTTATTAGAACAGGGCAACAGGGTCCCTTCAGTTAAACTATTGGTTTCCACCCCAAGCGTCTAAACATGAGACCTAACTTGAGGGCACGATCTAAGGAGAGTGTGAATGTGTGTTCTACTATAATCTTATTGGTAGCCCTCTTAGTATACCACTCTTGGTAGGATGGATCAATAAAATCAGCAGGGTATAGGAATAACAGGTCTATGGAAGTAGGAGTAGAGGAAGATAAGCTCTAGTCCGTTTAGAAGATTAGCCATTCTCTTTAGGCATGATGAAGTGATAGGAAAAAGATGAATAAATGACATGACCAAGGTACCACCATAATGTAACAACAACACGTAATGGAGTCACACCACCACAACACAATTCTACATATAATCCCCACAATTCACAATTTTTAATCAATCCACAACAACCTCAATCTATAATATCAATTAAACCCATCCTTTTGTTAAAACCTGCAAGAAAAACAATAGATTTCCACAATTCAAACAAATATATGATTCATAATGACTGCACAACTAGATCGTCGCATGAAAAGCATATCCATATCCCTAGTAAAAAACAATGGCTATGCACATTATCCAATTATCATGAATCTATCAACAAGATAATTGCCATTACTAAAAGTAAACCTCCTATGATTATAATATAGACATGTACCTGTGAAAATAATCCATGAATCATACTCTCATGCAATTCTAATCATAATAATGCCATCGAGACAATTAAATTGAACAATATTGTGAATATGTGCAATTTTCGTCCAAAAATAGGTCCAAAAATAGGAAAAATTCAATTGCAAGAATTCAGCTGTAGGAACTCAAGAAAAATCCAACCTTTGTATTCTACAATGCATGGACAAGCAAAATATGCAATTTTTTTGAAGAAATTCTTACTTGTAATGAGAGATTTGAAAGTTGGGTTTTAAAGAAAAAGATGAGATTTTTGGAGTTTTGATCCGTAGATTCTATAAAAACAAGAGGATTTTGTGTTGGATTGATGTTTTTGATGAAAAAAATGGAACTGAGTTTGGGGGTGTAGAAACGGTGTCGGGTAGAGAAAAAAATCGAGGGAGAGTGGGTGGTTTGAAACCAAAGTAGCCAATTCAACCCCTTATAATACCTTCCCTGACTTGAGTCGATGCCGGCTCTGTGTGGCCGAGTTGGCACCGGACTTGTTCTCGGCTAAATTTTTTAATTTTAAATTTAAATTGAAATACTATAAATAAAAGACTAGAAACTACGAAATTATGAAGAAAATATAATTATTTTAAAAAACCAAAAATTCATGAAAGTAAATGAAAACACACACAAATTAAATAGATGTCCAAAATAAAAACCAAGGCAGTAAAAATCATTTCTTTCCACAGTTAAGATCACGTGGATTGGTCTTAGTATTTCCTGGAGGGGATCCCACTTGACGCTCTCCAAAGAGTTTGGCCAATTGCCCAATTTGATTCTTGAGGTTGTGCATAGGTGCCTCCAAATTTCTCGTGGTTTCATCCACTCCTAGAAATTATGTTTTTGTACCAATGACCAATTGGTTAAGCAAATTTTCCAACGATGGCTTAGGTGGTGGTGCATTGTAAGGCAAGGGGGGTTGAGTTCTTTGACTTCCATAATTAGAATAATCCCGCCTAGGTTGGTTTTTATTGTTCCATTAAAAGTTAAGATAGTTCTTCCAACTAAGATAGTTCTTCCATTATAAGTGGTGCTACAAGGATTATTACTTTGTTGTCTATTACCCATAAACACAGCTTGTTTGAATGACTCCTGTGATGACCCCGTACTTTAGCACTCATGATTTGGGTGCCCTTTCGCAGAAAAATCACAATTAACATGCATTACCTGTCCTTGGGAAGGATGCATCACCATTTGCTCCATCTTTTGCATTAGTGCCTCCATCTTTGCCTCCAAAGCTGCCATTGCATTCACCATGTGTACTCCATGAACACGAGCTCTTGACCTTGAACTACCCTATGCATAGTTGTTTGTTGTAAGATTTTCAATCAAATCAAATACCTTCTCCAGGGTCTTAGAGTTAATGGAACCTCCTGCAGATGTATCAACTAGTTGCCTTGTAGCAAAGCTCAACCTACTATGAAAGATTTGCATTTGCATACCTAGCTTGAATGATATGATCTTGGGAAGCACCAAACTTATGGAATAAACTAAAAAACAAGACTCAAGAATTGGTCACCTATTCCTCTACCAAAATGCCAACAAAATAAGACTAGGTGATCTAACAACTAGAACACAAATTCTAAGAGGATTTGGCCAACTACTTCAATACCCAAACACCCTTAAATCTATAAAGAATTCAAGAACAAGAAATTAGATGGCCTAAATACAGGTTTTTAGGCCCTAATACATGCCTTAAAATAGGTTAAAACAAAATAAAATTCGTGAAAATTAAATTACAAGTGAAAAGGCTAAAAATACAAAAAATAGCCAAAATGTCGGGATGAACCTGACTGGACCCAGTGCCGGGTGTAATATGCCCGATGACTATTTTTTGCTACATTAGGGCCGAAGCCAAGTCCTTCACTCTCAACCGACGCTAGGTAGGTTCTAGGCGTCCTCCATTTTTTTGTTGCACTTCAAAACTTGCTCATTGGACCTCCATTCTATTTCTTTGTGTTTTCTTGATCTTCCAAATAAAATGTTGGTCATCTTGAGCCCTTCTTGATGCTCCTTTATTCTTCAATCCTTGCTTAAAGGTTGGCTTGATCCTCCACATGGATTGTTACTATTGTTGTGCGTCTTTTGGCCCTTTATTTTCTATCATCTCTTCATAATCTTCTTGGATCTGGGTTTGTTAAATTTGTTATCTTGAAAGCTTCATTGATTCCTCTTGAATGTTGCTCTTACCTATGGCACCTTGAAACGTGATTTTGTCCTTCTTTCCCCTTTTTGAAAATGGCCTTCATGCCTAATTTGATTCCTATCGTCGAACTCAAGACGAGGACACTTTCTAAGTATCTCCTTGAACCTCTCCCAACACTCATAAGGATTTTCATATTCTATTTGTGGGAAAGCAAAAATATTGGTCCTAAGATTGGATGTTCTAGCTGGACGAAAATATTTTGCTAAAAATTTTTTAGCTAAAATATTCAATTTGATAATGGATCCAGTTGGCAAAATTTTAACTAAGATTTTGCTCTACCTCTCAAAGAAAGGGGAAAAAGCCCTAATTTAATTGCATTTTCAGAAACCCCATTCATTTTAAAAGTGTCACAGATTTCTAAAAAACCTCGCAAGGTGGGCATTAGGATCTTCCTCAGGTAGCCCATCAAATTGTACCATATTTTGGATCATTTGGATAATATTAGGCTTTATATCAAAGTTATTAGCCTCTATAATAGGTCTCATAATACTCGAGCCTGTATACGAGATTATGGGTTTCACAAAATCATTCATAGTCCTCCTACTATTACTGCCATTATTTGGTTGGTTAACTTCCATTTCTTTCCTTACTCTTTTGCTCACAACCTTTCGAACCTCTGTGAGGGTTCACTCAATCTCAGGATCAAGATCTACTCTATTGGCTTTACATTGTTGGGTCATACACTAAAGACAAGATCTACAGAAAAAAAAAAGATAGTGAGATTATAGAATTTACCAGTTAAACAGCTACTATATATTCAAAAATTCAGTTAGAAAAATTACAACATTGATAGGAATCAACCCAGCCATGAGGTTCGAGCTCAAGAAGAGGGAGAGGACGAGAACGAATTAAAATTGAGCTTGCCCAGTCCGTTGATGAGAGCCCATGACAAATAATTCCAACACAACCTTCAAGCATATTTGCAAGCACATTTCAAGTGGGATAGCATATGGACAATGCCGAAAGAGGAAGGGGAGCAAACCTTGCTGCTAGTATGCGAATAACGACAACTAGAAGATGTTCGCATAGAAAGAACACCCAGTAGAGCAGAACCAATGCTAGTTCTAGTGCCTAAATAGACACTAGCTGGGGTCTGTGGGACAAATGATGAAATTCCTTTTTTGTGTCACGAAGTATTGTTCCTCTAGAGTAGAATTGGTGCCAGCCTAAGAAGGATGAACCAGTGCCGACTGTGGTCTGAAACCCGAACCCCTAATGATTTTTCAGCTATTTTAGAGTCATATTGTAATATTTAAGAATTGTTTAGTTCAGGGATAGAACACCCTTATATGCTACTTTTGTATTGTAAGAAAAGAACAACATATATCATATTTTAAAACAAGAATGAAGATTTCATCTTGAAAGCTTGAAGCTTGGAAAATTCCCTGTTCAACATCAATCCAAGACCAACCTAAGGGCTTAGTCCACCCTTGAGTAAGTGTCTATAAACTCTAAGGATAATTCAACTAGAAATCAACAAGGGTTCTTCTTGTTTGTCATTTTGGGCTCTTTTTGTTTCTTGTTTGAATGCCTACAATTCCCTATCCTTATAGTTCTTGATTTCTTACTAAGTCAAGGGTTTGGAGGTGTTATTGTGGTAGACCTTTATCTACTAAATTTGGGGTTGTAAAAGCTAGCTCTTTTAGGGTTCTTTATTTGTGGGAAAAGGTGTTTTCTTTGTTACCTTTTTTTGATCTCTTTATGTTCTTTATTATTTATCTTGAAGTTCTTTTACTTGCTAAAGTTCAAACTAAAGCCACTTTAAGAACTTGAAAGACTTTCTCTCTCAAGCTCATATCAAATTTAGTATCGAAGAAAGGTTAAACCTAGATATCTATCTTAGCTTGTATCTATCAAACCTAGAGTGAGAAACAAACCAAAAAGTTGCAGCCACAACTTATGCCAAAAGGGTTTCATTAATCCTTGTTTGATTTTGAGTTTTCTTGGGAAAAAAGAATGTCTTGTTGAAGAAAGATCCTTGGGAATACATTGATTCTTGTTGTTGTGACTATATTGGGCTTGTCTGGGAAGAAATATACTTGCAAGGTTCCATAGGAAGATCTTGTACATAAGGTGTTTGATAAAAATTCTCAATGACTGTATACCCTATGAACACCAAGTGTTTGATGAAATGTCTCAAAGAAAGAATGTGGCTTGAACATTAGCATCATTCCTATAAAATAATCCTTGTACTCATTTATTGGAATTGGTGTAAACATTGTTGTCGTGTTTCATTGTGTTCTTTAAACTATCTTCATGTTGTATGTTGTGAACACCTTGTACTCTACTTGTTCTTGAACTCTAAGTGTTCACTAAATTATGTTATCCTAAAACCCTTGTATTGAAGAATCCTAAGAGCTAATGGACTAAGGTGAACTAAATTCTTTGAAGTTGGGGAGGAATTTGGTTGAACAAGTAAAAGCTTGAGTGAATGAAAAAGGCAAGAGAGAAAGATTCTTACTTGAAAAGCCAAGGAGCGCAAACACAAGAGTGGAGTGTAAACACTAAAGGAGGGAGTGAGGAAACCAATTTCTATTTATTCTCTTAACTCTTTTTATAGGAGTATCAACTTAAACTCCAATGATGACTCAAGGAGAGGAACCAACTAGGCTGAATCTTGGTGGAGCAAGCAGACCACAAGAAGATCTGAGAGATTTTCATGAAACACTTGGTTCATTGCAAAGGATTATGGAGGGCATTTGGAGGGAGATGACTGAACTCTGAGCTCAACAAGGCCAAACATCTACTGCTAGTCAAATAAAGGGACAAGAGCAGCTGGAAGCCTAAAACACACCTCCCGTGAATACACAATATGGGGAAGAATGAGATGAATATTTTGTTGGTGGATATCAACAAACTTCTATGAGAGGAGGAAGAAACAAGTTAAGAAGAGGTAGAGGAAGAGGCCAAGGGGGATTTGGTGAGAATCCTATGAGTGGAGTCGAAAGAAATATTGAGAGGGAATTTGAGTGGGAAGAGGGATACCTGGAGAAAGGCTATAGAGAACAATATTGGGAGATGAGAGGTAGGAGGAGAGATGAAAATAAAGTAGAACGGGAATTGAAAAATATCAAAATGAAGGTACCACAATTCTAGGGAAGAAGTGATCTCGAGGCATATTTTGAATGGGAAACAAAAATAAAAATTCTATTTGATTGCCAAGATTATAGTGAGAGAAATAAAGTAAAGTTGGCAATATTGGGATTTTCAAACTATGCATTAGTGTGGTGGGAGTAGGTTTTGTCTAATAGAAGGAGAATTGGAGAAAATTCCATTGGGATATGGGAATTCATGAAAAATCTCATGAGGGCAAGGTTTGTACCACATCACTACTAAATAAGATATATCAGAGGCTTCAAGTGCTAAGATAGGGGAATAAAAGTATTGAAGATTATCACAAAGAACTTGAGGTGCTAATGATGAGGGCGGTTATTAATGAAGATCCACGTGCCACTAAATTGAGATTTCTAACTGGTGATTGAATCGAGAGATAGCTAATGTACTCAAGCTGCATTCATGTGAAACCTTGGAAGAAATGGTGTATATGGCTATGAAGGTAGAAAAACAATTGAAGAGAAGGCCATTTGAGAGGAGAGAAAATTGCCCAACTCCACCCCTTAAGGAATTCCCTAAGCCGATACCTAAGAAGGAAAGGGTCCCAAGGCCGCCACCTAGGGAATTCAATAAATCAAGGGAAGAAGGGCATAGAGATAAAGGAAAGGCTATTGAGAAGTTAAGGAGCCAAGATATCAAGTGCTTTCATTGTTTGGGATATGGACATACGACACAAGAATGCCCAAGCAAGAGAGTGATGTATACAAATGCCTATGGTGAGATTTTATCCGAGGAAGAGGAATATGAGAAATTAGGACAATTTCAAAAGGAAGAAGAAATCTCAAGTGAAGAAGATGAAAAAGTTGGGCAGGTGTGTGCATTACTTGGTGTAGTGATCTTTGAGTATGCAAGTGAAGGAAGATAAGCATCATCAATAGAGAGAGAATATCTTTTATATAAGATGCTCCATCAATCAAGTACCTTGCAACATAATCATTAATAGTAGGAGTTGCACTAATATTATAAGTGCCAATGTGGTGGAAGAAATAGGCTTGGAAATAAGAAAGCATCCACAACCATACAAGTTGTAATGGCTAAATGAAAGTGGGGAATTGAAGGTTAATAAACAAGCCTTGATTGCATTTGATATGGGGAAATATAAGGATGAGATCTTGTGCGAAGTTGTTCTTGATGTGCAAATTTTGGGTGTATAAAAATAATCAAATTTAAATCCATTTCTTATTCAAGTTTTAATTAAAACATTAATTCCAAAATACATATCCAAGCAAGTATACTCATCGTAAGTATATCATAGGGAATTAACGAGTACTGATTCTCAAAGGAATAAGTACACACTAATAACTTTTTCATTCATTGTTTAACCGACCCAAATTAAATAAGAAAAAAATAAAAATAAAAATAAAAAATATATATACAACTTAAAGATGTAAGAATATACAATTTAAACAATTATCCTAGAAAATATGATAATGAACCAACTAGCAATTCTCTCAAGTAATTAGCATCTTGGCATCATAAAGGAATACAAAGTAAAATTCAATCGTTTCTCAAGTCATAAAGCTTCTTAGATAAATTTCACTTCATTTTCCAATCCATGGAATTACTATCTTTTGATTAATATTAACAGATTTGCCAATCAAGCTAACATAACCAAAATATGCATTAAGCTCAATTACTTATGAACATTAAATTAGCTAATGACCCTTTGTCTGAGGTGAATTCGACTAATCTTTGATTACTTAGTCCTATAATCTTTACTTCTTCGTCCAGGTCCATTAAGATTTAAGAAATAATCAGTGCAATGAAACTACTAACATCATTGTCCCAAGTTAATTAGAAGAACTCACATTAATAACCAATGATATCAAGTAATCAAACACCAAAGGTGACAAAGAATTGATCAAATAACTAAATTTATGCAATATCATGAATCTAAAATAATATCTAAATACAATTAAAGAATTAAATTCATCATTGTTCAAGAAAAAAAACAAAGAAAAGAGATAAATACTCATAAACAAGCCTCTCAACTTCCAATGAAAATTCTTCCCAAAATAATGCTCCTTGAGTAATTTCTCTAGAGAAAATATTGATAGTACACTCTAAAAAATATTTTTAAGTCTCCATATTGTGCACACACTTTATTCCTACGTAAATAGCCTTTATTTATAGGCTTACAAATTTTCTAAACCTCTAAAACTAAAAAGTAGTAGTAATTTCCTAATAAAATTCTAAATAAAAATAAAGGAAGTCCACCAAAAAGAATTGGAAACTTGGTTTTGTCTTTTTGCACTGGAGCACATTCTTTTTCTTGAATTTGGCTTCACTCGAGCCATTCTTCTTTTCTGCCGAGCCAACTAAATTTCCTTTCTTTTTTCTGAAGCCAACTTGCCGCAACCATGAAGCTTACTCCTTTTGTCTTTAGCTAAGCCTCAAAAGCTTCTGAAATTTCTCGTTTTGTTGTCAGCTTACCCGAGCCACAAACTGGACAGCAAACCAAGCCACCTAATGTTTCCTTCTTATATTGTCTTCTCGCTAAGCCGCGGCTTGGCTTTAGGCATCCTTCCCAGGATGTCCTACATCCTGGGCATGATAGATTTTTGTCCTCTTCCTCTTTTGCTTTATTTCATTGTTTTTCTTCACCTTGGCCCACCGATTTCTTTCTTTTTCTCTTCTTACTTTTGTTCTTTGCTTGAGCCGTGAGCTATAGCTTTGTCCTTGGTTGAGCCAATGTTTCCTTTTCTTTTCTTTTAACCAATTTCAATTGCTCCTCTATTTCGTTTATTTTTTTTTCTCTGCTTTCCTCTGTGCTTCCAGTATAAGACTGGTGCTGAGTCCATCTTCTTGGCCTAGGGCTAGGTCTAGACTGGAAAATTATTCAATTAACTCTAAATTTCACCAATTTTTGCATAAAATTATAGAAAAGTATTTTTATAAGTGAAATATCAAATAGGAAGGAATATGAATAGTTATTCTATTAAAATTATTTCAAATTAGCCTCAAATACCTAGAAAAATAATGATGATTTTAGCCGCTATATATTCTCATGCAGGCAGACCACCTACTTTTAGGGAGTCCATGGCAATATGATAAAGGAGTAGTGCATGACGGTAAGAAAAACACTTATACTATATATAAGGAAGGAAAGAAATTCACTCTTCTACCTATGTCTCCAAGTGAAGAGAGTAGAGATCAAAAGATCATGAGTGAAAAGGATAAGAAAAAGAGTGTTCAAGAAAATGAAAAAAAAAAAAATTGAGAGTGAGAACATTGAGAAAGAAGAAAGGGAAAGAGAGAAGGAAAACAAGAGAGAAGAGATAAGAAACGAGTAAATTTCTTTGCAAAAGAGAGAGATGCGGTAGAAGCTATTAAAGCTAAGGTGTAACACTCCACCTTTTTCACTTCTGATTGGCTACTATTTATAATAGGATGAGAATTTGTACCGATGTCCAGAACAAAAGTTGATCCATGTAATTGGACGAATATTTTGGTAGAATATATTTTGTTGGGACCGAGATGTAATTATTTTGTTGGGACCTAAATTTTTAGAAAGCTATTATTATTAACAAAATAAGAATTTAAGGGTACTCTGAAAAGAGAAATTGATCATTGCAATGAAACGCACATTTTGGTACAAATTATACTACCTGAGGTATCGGGGCATTTTCATCATTTTGACTGCGCCCACGACTTTGACTGCAAATTTGATGAAGTAGAGAGGGAATTGAAGAATTTAAGTATTACGAATGGATTCAGTGGAATTTTTGGAGTTGAATAGTGAAATAAAATATTTTTCTGTTACGGACCCGATTTTGGTCATTTCTAAAGAAAAAAGAAAATTGCGGTTAAAAATGGATGTGTGGCATTGTGTGAATGGTGGATGAAAACAAGTGTTAAAGTACCATTGGGGGAGTAAAATATTTTTGGGATTATTAAATTTCAAAAGCTTATTGAATAAGTTTAAGAATTATCCATTTAAATTAAATCCACCAATAGGAATTTAGCTTTAAAATGGATAGCCCACAATGTAATTAATGTTGGTTGACTTTGGACCCTAGAATGGCTGTGGAAGGGCTGTAAAACAGCCAAAAATTCGTCCAAGAAAAGAACAAAAGGAAGGAGAGGAAGAAAAGAAAGGAAAAGGAAAGAAAAGCTAGAAAAAATAGAGAAAAATGGGAAAAGTGCGAGAAGAAGAGTTCTTGGAGAGAAAAAGGGAAACTTGAAGCATTTTTCAGCCAAATCAAGCTAGAAAAAAGGTAAACATTCAAGTTTCAAGAATTAAAATTGTAGATTTCATTACGGTGATCATTTTGATATGAATTTTAACATGAAAACGTGAGATTTGTGATGATTAAAATGATTATTGCGTACTATGTGAGACTTTATGTGTGCAAGTGTGTGTATCGGTTGGATAAAGGATTCATAGGCTATGTTTTGTATGGTGAATAAGAGTATTTGAATGGTGATTTGAAGGGTTGTTCATGATTGAGAAGAAAGATGGTAGAGTTGGGATAAAAATGGGTTAAACGCTAAAGAAAATGGATTATGATTTGTTTTTTAATGTTGATGATAGTTATATGTTATTTGCATAAGAACTTAGTGGCTTTCTTGAACCTGAAAATCTGAAGAATTAAAGTTTTTTGAAGGGGAAATGAAGTGGATTAAGGGTTAAGTAGGTGTTATGAATCAAGAAGCACAAGTAGGCGAAGTTGTTTTGTGGAAATGGACTAAAAATCAGAAAACTACTGGGGCTGTTTTTGCCCAGTAGCGTGTTACTGGAACCAAAACTCTAAAAACAGCCTGTACCTAATTAAAGTTAAGAGTCTTATGGTAATTTTGGTATATCATAGAGCCAAAACAGATTGTGGATTGAAAATTATGTCCAAAACAAAATCATGTGTCAAAGCTACAAAATTTCCGAATTTTGCTTGGAACATGAACGAATTTAAGAATGATTAATTGTATGATTTGGATGAAATAATTGGGGAACTATGAAGTGAATACCTTGTTTATGAAGGGAGAAAGGATGTGGAAAAAGAAAAATGAAAGATTCGAACAAACGACGGAAAAATGACTTGAACGAAAGTTGAATGTTTTCCTTCACCATTGGCTAACCGTCAGCCTCGTCAGCTAACCGTCGGCCCCCGTCGGCTAAACGTCAGTTGGACGTTGGCTACCCGTCGGCTATTTTTTGGCCAAACACAAATTGACCTGAAAATGAAATTTGGTGTAGGTTTAACGACAAACGGCTAACGGAACGTCGAAATAGTAGAAACGAAGGTTGAACGACCATGAATGAAAAGAGTTGCTTAGGACACAATGTGAGTCCCTTAGATTTCTAAAACTCTTTCTAAAGCTAGTGTGCTTTGGTTTTCTATGAAATGCTATATTATATACCGTTTTGAAAATCCCTGAATATGTTTAAAGTTTATTTGAGCAAGAATTATTTTATGCCATTTTGGGCTTGATGGAACATCATAATTAGCCTGGAAACCTTACTGAATGATTAAAGTATGAATTTTGTAAATTTAGTCCTTTTTGTATTCAATATTTGGGATTTTCAGAAAATGATAAATTTTGGAATTGGGTATTCATAAATTGACTGGAATGCCCTTATTGGAACATTTTATGAAAATATATTTGAAAACTTTGAATTTAATTCTCTTTTGGTATTAGAATTCTAAATTTCTTGAAATGAGTTCCTTTTTAGAATCGGGTATTTGGGAAATGATCCAAATGTCCTTATTAGAATGTTTTATGAAAACCTTTGGAACTCGAGTATTCGGTTGATGACCGAAATATCTTTATTGGAACTTTTTTTATTATTTTTCAAATTGGGTAAAGGTAAAATGACTCGAATACCCTCGAAAAGTCTTTTGGAAATTGGGTATGAGTAAAATGACTTAAATACCCTTGAAAATAACTTTTGTGATCGGGTACGGGAAAAAGGACTCGGATACTCTAGGAAACATATTTTGATGTGTGAATAGAACTCTTTATCCTATTTCAACATGATTTTGGAAAATGATCTATCGTGATGAGATTGACTTTTGGAAAATGACCTTTTGATCCCTGAAATTATTTTATTGGCCTGGTGTGCCATGGAATGAATTGATTAGCTTTGTGGAGCCTATGTGAATGATGATCTGACTTATGAGTCAGTGGGATCAAATTTTGGAAAATATTATTTTGCCCCAAAATTGTTTTGATTTGAAAATTCTACGGGATTAGGTAACCCTCTGGCCTGATCAGTCAGACGGGGTTGGTATTGTTAATGTTGAGTACTCAGCAAGGACTTTGATCTTTTTACTAGCTCATGTTACAGATAGCTGACCTAAGTAACCCAATCAATTCTGGGGATTGTCTTACTCCAAACAGGGCGATAGGACATTGAGATGAGTCGTCTTGGCTAGCTGATAGGGGCTAAATTAGTCATATTTTTCCTAATTATTTGAGGTTCATTTGTAATTTATTTTGTTCAATAACTAGTCATATTCTTTCATATTCGAGATTTTACCCTTGGAAAGGTATTTTGTTCATTATTTTAGATTTTTGGGGTAAAACGAAACAAAAACGTCGTAGAACAGAGGAGAGGTGGTGACGGCTAGGACCCTAGAACCGGTGCCGACCATGCATTGTTGAAACAAACTTCGAAGCAATGGAAAAATTGTTAGAACAGAGTAGAACAGAACCAGTGAAGCTGGAACCAACGCCGGCTGCATTCTGGAACATATTGTGTAAAATTCGAAGAAAAATTAGTGAACGAGTGAAGGAACAGAACACAACTGATGCCGGCTCCGAGAGCCAAGGTGGCGCCAGCTGTGCCCTGAAGCCAAGTTGGTGCTGTGATTTTTCTACATAGTTTTTGGTAATCTGAGGAGTTTTAGTATCTTCCAACTTCTACTCGGCCAAGAACTTTGTATTTATGAGTTTAGGCACTTCCTAAGCATATAAATAAATGGAAAACACAAGGGAAATGGGGAGAATTCATTGATCATCATAGAAAATTACTCAATCAAAGGAGGAATTCTTCAAGTTCAAGGAGGGTTGTACAAGAAGGTCTTCAAAGGAAAAAGAATGAGGCTTATCTATGAGTGCTTTCTTTTACTTTGTTTTCTTTTTCTTGAACAATGATATGTTAATTGTTTTATTGTAATTTGACATTATTTTAGATATTCATGATATTTAGAGGTATGTGATCTTTTGATTAAATGATTGTTCTTCTTGGCATTCAATTACTTGGGCGTATTACGAGATTAATTGGTTGTTTCTTTTCATTAACTTGCTAAACAAAAGAGGTTGATGGTAGTTGCAATTGATTAATTTCATATTTATTGGCTGTTAACTTGCTAGACCAAAGAAGTTAATTGCTAGGGATTGAGTAATTGAAGGTTAATTGATGTTTGACAGACCAAGGATTCATTGATTAATTTAATGTTTTAAATTTTCAGACTACGGAAATTTAATTAAGGATTGTGTTTAATGCATCTTTTGGATGAATTAGTTGAGGCAGACTAAGTGATGCTAATTTATCTGGAAAGTAGTAATTAGTTGAGACAGACCAAGTGATGCTAATTTACCTTTATCCTTCATGGTGCCAAGAGAAGAATTAGTTATGATAATGGTTAGGTCCTTTAAAGTCATATTTGTCTAAACAATGGTTTGAGTTACATACTTCTCCATCATTGACATGTGTTTTTTTTTCTTTTTACTTGTTTTTCACTTTATTGAGTCGGTTAAACAATGAAAAAAAGGTGATTAATGTCTATTTGTTCCTTGAAGATCGACACTCGTTTGAACCCTATGCTCGGTTAATGATGAGTACGCTTGCTCATATGTGTGATTTGGGTTGAACGTTTTAATTTAAACTTGATTGGGAATGTACTTAGTTGTTTTATGATTTTTATACTTAAGTCCGAATACATCAAGTTTTTGGCACCATTGCCGGGGATAAATCTGTGTTTATTGTTTAATAATTCTTTCCTCGTACCAAAAACATCAAGTTTTTGGCGCCGTTGCCGGGGAACAATAGCATGAAAGCTTGGATTTCTACATAGTTTTTGGTAATCTGAGGAGTTTTAGTATCTTCCAACTTCTACTCAGCCAAGAACTTTGTACCTATGAGATTAGGCACTTCCTAAGCATATAAATAGATGGAAAACACAAGGGAAAGGGGGAGAATTCAATGATCATCATAGAAAATCACTCAATCAAAGGAGGAATTCTTCAAGTTCAAGGAGGGTTGTATAAGAAGGTTTTCAAAGGAAAAAGAAGGAGGCTTATCTATGAGTGCTTTCTTTTACTTTGTTTTCTTTTTCTTGAACAATGATATGTTAATTGTTTTATTGTAATTTGGCATTATTTTAGATATTCATGATATTTAGAGGTATTTGATCTTTTGATTAAATGATTGTTCTTCTTGGCATTCAATTACTTGGGCGTATTACGAGATTAATTGGTTGTTTCTTTTCATTAACTTACTAGACCAAAGAGGTTAATTGCTAGGGATTGAGTAATTGAAGGCTAATTGATGTTTGCCAGACCAAGGATTCATTGATTAATTTCATGTTTTAAATTTTCAAACTAAGGAAATTTAATCAAGGATTGTGTTTAATGCATCTTTTGGATGATTTAGTTGAGACAGACTAAGTGATGCTAATTTATCTGGAAGGTAGTAATTAGTTGAGACAGACCAAGTGATGCTAATTTACCTTTATCCTTCATGGTGCCAAGAGAAGAATTAGTTATGATAATGGTTAGGTCCTTTAATGTCATGTTTGTCTAAACAATGGTTTGAGTTACATACTTCTCCATCATTGACATGTACTTTTTTTTTATTTTTCTTTTTACTTGTTTTTCACTTTATTGAGTCGGTTAAACAATGAAAAAAATGTGATTAATGTCTATTTGTTCCTTGAAGATCGACACTCGTTTGAACCCTATACTCGATTAATGATGAGTACGCTTGCTCATATGTGTGATTTGGATTGAACATTTTAATTTAAACTTGATTAGGAATGTGCTTAGTTGTTGTATGATTTTTATAGCCAAGTCCAAACACATTACTAGCCGTTTAGCACCTAGCAATTGCCGCGTCTACGCCAGTCGCTAGATGTCGGGTGGGGACACTCGGTGCATTTGACTTCTTGCCGCCTCGATGGTAATTGACGTCAGGATTGAGACCCCTGGCTTATGGTGGTAAGTAGAAAATTATGTGCTGCAGTACAGTCGGTATGTTATGGTATACCTGAGCAGAAGTATGCTGCGGTGTACTTATTTCGGGGATGCACGCTTGAGTACTAGAGGCTGCGGTCCTAATACAATGATACGTGGTGTCGAAAGTAAGGACTCTGGGACTTGCATGTGAATACAGGCCAACTTTCTATTAGAGAAGCACCTGTGATTTGAAAATTGGGGCAATGATTTGAAATTGAACTACAGTTTTTCAAAAATGATTGAGTTCTGAATAAACTCTTCATTAAAGATTTTTGGAATCATTTCTAATGAACAAATGATATACTATTCCATAAAAAGTTTTGTGTAGTCTACCTCTTTGATAAAACACTAGCACACATGGGGCTCATTAGGTTACTTTTCACTTACACGTGTCTTTTATTTTGCCTTTTTGTAGGATCCGGAGTTGAGTGGACCTATGGATAGAGGACGATACCACAATAACATAGAATAGGTTAGGATGTTAAATGGAAATTTTCATGTCTGAAATTCTTTGCTATATATGTACACATGACCATCAGTATGGATTGTTGTATAGATCTAAACCTTATATACTCTGTAGGTTTTTCATTATAAAAACCCCTTATCTGGGTAATTGGACAGAGTGACACCCGGTGTTGATATGCTTCCGCTGTTATCTTTAGTAGGAGTGTTACATAAGGAACCAGTGTATCTCTTAATTTGTAAAAGGATTTTGAAACTATTAATGATACTACTCTCTCTTTATCTTGTGAAATTGCAGGTCTTGTTGAAGAATTTCAAGATGTATTTCCAAAAGAAGTACCCAAAGGATTGCCTCCCGTCCGAGGAATAGAGCAGCATATTGATTTCATCCTAAGGGCTATCATTCCAAACATGCCAGCTTATAGATGTAACACTGAAGAAGCTAAGGAGCTACAAAAGCAAGTTGATGAGTTCCTCAAGAAAGGCCATGTTTGAGAGAGTTTGAGTCCAAGTGCGGTTCTAGTGTTGTTGGTGCCTAAGAAAGATAAATACCGGTACCCTATCTGTAGGCTTGATGATTTATTGGATAAATTTCATGAATTATGTGTATTTTCAAAAATTAATTTGAAATTTGAATATCATCATATCAGGATTAGGGAAGGTGATGAATGGAAAATTGCATTTAAGACTAAACAAGGTTTATATGAGTGGCTTATGATGCTATTTGGGTTATCAAATGCACCTAGTACTTTCATGAGATTGATACATTATATGTTACGAGAGTTTATTGGAAAATTTACTGTGGTGTATTTTGATCACATTTTGATTTATAGTAAAACTTATAAAAATCACTTGCATCATCTTAAATGTGTGCTTATTACCCTTAGAAGAGAAATGTTATATGTGAACCTTGAAAATTGTTCATTTTGTTTGAAAAAGGTAACCTTTCTTGGTTATGTTGTAAGTTCGAATGGTATTGAAATTGATGAAGAGAAGGTCAAGGCAATACAAGATTTGCCAATACCTACATCTATGACTGAGCTAAGAAGTTTTCACAGTTTAGCCAGTTTTTACAAGTGTTTCATTAGAAACTTCAGCACACTACCTGCCCCATTGATTGAATTTGAAAAAAAGAATGTATAGGTAGGGGAAGAACAAGAAAAGGCTTTTAATACTTTGAAATCAAAATTGAGTGAAACCCCATTGTTGTCCTTGTCTAACTTTGAGAAGGCTTTTGAAGTGGAATGTGATTATAGTGGAATAGGAATAGGTGTTGTGTTGACTCAGGATTTAAATCCTATTGCATTTTTTAGTGAGAAATTATTAGGGGCACCCTTGAATTAGTCCACTTATGACAAGGAATTATATGCCTTAGTGAGGACTTTGCACCATTGGCAACATTATTTGTTACTTAGGGAAGTTATCATCTATACTGATCATGAAATGTTAAAGCACCTTAAAGGCCAACAAAAGTTGAACAAAAGGCTTACCAAGTGGATGGAGTTCATTGGTACATTTCTATACATGATCAAATACAAGAAAGGTAAGGATAATGTAGTAGCTAATGCATTATCTTGCAGGTATGTGCTTTTAAATTCTTTGGATGAAAAATTACTTGGTTTTGAGCTTATTAAGGACTTATATGCAATGGATGATAATTTTGGAGAGATTTATCATGCTTGTGAAAAATATGCCTTCCAAAAATTTTATAGGCATGATGGGTTTTTATTTAAAGAGTGTAGGCTTTGCATACCAATGGGATCATTGAGAGAATTGTTAGTGAGGGAAGCTCATTAAGAAGGATTAATGGGACATTTTGGAATTTAAAAAACATTAGGCATTTTGCAAGAGCATTTTTATTGGCAAAAAATGAGGGGAGACGTAGAGAGGCATTGTAATTCATGCATTACATGTAGAAGGGCCAAGTCTAAAACACTACCCTAAGGTTTAAGTCATTTTTGAAGAATATTGTGGGTAAAACTTAGGACTAATTTATTGTTTTCTACAGCTTGTCACCCACAAATGGATGGACAAACGAAGGTTGTCAACCGGACCCTCGTGTAACTACTATGGGCAATCATCACGAGAAACCTGAAAACTTGGGAAGAATGTCTTCTATATATAGAGTTTGCCTATAATAGAACTGTTAATTTTACTACTTCATATTCTCCATTTCAAGTTGCTTATGGATTTAATCCATTATCCCTCTTAGATTTATCTTCTTTGCCTATAGATGAATGATTGAGTCTTGATGGCAAAAAGAATGCTGAAATGGTTAAGTCCATGCACGAGAAGGTTAAATTTCTGATAAAAATATAGAATGAGGCCAGTGCATGCAAGCGCAATCAAGGAAGAAAGTAGGTGATATTCGAGCTAGGAGACTGGGTTTGGGTGCATTTGTACAAAGAGATATTTCTCATCCAATGCAAATCAAAGCTCAAACCGCAAGAAAATAGCCCATTTTAAGTTCTTGAGCGATATAGAGAAATCGCCTACAAGATTGATGTAAAGGGTGAGTATAATGTAAGTGCTACTTTTAGTGTAGTTGATGTTTCTCCTTATGATGTAGGTTATGATTCGAGGACGAATCCATTCCAAGAAGAGGGAAATGATATGTATCAACCCGGCCACAGGGATAGAGCTCAAGAAGGGGGAGAGGACGAGACCGAATCAAAATCGAGTTTGCCAAGTTCATTGACAAGAGCCTATGCTAAACAATTCCAACACAACCTTTAAGCATATTTTCAAGCACATTTCAAGTGGGATAGCATATGGGTAATGTCGAAAGAGGAATGGGAGTAGACTTTGTTGCTGGTACATGAAGAACGACAACCGGAAGATGTTTGTGCAGAAAGAACACCCAGGAGAGTAGAACTTGCACCGGTTCTGGTGCCTAAAACTAACGCCGGCTGGGGTCTGTAGACCAATGACAAATTTCATTTTTTGTGTCATGAAGTACTGTTCCTCTAGAATGGAACTAGTATCAGCCCAATGAGCCTGAACCGGCGCTAGCTGTGGTCTAAAACCCGAACCGCTTTCGATTTTTCAGCTATTTTGGGGTCATATTGTAATATTTAAGAGTTGTTTAGTTCAGGGATAGAACACCCTTATATCCTTCTTTTGTACTGTAAGAAAAGAATAATATATATCATGTTTTAAAACAGGAATGAATATTTCATCATGAAGGCTTGAAGCTTAGAAAGATTCCTTGTTCAACTTCAATCCAAGACTAACCTAAGGGCTTAGTCCACTATTGAGTGAGTGTCTATAAACTCTAAGGATAATTCAACTAGAAATCAACAAGGGTTCTTCTTGTTTGTCATTTTAGGTTCTTGTTGTTTCTTCTTTGAATGCCCACAATTCCCTTTACTTTTAGTTCTTGATTTCTTACTAAGTCAAGGGTTCTAAGGTGTTATTGTGATAGACCTTTATCTACTAAATTTAGGGTTTTAAAAGCTAGCTCTTTTAGGGCTCATTATTTGTGGAAAAAGGTGTTTTATTTGTTACCTTTCTTTGATCTCTTTATGTATCGATCCTCAAAAGAACAAATACACATTAATTACTTTTCATTCATTATTTAACTGACCCAATAAAGTGATAAAATCATATAAAGAAAAATATATGCAACTCAAGGATGAAAGAATATGTAATTAGACAAATATTCTTGAAAATATGACCATGAACTACTTAGCAATTATCACAATTAATTATTAACTTGGTCTCATAAAAGATTAAATTAGAACTATTTCGTTTGCAATCCATGATTTCATATCTTCTAAGTAACTCAATGGATATATTCTACTCACTAGTCTTACTTAAAAGATGTATTAAAATCAATCCTTATAAAAATCCATATATTCTAGATGATTTAAAACATAAAATTAGTCAATGAATCCATATTCTAGTAATTATCAACCAACCTTTGATTACCCAAGTTCTTAACAATTAACCACATTTTTCAAGCAAGTTAAGAGATAGCAAATATGAAATTAATTAATTAAAATCATCATCAACCCTCTTTTCTGTTGGGTATCTCACGCATATCATATATGGCACAGTGGAAAATTAAAAACGAGATACCATCCCAGGATCCGTATATGTGTGGAAAACAACACATATATAAAGAACAAAGATAACAGCTTTTACCTTTCTTCGATCGTGTGGAAAACAAATTCTTTCCTTCTTCAAGTTTGATGATTGTGGCGCAATCCAGCAATCATCTTGATCAAACACAACGAGAGTTGAATGTCTAACCACTACAATCACAGTGTGTGATTATCTCTAACAGAAATCCACACGGAGGATCACACTCAAGCACCAAGATTTTCTATGCTAGCAGAAAACAACAATGGTGGTTGGGGTTTTTCTTCTTTGTTCTTCTTGTTTTGCAAAACCAAAGAAAGAAGAAGAAGAGTCTTGGTGTTCTCTTGGAGAGACTCACACACGTGAGAAAGTGAGGGAAGAGAAGATAATTGTGGCTTTTGTGTGCCCCTTGCTTTTATGTTTTTTAGAGTCATTTCATGTGGCCCTTGAAGCACCCAAAAATATCGACAAAAAACCACATATGAGAATTCTAAACAATTAGAATTCTCTAATTTGTAATTGGAACCCCTCAAGTTCACAGAATTACAAATTAGCCCATAAATTATAACTAATTAAAATTTGGCCACATCAACTTCTTTTTCCCTCAATAAACCCCACTGTGTTATTAAATAACATATATATTCCTCTATTGTGTGTGACCTATTAGGTTTCTCGGTTAATTGGTAGCAAACATGAATTAATCCAAATGTCTTTGAGATTAATAACCCTTAATTAATTAGAATTAATCATATTAATTCTAATCAGGATTGGTTTATTAATTCATCAATTAATAAATCCATATTCTCAAATCATGAGCGGTATCTAGCAACACATCATGACCACCCAAGAGTCCAGGAAGTCAAGTGGCTTGACATAAACCCTTCAATAACAAACTACAATGTAATTTACTCCTTTCACCATATAATATCTCATTTGGTTTGGAGTACGAAATTAGTATCAACTCCCACCAGAATTAATTCTGGCTTGAATACAATAGTACTTGTACTAGGAACTCACTACTCTAGATGTATATCAATTGGAACTATTTCCAATACACATATGCCTTGGCAAAGGACTTCTCGAGTAGTAATTCCTATAAGTGGTCGTGAGATATTCGCCCCTACTATTAGGAGTGGTGAATCCTTTATTGACCCTCTCAACTACTTTTTTTTACCTCACAATGTACCCAATATCCATCCCATAGGCGGCCCTCGATCGAGCTCCAGAGATTGGAATAAAAGCACAATGCTTAGCAAACAAAGTACCTTGGAGATCTCAAGTCTAAAGATACTTGCACGTTTGCTATATTGAGATTATATCACTGGCACTAAATAGTTATCCATGTGATTATCTCATAGCTAGGTCATCCAATGAACTTGTTCCACTAACAAGCATCCACGTGTTAACTTTGCATATCTCAATACTCACGGATATGAGAACTACTGCCTGATCAAATTAGGAAGTCTTAACACATGCTAATCTTAATGTATTAATGATGTCTTGTCTCATTAATACTATGACTAGGGACTATTTAAGTACTAACACTATACAGTGTAGTAGGAATCTCATATCATGATCTCCTTAACACAGTGTTGTAATAGGGACTTTATCTAATAGTTATATTATAAAAAAGGAAATGAAAGAAAATGTAAGACAAATAATACATTTTATTAAAATAAAATGTGTCATATACAATGTGCAAGTGATTGCCTCTAGAGCACAACACTAACAAACTCCCACTTGCACTTGAGTCAATCATTCATGTCTCTAATATCGAATGACTCAACATGACAATCATGTTTCTTTTGGAATAGTACTTTTGTAAGTGCGTTAGCTATGTTCTCATCCGAGGGAACTGTCTCTATCTTTAACTGCTTCAGAAGCGGCTAAGTACTTAGCTTATGTCGTAGAGTCGGTAATAGTCTATTGTTTGGAACTCTTCCAACTTATTACCCCTCCGCACAACGTAAATATGTAGCCGGATTGTGATTTGAAGTCATCTTTGTCAGATTCAAAACTGGCATCAGTATACCCATTTATTTTGAAATCACCTTATTCATATACTAAGAACACATCCTTAGTCCTTTGTAAGTACTTAAGAATATTCTTTACAGCCACCCAATGACCCTTACCAGGGTTAGATTAGTATCTACTCGTCAAACTGAGAGCATAAGATATATTGGGCCTAGTACATATCATAGCGTACATGATAGATCCAACTGCCGAAGCATATAGAATCTTACTCATGTGATCCCTTTCAAATTGTGTCTTGTGAGACATTGACTTTGAAAGGCTTACACGATGTGACATGGGTAAGAATACCTTTTTGGTATGATCCATGCTAAACCTCTTTAGCACTTTATTTATGTATATAGACTGTGAAAGACCTAGCAACCTTTTAGATCTTTCTTTATAGATCCTTATTCCAAGAATATAGGTTGCTTCTCCAAGGTCTTTCATGGAGAATTATTTGGACAACCAAATTTTAACCGTTTGCAAGACAGGTATATCATTTCCTATTAGCAATATGTCATCTACATAAAACAATAAGAAAATGATTGCGCTCCCACTAACCTTCTTGTATACACAAGGTTCGTCCATGTTTTGAATGAAACCAAACTCTTTGATTGTTTCATCAAAACGGATGTTCCAACTCCTAGAAGCTTGCTTAAGTCCATAAATGGACCTCTGCAGCTTACACACCTTTGTGCTATCATTGGATGTGAAACCCTCAGGTTGTGTCATACACACTTCCTCAGTCAAATTTCCATTTAGGAAAGCTGTTTTCACATCCATTTGCCAAATCTCATAATCATAATGAGCAGCAATGGCTAGGAGTATCCTGATGGATTTCAACATGGCTACTGGCGAGAAGGTTTCATCATAGTCAATACCATATTGTTGATGATAACCCTTTGCCACTAGTCCTGCTTTATAAGTAACTATGTTACCATCCATGTCCATTTTCTTCTTGAAAACCCACTTGCACCCAATAGATTTAATTCCTTTGGGTAGATCAACCAAAGTCCATACTTGGTTGTCGTACATAAAATCCATCTCTGACATCATGGCCTCAAGCCATTTGCAAGATTCTGAGCTATTCAGTACATCCTTGTAAGTAGTAGGCTCATCTCCATCTATGAGCAATACGTCATTATAGTCACTAATGAGAAATCCATATATCTCAGGTGCCACACGTATCCTATACTAGATCTACGAGGATCTTGTGTAGTAGAAGGTTCATCTATTCTCTCAAAAGATAAGGGATTAGACGGTTGATCTTTATTTGTTTGATCTTCTTGAACTTCACTAAGTTCAAGTTTACTCCCACTGTTCCCTTTGAGCATGTGCTCCTTCTCTAAGAAGATGATATGCTTCGAAACAAACACTTTGTTTTCAGAGGGTAGGTAAAAGTAATATCTGAAAGATTCTTTCGGATATCCCACAAACAAACACTTTTTCAGACTTACTATCAAGTTTATCTGACTGAGGCCTTTTGACAAAGGTCGGACAATCCCATACTCACAAGTGAGATAACTTTGGTCTCTTACCATTCATCTAACTTCCTTCAAACTTTAGATAAAACTCTTGCCATTCATCTGACCCGATGAAAACAATTAAAACTTTGAAGCATTTGATAGAACATAAAATAACTCTTGAAGTAAAATTAATCAAGTTTATACCTTAGTCTAAGAAAATTATTTCACTCTTCCAGCAAAAATATAGATATATTGAATCATACAAGTCAAGCTATCTACCCATTCAAGCATTATAAATCAAAAAATTGCACAAGTCAAGTCATGATATAAGGAATTGAAGGATCAGAATGGAAAATATCAAAGAAAGCGCAGTGAAAATTTTTTCAATTTTGCAAGCCACATCTAGAAGAAGGTACTTAGTATTCCTTATTGGTCATGGATTAACCAACGAAGAGATGGGTTGCATTGGAACTTACGCTGGAAGGAGAGAAGAAGGCGCCTATAGTTCGACTAGCATTCTTGCTAATCTTCTACTCCTACGCATCAAGCATCTCCAAGCTTCCTCTCTTTGGTTTCTGGAGTATGACTTTACCTTACTCTTAGGTTAGCTTGGTGAAACCTCATTCTTTGGATAATCAAAATATCTCCAAGAGAGAAAGAAGAGAAAGAAGAGAACAAGAGGAAGAGACGACACACTTGAAGAAGGGAAAACCTCAAAACAACCACGTTGTCTTTTTCCCTCAATTGCACACACATTTTTGGCCAGCCTTAGGGCTTCATTAAGCCCTAATGGCAAAATAATAATAATAATAATAATAATAATAATAATAATAATAATAATAATAATAATAATAATAATAATAATAATAATAATAATAATAATAATAATAATAATAATAATAATAATAATAATAATAATAATAATGATAATAATAAGCCCTTATGGGCTTGGTACTGTGCTCCAAAGCTAATCCAAGATTGGCTCAATTCTTTTAATTAATTAATTATCTTTTCTAGGCTTCATTAAATACTCAAAACTAATTAATTAATTAATTAATTATAATTGGACTCTTAATATATGTCAACATATATCAACCCAATTAATTAATTTATTCTAGCCCAATTCTCTCAATTAATTAATTATCTTTTTTTGTGGCTTATCAAAACCCAAGACTAATGAATTAATTCTAATTGAGCTCTTAGAATAAATTTTATTCTCTTCCATATAATTATTCATTAAGCCCAGATTGTGTCTAAACATCACCAAGGAAACTTGAGCTAGTCCGGGGACTAAAAGACATATTATTCATGGTAATTAAAATGACCAAAATGCCCTTAGTATTAAATAGTTACATTTTATCATTTTAAATATTTCTATTTATCACTATATAGAAATATTGATCCCAATATAATTTTGCTAAAGCAATGTCTCTGACCTTCAGGTGAAATGATAAAAATACCCTTCTATGTAACACCCATCAATGAGACAGGATAAATGTACTAACACCCATCTCAAGGATATCTACCATCCTTTGATCTCTAGTCTATTAATCCATAACTCACACGAATGTACTTGCTCATCATTGGAAGCTACACAAAAGCACACATTCTAGAGTTACATTCCCAGGGCTTTGTATTATTAGATTATCCTAAACAATCACAATGGATTGATTTAACTTCACAAAGTGAAGCATAGAAACTCTGTTGTATAAGTTCGTCTTAACTAATTAGAGTAATACACCCAACATACGAGGTTATTGATCTCACAAAAGAAATCTCACCCAATATACATCAAAATACAAGACCAACTTCAGCAGACCACCAACTCATACTCATGTATGCAGGTATCTATCCATGCTGATACAGTAATAGTTTGGTCTCTATAATTATAGTACTTTAAGATAGACCACTACTACAAGTCCAGTTCTACGTATTCGAAATATACTTATGCTAATGATGTGAGTGGACTACTCACTAATTCAAGGCAAACCATTCCTCATTGGAACATATGGCATAATAGTCTTACCCTAATAAAATGCCTAGTTCTATCAAACATCTAAGAACTAAATTTTACTTGTATAACAAGTACTCATAGTCTATACCTTACTTTGAAGAATGTGTTAGTGTTGTGCCCTAGAGGCAATCACTTGTACATTGTATATAACACATTTTATTTTAATAAAATACATTATTTATCTTACAGTTTCTTTTGTTTATTTTAAGTAATATAACTGTTCGGTAAAGTCCCTAGTACAACACTGTGTTAAGGAAATCATGATAGAGATCATGATATGAGATTCCTACTACACTGGATGGTGTTAGTACTTAAATAGTCCCTAGTCGTAGTATTTATGAGATAGGACATCATTAATGCGTTAAGACTAGCATGTGTTAGACTTCCTAATTTGATCAGGCAGTGGTTCTTATAACCGTGAGTATTGAGATACTCAAAGTTAACACATGGATGCTTGTTAAAAGAATAAGTTCATTGAATGACCTTGCTTTGAGATAATCACATGGATAACTATTTAATACCAGTGATATAATCTCAATATAGCAAACGTGCAAGTATATTTAGACTTGAGATCTCCAAGATACTTTGTTTGCTGAGCATTGTACTTTGATTCCAATCTCCGGAGCTCAATCGAAGGCTGCCTGTGGGATGGATATTGGGTACATTGTGAGGTAAACGAAAGTAGTTGAGAAGGTCAATAAAGGATTCACCACTCCTAATAGTAGGGGCGAATATCTCACGACCACTTGTAGGAATTACTACTCAGGAAGTCCTTGGCCAAGGTGATTGTGTATTGGAAATAATTCCAATTGATACACATCTAGAGTAGTGGGTTCCTAGTACAAGTACTATTGTATTCGGGCCAGAATTAATTCTGGAAGGAGTTGGCACTAATTCCGTACTCTAAACCGAATGAGATATTATTTGGTGAAAGAAGTTAATTGCACTAAAGTTTGTTATTGAAGGGTTTATGTCAAGCCACTTGACTGCCTGGACTCTTGGGTGGTCATGATGTGCTGTTAGATACCGCTCATGATCTGGGAATATGGGTTTATTAATTGATGAATTAATAAATCAATCCTGATTAGAGTTAATAGAATTAATTCTAATTAATTATGGATTATTAATCTCAAAGATGTTTGGATTAATTCATGTTCGCTACCAATTGACTGGGAAACCTAATAGGTCATACATAATAGATGATTATATACTCAAGATGTTATTTGATAACATATTGGGGTTAATTGAGAGAAAGAGAAGTTGTTGTGGACAAATTATAATTAATTATAATTTATAGTCCAAATTGTAATTGTGAAAACTTGATTTTTCCAATTACAATTAGGGAATTCTAATAGGATTAGAATTCTCCATTTTAGCAGGGTTTTTCGGATATATGTATGACATAATCGAAACCCTAAGAAGAGGTTGATTCATGAAAAAAACCCTAGACACACAACTAACCTTCTCTCTCTCTCTCTCTCTCTCTCTCTCTCTCTCATTTTGCTGAAAACGTGGAGAAGCCCTAGCCGCCATCTTTTTCTACTAGCACAGAAAATTTTGCTGCTTGAGTATTCCTCTATATGGATTACTGTTAGAGTTAATCACACACTGTGATTATAGTGGTTAGATGTTCAACTCAAGTGGAGATTGATCAAGAGGATTGCTGAATCGCGCCTCAATTTGAAGAAGAAATTTTTGTTTTTTGGATGATCAAACAAAGGTAAAAGCTGCTACCTTTATTATCTTTATGTCTTATTTTTTACACATAGGCAGGTCCTAGGATGGTATCTCATTTATTCTTTTATTGCACCATATAGGATACGAGCCTGAGATACCCAATAGAATGGCCCAACATATATACTATTACTTTTCAGACTTGGACCTTAATTGTGCAATAATATAAGAAACAAACTAAATTAAATAAATAAACATTTTATTGCAATATATTTACACTGAATATATAGTCTTTGAGGGTATACTTTCCAATAATCTCCCACTTGCACTACCAAGGCTAAGACAATCTACAAGTGCCTACCCCTATAACATTGAAGTGTCTGCAAAACATATTTTCTATCAAAGGCATGGTAAAGGGATCCACCAGATTATTGACAGAGGAAATCTGATCGACCACAATCTCCCGTTTCTGGATGAACTGCTGGATGAAGTGATACTTCCTATCTATGTGCTTGCCATTGCTATGGTTTTAAGGTTCCTTATATAGTGACACCTCTCCAGTATTGTCACAATAAATCTGGCAGGCCTGTATGGAAGCTTTGATAACAAAATAGAGAGCATGCATGCTGTGAAACTAAACAAGAAAGACAATGAACACGGCGCAGCAGAAGCAAAAATAATACCTTTATGTGTCCTTTATTTATTTGGCTTAAAAGAAGAGGAGCTCACCATTGGAGTGGTTGTTTGTCTCGACGACGATTTTGGTGAAAACTAGCAATCCTTTGACTTCTCCTTGGTATGAATGCGAAGCTTGTAGCTTTTTAGAATATTCTACCACCCAATCTAGTTGGTGAAACATCTTAGGCCAGGAATGGTCCTTCTTGATCCTTTGCTATTAATTAGAAAAATCAAGAAGAGAAAAAGGAAGAAGAGAAAACGAGAGAGAGAGAGTAGAGAGAAGAAGCTTTGGTTTTTTTTCCTTTTCATCATGCATCTGTGTATTTTCCAACGAAAGGCCATGACTCCTATTTACGTCCAGATAACCAAACCTCGGTGTTTTTGATATTTCAAGCACCCAGAGGCTATCAATAGAAGAGGTTTGGCTTAGCCTTAACTCTTCTATCTATGAAAAATAAAAAACCCTTCAGTCTAGACTATTGGGCCAAAATTAATTTATTATTTTCGTTGGACCTAATAAGCCCAAAAATAATAACCATTAATTATTTATTTTTGGGGCATATTAAAATAATTCAATAAATAATAAATGAGTCCAAATAAATTAAAATAATTATTTAAGACTTTTATTAACTAGTTTAAACCCAGGTCAATTTTCTAATTATTCAATTTTAGCTTAGGCCCTGAATAATTAATTAACTGATTAAACTAGAAAATAAATTTAATTTCTATTGTTATTTTATTTTATTCCAATCCAATAAATAAATTAGACTTTTTGAATAAAATAAAATTCTTTTTATTATGACCATTTCCTCGACAAATAATTAGGGCTTACGGGCTATTCCGAGGACCAAAAAGACACATAGCCTTAGCTACTAAAATGACTAAAATACCCTTACTATATAAATAGTTGTATTTTACACTTTAAATATTCCTTAATATCATCATAAGAAAATATTAACCCTATGAACAATGCTACGTTAGCTATGTCTTCGACCTACTGGTGAAATGACTTAAATACCCTCTACACATCGTCGTTCATTTAGAGAGGAAAGAGTATACTAACACCTCTCTAAAAAATATCTACCATCCTTAGGCTTCTAGTCCAATGATTCACAACTTCTTGGAATATTTTCGCTTTCCAAAGGAACTACCCTGAAGCTAAAATCCAAGTCATGTTCCCCAGGGCCTTGGATAATTAGATCATTCGAATAACCACAAGAGGCGATATAGATCATTCTAAACAGGGCAGTGTAAATACTATCTTGTACAAGTCTGTCTTGACTAACTAGTTACATATACCCAATATATAAGTATATCGGTCCTTCTAAAAAACCTTAACTATAGTATATCAAAGCATACACTTTCAACTTCGTCAAACTGCTAACTTATACGCAAGCTATAAAATACAAGTCCATGTTGTAGTCGTAGTAGTCCAGGTTTCTATCACATTGTACTTTTAGAAATCACTACTACAGGTGTATTAGAAATAGGCTTGTGTTATGAAATGAGAAGACTACTCATTGGCTAAAGGTATGCTATTCCCTATTTAAAATTCATAACACAATAACATTGCTATAATGTGTGAAACCCCACCTGAAGCCAACCCTAGAGTAAGGGGGTCGGGATGCATATCATATTATTTTTCATGAATATATATGTTTTTGAATGATTTTATGTGCTTTAGAGTTGTGGATTATAGGTGAAAATGCTTAGTTATGCTTATCGAGTATGAGGGGTAAAATGGTAATTTTGCTTGAAGTCAAATTAGGAAGATAGCTTGGGGATTTCATAAGAAGAATATGCGGTTGAGAAAATAGGAACAAGAGTTAGTATAGTTTAGTGGTTAGAGCTTGGTAAATTAATTTCTAAGGTCATGAGTTCGAATCCCATCATTTAAGCTTTTGTCATAATTACCCTAACTAAGTTTGAATTTTTGTTTTCTTCCATTCCATGAAAATAGGAATGTTGTCTTAAGGGAGACATGAAGAGAATGTCATAATCTTATCCTCATGTCCTAAAAAGAATTCTAGGGGAATTCTTGTCCTTTTATTACCTCTAGCTTGTCCTAACATCTTTATAATTTAAATCCATTAAATCTCTTCTTTTGAATTCCAAAAAAAATCTGTGATAATTCCTCCACCTTGAATTTCGAAAATCAGCTTTGGAGGATGGGAAGTTGGCCGAAAATAGGAGGGGAAATAGGAAGGGTTTCCAAGAGAAAACAACCACCATGAAAGAACCTTTAAATTCACCTTCATATTGTTCATATTCTAGTGAAGGGAAATCTGGAAATTTTCCAGAATTTTTGCAGACCACCTCTTTGAAAATTCAGCCAGCAAACCTCTTCATTTGCTGCAAAGAAAATGGTCATTTCATGTGGCTTGAAGGCTGGAAAATCTGTGCAATTTTCGGACTGCACAAACTGTGCCAAACAAAAAAAAAAAAAAAATCTGGGCATTTCGCAGCTTTCAATTTGGAAAATGAAGCTGTTTTAGTCCATCTTCAAGCCAGTAAAACTCCTCTATTTTTCTCTAGAAATAAGGCTGGAAAATCACCTTTGAAAGACCTTCAAACCCCCTCAAGAAACAGCTGCAAATCAGGTTGGAGAAGTGCAGCAAATTCTGCACAAAAATCCTTCATCAACCTTCGAAACTCTTGAACCTTGAAATCAGAAATTTTCCAGCTTTGCTCCCTTCAAGCCTAGGCCGAAAATCACCCTTCAACTTTTGTAAAATTGACCCTTGTTCAGCCATGGACTGAACATCATGACCTTCACACTTACCTTGAACTCTTGGACTCCATAACCACCCCTCAAAACACTCCTAAGATCACTCCATTCAAACTCTTTTTGAACTTCAAAAAAAAATTCCAGCATTTTACTCCATTAAACCACTCTTGCATTAGGCTAACTAAGCAGATTTTTCTCTGCCATCTTAGACTGCATTTCGGCTAGCCTTCTGACCTGAACAAGCTTCACTCATTTCAGCAAAGGTAGCTAGTTCAACCGGCACCATTGAAGAGCATAGAAACCTTCCTTGATCAAACACCATAGCTAACCACCTACCTTAACCAACTCCACAACTTTCTCCATTTGAATTTCAAATAAAATCTGATCAACCTCTCTTATTCTTGCTGAAAACCGAAACTCTCATTCAACCTAGACCATTCAGCCAGCCCTCTACCAGATTTTGTGCAGCATTTTCTCAAACTCTCTCCATTTTCACCAAGAACACCAAGAACACACACTAAACTTCTTCAAGCCTAAACCTACTCTAAACACTTCCAATCACTCTCAAATACTCCAAATCACTTCTATTTAATCCCTAAACTTCATTTCTGGGATTTATAACACAAAATCTAGCAAACAAGAATTTTTAAACGGAGCAAAATTAGCTTTTTTCCTTGAAGGTCTCAAGAACATAAACAAGGTAAATCAAGAACAGCCTTCTTGTTCATCCTTTTTCCATTCAACTCTTAATATACCCTTCTAATGCTCTCTCTCTCTCTCTCTCTCTCTCTCTCTCTCTCTCCCTCTACCGAAATGGTTGATCAACCATCAACCATGGTTGTTTTTTCCGGTGGATCACTCAAGACTCTCTATCGCGCGTGGACCTTCTTTTGTCTTCATCAAAGCAATCAACAATCGAGTATCTATTCTTAAATTCTTTCTTTTTAAATTCTGAAATAATGTCTCCTAGGTGTTGATAGGGAGATAGAGCATGAATGGAGATTGAGTATATGCATGTGGATTAAGGGGATGGAGTTAAGACATGATGATTGTTGTGTATGGCTAAGTTGTATGTGTTTTCTTTTTGAATCGTTGTATGTTCTTCGTGCTTAATGAATTTTATGGAAGTTTAAAGCATGTTAGAGATCATGACACCAAAGGTGATTAGGCTCTCATGTTTCTATTTTCCATTGAAGCCATTAATGATGATTATGCCTAGAAGGAAGTTAGCCTTGTGATAGTATGTGTGAAGTCAAGCATGTGTTCATGAATGGATTGGTTTATTATTTGATGTTGGAGAATGTGTTTATGAATCTTTTCTAGCAATAGGAAAATCATGGTGGAAGAGTATTTCTTTGTTAAGTCTAGGTTATTTTTATTAACAAAATTTTGTTACTTTAAATGGAATTACTACTATATTTTTCTTTATAAAATTCGAAACTCTAGGAAGATTTGGAATGGTTTATTAATTCAAATATTAATATTTTCTTTATCAAATAAGTGAGATCTTTTGTTAAAAATAATATATATAGTAATAAATCTTTTATAATAAATAAAATATTAGAATTAAGGACCTGGTAGACCTTAGTTCAAACTTTTACCTATATTCCTAAATATTATTTATATTAAAATCTATTTGATATTTATTAATTAAAAATTTAAAATAATTCATTTATTATTAATTTTATTTATTACTAATTATTTATTATCTATTAAAAATTAATTAAAAATTATTTGTAATTTATTATTTACTTATAATAAAGCTATTTTTAAATTACCATTTATTAATATTATTAGGACTTAATATTATTTAAAATTCAAACCTTAGTTTATTTGTTAATAATAGCACTCAAGAATTATTATTTGAGTCCATAATTTATTAACAATTATTTTAGAACCTCTAGTTATTTTAACTTATTAAACTAGACTTATTTTATAAAGTTCTTTTTTTTTTAGCTAGCCATAAAGCTTAGAGCGTTAGGGTCGTGATGGTAATGGGTTGAACTAGGATTATTTTGTGTAAGTAAGTTTAGCTTGAATGTAACCTTATGTTTTATGTTTACCCCAGGCGGGGTTAAGTCAGCCTTGGAAGACTTTTGAGTTTTAGCAAGCAAAGAACCAGGTAAACTCCTGCCTGGAATTTTGTGAAGACCGAAGTTACTGTGGCAAGCCAAACGCGATGTGCATGGGCATTTATTTTGTGAAGGTAATTAAGGACTGTTTTTCCTTTTTATTCCAGACAAACAAATCATTTGAGAATTAAACAAGCAGTTTTACTCGAAATGCAATCACTCTTTCTAAAACCCAACTTTGACAAGACTTTTAGAAATCCTTAATTACTATTTTCAAATAAAGCAGATTATGATCAATTTTCTCCCAAGTGGGACAATCAACGTTGAGTACTCAATAATGGTAGACCACCAGGACTAGTCTTTAAAGGGTTAGGGTAAGTCTCTCAGTAGGTGGCCACCTCTGAGGGGTGAGTCCTTCCAAGGTAGGATGCCAGTCCGGTAGGTCATGCCGGTCTGAGCTAGCAAGTTTCAGTCCAGTGGACTGTGTGTTCCGGAGTGGACAACCGGTAAGTTTGGGTGTAGAGATGGAGGAGTATCTCACCCGGTAGGCCGTACACCTACCCTTTTGTCAGCTTGCACAAAGTGTGGCATTCTGATCGTTATTTAGTCATGGGGCCCAACGTGTGGTAACCCATGGCCACCCATTTGAGTGGTTGTATTTATTGTGCACATGTATGGTTTGAAAAGCGAAACGCCACTCTTTATTTTTAACACTTATTTATTGCTTGCCAGGACTTTTCTTTATGAAACTTTTACAACTTGCATATATGAATTATTTTACCTGAAACACTCAAAGCACACACGGGCTTACTGAGATTTTTATCTCACCACCTTTTATGCCATATTTTCAGGAAGATCCTGCTGTGGAGTTCATTAGCTAGATTGTTACCTATGCTTTGAAAACTCATGTTACTTCCTTTATGTGTTGTTTTGAGAGATTGTTGCAAACAATTTATTTTGGATTTGTTCCAGTATTCATCTTTTGGGTTGTAATAAGTTTAATTTTAAAGTCTTTATTTTATTTTATTCTATGTGACCTAGTTATAAAGACCCCTTATCCTCTGAACGGGGCGACATCCCCGGCCCTGATGGGCCTAGGTAGTGGGGTGTTACATAATGAGATTCTCATTCTCACTATCTGGTTAAGAACAATAGTTTATGTGTTAAATATCCCATGGTCCATACCTTACTGTGAAAGACCTCCATTCACATGAACCATTTACTTAAACACAATGGGTCTTTTTCAATAAAATTGTGCACAAATATAAAGATGATTTCACAAACATTTTTTGAGAAAAATACTTTTATTAATACAAGTCAAAATTAAATTAGAAACCTAGTCTAAGAGGGCATACATTCCAACAATCTCCCACTTGCACTCTAAGACTAAGTAAGTCCATAGGTGCCTACCCCTTTGGTATCTAAGTGTCTTCTAAAGACTCTCTCCACCAAAGGCTTCGTGAAAGGATCTGCTAGATTGTTTTCCAAGGTAATCTATTCCACTATGACTTCTCATTTCTAGATGAAATCTCGGATTAGGTGGTATTTCCTCTCTATGTGCTTCCCCTTTTTATGATTTCTTGGTTCTCTGGATTGTGAAACTGCACTAGTGTTGTCGCAATATATCAAAACCGATTTGTCCATTTGTGGCATGACTTAAAGTTCTAAAAAGAACTTTCAGAGCTAAATTGCTTTCTTAGATACCTCCAAAGCTGCCACATACTCAGCTTCTATAGTTGAGTCCGCAATGCAAGATTAGTTGATATTCCTTCATGAAATGGCACCTCTAGACAAGGTGAAGATATATCTACTAATGAATTTTCTTTCATCCTTATCCACCGAGAAGTCTAAGTCAGTGTATCCTGTAGGAACCGAGTCGTCAGCCCTATAAACCAGCATATAATCTCTTGTACCTTTAAGATACTTGAGAATATGTTTTACAGCCTGCTAATGGACCTCCTCGTGATTTGATTGATATATGCTAACTACGCCTACGACAAAGCAGATATCTGGCCTAGTACATAGCATGACATACATGAGACTTCCCACAACTGAAGCATAGGGAATTCTACTTATTCTATCTTTTCCTTCTTGAGACTTTGGACAGTCCTTTAAAGAAAAATACAACCCATATCTGCAAGGGATCAATGCTCCCTTACATGAGTCCATGTTGAACTTGGCCAGCATTTTGTCAATGTATGTAGCTTGGGATAAACCTAACATTCTCTACTTCCTATTTCTAAGAAGCTTTATTCTAAGAATGTAACTGGTTTCACACAAGTCCTTCATATTAAATTAATTAAATAGCCGAACCTTAGTAGATGACAGTGTCCCTACATTATTTCTAATGAGTAGAATGCCATCCACATATAATACAAGAAAACACACATTTAAGCCTTCTAGTTTCCTATACAAATATTGTTCATCCTTATTTTGAATGAAACCGTAATACTTTACATTCTCATCGAAATGAAAGTTCCATGCTCTGGATGTTTGCTTAAGTCCATAAGTGAATTTCTTAAACTTGCAAACCATAGCCTTTAGTAATAAACCTTCCGGTTGGGACATATAGATGTCTTCACTAAGATGGCCTTTTAAAAATGTTATCTTGATATCCATTTGCCATATCTCATAGTCATAAGACATGCGATGGCAAGGAGGATATTGATAGGTTTAAGCATGGCTACCAGGGAAAAGGTTTCCTCATAATCGATCCCTTCTTTCTAATTATACCCTTTTGCCACAAGCCTAGCTTTGAAGGTTTTCACATTCCCATCCACTCCCCTTTTTCTCTTACACACCCACTTACACCCAATGGGTTTTATTCCTTTTGGTGAAGCTATAAGATCCCAAATCTGATTGAAATACATAGACTAAATCTTGGCTTTCATTGCTTCATGCCATAGGTATATATCGACATCAGCAATTGCCTCTTCGTATCTAGTGG
This sequence comes from Voacanga thouarsii, assembly GCA_026120185.1. Classification (NCBI taxonomy): domain Eukaryota; kingdom Viridiplantae; phylum Streptophyta; class Magnoliopsida; order Gentianales; family Apocynaceae; genus Voacanga; species Voacanga thouarsii. The sequence continues at coordinate 885,872 of JANUWF010003372.1, read as the reverse complement.
AATCTTGTTCCTGATGGTCAAAGACTAGGTCAAAATCCTCTCCAGTCCATCTTTCTAGAACTCTAGATATCCTCTATTACGATGAGGCTCCATTTGTATAGGTTCCTAAGGCTATGCCTCTTCTTATTCTATAATCGGGTTAGGAGTTGATTTAGAAGATAACTTTGCTTTGAGTTCCAACCTTGTCGAACCTTTAGTGGATGTACTTTTTTATCCTCCAAGTATCTAGCATTAGTACTCACGAATACTTTTTGCTCCTTACGATGATAAAAGTAACCACCCTTTGTACCTTTTGGATACCTAACAAAATAGCATAATTCTGATCTTGGTTCTAACTTATCTCCCTTGATCAATATATAAGTTGGACAACCCCATATCTTGAGATGATTTAGACTTGGCTTACTCCCAGTCCACATCTCATAGGAAGTCCTAGGTATTAACTTGGAATGCACCAAGTTTAGAATATATACCACTGTTTCTAGGGCATATCCCCAAAAAGATACTAGAAGTGTAGTATGAGATCTCATGCTTTGAACCATTTCCATCAATATCCTATTCCTTCTCTTAGCTGCTCCATTCTGCTAGGGTGTCCCCAGCACAGAGAGTTGGGATACTATCCCATGATGTACCATGTAATCCTTGAATTCACTAAATAGGTATTCTCCACCATGATATGATTGTAAGGTCTTGATTAGTTTGCCTGTCTAATGCTCCACTTCAGCCTTAAACTCGTTGAACTTGTAAAAAGAGTCAGACTTGCATCTTATCATATAAACATAATCATACCTAGTACAATCTTCTGTGAAAGTGATGAAGTACTCAAACCCCCCTCTTGCTAGTGTGGACAAAGGACCACACATATCAGTGTGAATAAGATTCAATGCTTCTTTGGCTCTATCCACCTTTTGGGTAAATGACAAATGACCTTTTGGTCATCTTTCTCATGAGATAGAATTCATACTGATGCTAACTTTCCAATCTCAATGAGCCTAAAGGCCCATCATGGATTAATCTCTGAATCCTGGTTAAGTCAATGTGACCCAACCTTAGATGCCAAAGATATGAGTCATTGACATTGGTCTTTCTCTTCCTATTTAAAGGTTCAGATTGAGCATTATTCAATTGATTATTAATAGGATTAATGAAGAATAGATTTCTATACACATGCTTAATATATATAACTTCTCCATTCCTACTGATACTAAAACCAGAATAGAAAGAAACATAATATCCTTGATTTATTAGCTTTGCAACTGAAACAAAATTCTGTAGGAACAAATAAAGCATCCTTTAAAGCTATTATTCCATTTCAATCAAAAGTAAGTTCTAGTTTTCCCACAATAAAGGTCCAAACTTGTGCTCCACTTCCCATGCATAGTCCATGTTCGCTTTTTTAGAGTCTTCTAATCTTCCTAAACCCCTGCAATAAGTTACATATATGATCAGTGGCTCCTGAATCAACAATCCAAGTGGAAGTTGATCCAACCATTGATATAGACTCTAGATAGAAAGTATTACATGTAGGGTCTTTCTTGGCCTGAAGATCTAGACACTCCTTTTTCCAGTGTTCTATCTTCCTACATTTGAAGCATTTGCCTTTGGGTTTGTCTTTGGGCTGGGACTTGGGCTGGTGTACTGCATTACCCTTCTTCTTCTTGAACTTTCTAGTCATGGGCCCAGTTGTCGAAGAAGATGCTACCAAACAAAATGCTTTAAATAGTTCTCATTTAGCGTAAAAGATGGCATCTTCTTCGAGACACCAACATGGCTAAATCCATAAAAAATTTCATTTAACGTAAAACAAAATGTCTAAATTCATAAAAAATTTTATGTCAAGGTTTATACTCTTTGAGAAATTTTTCCTCTTGGATTAATTTTATTTAAGTTAAAAACTTAATAATTTTAAAATTTTTCCGTTTAAAAATTCCTAGAGATTTTGATCTCAAGGTTTTATTTGACAAAAACAAATTTTCCTTTGCTAAAATCAATTAAAATGGGTTTCCATTTTAACTTACAAAAATTTCTAAATCCAAAATATTTTCTATGTTAAGGATAAAAAACCTTTAAGAAAATAACCAATGATTAATTTTTGTTTAAGTTAAAATAACTAGTTAATTATAGAAAAATATTTTTCCTTGTCAAATAAAAATTTTCAAAGACTTTAGTCTTTGAAAAAAATGTGCACCCATGACTTAAAATAATTAGCATTCTAGAAAACTGTAAACATTTTCATGCTTTTCTATTTTTAATCCTCAGTGTCCAAATAAAAGAATTAAACGCATTAATTAAATTAATTAATGATCTTATTTAATCTTAAAATCCTTTACTATTATTTTTCATGCAAAATATTCAAAGAATATTAACCATTGCAATAAAAATAACTTCGGTTGGTATGGGACCAAAAACAAAAAAAATAAAAAATATTTTTTTTCTTGGTCTAGTGCACCCATCATATAGGATCATGGCCCCCTATAGGAAGACCCACGAGAAGCATCATGGCTCGACTGTGGCTGGCCTGGGCGTAGCCTCAACTCTAGGCACGACCAAGCCACAGCTCGGCTCGGCTTTCAGTTGGACTTGGCGGCTCGGCTTAGTTTTGCTCATCTTCTCTCCAACAATTTTTTTTTTGGCCGATTTCTTTTACAATTTTTTCTGCAACTTCTTTGTGCGATTGTCCAAGGTAGTTCTTGTTACAATTTTTTCAGCACAAAAACATGAAATCCGCCTATACCCTTTCAAATCAGGTTTACATGAAGGCTTAACAAAGCATTCAGAAATTATTACAGAGTCTTCCAACCTCAACGGTCAGGTTTATAGATGATCTACCCATACCAAAACAGCGAAGGATCTCATTAAATTCATCAAATTAGTCTTGCTAATTTTATTATCTAGCATGCATTCATTCTATGCCATTCAAAGCAACATTCTCTGATACCACTTGAAGCTTTGATAACGAAACATTGACCATGCACGCTACAAAACTAAAGAAGAAAAACAACAGATATGGCGCAACGGAAGCAAAAATAATACCTTTATGTGTCCTTTGTCTGTTTGGCTGAGAAGAAGAGGAGCTCACCACTTGAGTGACTACTTGTCTCGATGACGATTCCAGTGAAAAACTAGCAATCATTCAACTTCTCCTTGGCATGAACATGAAGATTTTCGCTTCTCAGAATATCCCACCGCCCAAGTAGTTGGTAAAACAACTTGGGCGAGGAATGGTCCTTCTTGATCCTTTACTATTCATTAGCAAAGTCAAGAAGATGAAAGGAAGAAGAGAAGACAAGAGAGAGAGAGAGAGAGAGAGAGAGAGAGAGAGAGCTCTGGCTTTTTTCCATTTCGTCGTGCATCTTTATATTTTCCAACAGAAGGCCATGACTCCTATTCACGTCCATATAACAAAACCGTAGTGTTTTTTATATTTCAAACATCCCGAGGCTATCAACAGAAGAGGTTTAGCTTAGCTTTAACTCTTCTATTCCGTGAATAAGAAAAAACCCTTTAGTCCAGGCTATTGGGCCTAAAATAATTTATTATTTTCTTATTTTTTCTTAGATCCAATAAGCCAAAAAATAATAACCACTAGTTATTTATTTCCTGAGCTTATTAAAATAACTTAATAAATAATTAATGAGCACAAATGAACTAAAATAATTATTTAAGTCTTTTAATAACTAGTTTAAGCCTAGTTCAATTTTCTAATTATTCAATCTAGGCTTAGGCTTTGAATAATTAATTAACCAATTAAACTAGACAATAAATTTAATTCCTCTCATTCTTTTATTTTATTCCAGTCCAAAAATAAATTAGACTTCTTGAATAAAATAAAATTCTTTTTATTATAACCATTTCCTTGACCTAAAATAATTAAGACTTATGGGCTATTCCGAAGACCAAAAAGACACATCACCTTTGCTACTAAAATGATCATATACCCTTGCTATATAAATAGCTATATTTTGCATTTTAAACATTTTTTAATATTACTATAAGCCCATGGATAATACTATGTTAGCTATATCTTCTACCTACAAGTGAGATGATGAAAATATCCCTCTACACATCGCCGTTCATTTAGAGAGGAAATAATGTACTAACACCTCCCTAAAAGACATCTAGTATACTTAAGCTTCTAGTCCAATGATCCACGACTTCTTAGAATATTTTCGCTTTCCAAGGGAGCTGTCCTAAAGCCAAAATCCATGTCATGTGTTCCTATGGCCCTAGATAATTAGATCATTCGGACAATCATAAGGGACGATATAGTGTAGACATTATTTTGTACATGTGTGTCTTAACTAGTTAGTTACATATACCTAACATATAAGTACATTGATCCTTCTAAAGAATCTCAATTATAATATATTAAAATATACGCTTCCATCTTCATTAGACCACCAACTTATACTCAAGCTGTAAAGTACAAGTCCACGATGTAGCAGTAGTAGTCTAGATTTCTATCACATAGTACTTTTAAAAACCACTACTACAAGTCATGTTCTATGTATTTAAAATACGCTTGTGTTATGAAATGAGAAGACTACTCATTGGCTAAAGGTAAGCCATTCCCTATTTAGAATTCATAACGCAATAACCTTGTCATGATGAGATTTCCATTTTCATTATTTGGTTAAGAAAAATAGTTTATGTGTTAAGTATCCTATGGTCCATACCTTGCTGTGAAAGACCTCTATTCATATGAACCATTTACTTATACACAATGGGTATTTTCCAATAAAATTATATACAAATATAAAAAAGATTTCATAAACAATTTCCGAGAAAATACTTTTATTAATACAAGTTAAAATTACATCAGAAACCTAGTTTATGAGGGCAGACATTCCAACTTATACATGTGTGGTACTACTCCAAGTTCTATGAGGAACTTCCGGAGCTACAAAACTGTGGAAGCAACAATGTACTCAGCTTCCATGGTAGAATTAGCAATGCAGGATTACTTAATACTTCTCCATGAAATAGCTCCTCCAGACAAAGTGAAGATATATCCACTAGTGGATTTTTTTTCATATTTATCCATCTGAAAGTTTGAGTCTGTGTAACTGGTAGGAACCTAATCATCAGTATGATATACAAGTATATAATCTCTTTTTCTTGAGATATTTGAGTATATGGTTTATGACTTGTTAGTGAGCTTTTCTTGGGTTTGACTGATATCTACTAACCATGCCTACTGCTAAGCAGATATTTGATATAGTACAAAGCATAAAATACATGAGACTTCCTACAATCGAAACATAAGAGATCCTGCTCATTTTCTGCTTATCTTCTTATAGCTGAGGATACTGCTTGGAGGATAAAGATAATCCATGTCTAAAGAATATAATAGCCCCTTTACATTGATCCATGATGTATTTGTCCAATATCTTGTCAATATAAACAACTTGGGATAAGCCTAACATTCTCTGCTTCCTATCTCTAAAAAGCTTAATACCTAGAGTATAGCCAGCTTCTCCCATGTCTTTCATGCTAAATTGGCTAGATAGCCAAACCTTAACATATAACAATGTCTCTACATCATTTTCAATGAGTAGAATATTATCTACATAAAATACAAAGAAGATCTCTTTGCAACTGTCTAATTTCCTATACACACATGGTTCATCCACGTTTTAAATGAAACTATAAGCTTTCACAATTTCATCAAAATATATGTTCCATCCTCGTGACGCTTGCTTAAGTTTATAGATAGACCTCTTAAGCTTACAAACCATTTATTCTTGACCTCTAGCAACAGAACGTTTTGGTTGGGACATATAGATGTTTTCGCTAAGATAGCCATTTAAGAAGGCCATCTTGATATCCATTTGTCATATCTCATCGTCATAATGATGTGCGATAGCTAAGAGAATTAGAATGGACTAAAGCATGACTACTCATGAAATGGTTTCCTTATAATCGATCCCTTCTTTCTAAGTATAACATTTAGCAACTAATCTTGTTTTATAGGTTTCAACAATTCCATCCACACCTCTCTTCCTCTTATATACCCACTTACACCTAGTGGGTTTTATCCCATAAAGTGCAGTAACAAGATCCCAAACCTGATTGAGGTACATGGACTCAATCTCAGCATTCATGGCTAGCTACCATTTGTCTACATCAGCATTAACAATGGCCTCCTTGTATCTAGTGGGATCTTATTTCTGATGATCAGAGACTAGATCATAGATCTCTCTGGTCCACCTTTTTAGAACTATTGTGGTCTTTCCACTATAACGAAGCTCAAATTGTATATGTACATCCGGTAGTGTTTCTCTTGGTTCCCTGATCAGGGTGTTAGAAGTACCTGAAGTTAAATAAGTGACCAACTTCTCTTCTAACTCTATTCTACTTAAACCCGCGGTGGATGTAACTTGTTCATCCTCTAAGTATCTAACATTAGTACTAACAAGTACCTTATGTTCTTAAGGATCAAAGAAATATCCACCACTCATTCCTTTTGGATAACCAACGAAGTAGCATAATTCTGATCTTAGTTCTAGCTTACTTCCTTTTGTCAACCTATAAGCTGGACAACTCCATATCTTGAGATGGTTCAGACTGGGTTTTCGTCCAGTCCACATTTTATAGGGTGTCCTAGGTACTAATTTAGAAGGCACTAAGTTCAAAACATATACCACTATTTCTAAGGCATACCTCCAAAAGAGACGCATAACTCATCGTACTTCTGACCATTTCCATCAAAGTTCTATTTCTTTTCCCAGCTACTCCATTCTGCTGGGGAGTCCCAAGCACAATTAACTAAGACACTGTGCAATGATGTACCAAGTAATCCTTAAACTCACCGAGGAGGTACTCTCCACAAGGCTCTGATTTCAAAGTTTTAATTAATTTACTTGTTGATACAGATTTGCACCTCATCAGATAAATATAAATAAAACGAGTGTGACCATCTGTAAAAGTGATGAAGTACTCATAGCCTCCCCTAGCTGGTGTAGTCATCGAACCATAAACATCCGTATGAACTAGTGTTAGTATTTCTATGGCTCTATTTGTCTTTTTGGTAAAGGACCTTTTAGCTATTTTACCTTTAAGGCAAGATTCACACTGAGGCTCTTCTTCCAATCTTAATGAACCTAAAGGTCCATCATGGATTAGTCTTTGAATCTGATTGGGATTTATATGTCCCAATCTTAGATGCCACAAATAAAAGTCATTTGATATTGATTTTTTTCTTTTTATTATTAAGTTCAATTTGAATATTGTTCACTTAATTTCTAATAGGATGCATAAAAGATATTTCCATACATGTTTTCTATACAAATTAAATTACAATCTCTACTAATGGAAATACCAGAATAGAAAGAAATAGAATATGCTTGATTCATCAATTTGGAAACTGAAATCAAATTCTGCTTAAAAGAAGAAACATATAAAATATCTTTTAAAATTAACTTCTTATTACAATAAAAAATAAGCTCAAGAATCATATTACTTCAGCCTATATTCCTGCTCTATTACCTACTTGGAGTCCATGCTCACCCTTACTGTGTCTCTTTGTCCTTCTGAACCCCTGCAAAGAGTTATAGGCATGGTCAGTGGCTCCAGAATTAACTATCTAGGAAGATGTTGATCCAGCCATCAAAATAGACTCTAGGTATATAGCAATACCGGAAGTAGACTTGGTTAAGAAGTCCAGACAATCTTTCTTCCAGTGTCCCTTCTTGCCACACTTGAAGCATTTACCTTTGGGCTTTCCATTAGGCTTGGCCAAACCAGATGCTTTGGGCTGGTCCCCTGCATTGTTTTGGACCTTCTTCCTTTTGAATTTCTTAGGGTTTGCCTTAATTCCATAAGAAGAAGTAGAACGAGAGACCAAAACCTTTGACACGGGCTTCATGATCTTCTCTATTGCTGGGAGCTCTTTCATAAGCTTCATGAGATTCATATCCAACTTGTTCATGTAATAGTTCAACTTGAACTGAGAATATGAATCAGGTAGAATTTCAAGATTCATTTTTAATATTAAAAGAACCACATTTTCTAGTTTTTAACCCTTGTAAATGCTTCTAGATGAAAATAGAGGCTCTGATACCACTTGAAGGATCAAAATGGAAAACATTAAAAAAAAAGTACAATGGAAAATTTTTCAGTTTTCTGAGCTACATCTAGGAGAGGGTACTTACTTTTTCTTATTGGTCGCGGATTAACCAACAAAGGGATGGGTTGTACTGGAACTTGCACTGGAATGGGAGAAGAAAGCGCTTGCGATTTGACCGGTATTTCCGCCAATCTTCTACTCCTACGCATCAAGCGTCTCCAATCTTCTTCTCTTCCTTTTTTGGAGTATGACTTTACCTACTCTTGGGTTAGCATGGTGAAACTTCCTTCTTTAGAAAATCAAAATATCTCCAAGAGAGAAATAAGAGCAGGAAGAGAACAAGAGCAAGAGACGGCACACTCGAAGAAGGGAAAACCTCAAAACAACCACGTTGTCTTTTTTCCTCAATTTCACACACATTTTGGCCCAGCCTTAGGGCTTCATTAAGCCATAATAGCTGAAAATACTAAGCCCTTATAGGCTTGGTGCTGTGCTCCAAAACCAATCGAAGATTGGATTAATCCTCTTAGTTAATCAATTATCTTTTCTAGGCTTTATTAAATACTGAAGACTAATTAATTAATTCTAATTAGACTCTTAATATATGTCAGCATATATAAGCCTAATTAACTAATTTATTCTAGTCTAATTCTCTCAATTAATTAATTATCATTTATGGGTCTTATCAAAACCCAATACTAATTAATTAATTCTAATTGAACTCTTAAAATAAATTTTATTTTCTTCCATATAATTATCCATTAAGCCCAAATTGTACCTAAAAAACACTAATGTAACTTAAGCTACTCCGGGGACTAAGAGACATATTATTCATAGCTACTAAAATGACCAAAATACCTTTACTATTAAATAGCTGCATTTTACCATTTTAAATATTTTTATTTATTACCATATGAAAATATTGACCCCAAGAATAATATTGCTAAAGCAATGTATCCGACCTATAGGTAAAATGATGAAAATACCCCTCTATGTAACACCCATCAATAAGATAGGATAAATGTACTAACACCCATCTCAAAGATATCTACCATCCTTAGATCTCTAGTCCGTTAATCCATGACTCGCTCGAATGTACTTGATCATCATTGGAAGCTACCCAAAAGTACATATTCTAGAGTCACGTCCCAGGGCTCTGGATTATTAGATTATCCTGAACAATCACAAGAGGGTGATTTAACTTCACAAAGTGAAGCATAGAAACTATGTTGCATGAGTCCGTCTTAACTAACTAGAGTACTACACCCAACGTACAAGGTTATTCATCTCACAAAAGAAATCTCACCCAACATACATAAAAATACAAGACCCTAGCTTCGTCAGACCACCAACTCCTACTCAAGTATAAAGGTATCTGTCCATGCTGTAGCAGTAATAGTCTGATCTTTATAATTATAGTACTTTAAGAGACACCATTACTACAAGTCCAGTTCTACATATTTGAAATACGCTTATGCCAATGATGTGAGTGAACTACCCACTGATTCAATGTAAACCATTCCTCATTGGAACTCATGGCATAATAGTCTTACCTTGATGAAATACCCAGTTCTATCAAATGACTAAGAACTCAATTTTACTTGTATGACAAGTACCCATGGTCTATACCTTACTGTGAAGAACAACCCAATGCATAGACCATTACTTGTTATGCTTGGACCTTAAATGTGTAATAATATAAGAAACTAAATTGAATGAATAAATATTTTATTGTAATATATTTACACATAATACATAGTCTTTAAGGACATATTTTCCAATAAGAAAACACTACAAAATTTTTCTCAAATTGTTTTAATGACTTAGGGAATTGATAGCCTCAAGTGCATGGATTTCTTTTCACACACCGTATTGGCCCCCCTTTTAGTCATCCCTCATCATTTTTCAACATTTTTCCTCTTTTTTGCTTTTGGGAATTAATAGCCTCAAGAAAGTAGATTTCTCTACACTATCTATATTGGCCCCCATAATCAAGCAAAACAATTTTCTCATCAACAACAATCAATTCATTTTACTTCAACTCATAATAAAAAAAAAAATCACATTGTTTTTTCACAATATTTCCTCTCAAAGATCTTTTATCTTCTCACATTCCTTATCACAACTCAAAGCTAAGCAAAGTTTAAACCCATAATACAAGAGTTAGTCAACAACTTTCCCCACATTCATTATATCCTCTATATTCACACTAGATGAGTCAAACAATATTCAAATACTAATGCATAAACAAGATTAATCCAAATTCTCAAGTCTTGAAAATATCCTATCCAATAAACCAAATTCATAAAAGTCCACCAAATAAATGAAAAAAACTCATATCTAAGTAAGAAAAAACATTACAACCTTGCTAAACAATAAAAGCCACAAAAAACTTTTGAAAAAGGTTCACAGAAAAATGATATTAAAAATATCTTTAATGCCTAAACTCTTCCCCCACACATAAACAGGTCATTTCCTCAAGGGCCAACACTACAACAATGAAAGCAAAGCCAAGAAGACCAAAAGAAATAAAGAGGAAGAATAAGGAGAAGAAAATGCTTCCATCACGAATTAGTTCTAATATGTGTGAATCCACCACAAGAAGTAGTCATTTGAGTAGTCACAAGAGTACCTAACTCAAAAGAAATAAAGAACAAAGAAATATAAATCTAGAAAAAGAAAAAGAAAAAGAAAAGAACTCAAAATAAAGGAGAAGACAACTAAAAACTAAGAAAGGTCATTAAAATTCAAAGTAAAAGAAATAAAAGAAAAATGACAGAAAATAAAATAAAATACAATTGCGAGGAGTAAATCAAGAGTCCTTAGACTCATCATCATCATTGTCATCATTATTACTGGCTGCTCTACTCGTGATGCACTAGTGGATTGCTGGATCAAGGTCATCCACTTTTGTTCTTGGACATCCTGACGGTGATGGAGGTCAGCAATGGAGTCTCATAGCTGGAGGAGGATGGTTATTTGGCTCTCTGGTTGGGCCTCCACTTGTGCCTCAAAATCAACATAAGAATGAGAATCAATAGCACAGGTGCGAGGTTGAGTAGGTTGCTCCTCTGGCTCCTTCTCATCAAGGGAAATCTCCACTATCTTGATATGAGCTTGGGAAGCCCTAAAAAGGTAGATTAAACTCAAGATCAAGAAACCCATCAAACTCACACATAAGAACATCAAAATGCAAAGAAATTAACACTCTTGTGTTAAAATGAATCTAGCCTACTTCAAAAATACCTTAACACCCTAATCTATCAAAGATTAGAACACTAAGTATAGGAATGTGAAGGCAACCTAGCACATAGAATAGAGATTGAGTTTAGATTATCCTTTAAGATTTAGAGATAAGATCAAATGTGGGACTAAATCCTTTGATTTAGTCTTGATGTTTAATAGACATCACCTAAGAGGATTATCCTCAAGAACTCTCCCTCTAGAGAAAAAAAATCTAAATTTCCTTCACAAAAATATCAAAGTTTTTTTACAAGAGTTATAATGACATATTTATAGTGGCCTTGACCTGAACTACTAAACTAACTAAACCTAAATATTAAATGGCCTTAATATATGTTTTGAGGCCCTATTACATGCCTTAAAATAGGTTAAAACATAACAAAAGTCATGGAAATTTATTTAGGAACAAAACAACAAAATTCAGGAAAACAGGGTAAGGCTCAAATAGACCTAGCGCCAGGTGTGTTCTGGAAATAAAACCCTGCTCCAGTGTGGACCTAGCACCAGGTGTGCTAGCGAACTTGGCACCAGATGCATTCTGGTCACCATCCCTCTTTTATTAAACTTCAAAAATTGCTCTTTGCACCTCCATTCCATTTCTATGTGTTTTCTTGACCCTCCAAATGAAATATTAGTCGTCTTGAACTCTTTTTTATACTTCTTTTTCATCTTAAACTCTTTTTGATTCTTTTTTGGCTTTCAATCCTTGTTTAAAGATTGGCTTGATCATCCACAAAGATTGTTACTTGTGTTGTGCATCCTTTGGCCCTTCGTTTACTATCCATCTTTTCACAATCTTCATATCTCTTGGCTTGTATGCTTAGTTAGCTTGAAAATCCTCTCGAAACTTCTTCAATGTTGAATGTTTCCATAGAGATTCGAAGCAAGTGTTGACTTTCCATTCCCCTTCCTAGATGTGCCTTGTTGCAAGGATACATTCCTATCACTTCCCCTTTCTTTGCGATGATTCGTCCTTGAATCGATGCACCTTGTTGCTTGTATAGATTTCCTGCATAAGAATTCAAACAAGAGAATTTTTGTGGAAGTAAAATTTCAGGTTTTGGTTCCACAACCCCTACCTTGTTTCTTCTCTTCTCAACCCAAATTTTTACTCTCACCTTACTTTACTCTTTTTCCTCCCTCTTGTTATTTTCACCTCTCTAAACCCAAGTTGGCACTCTTATTTTACTTCCTTGCTCCCTCATGTGTTCTCTCTCCTCTCTTGTTTTTGCTTACGTTTGGAGCTCTAACCTCTTTTTTTCTTATTTTCTTCTTCTCTTATTTTCTCACCTCTCTTGCTCTTATTTTTCCCTCTCTCTCTTTTCCCTCTCTTTTTGTTCTCTTCTCTTGTTATCTTTCTCCCTCAAAATGTTTTGATATTTTACAATCTCACTTAGGGACATAGGGCAAAGTATGAATTTCTTTCCATCCTTGCATAAAGAGTAAGTGTTTTTCTTTCTATGGTGAACTACCTCCCTATCATAAAGTCAAGGCCTTCCCAACAATATACGCCCAACATGCATGGGAAATACATCACACATCATCTCATCTTTATATTCCCCGTAACCATTGTAACCTTAACTTGTTTGTTCACTTTTACTTCACCGCAATTGTTCAACCATTGAAGCTTATAAGGCTTAGGATGTTTCAAGGTCTCAATTCCCAATTCCTCCACTAATGTAGCACTAATCATATTTTTACAACTCCCTCCATCAATAATCAAGCTACATAGTTTTTCTTTGATTTTACACCTTGAATAGAAAATGTTTTCCCTTTGCAAGTCCTCTTCTTTTTCAACCACACAAGCTTCATCAATTTTCCTCATAACACCAATTAATGTACATTATTCTTCAAGTGTATCCCCATCTCTTCCATCCACTCTATCTCCTCCACTAGATTTGGTGTTATTTTGTAAAGTTAAACTAGATGCTTCTTTCTCACTAGTTTTACTCATTTTTATTTACTTTTGCACCACCTCTAGCCAACTCCTTTTTTTCTCCTCTTATGGATATGAGCTTTCTCCCACTACATAAGTAATTGAAGCACTTGGGAAACCTTCATCCATAGCACATATTTGCTCATTCTTTACTTTAAGTTTTGAATTCTTTAGCTCTTCAACAAATTTCACACTTTTTTGCTCAACTTCTTCTTCATCATCCTCCTCTAACACTTCTAATAGATGTGACTCTTCATCTAGAAAAAATAAGATATTATAGTACTCCTTAGTCAATCCATTTGTTAGACTCAATTGATCCACTTCATCTCCTTCGTCATCACTAAGCTTATCATATTCTTCTACTCTCGTTATCACCTTTTGTGCAACCCCTCTCAACTTTTTCTTTATTTCTTGCCCTTCTTGGCTCCTCAACATCTACAATATTTTTCTTGGCCACTTTGGTCTCAAGTCTCGCTTTTTGCTTCTCAAATCTATCTCCTCCACTAGATTTGATGTAATGTTGTAAAGTTAAACTAGATGCTTCTTTCTCACTAGTTTCACTCATTTTCATTTACTTTTGCACCACCTCTAGCCTACTCCTCTTTTTCTCCTCTTATAGATATGAGCTTTCTCCAACTACATAAGTAATTGAAGCACTTTGGAAACCTTCATCCATAGCACACAATTGCTCATTCTTTACCTCGAGTTTTGAATTCTTTGGCTCTTCCACAAATTTCACACTCTTTTGCTCAACTTCTTCTTCCTCATCCTTCTCTAACACTTCTAATGGATAAGACTCTTTATCTAGAAAGAATAAGATATCGTAGTACTCCTTAGTCAACCCATTTAATAGACTCAATTTATCCACTTCATCTTCTTCGTCATCACTAAGCTTATCATCTTCTTCTACTCTCGTTATCACTTTTTATGCAACCCCTCTTAACTTTTTCTTTATATCTTGCCCTTCTTGACTCCTCAACATCTACAATATTTTTCTTGGCCACTTTGGTCTCAAGTCTCGTTTTTTGCTTCTCAATTTGTCTCTTTCCTTCTCAATTGCGCACCCTATAAAATCTTTCATATTCCAATTTATTTGGACAATCAACCTTTGTGTGCCTTCTACTACAACAAATTTCACAAGTCAATTCTCTTTTACTTCTTTAATGTACCATGATTGTAGAAGCTTGAGATTCTCCCCTTTTTCCTTGTAACTCTTTCTTCTCCTTTAGTTGTTATGGCAAACTTGGACACCTCTAGTGATAATGGCCTTCACTCTTTCTATTATAACAATTATAGCTTTTTCTTTCATGCACCTCTTCTTCCGGTGTCTTATGCACTATATTTCTCCCTCTTTGTTTAACTCTTTTTGGACAATAATAGTAAGTATACTCTAAACTCCCACAAATTTTGCATTCATGCTCCCTCAAGTTCTTTTGCACCCCATGCTTTGTTATTTTTTGTTCTCCCAACACATAAAATTCCTCATTCCAATATTCCGCACTCCCATGTTCTTCTTCATATTCCCCATTTTGTTCCTCAAAGCTACTATGTCCTTCCCTACTCGAATAAGATTCTACATTGTTTTCACCCCCTTACTCCGATCTTCCATAGGACTCAAATTCTCACATTCTTGAACTCTCCCCTAGGTCTCTGTCATAGCTTTCATATTCCCTTCTACTTGTACTTGGTCCTTCATCTTGTTCATCTAAATATCCCATGCTCTCACAATCATCCTCCTTATATTCTTGCTTATATTTATTTTCTTCCCCATAACTACTCTCACCATAGCAAGATTCCTCATCATAGTCATACCCTTTACTTTCACTCCAACTAGCCATGGTGAATTTTTTTTCAAGAGAAGTACCCACAAATTGAAGTAGAAAACACAAGAAAAATTCTTCACTTCATTCCCTCACGTATTTACACTCAATTTTTAGTAGTCATTCTTCACTCGTGTTTGTACTGTTCTTGGCTTTCATCACATTGAACTCACCCTCTTGCTTTTTTCTAAACTCTCAATTGCACATTCAAGTTCTTCTCAACTCTTTCACACTTCAAATGATTTAGTTCTACCAGTTAAGTCAACTAAATTTTAAGGGATAAGAAAGAAAGATGTCTCAAAGGGAATTTATCAAACACTTAGTGTGCAATAAGGAAGATGCATGGATTTCAAGGAGTTTTAAATGAGGCAATACCTATCACAATCTCAAGAACACAAATTAGCAATTAACAAGTATTTAAGGAAATGATAACATAAGCAAAGTTAAGAAATAGAAGTAGGAGTTCAAGATGTGCAAATATTTTCCAAACTTGAGACAATTGCAATGTGAACAAATCTTCTAGCATCAACAATAACACCAATTAACTTCATAAATGCACTCTAATAATCAAATTAGTCATCATACTTCATGAATGAAAGCTTTAGTAGTTAAGTATAAGCAATCACAATTCATTAGGACAATATATCAAACACATTGTGTGCATTCTCTAGCTTAATTTTGTATAGCCAATTTTAGCTTGGTTTTGGCCCTAAATCAACAAAAGTTTACACCAAATGACTCCTCAAACATCAATATACCATATATTGTTAAATTAACAACATCACCATGGCACAAATCCAAGTTTTCAACCCCCCCCCCCCCCAAAATTGTAAGGAATATAGTTACGGGAATAAGAATTTGTTTGCAACAATATGAGCTTAAAATCAATAATTTTCCATGCCAAAATACTCCTCAAATATTATACCAACATATAGGATGAATTTATCATCAAGTTCATGGTATAATCTTGAGTTTCAAGCATTCCAAAATGCAAAAGGAAAAAGTGACAAAAATAGAAAATACTCAGCAAATCTTGAAGAAGATTGTACATTAACCCAAAGAAAGTTGGTTGATTAGAATCAACATAATTCAAGCTCTGATACCACTTGACATGATCTTGGGAAGCTCCAACAAGGTGGATTAAACTCAAGATTAAGGAACCTGTCAAACTCACACACAAGAATACCAAAATACAAAGAAATTAACACTTTTGTGTTAAAATGAATCTAGCCTACTTCAAAAACACCTTAACACCCTAATATATCAAATATTAGAATACTAAGAATAGGAATTTGAAGCCACCTAACTCAATCCTATCAATCACACTAAGCAACCTAGCACATAGAATAGATATGGAGTTTAGATTATCCCTTAAGATTCAGAGATAAGATCAAAGGTGGGACTAAATCCTTTAATTTAGTCTTGATATTTACTGGACATCACCCAAGAGGATCACCCTCAAGAACTCTCCCTCTAGAGAGAAAAATTTGAATTTCCTTCACAAAAATACCAAAGTTTTTTTACAAGAGTTGTAATGGCATATTTATAGTTTCCTTGACCTAAACTACTAAACTAACTAAACCTAAATACTAAATGGCCTTAATATATGTTTTGAAACCCTATTACATGCCTTAAATAGGTTAAGATATAACAAAATTCATGGAAATTTATTTGGGAAGAAAATATAACAAAATAAGAAAATTCAGGAAAAAAGGGCAGGGCCCGAATGGACCTAGCACCAGGTGCTTTGGGTGGACCTGATGCCAGGTGTGTTCTGAAAATAAAACCCTGCTCCAGTGTGGACCTAGCGCCAGGTGCATTCTGGTCATCGTCCCTCTTTTATTGCACTTCAAAACTTGCTCTTTGGACCTCCATTCTATTTTTCTATGTTTTCTTGATCCTCCAAATGAAATATTAGTCTCCTTAAGCTCTTCTTGATACTTTTTTGCTTCATTCCTTGTTTAAAAATTGACTTAATCCTCTACATAGATTGTTGCTTGTGTTGTGTATCCTTTGGCCCTTCTTTTACTATCCATCTCTTCACAATCTTCATATCTCTTGGCTTGTATACTTAGTTGGCTTGAAAATCCTCCCGAAACTTCTTAAATGTTGAATGTTTCCATTGAGATTTGAAGTAAGTGTTGACTTTTCATCCCCCTTCTTTAGATATGCCTTATTGCATAGATAGATTCCTATCATATCCCTAGATGCTGAACCTTATAAGGCTTCTTCCAATGCCTCTCTCTCTCATTATAACAATAGCCATATTGAACCAAAGTATGCTCAGTCATTACATCCCGTTTAGTAGTGGGATAACTAAGCTCTCCTTCTAATCTCACTCAAAGTCCCATAAGATGCGCATAATAACCAAGGGGAATTTGAGGGCTTTGGCTTATATGCTAAAGTAAACAACCTCTCGCATGAACTGCAATAATAATAGGGGCAAGGGGAATAAGCGCACTCCTCATCATCTTATCAATAATAATAGTCTTTTGATCAATTCATTATTTATCTTGGGATTTGATTACTTATTTTTCTTACGGAGTTGATTGATTAATTTTTGTTATTAACTTGCTTGAAAAATGGTTGGTAATTACTTCAATAGATTAATTTCATATTTGTTGTCTCTTAATTTTCTTGAAAGGGGGAGTTAATTATCTAGAACATAGGTAATCGAAGGTTGGTTGAGGATTGCTAAAATATGGATTCATTGACTAATTTCATGTTTTAAATCACCTAGAATATAGGTGTTTATATGAGGATTGATTTTAATGCATCTTTTGGGTGAATTGGTTGAGACAAAATATGTTCACTTACTTAACTAGAATATAGTGATTCCATAGATTGCAAACGAAATGGGCCTGTATTAAATTTTTCATGAGATCAAGATGATAATTGATTGTGATATGTGCTAAGTGATTCATTGTCATGTTTTCCAAGGTTTTTGTCTAAATTGCATATTTTCACATCCTTGAGTTGTACATATTTCTTTATTTTTCTTTTTATTTTCTTATTACTTTATTTCGTCAATTAAATAATGAATGAAAAGTGACTAGTATGTACTTGTTCCTTTGAGGATCGATACTCATTAATTTCCTATACTATGCTTATGATGAGGATACTTGCTCGTATGTGTAATTTGAGATTAATGTTTTAATTAAAACTTGACTAAGGAATGTATTCAAATTTGATGATTTTTATACACCCAAAATTTATGCTTCATACATCATTATTCTAGAAAAAGAAAATAAATATCAAAGAAAGAACTCATAGACAAGCCTCCTTCTTCTCTTTTGAAGACTTTATTGAATAATGCTCCTTGAATAGTAAATCTCTCATTCTTTGAGTGATTAGAAATTTTGCTCATTGGATTCACTACTTTCTCTTTGTTTTTCTTATTTAAATAAGCTTCTCCGATGTCAAAATTCATTTCTTAAAGAGCCTTGGCAGACTAGGATTCGAAAAATTCCAAAATTCGTTGGAAGATAACAATTTCGTACATAAATTGCGTGTGTCCAGACCGGACCTGGGGCCAGGTCCTGTCGACCCACCTGGTGCCAGATGCATTCTATTTTTCTCCTAGATGTTCCTCTATTTTATCTGTTTTTACAGATTGGACTTGGCACCTAGTGCAGTTGCTAGACTGGCGCCATGTGCAATATGAAATTTTGCACTTTTTGTTCAAAATCAACTCAATTCTGTAAAAATTTGTCAAAAATACTTTTCACAAGCAAAATATCAAATAGGAAGGAATATGCCTAGTTATTACATCACAATTATCTCAAACTAGACTCATATAACTAGAAAAATAGTGATGAATTTAGCCCCTATCAATGCTCATGTTGTTTTTGCAGTTCAGGGGTCATTGACGCCAATATCACACAGGATGTTGTGTCACTATCATCTTTGTACTTTTTGTGGACATCATGCTCATCAACATGAGCATCTTGAGTTGGTGGTGGCTGAATAGGAGCCTCTAGAACATAGAGCAACTTTTTCAACATGAGAACAATTCTCAAGTTTCAATACTAATCGAGAAAGTTTGATTCAATTAGTTGTTGGTTTCCAAGATAATACGTAGGTTTAGGTTGGTTGATATGATGCAAATAACCTAGATATAAAGATAGAGTAATTAGCTAAATGTATATGCACATAATATGAAAATAATAAGGTCTTTAATAAAAATGCATAATTATTTCACTATTTTACACAAACTAATAGCCCCCACTATTGATTCGGGGATCCCTGTTGGAAGCTTCCCTAGTGGACCGCTCTGCCCAACATTAGGTTTCCTAAATTCCTCAAATACATTAGTCTACCCACTAGAGCAGGACACGCAGTGTAATGCCCCGAGTCAAACCACCATTAGTTCATGGGGAAAGTCTGCATAGCACAACATTTTATATTGTATTTGATAAATTTGAACTATTTTTATGAAGCATATGTGATTTATATGTTTGATATTTCATGGAGTAATTTATCTAGGTATAGTTGTGTTATCTGAGGTGGTAGAGCTTTTGGTTGTATGGAGTAGAATTTAATGAAAGAATAATGAAGTGAGTTGAATTGGATTTTGGGGAGTTTATTTGAAGAATAATTATACAAGAATTATGGTGGAATAGTGGTTAGAGCTGGGTGTGTATTCTTTGTTGACTTGAGTTCAAATCCCAACTATTTCAAACCTTTTCCTTCTTGTTCCTAGTTAAACTCTTTTCCTCCTATATATTTTCATCTTGGCCAAATGCACTAGGGTTGCCACCACCTTAATTTCCCACTTCCTAAAATATAGGAATGTGATTATTTTGGATTTTTGCTAAAAAAAAATTAAAGTAAATTAAATTCTTATTATTTTCTAGTTAGTATTTTATTCTAATCTTTAAGGATTTTAAAATATTTCAACATCTAGAATTTTCTAAAGTTATTATCCAAAGGTTTTATTACGAGGAAAAAAATAGAGAAGCCTTTATCTTGGAAGCTATAGTATAGCTATTATTTTTAATAGAGAAAAGTCTCTCCAAATTAATTTTCTCTAAAGAGTTTTAATTGGAAATAAAGAGATAATGTTAAATTCTTAATTGAATTAAATATTTCTTAGTATGAGCTATTTTTGAAAATTAGGATTCAAGAAGAAAGAAAAATTCAGCTTTATCACATAAAAACTAGATATTATCTCAAAATATGATTATCCTTTAATGAATTATTTTTGCCCAAAATAAATTAGGATATTAACTAAATTATTTCTTGAATTAATAACCTAGTTTCTTTGCTTAAAATTTCTGGAAAAACAAGAACCCTAGCTGCCATCTTATAAGACATTTAGTTTCACTCAAACTCTATAATATATAGGAGAAATCTACCCTAAGTAATTTTAACCAATTAAAATTCTTGAAGCCAAATAAACATAAGATTTTTCTTCTCTTCCTCCTCCACAATTTTGGCCACCCAAACACACACACAAGCACACAAAAATTCCAGCCATATTGCTCTCCAATTCTATTTTGTTTTAGCAAATACAACAACACCAAAAAGCCCTCACTTTTCTTCTCTTCTTTTCGCCAATACAAGAGCCAAAATTCAGCCTCTCTTTTCCTCTTTTTCCCTCAATATTTCAGTCATATTGGCAACCCAAAACCATCCACAGAAACCTTCCAAAACCTGCACAATTTGGCTACAACAAGAAAGACCAAAAAGCTATCATTTTTCCTTGTTGTGATCAAGAGTCCAAAACAAGGTAAACTTCTCCTAAACACTAAAACACCTAAAATTCATCTATTTTCCTCATCAAACCATCCCTCAGTCAAACCCTAAGCACCCTCTACTGTACAAAAATCCAGCCACCACCGTCTCCAAGTATTCGACCATTGCAAACTCCAATCCTCTCCAAAATCAAAAGCTAGACTCAAGGTAAGTAACCCTTCAACCTCCTTCAACTTCTATTCAATTCTTCTTCTTCTTTTCTCTTAAATCTCGGTCCTCAAGGGGCTGATTTTTCTCCCCTATTGTTGGAGATTTTTGAAAAAAGGTCCAAGAGCCACCAAACAACTCTTCTTTCAAAAATAAATTCAACCAAGCACCAAAGGTGCCACATTTGCTCTTGTTGTGCCGTCAAAAAGGCATTTGAAGCTTAAATCTTCTAATTTAAATTAGGGTTGAATATATGCCGGTATTATTATGCATGAAGTTAGCATGAAAAGCATTATTAGATGAGATTGATAAGCTTGACGGTGTAATGTTGTGAACTAAGTGTATATGGAGTAAACATGGTTAAATATTGCTATGATGATTGAGATTTAATGCATATTGATTAAATATGAGATCTTTCGAAGCAAATATGGCCATTATATGAGATTAATGGTAGACGAATATTAGGAGTGGTTATATAGATGATGTGAATCGATTATATGCATGAATAATGATGCGATGCATGACCATGGAAAGCTATAGACGTGATTTAAAGAATTAATCCATCTAGATGCTATGGATGAATTAGATGACTAATATGATCATAGGGATTCATGATGCATGAAAAGATAGTGGAGTAATATTTTGATTCTAATTATAGAATCAATGATTCTAGATAAGGAAGAAAATGAAAGAGAGGACAATCATTGCTTTAGTTGATTGATGAGAATATTCAAGTAAGTCCCTGCATAACTATTTTGCTAAATCATACATGTTTGCAAGTCTTTTGTACAATGATATTGAAATGGTGTCAATATGATGATTGACATGTTGATTGAGATGTTGATTGAAACATGATGAAATGTTATTGTGGTATTTTGATACTTGAATTGAAAACGTGGATATTTTATTCTCTAAATGATTTTGTCAAAATTCAACTTTTAACTGAAAATGATTTCCTTTCCTTTATGACTAAAATGTTTTGAAAAGCTTGATGTGAAAACCACATTTTGCAAAGATAAGGTAATCAATGATTGTAAAAGTAAGGGAAATGATTCTCCACCTAAATGGTGAGCATTAAGGACTCAGTGGGGATAGGCTAGTGGTCTTACTCTTGGAGAGTGAGAGTGAGTCTTCTGGTAGGAGGCCATCTTCAGAAGAGGAACTCTGCTTAAAGAGATGACAATGCTACTTAGTCTGGCCATTCTGAGCTAGCATGTTGGTCCAAGTGAACTTTATTTATCTGGATTGGATAATTAAGGTGTTAGGTGTAAAGATGGAAGAGTAGTATCTCACCCTAGTGGGCTGATCACCCATTGCCCAGTGTTGAACGGTTACACTGGGAGCTATCATGATGGTAATCATGATATTTCCTTGATATTATTATTGAATCATTACTAATCCATACTTTATGAATCTATGATATTGATGAGTGGATGATTTATTGAGAATTGTTTTGAATATGATGAGCATTACTCCACTCAATGGTTGTTTATTAACAAAAATTGACTTGCAAACATATTTTGTGATTTTGACAAACCTACATACGCGAAATATTTAATGTGACAATCGCATACATGAGACTCATTGAGATGCTAATCTCACACTGTTTTATACCATGATTTTAGGGGAGTGCTTTTATTAAGCAGGTTGGATGAATAAGAGCTGAAAGTTTATTTTATTCTGTTTTAGCTTTGTATTTCTTTTGAGAGACGATTGTTAGTTTTAAAATTCGAACTTGTATAAGTTTAGTTTTTGGATGTAATAAAATTATTGATTTATTTTATTTTAGCTATTTTTCTTTTATACCTCGTTATAAAGACCCATGGTCCTTTGGACGGAGCGGCACCCCACCCTTTTTGGATACGTAGGTAGCAGAGTGTTACACGTAGGCCCTATTTAATTCAAATCCAAAGTGATAAAATGCATGAACAATTTAATTGGGTCCATAGTCCATAACCAAACCACCTTGCTAATTTTATGCTCAAAATCAAATTAAACCTAGCAAATAATTGCAAAATCACTATTTTGGAAAAAATAGAATAAATTCTAAGATAAATATTTTAGAAAATATATTAATTGCTAAAATCATATTTTAGGAATTAAAAAAATATATAATCTAAAATCAATATTTTGGAAAATATATTAACTGCTAAAATCATATTTTAGGAATTAAATAATATATAATCTAAAATTAATATTTTAGAAAATATATTATTTTCCAAAATCAAATTTTGGAAAATTACTTTGCTAGTCCCAAATAGAATTTTAGGCAAAGTTTGGGTGCTAAATAGGAAAAAGAAAACCCCGGTTCGTTAAGTGTGAAGAACCGAAAACAGAAAAAATAAATTTTTTTTTTATAAAATTGCATCCATGGCCGACATTGGGTATGCCAACCATGGTTTGCAAGCCCCCCAACCCAAGCCAGCCGCGGCTTGGGTTATTTTGTGCCTCAAGCCATGTCTTGGCTTCTAGTGAGCCACTGCCAACCTGGGCCATTTTTTTTTTTTTTCATTTTTTCGTGCAACTTTTCTGATCATCTTCTCTTGTAATTTAGAAAAGACTACTCCTCTGTTTAACACCAAGAAAAACAATATCTTCACTCTCTGTTCACTGGAAAATAGAAACAACCTAAACGAAGAATAATTCTTCGCAGAAGCTAATTAACATGAATGATTTTCTTGTTCACAGAAACTTTTGGAAAAATATTTTTGGGATCAACACTGTAACCATTGTAGATATTATATAACCCAGCAATCCATGAACAACATGAGCCAATTTCAAAACCATTTTGAAAACATATAATTTTTTTCATAGTGACTACTTTACAGAAACCCAGTGCATTCATAAGAACGATTTCAAAACGCAACATATACCCAAATATTCTTGAAACAATTTCAAGAATCCTGGAAATATTTTTTTAGAGACTAGGAATAATGTTGAAAACATTTTTCGGACAGAAACAGAGACAAAATATGAAACGATTTCACATGGGACCATGCACAGAGACCATTTTTGTAACATAAACTAAAACACAGTCACTTACGTGAAATGATTTCACAACAACTTAGACCCTTTAAAGCACATAAAAGGCTCTCCGATACCACTGTTGGAATTCCCCATGTAAAATAGATTTACGCAGCGGAAGAAAAATAGGTATTCCAGATAACTAGGATCACTTGTATGATTAAATTAGATCAAAACATGTAAGAGAATACCTTCAGTGCCGCCACAAAAAAATAAAAAATTTCTTCATGCGATCTGTAGTGCAATCCAAGAACTCAAATAGGCTCCTTTGTATTTGATCACATCAGGCACAACAATAAGAACCAAACAAAGCCACTCATAGAACAAAGTTCTTTGTCCTATTCAATTCACTAAATCTCAAGTGTAGAGACTCCTTTAACAAACATCCACACAAGTCCGTTCACTCAAAGCAAAACCAACCCTCTTCTAGAAGTGATAATGGTAGCTAGGGTTGTTTTCATGAAAGAAGAGAGGAATTTCATAGAAAACACAACTCTTGGTTTTCAGGTTTTTCATGCACAGTAAAAGGAACGATTTCTTTGTCCTCATAGATATTAGGACTTTCAATAATTATTATTAAGTACTCCAACTTTCATTAACTTCGATTTAGTCCTTGAAGTTCATAAAATTGTAATTAAGTCCTTGAATTATAACAAACTTATAATTCATCTAGAATGTTATTCTCTTCTCACAATTAATCCCCATAATATTATCAAATAATATATATTGAACGCTCAAGACTTTATTGTGCGTGACCTATTAGATTTCTTAGTCCTTGATAATTAGAATTAACTTATTAATTCTAATTATGATTGATTTATTAATTGTGTAATTAATATATCCATATTCAACAGATTATGAGTGGTATATATATTATGACGACCTAAAAGTCCAGAAAGTTAAGTGGCTTGACATGAACTTTTCAATAGCAAACACCAATGTAATAAACTCCTTTCACCATACAATATCTCATTCGGTTTGGAGTATGGAATTAGTGCCAACTCCCTTCAGAATATTAATTAATTCTGGCCAAAATATTTTAGTACTTGTTTCTGAAATCCACTACTCAGCATTTATATCAATTGGAACTATTTCAAATACACAGTCGCCTTGACCAAGGGCTTCTCGAGTAGTGATTCTTACAAGTGACTATGAGATATTCGCTCCTACTATTAGGAGTGGTGAATCCTTTATTGATCTTCTCAACTACTTTCGTTTACTTCACATTATACCCAATATACATCCCGTAGACGGTCTTGTCAGAACTCTAGATATTGGAATCAAAGTACAATGCTTAGCAAAACAAACTATCTTTGAGATTTCAAGGCTAAGGATACTTGCACATTTGTTATGATGAGATTTTATCACTGACACTAAATAGTTATTCATGTGATTTTATCATAGCTATGTTATCTAATGTACTTGTTCTAGTAACAAGTGGAAACTTTGAGTATCACAATACTCATAGAAGTGAGAACCACTGTTTGATCAAATTAAGAAGTATAACACGTACTAGTCTTAACGCATTAATGATGTCTGATCTCATTAATATTCTGACTAGGAATAATTTATGTACGAACACTATTCAATATAGTAGAAACCTCACATCATGATCTCTATCATAATTTTCTTAACACAATATTGCACTTGGGACTTTATCTAACAGTTATTTTTACATGAAAACATAAATAAAATAAATTGAAAGATAAAGAATGTCTTGTATTATTAAATAAATGTGCAATATACAAAATGCGTATGATTGCCTTCAGGGCATAACACTAACAAACTCCCACTTACAGTAGAGTCAATCATTCATATATCTAATATCTAATGACTCAACATGGCTATCATGTTTCTTTTGGGATAGTGCCTTAGTAAGTGGGTCAGCTATGTTCTCATTAGTGGGAACTCTCTCTATCATTACATCTTGTCTATCTATGATTTCCCTAATTAAATGAAAATGTCTGAGTACATGCTTTCATTGCTGGTGAGACATTGGCTCATTTGTTTGTGCAATAGCTCCATTGTTGTCACAATATAGAGATATGGGTTCAGCAATGCTGAGAAACACTCCAAGCTTCGTCACAAACTTCTTGATCCAAACAACTTCCTTAACTGTTTCAGAAGCGATTATGTACTTCGATTCAGTCATTAAGTCTGTAATAGTATTTTGTTTGGAACTTCTCCAATTTATTGTCCCTCCACACAATGTAAATACCACTACAAGAAAACATGGTATTAGCGGTAGAATTTAGCGAAGACTAAAAGACTATCGATATTTTGCAAGTGTTTTCCGAGGGCAAGCAAGGTGGGGGAGAGTTTACCGAGGGGTTGACCTGACGTAGCTAACCTCACGCAAATAGCGACGATTTACTAAGCCCTCACTACTCAAGGAAGGGTTAGCTACAGAGGCAAATTTATTGGTGACAAAATTTTTTAGACATTTTAGGATAATATTGCCATTGCTAAACCCGCGCTAAATAGCAAGGGCTTAGATGTGGCACTAAATATTTCTACAAAAAAATATTTTATAATATTATGATATTGTAGCCTTTGCTAAGTTCTGGCTAATTAGTGAGCGCTTAGGAACGTCATTATTTTTTTCTTAAAAATAATTTATTGGAATTTTTCGATAAACAACCGTAGCTACGCTCTCATTAATTAGCGATGGTTTAGCTATGACAATTTTTTTTTTCAAAAAATATTTTTAATTTATAGGATATAGAAGCCGTAGCTAAACGGTCACTAATTAGTGACGGTTTAGCTAAGACCCTAAATTTTTTCTTAGATTGGAAATTTTAAGGTATAGCATTCTTGCTAAATTGACACAAAATAGCGACAATATAGCTACGGAGGTAAATGGTTTCTGAAAAAATAGTTCGGTATATTAGGGTAAATGGTCGTAGCAAAACCCTCACTCATTAGCAAGGGAATAGCTACGGCAATTAGGATAAGGTCACTAAGTAGCGATGGTATAGCTACAATACCCTTAATCATTGTTGAACTATCTCTACATCATCTCTGATTAGCGACTATACCCTATGCCCTCTCAATGCTGTCACTAAACTATTTACTCAAAAATTTCAAATTTTAATTTCATTTATATGTGTATAGTTATAGTATGTGGTTTTTATATCATAGAAGTTGCAAATTTGCACATTTAAATATATTATATGTATATAGGTAGAATATTTGATTATTATAATATTAGATATATATAAACTAACACTCATATACACTAATGTATAGTAATATATACATATTAGTATATGTTAATAATATATATCACATTATATATTAATAATACTAATATTACAATATTACATATATATACACTAACATAAATATACATATACACTAATACATACTAATAGCCTTATATATATATATATATATATATATAAACCCTAATATATACACTAATATGTACATATATTAAATATCGTAGTATATATTAATAGTAATATATATATATATATATATTTGTACGTAATATGTTTAGAAATCCATAAAAAAAAAATTTAAAGCGATAAATATTATTTTTCATTTTATGTGTATAATATTTTTGTGAAAATAGGAATATAATGAGTAAAGTCTGCAGCTAATCCCTCCGAAATTGCTAGGGTATAGCTACAACCATTAAATTTTTTTTTTTAAAAAAATTATAGATTAGCGTCTGTTTAGCTACGGGTATGTATCGTAGCTAAGTATGTGAAATCAACAAAGGAATTCAGCTATGGTAGTTTAAATTGTTAGTTTTGAATTTTGCCATTGATAAAGCCCTGCAAACAACGAGATATTAGCGACGGGAAAATACCATGGCTAAATTTAAGACTAAATTTGACCCTTAGTTATTTTCAGCCAGACTTCATCTTTTCCCTTTCCACTCCCGATGGCTCATCTCTTACTGCACCCCCTAAATCCCTCATAATTTTTGTCGATCTCTCTTTCCCCCTTCCGTTATAGTATTGTTAGCTGAGGCTAGACTCATCTCCGACGCACTTTATTGGCTCTATTTCCGATATCGTCGATGGTTAGACTCCTACCTTAATATTGTGGAGAATAGCACACTTTGTCAGCTGCCATTGCCTTCTCTGTTTGGTAAGTCAATTCTTATAATGGTTGTTTGAGTGGGTAGATTTTAATGTTCACTATTAGTCATAGAGCCTCCTGTTGCCCAAGCCCATTAGTGAATTATACTTAAATTTTATGACTTTCATGTTATTTTTAGAGTACCAGTGAACATGTTAGATGGTATTTCCAGAATAAAAAACTTGATAATACTATATGCATATTCATCTACATGCAAAGGCCCCATTTGCCTGAACATAGCAATAGCATATGAAGGTATATAACATAGGCCCTATTTATCTCAATCTAATGCACAATTTAGACCCATAATTATACGAGTTTTTTGCTAAAGCAACAATGGGAAAAAAACCATTGTCTAATTAGCTTCCTAGTTTAGCTTCAATTACTGCCTATAAATTTCTCTTATTTTAGTTCTCATCCCCTTAATTGTATAGTTAGTGTTATATGGCTGGTTGTGTTTGCTTGGATGGATTTGATAGCTTCTTGCATGAGTGATTTTTTAGTTGATGTCTAGTCTGGTGGTCATAAATATGGTATAATATCTATCTTAACACCATGCTCCTGTGAGGCAGTAGAAGAGTTACTGCAATTTCGATTAATTTATGCTCACTATTCACACCTTTCCCCAAATTCTTCTATCAGATGTTTACTTGACTAGAAAAAATATTATGTAGCTTTATGGAGGGGTTGGATGTGAGAAGATGTATAGGCATTTCAAAACTCCATTTCATTTTATCCTTAATATGTGGAATAAATGAAGTGACTATTTCTTAGATATTATCAACTGTGATAATTTTGATCATGTTCAATGAATTTTAGTATAAATAAGTTGAAGTTTAAACAAGCTTCGATGATATCTCTTTGTTTTCTTTAACTCTAGAATCGAAAAGATTTTTCTAGTAATCATTCTCATTTGGAGGAAATAGGCTGGCCTCTTTTTATCTTTGTGAGTTGCTGGATCTAGAAATGTACAATGGTTGTTTGATTGGGTAGACTTTAATGTTCACTGCTAGCCGCAGAGCCTCCTATACTCCTAGTGCCCAAGCCCATTAGTGAATTAGACTTAAATTTTATGACTTTCATGTTACTTTCAGAGTACCAGTGAGCAGTGTTAGATGGTATTTCCAGAATAAAAAACTTGAAAAATACTATATACATATCCATCTACATATACATGTATGCAGGCTACGAAAGTACTGAACTTTCATCAAATCAAAATCTTGACGCTCCTTTAAATGTTTTTTACACCACAACAACCTCATTTCTAACTCAACCTAGGAGATCCAAAATCAACGCAGCCTATCTATTAGAATTTAAATAGCTGATATCACATCAGGTCTAGGAAATGCCTCCATTAAATTTTTTGTTGCTCTACCCCTTCATCTAAACATCCTGGCCATTCTTTTAATCTTTCTTTAACTTTTCTCTTTCCTCTTTTTCTGAAGTCATATAAATTTTTGTAAAGCACTATACTGCCAATCACTTATTCTCTCTATTTGCCATTAACCCCAAAAGTGGAATAAAACTATTACTAGAACAGATTACTTTGCATAAAAAAAAAAAAAAAACACACACACACACACACACGAATACACATATTAAACTTTGCTTTTATCTAACAAATAGTATGGTGGCATATGTTCAAACTTCAACATCAGTATAGTATGATCTTCAAAGCTATAGAAAATGCAAGGTAGTTCTGAATCATCTGACTTGAGAGAGAAGAACTTTATCAAGATTGTACAAGTCTTCAAACTGGACTTTTGTGTCAGAAAAAGGGAATTAGAATAAATTTTCTTTATTGTTGGGGTGAAATGCTTTGTTGAGATTTAATGTAAGAATTGTAATGGAAAAGGGGATTCATTAGCGATGCTAAGTTAGTGGAATGGAGTATTTTGAATATTTATGTGTTTAAATTACTTCTTTTTTATTATTAATTAGGTCCATTCTTTAGCCATCTCATAAAGAATTTCTTTTTTTTTCTGCCAAACTTTCATTATTTCTTTTTTATTATCCATGTTGTTGAGAAGCTTTGTTCCTTTGCATTAATGCCTTAGGTATAGATCCTTTAGTTGGGCAGCTTTGTATTCTTCCTAATACGTTGATGGTAGAAATTTTTCCTCCTTTTAGTTCTTGATTTAGACATCATGTAGGAATTTAATAGAGTGTTATTCAAACATAACTTTGACATTATGTTTTTAGGTATGTTTCTCGTTGTATATCAGCAATGCATCAAAAGAAACAGTAGACTAGATCAAACACAAGATAGAAAGATAAAGACTAATACTCTATTCTAATGAACTCTCCTGGCACTAAAATCTTCAAGGTCTCTCAACGAAAATTCATAGACTACTTGAAGTTGTATATTGCAAAAACCTCTTATTATTCATATATAGCATTCTTCTTCAATAAGACCTATCAAATAAGACAAGTGTATTATTAGCTCTATTTATGAAAGATGAGTAACTGCCAATGCTTTCTACTAGTTTAACATTTTATATATTTTTTTAGTAATTCTTTGTTATTACCCTAAAACGGGAGAAAAAAATGTATGCTTACCTCTCATTGTATTTTTGGAATAACTTTGTTATAATAAAAAAAAATATTGAGAAAGAGGACTAGAAAAAAGGAGACAAGGGCAAAATGGTAAGAAAGGGGAGAAAGATAAGGCATATATGATATATTTCTATATCATAAAAATAGAGAGATTTAAATTTCAGTGGTTAACCACCCTATTTTGATGATAACAAATCATTGAAATGATTACTAATGATGTGTTCTAGTACTTTGAATGTTTAGATAGCACATGTAGAGCACATAATCAATAGAAATGTATTGGAGAGCTTAAGGATGGATGCAAGAATGAAATAAAATAAGCTCAAATTTGATAAAATGAAAGAATTGGAGAAGGAACATAAGGACTCAGTACCAGAAGCTCATATTTGATAGAATACTTAAGAAACTTATTGAAGATCATATCAAGCATGATTTAGAAGGCTTTGGATGAAGATCAAAGAATTGAAAAGGAATTTGTACACCAAAATCTAAAAAGAACTAGTTTGGTACTTTTTTTCTATAGTATTCGTATGTAGTTCATATGAATTTTTTTTTTTTTTAGTTCTTTACTTAACTCATGAAACCTAGGTTTGAACCTCCTTTTTTAGTGAAATAACTATTGAGAGTTTAAATATTTTTAAAATCTTTGATTTGTGCTTATAAAGGTGGTTGGGACCTGTGATTTTATGATCATTTACTTTATATATTTTTAAATCCTTAATACAATGTTTTAAAATGTTTAAATAAATTTTAGACTTAGTTTTCAATGATAAAATTTTTTTGAAGTTTATGTTTCCAAATGTTTATGTTTAAAAACTTTTGGTTGGGAAAAATATGATGTTTCTAAGTTGCATTATTTGAAATGTTATTTAAAGCTAAAATCTTATTGAAACTTATTGAAGATCATATCAAGCATGATTTAGAAGGCTTTGGATGAAGATCAAAGAATTGAAAAGGAATTTGTACGCCAAAATCTAAAAAGAACTAGTTTGGTACTTTTTTTCTATAGTATTCGTATGTAGTTCATATGAATTTTTTTTTAGTTCTTTACTTAACTCATGAAACCTAGGTTTGAACCTCCTTTTTCAGTGAAATAACTATTGAGAGTTTAAATATTTTTAAAATCTTTGATTTGTGCTTATAAAGGTGGTTGGGACCTGTGATTTTATGATCATTTACTTTATATATTTTTAAATCCTTAATACAATGTTTTAAAATGTTTAAATAAATTTTAGACTTGGTTTTCCATGATAAAATTTTCCATGATAAAATTTTTTTGAAGTTTATGTTTCCAAATGTTTATGTTTAAAAACTTTTGGTTGGGAAAAATATGATGTTTCTAAGTTGCATTATTTGAAATGTTATTTAAAGCTAAAATCTTTTAAATTCCACCTTTGCAAATGGATTTGTTGAGGAACTTGCTGAAATCATGTTTAGATAGATTCATTCTAGCTTTATGATGCACTAAGGTGCATTATATATACATGGAATTTGAGAAATTCTCCTTTCTAGTAGCCAACCAATGCTGTCCCAAATTGTTGGACACTAGAGTAGAAAATGTGGATGTTTTATAAACTTTAACTTGTAGATAAATTTCTTAGGAACATTTTGGGACAGATTTTGCATAATTTGGACCAATACATAAGAATTTATGGAGTAAACATGGAAGGCTGCCATTGTGTAGTTGCTGGAAATGTTGTTTTGCTCAACTTAAATATGGGGGAGGGAAATTTTTCTATTTCATTGCACTTTTGTCTTTACCCTCCCTCCCTATTTCACAAAACTCATGCCCTCTGTCCCTTTTTATCTTTCATTTCTCTCTCCTATTTCAAATCAAATCTAAGGTTTCTTTTTATTTTCTCTTTTTTTCTTTATGTGTATCAGGCAACATTTGTTGGACTACTAAAATTTAAGCTTTGTTTTGAGGGGCTATGTGGTATGAAATTCCTCATAAGATGTTAAAGGCATCAATTTGGGTGATCTTCAGTGTTACTTGTTCAAGATTTAATTTTTGTAGGTTTTTTAGTTTTTCTTTTTCTTTTTTTGGTCAAGTTTACTTCTAGATTTCTCCTATCCTAGATTTTAGCGCTTTTTTTTTCGTGATTTCTATGTTAGTGTTGTGCTCTAGAGGCAATCACTTGTACCATGTATATTGCATATTAAATTAATAAGAAGCATTCTTTATCTTTTAGTTTGATTGTTATATCTAAATATGTGTACAAACTATTAGATAAAGTCCCTAGTACAACACAGTGTTAAGGAAATCATGATAGAGATCATGATGTGAGATTCCTACTACACTATGCAGTGTTTGTACTTAAATAATCCCCAGTCATAGTATTAATAATATGGGACATTATTAATATGCCAAGACTGACACATATTATATCTCTTGATTGGATCAAGCGGTGGTTCTCATATCCGTGAGTATTGGGATACTCAGGATTAACGTGTGGATGCTTGTTTTGGAATAAGTACATTGGATAACCTAGCTACGAGATAATCACTTGGATAACTATTTAGTGCCAGTGATAGAATCTCATTATAGCAAGTGTGCGAGTATCCTTAGACTTGAG
The DNA here is from genome assembly GCA_026120185.1 of Voacanga thouarsii. Taxonomy (NCBI): domain Eukaryota; kingdom Viridiplantae; phylum Streptophyta; class Magnoliopsida; order Gentianales; family Apocynaceae; genus Voacanga; species Voacanga thouarsii. The sequence goes on along the minus strand of JANUWF010003372.1, from coordinate 852,656 downwards.
ATCTCTAAGGTACTTTGTTTAACGAGCGTTGTACTTTCATTCTAATATTTGGAGTCTTATCTAGGACTGCCTATGGGATGGATATTGGGTACAACGTAAAGTAAACGAAAGTAGTTGAGAAAGTCAATAAAGGATTCACCACTCCTAATAGTAGGAGAGTTTATCTCAAGGCCACTTGTAGAAATCATTACTCATGAAGTCCTTGGCCAAGGCGACTATATGATGGAAATGGTTCCAATTGATACACATATCGAGTAATGGATTTCTTGAACAAGTACTAAAATATTCGGGCCAGAATTAATAATATTCTGGAGGGAGTTGTCACTAATTCCATGCTCTAGACCGAATGAGATATTATATGGTGAAAGGAGTTTATTGCACTAATAATTTGCTATTTAAAGGTTCATGTCAAGCCACTTGACTTTCTGGAATTTTTGGTGGTCAAGAGTCATTGCTAGATGTTGCTCTTGATATGCTAAATATGGATTTATGAATTAGAGAATTAATAAATTTAATCCTTTATTTTATTAAGGATTATTAATTCATATTATGCTACCAATAAGACCATGAAACCTAATTGGTCACACACAATAAAGGTTTGAATGCTCAAATATATTATTTGATAATATTTTGGGGTTAATTAAGAGAAGGGAATATATTTATAGGTGAATTATAAGTTTGTTATAATTCATGGGACCTAATTATAATTAAGTAAACTTCAAGGACCAATTTGTTGACAATTGGACGTTGAAGGACTAAGTTGTAATTTATGGTAATTATAAATCTATAAATATAAGGAAATGGTTTCCTTAGGGTAAGAGATACAGACTATTCACGCAATAACAGAGAAACCATTTGTCTGCCTCTCTCTTGATCAAACCTTAGCCGTCTCTCTCTTATTAATCAAACCCTAGCCTCCTAAATTCTACTAGCATAGAATGGTGAGATTGTGAACGTTAGATCTTATGTGGATTATCATTAGAGGGAGTTCTTTCTTGGACTTCAGTTGAGCTGCTATGAACCGGTTTTGTGATCTGGATCGCGCCTGCGTTCTTGGAACAAGAAAAATTTAAATTCTGGCTTCAGGAGGTAATAAGCGTGATCTTCTCTTTTTCCCGTTTCTACTGCAAACCCATGATCCATGGCTTGGATTTCTTGCTATTTTTCACTGCGTTTAATCTATTTAATTAATTTAGAAATCCTACATTCTACTAGTATAATGAAGTTGATTGAATCAACTTTTCTAATAGTTTACTTACAGTTTATATCTACTGGGGTGCTTTGTTCTGTCGCTTTGCTCATCAAGGAAAAAGGTACATGAATTTATACGTTTCAAATAAAAATTTTAATATGTATACCTTATATGAAATGGATCCTCGTAAGTGATGGAAGATCATTCCCCATAAGTGATGGGTGATCATTCCCTATGGGTAATAGGTGATTACCCTTAAGTTAGTTTTATTGAATAATTGTTGTGACATTTTTTTTTTTTTTGGTTGAATGTTGGTTGATTTTGGGTGGCTTAGTGTCTAGAAATGTCCAGTTTATAGGGAAAACTCTATCAAAATTTTTTCAAGAATTTAGAGAACATAAAGCTTCTTGTGTTCGTGAAACGTGATAAAAGAGAAACCACATTTAGGATGAAGAACCCTAAACCCTAAATCTTAAAACACTAAACCCTAAACCCTAAACCCTATAGATGTTGGTTCATCTCTTTCATCTATAGAGGGTTTAATGTAAAAATTAGTATAAATACTAAACCCCTTATATGAAATTAAGGTAGGTAAGTAGCAATGTATAAACCTGAACAAAACCCAAACAACATGACCATAACTAGAAATTCAACATCAACCAAAACCATTGCATCAACCCAATCAACATGAACGTATCTAGTAATTTAACCAATTCTCCATTTCTACTTCATATTCCATTTCTTTAATACTCTTTTAACCAACCTAAGCTGGTCAAACCTTCTATATCATATCATATTATCATTTAATCTCTAAAAGCGGAACGGTAATCGTTAAAAAAAAAGTTCAAAACATATAAAAAAGCAGAAGATTTTACATCTTCAAAACCATTCGTCACCTCCTTCATGTACCCCTCATATGAATCTGTCCTTTTTCATCCGATTATTTGACTACCCACTTGTCTTAGTAGTTTTCATTAGGTGGCTATAAGAATTTTTGCCATTCAATTAATTTTATCTGAAAAGATAATAAGGACAGTTGTTCTTGTAGGCTGATGACTTTTCCTGCTAGATTTGCGAATGACTACTTCACTACGAAGGATGAAGGTGATCTCATGGTTCAAGTCTCCGGGAAGACAAGAAAATGGCTAGTTAGAATTCTAACTCCTTGTCATTGGTACAACTGTTCTTATGCCAGAGAACTGGATAATTGCCTGGACATTTTCTTGTCTTTTCAGAGACTTGAAGCATGAACTAACCTTCATCCTTCCTAGTGAAGTAGTCCTTCGCAAATCTAGCAGAAAAAGTCATCGGCCTAAAAGAACAACTGTCTCTATTCTCTTTGAGGATATTAATTGAATTCTTATAGCCACCTAATGAAAACTGACATTACAAGTGGGTAGTCAAATAACCAATAACAGGGATAATAGATTCATGTGGAGGGTATATGAAAGAGATGAAGAATGGTTTTGAAGATGTAAAGGCTTTTGCTTTTTGATATGATTTGAACTTTTATTTTTTACGATCACCGTTCTGCTTTTAAAAATTGCCACCTGATTTAGGCCTAGAAAATGTCCATTTCTTTTCTCAGACTCTATTTCTTCAATGCTCTTTTCACTCCATTGATTCTTCTTCGAAATCGAGACTTACATAATTAGTTTGAATTATTTCTGTTGTTGATTCTAGATGGACAATCGAAGTTAGATGTATTGAAGGCATGTTCCCGGCATCAAGGGTATTACTATTGAATTTAAATGGGGGGGGGGAGTTAAAGAATTTCTAACATTTGCAACTTCAAATGCATTGTCATCCAAGATAAGATGTCCATGCTCAAAGTGTACGAATAAGAAGTATTTGCCCCCACCCGAAGTTGAAATTCATTTATACAGATATGGGTTTGTTGGTAATTATCAACGACGGACTTGTCATGGTGAACCGTATCAGACAACATTGAGTGCCCGCCACAGTTTCAATGAATGCAACTGCTGAAACTTGTTCCAGCATCCCATTTCGAGAAATGGTTTTAGCTACTGTAGGGCCTGAGTTTGTGGTTCCTGGGCCATTTGAAGAACCTCCAAATATAGAAGCACAAAAGTTCTATAACATGCTGTAAGTTGCTAATATGCCAATATCTGAAGTTCGAGCCACTCGCAACTTTCACTTATCTCTCAGATGTTAAATATCAAGTCCAAAAATAATATATCCAAGAGATGTTTCACCCAAGTGGTTTAGCTCATGAAGAAGGTTATCCTAGGCTCCAATAAAATACCTAATGATTTTTATAAGTTTAAGAAATTAGTATCTGGTCTTGGTTTACTTGTTCAGAAAATAAATGTATGCACGAGTGGGTGTATATTGTATTGCAAAGATGATCTTACCCATAAAGAATGTAAGTTCTGCAATTATCTACAGTACATGCAAAGGAGGATCTGGGGAGTAGCAGATAGAAGGAGATAACCGTTAAAAAGAGGTATTATTTTCCAATAACACCTCAATTGCAATGGCTGTATACTTCTGAAATGACTGCATCACACATGAGATGGCATGCGAAGAGTAATGAAGAGGATAGATACATGAGTCATCCTCGTGATGGCGAGGCCTGGAAATAGTTTGATAAGAGTTACCTTGAATTTTTAAAGGAGGTGCAAAATGTAAGGCTTGGAATATGCACAGATGGGTTTGCTCCATTTGGGATGCTTGGAAAACAATATTCATGCTGGCCAGTTATACTTACTCCATATAATCTTCCCCCGTGGATGTGCATGAAGGATCCAGTAATACTTTAGACTGTCATTATTCCGGGTCCAAAAAACCCTAAACACAAAGTTAATATTTATCTACAACCATTGATAGATGAATTGCGTAAGTTATATTTGATGGTATCCCCACATATGACATATCTAAGAAACAAAATTTTCAGCTACGAGCTACGCTTCTGTGGACAATGATTTTTCAGCTTATGGAATATTAAGTGGGTGAAGCACTCTAGGTAGAGTTGCATGTCCATACTACATGAAGCATACCAAGTCTTTTTAGTTGCAGTTCGGGGGTAAAACTTCTTGGTTCGATTGTCATCACCGCTTTTTACCATTGGATAATCCATTTAGGAGGGATACACGATCATTTAGAAAGGACAAAGGCTAAGAAACCTTATCGCTGACGTCACGTCTAACAGGGGACCAAGTGTGGAAAAGAGTGTGTCATTTTCCAAGAATAATAGATTCAGGATGCAAATTAGGGCGGAGCGATGGTAGAGGTGTAAATCATAATTGGGTGAAAATGAGCATTTTTTTTAGGACTTACCTTACTGGCGCACTCTACTAATGCCCCATAACATAGATATCATGCATAATGAAAAAAAAAATATTTTTGATAATGTTTTTAATACTGCTATGGATGTGAAGGGAAAAACAAAAGATAAATCAAAGGCACGGCATGATCTTGAGACGTATTGCTATAGGCCCGACCTAAAAGTTTATAGAGCAGGTGAATGAAGAGTGTCCGTACCAAAAACATGTTATTCATTGAGTGCAAAGGCTAAGCACTTTCTGCTTGAATGGGTGAAGGAGCTGCAACTTCCAAATGGATATGCTTCAAACTTATCAAGTTGTGTTGATTTGAAAGAGTTTAAGATGTCTAATATGAAAAGTCATGATTGCCATGTGTTTATGGAATGATTACTTCTAATTACTTTAAAAGATTTTCTTCCTATCAATGTTTAGAACGTGTTGATGGAATTAAGTCTATTTTATAGGGATTTGTGCTCACCTAAATTATCAGTGGCTCACATGAAGAAATTAGAGAATAAAATTTCTATGCTCATATGTAAACTAGAAAAAATATTTCCCCCTGGTTGCTTCGATGTGATGGAGCATCTAGTGGTTCACTTGGCTTATGAAGCTCTTGTTTGTGGTCCAGCTTAATACAGATGAATGTATCCCTTTGAAAGGTACATAGGCATATAATATGCTAGTTATTGACGTTGTAGTACATGTCCAGTAATATGGTCTGCAAAATTGTGATAAAATTTGCCACGTTTCAAAATAACATATTCTTGCATTGTTTAAAGATCAAAGTGAAAAATAAGGTGAGGGTAGAATGATCAATTTGTAATGCATACCTAGTCGAAGAAGTATCAATGTTCTTTTCCTACTACTTTAAGCCACAAGTTCAAACAAGATATACACAAGTGGCACGTAATGCAGAGGAAATAACTGAGCACGTGCATGAACAATCTTTGCTCTTAATATGCAATGTTACAAGAAGGCATTTGGGATGAAGCAAACTCAATTCCTGACATCTAAGGAATTTTGTGCTTCCACAAATTACATTTTGATGAACTGCGATAAGTTTCAACCATATATTAGGATTTTTTTTTTTTTTTTTTGCAATGTTACGCTCCTATCACATAGGTGTTACAGAGTTGGAAGTTGAGAGAAGGATCAAGAATGTATTTACTAGATGGTTTAAAAATTATGTAAGTTCTTAAAGGTTTTGATTGTCAGTTACTATGATTTTATTAAGAACTTACAAAATACAACTTTCTTGTAGGTGAGTGACCCAGCCAATAGAGTGACAAACAAATGTTTGCAATACCTTTTGTGGGGACTGTCGAGAGAGGTGAAATCATTTCAAGGATATGTAATTAATGGTTTTTTCACATGAGAACATAGAAAAAGTGTTAACCACGGAGTTTGTGTTAAAGGCATTAAGAATGAGCATGGCAGTGTTGATTATTATGGTTCTTAGCGAAGGTTCTTGAACTTCAATTTCCTGGTCCACCAATCCAGAAAGTTGTGTTTTTTATGTGTGATTGGTTTGACCATACACCAAATCGGGGATTGAGGGTACATCTTCAATATAAGTTACTTGATATTAATCATAAAAGGCGTTACCCAAAATATGACCCTTTTGTACTGGCCCAGCAAGCACATCAAGTACACTTTGCTACATATCCTTCCAAAAAGACAGAAATCTGAATGGATGGCTGTCTACAAAACTAAAGCACACCAAGTGTTTGATGCAGCTATTGTTGATAGGGCTTATCAAGAAGAAGTTGATGGACAATACTATATTTTTTGTGGTCGATTTTAGGCCCCTAACATACGTGGAAGGCATAAATGAGATGTTGGATGTCTGGGAAGAGATATTAGATTGGGATTGAGACTTGCACGAGGATGAGGATGATGACGAGGGTAATTGGGAGATAGATTCCAAGACAGAAGTTGATTCGGAGGAGTACAGTTCAAATAACAACACAAGAGAATAGTATAGACTAAAAACTTGGTATTTTTTTTAACGTGTTTTTGTCATCTTATTTACTTATTATACTCTAGAGAACAAGCTATGAACTTTTTTAACTTTTTAAATGTTAGAATATTTTAACAATTTCTTTACAGCGAAATACAAAATTGAAACAATTTTCTTCTTCTACCTAGATATGTCTTCTAGAGATCAGCTGCCTACTAATGGCTTACAACATACTCAGTCACAAGACTAAACACCCGCACCCACACATGCTCCTCAGATATCACCTGCCGAGTAGGACAGAGAGTCCTCTGCACTTCCATCGTCCTCAACATAGCATAATCCTAGATCACAAGCATAGGATCCCCGACCATTGATTATACCACGAGGGGATAGGTATTTTCATAGTCTTATGGTGCTCCTCAGATATTAAATGAGTCCAATTGCTACTAACTATTTTGCATTACTTTTGAAGATTTGTTGGTTCAGACAGATGTGTACGCGAGATCATATCTATTTTCCAGAGGTACTTTGATGCGCCTTACACGACATATGCTGATGTCCCGATGAGCGTAAAGAATGTTTGGTTTGGTGAGTTTGAGGGAAGTTACTAAGTATTATATAAATTATTCTACATTACTTTTTTTCCTTTCATATATATATATATATAACCACTTTTTTTGAACTAACAACTTAGATATATGTATTAAATTTTTTTTTTTTTTGTAGAAACCATTTCATAGGGCCGATGAGCATAGTGCTAAGTTTCGGTCCACCTGGGAGTATAAGTGTCGAACCAGCTTTTTCGACACCTTCTCGAGGATGCAGAGGACGACCCCAGCTGGCCAGCCTCCTTTCTGCAATGATTCTCAGCACTGGGAGGCGATGCAGCAACACTAGGCCACATAGGAGTTTCAACGAGTTTCCTTCACTGCTCGGAGGAATAGGGGTCAGGGCACCTCCACTCATACTGAAGGCTTAGTGTCATTTATAGTTCATGAGGAGCGTATGATAAATTACATCGATTATTTACACATTTTGAAATTTTACATCTCACAATTATTTTTTCGTGACACTATTCTTATGAATTAAAGTTTTAATTGCAGTGGTAGCAGATGGGCGATGACTTCAGCGCATCGAGTGGTACAAGAGGCTGCACACATTTCAGAGTGGGGAGAGATAGGGATAGCATGTCAGTGAGCACTTTTGCAAGATATTGGTAATTATTAATAATTTTAGGTACTTTAAATTACTTTTTGATAATTTACATTTTACTAAATAAAATACTATTGATTGAATTTCAGGAGGACGTTATGGCTAAGAGGGAGCGTCTTACTTAGGCATCTTCCTCCTTATCTACTAGTGTTACGTTTTTAGTCGTCCATGACGATATGTCACTATTTCTCAAAGGGGCAGGTGGGTACAATCGATGACACGTGTTTTGACTAGGTTCCGAGGCTTCACGAGTTAAACAATAGCTCGACCAGGGTTACTTGCCATCTACACCCTCTACACTTGTTGACATAGAGGATATAGTAAGAAGGAGGGGTTGAAGAGAGGGTGCATGCTCTGAAAAATGAGTTGAAGAAGGATTTCGACAAGAAGATGGATCATATACAACGTCACTTCGATGGACTTATGAGCATGATGTCACAAAATTTTGGGATAATGCTTCCACCATTTTCGCTGATTCAGGAAGATGATAATGCGGATGAGATAGGAAGCAACTTTATTTCGCCACCAGATCCACATCCTTCGAGGCATTCTAGTCCTCCTTTTTCTCTCCTACCTCTATCAGCTGGTGCCACTGCTCCCGTAGTGTAGGATTTTATTAAAGACGTTATCTTCTATATTACATTTACTTCATATTATACATTTATGTTGAATAAATGTATTTTCTATTATTAAGATGATTATTTATTTTTTACAGTTTAGTAAGAATAGTTTACATTTTATTGTGATGGAGCATTTGTGTGGTATATATTGTTTGATATATGATATAGGGGGTTCAAGATAAATAAAAAATGGGTTTTGAAATATGGAAAAACATTAGCAATAGTTTAGCTACACCAATAATTAGCGACGCCATCCCTACGACAATAAATCTTTTATTTTAACCGTTTATAACCATCGCTAAACCATAGCAACTTAGCTAGAGTTCAAGCCGTCGCTACACTGTGTCTACACATGCGAGGGCATAGAGATGGCTTGATATTGTCAACATTATAGAATTTAGAATTAATCCATCACTAAATATTGCCAATACGGCGACGGTTCAGGGATGGTGATAAATAAACCGTCGGCAAACCATTGCAACTTTAGCGACGGTTTGCCGACAGTGTAAATAAATCTATAATTAATGGGAATTTGAAATTCTTTTTCACCGTTGTTATTCCATCTCTGATATGAACATTGATCGATTGCTGGTCTGGCGATGTCCCGTCACAAAGCTGTCGCTACTTCCGGTGGCTTTTCCATCCCATTGCAAATATTTTATTTAGCTATTGGGATTTTAGCTACCGCTATGACTGCCATTAGATTATCACTAAGATTAGTTGACAACGACGTAGCGATGGGAATAGCCAAAATTAAGATTCTAAACTATAAATAGTGTGAGATAAATTAATGACATGAGTCATTGTATGCAATACTAAAAGGAATTTGGTAACTTAGCCTCTAAAATCAAACATCTAACTCTCTCAACCAAAGTAATGTTCTTCTTTTCTGCCAAACCATTCAACTGAGGGATTTTAGGAGGAGTCTTCTGATGTCTAATATCCTGTTGCATGCAGTACCCATCAAACGGTCCACTATACTCACCACTATTATCTGATCAGATGCACTTAATCTTCTTTCTAGTCTCTTGTTCAATAGAAGATTGAAAACTGATTAAACTTATCTAAGACCCGATCTTTAGTTCTCAAGGCATAAACTCATAGTTTCCTTGAATGATCATCAATAAAAGTCACGAAATAAGATGCACTACTAATTGACTATACCTTCAATAGACCACAAACATCAGAATGAATCAACTCCAACATCTTAGATTTTCTTGAAGGAGGATTAGTCTTAAATAACACCCTATTTTGCTTCCCTAGTAGACAATAAGTACAATTTTCTAGATTTGTTGTACTAACTCCTGAAATTGTATTATTTCTGATTAAACGGTTAAGTCCTTTCTCACAATATGCATGTTTACTGCCTACTTCATTGATGTTGTTCATCTCTTCCTATGGTGTGTGAAATTGTGATTCTATTTTGGTAGTGTGTGACCTATTTTTCATGTGGTTGATTATTTTTCATCTCCATTGTCTAGATAGGTAGTACTAATTATATCATATAGTGTTCCCCAAAATTTTTGCCTTTATGCTAAAGAAAAAACGTACCACATTGCATCTTCATTGAGTATACCAGAAAAGGACATGAACACACCAATCTAACAAGAACACAAGCCTCGAGCATATGGAATATTAACATATAGAAATTTACTACATGAACATGCCTAAAAAACACACAAACATCTTACACAACCACTTGAACATAATCCCTAAGCATATGTCAACATCCACTGGTTAATTCTTCAACATGCCACAAAAGTTGGCATATCAACATACGTACTAGTAGAATTAACATTTGTCCTCCAGAGAGTAGTACCTCTTCAACACTCATTCCCTCTGCAGGATCATAAACTGCTAGATCTAGTTTGCTCATGACAAGGAAGATCTAGTTCAATCACTCTTCGAGAGAAAACAAGCTTTACAAAATGTTTGTAACAGAGGAAAAGTGATAATTAGCATCATATTAAGCACTGTAACTCAAAAGTACCATACGAATGAACTCCACACACAACCACATTGATGTTGGTAAACGAGCTCATTAACATAATCAAATATTACTTGACATATTATTCGATTGAAATCAAGATAGTTGCCTTCGTAACAAAAAATAGACTAATATGCACAAGCTGAATTGCCTTATAAAAAAACATTTGATTTGCTACCAAAAATAAATGAATAGATAACGATGGAAGTTGCAAATTTTTTATCCTTTCGGGTGACATGCACTGCAATCACAAGAATGTTAACATTGTATTGATAAGAGCATGCATAATGTCACGAAATTGGTGTACAAAACCGAGCAAATACCAATGTAACGCTGTGCAAAGTCCTGCTTAGCATAAATAGCCAAGGTTTTACTACTCTTTGATATATATATATATATATATATATATATATATATATATATAGCTACAACTCTTCGACGTTGTCTGTTAAAAAAGGACCACTTAGCTGTACAAAATAGGGAACAGAGAGGTGTGGTGTTTGTACAGGATATCAAAATATATTAGGGCATATCATAACAACGGACTTTAAGGAATAAACAAAATTAAGAAAAAAAATTCAAGATGCAGAACAAACCATTTCCATGAATGGAAAATCCGATACAGTTACTGTTGGGATATAGATGTCACATTGTTTGATGATGTTCTCTATACAAACAAAAAATAAAATCACCTAAGCATATATGTGAATATTAATCTAATTTTACTTCATTCAATCAAGTAATACTCAAGGATGTTACCCACCGACCGTTGCGATGCATGATTGGCTTCAGTTGCATGGTAATTATTTTCTTCGATACTTTTGTCCATTTATCCAATATGTTGCTGGCCCTGCTGCACCTTCCAATTACACAGGACGTAAACTTTTTCACGTTGTAGTATAAATGAAAAACATATTGCTTTCAAAATAAAGAATTCATCAATTTGCAAAAAAAAATTAGTATAGAACACATACATGCTGCAATATAGATGATTTTATTTGGTAGGCTTTTGGTGGTCTACATTTGTCAAGGAAACTCTTTACTTGTTTTCTTGTTTTGCATGTGTCATGCTTTTTTAAACCTTTTGCAATTGGGAACTGTAATGCTACTGCTCGGGAGGAAGGTTCTCTAGTTGCCATATCATCTTGCCCAATTTCCTATGTTCCTGATGACTTCCCCTTTCCTGTCTCTATATCACACTTATCTCCAATCTTGCGACTCATCTTGGCAGCCATAGAAATGATAGCTTCAGTTGCACTTTCAGACTCGGCAGCTCGGGCAGCTAGACGTATCAACAATGAACCCATCATCTTGTACCTCTCTACAATGCCAAGGTTGGGGTCAACAAATATTGTGCCTCCGTCAACATTCATAACTGAGCCATCTATAGCCTTCCGTGTCCATCACCTATTGATGTATTGATTTGGAATTATTTTTACATTAAAATAATCTAACACTTTCAGAGAATGCAAACATAATTTTCCAACATTCTCGAACAACAAACAACTAGATGTTATGGTTTTCATTAGTATATCAAAGGTAACAATGCGCTCCTTCAATGATCTGTCTAACAATGCATTCAACTGTAGAACTGGGTGTGTTGCTCATTCTATGTATAACTAAGCCTGGGGATTTGTTAAATTAGGCATGAAACTAATTGAACAACGGTGGTGTGTACACCTTCGCTATATAGTTTAGCATGGGAGAGTTTTTCAGTCCCATCAACGGTAATGTTTTTCTACTTTCATACTCAAAGATCACCTCTTTGTATCTATTTAAGGCAACAACATGGCTAAAATGAGTTAAGAATTGGAAAATATGATAATCTAGCTTCAAATAGTCCTTTAAGTCTACATTAAAGCTGTCACTCAGTTGTGTGTTGCACATCCCAACTATCCAGGTTCCCATTAAGTAGCATCGTGCCCACTTTACTCGGATTGCACATAACTTTTGATCCATTCATCTATTTCCAACTCATGGACTACTACGAGTTCATTCCACATCTTAAGAAACTCTGTCTCATCTTTGATATGGAACATACAACTTCAAAACATGTCCCAAAGCAACCATCCCGACCTATAAACATACCCCAAGTGTTTGATGAAATTTCTCCAAATAAGAAAAGTACATAGGCCATAGAAGGTTTGGGGGAGACCTATAGAAATTGCTACTACCATTGTAGGGCCTTGGTCAATAAAGATAGTTTAAGGATGTTTGCCACCTATAGCTTCAATAAATATCATGAAAAGCTAATTAAAAGACTCAATGGTTTCATCGTATAGTAGAGTAGCTCCAAAAACTACCAATTGCTTGAATTGATTAAACCCAACAAATACTCCAAGAGGCCAGTATTATTTGTTTATCTTGTATGTGTTGGGTATCTCAGGCTCGTATCCTATACGGCGCAGCGGAAAATAAAACGAGATACCCTCCCAGGACCCATCTATGTGTGGAAAACAAGACATAATGAGGGTAAAAGTAACAACTTTTACCTTTGTGTGATCGTCCGAAGAACAAAAATTTCTTCTTTAAGTTGAGGCACGATCCAGCAATCCTCAATATCAACCTCCACGTGAGTTGAACGTCTAACCACTATAATCATAGTGTGTGATTATCTCTAATAGTAATCCATACAGAGGAATACTTAAGCACCAAAATTTATGTGCTTGCAGAAAAAGATGGCGACTAGGTTTTCTTTCAAGAAGAAAACAAGAGAGAGAGAGAGAGAGAGAACAAGAGGCTGATTTCGTGTATCTTTCTCTAGGGTTTTTGTGTCCAATTTCAACTTAGGTTTTTCGTGTGTATCTTCTTCAATATACACAAAATTCCCTTACCAAAAACAAGGGATTCTAATCCCATTAGAATTTCCTAATTGTAATTGGGAACATCAAGCTATCATAATTACAATTTGGATCATAAATTATAACTAATTATAATTTGTTCACAACAACTTCTCTTTCTCACAATTAACCCTACTATGTTATCAAATAACATCTTGAGTATATAATCCTCTATTGTGTGTAACCTATTAGGTTTCCCAGTCAATTGGTAGCGAACAAGAATTAATCCAAACGTCTTTGAGATTAATAATCCATAATTAATTATAATTAATCATATTAATTCTAATAAGGATTGGTTTATTAATTCATCAATTAATAAACCCACATTCCCAGATCATAAGTAGTATCTAGCAATACACCATGACCACCCAAGAGTCCAGAAAGTCAAGTGGCCTGACATGAACCCTTCAATAACAAACTTCAGTACAATCAACTCCTTTCACCATACAATATCTCATTCGGTTTGGAGTACGGAATTAGTGCCAACTCCCTGCAAAATTAATTCTGGCCCGAATACAATAGTACTTGTACCAGGAACCCACTACTCTAGATGTGTATCAATTGGAACTGTTTCCAATACACAATTACCGTGGCCAAGGACTTTCGAGTAGTAATTCCTACAAGTGGCCGTGAGATATTCGCCCCTACTATTATGAGTGGTGAATCCTTTATTGACCCTCTTAACTACTTTCGTTTACCTCACCATGTACCCAATATCCATCCCATAGGCGGCCCTCGATCGAGCTCCGGAGATTGGAATCAAAGTACAAGGCTCAGCAAACAAAGTACCTTGGAGATCTCAAGTCAAAGGATACTTGCACGTTTGCTATATTGAGATTATATCACTGACACTAAATAGTTATCCATGTGATTATCTCAAAGCTAGGTCATCCAATGAACTTGTTCCATTAACAAGCATCCATGTGTTAACTTTGAGTATTTCAATACTCACGGTTATAAGAACCACCGCCTGATCAAATTAGGAAGTCTAACACATGCTAGTCTTAACGCATTAATGATGTCCTATATCATTAATACTATGACTAGGGACTATTTAAGTACTAACACCATCCAATGTAGTAGGAATCTAATATCATGGTCTCTAATATAATTTCCTTAACACAATGTTGTACTAGGGACTTTATTGAACAATTATATTACTTAAAGTAAACAAAAGAAACTGTAAGATAAATAATAATATTATTAAAATAAAATGTGTTATATACAATGTACAAGTAATTGCCTCTAGGGCACAACCCCGATCCGAGTCATGTACTCAATGAGGAACCATTGGAATTGCAACCAAATTTGAGTTATATGGAGAGACCCGTCAAGATCTTGGAGCGGAGTATTAAGACACTTCGAAATAAGCAGATACCCATGGTGAAGATACTTTGGGATCATCATGGAGCACAAGATGCAACGTGGGAAACGGAGGAATGGTTAAGACGGAAGTATCCGGATATGCTCAAAGGGTATAAAATCTAAATTTCGGGACGAAATTCTCTTAAGGGGGAGGGGATGTAATACCCCACCCAAAACCACCTTTGACTATGGGAAAAAGTCATACATTGCATAGCATTTTGCATTTTATGTGGTAGCTTAGAATTATTTTATTTGCATGGATGCATGTGAATTTTTCCGTTGCTCTTGCATTTGAATTTATTGATGTGAAATAGTTGTGTTGTTAAAGATTTGGATAAGGGAGGTTTGGTCGAAGATTTGGAAGGATGAGTATTGGGGGGTGGTGAGAACTGATTATAGAAAAAAATAGTATTGGAGTTGTTTTGGAATAACGGGGAGGTTGGTGATTTCCTTTGGTGACCCGAGTTCGAATCCTACCTTTTGTGAAGTTAGTTTCTCTTCTTGAAAATTCCTTTCCTTAGAGTTTCCATGTCTTGACCGAAAAAGATCTTGCAAACCTAGAGAAATTTTAGTGTCATTATTCCAAGGAAATAAGTCTTTATATTTATTTCCTAAATTTAAGGACCTTGATGTGAATAAAGTTCACTTTTAATTTTCAGCTTTTATTCCTTAGGATTTTCGAAAAACCCCTAGCTAATAATTAAAATTTCAGCTTGAATTTAGCTAGATAGATCTTGCCATGGATAGTTAGAATTAATGAATCATTCTTCTAGTAGGAAACCTTGTTGATTTTAACCCTAGAACCTAAGCTAAAAATCTGGAAAAAATTTCCAGCAAGAGCCGCCACTTCTTAGAGGAATTTTAGCTCAACTTAAACTCTTCCAAAGCTAGGAAATCTTATCCTAAATCCTTTAGCAAATCAGATTTTTATTGCACTCCTAATTCGACTAGGATTTTCTTCCTAAACCGAGTAGAATTTCAGCAGCTTTGTGTTAACACAAGTTGTCCGAAATTCCAGCACCTTTAAGTACAATCCAACCCTTCAAACCCTAGCTCAAATCTCCTAAAACATCTTCCATCAATTCAGATTATCTTTGCTATGCAAAACCAGATTTTACTCACACAAATTCCAGAATTTTGGCCAACTAGAAAACCAGAATTTTCGACAGCTTTGTATAGAAAATTTCAGCCAGTCTTGTACTCCTATTCCAATCGAAATTCTGCACACAAACACAAAGAAAAACCCCAGCTGATCAAGCTATTTTTCAGTACCTAAAACCCTCATTTTTTCTCTGGAAATTTCGGCAGAACCACAGCTAAAACAGTCCAGAAATTTTTCCTCTCTTGTTCAGCAATTTCGCACAGCAAAACTACTGCACGCGCACAGAAATTTCAGCCCTAAAAACCTTCGCAAACTCTTCTTTGTTTGGCCCAAAATTCTGAACACAATCAGCCCTTCTCTTGAGCAATAGGTCGGCCAGCACAAGGGAGCAAAATTGCAGAATATTTTCTCCCTTAAACCCTCTCAAAGTCGGCAGCAAGAATGCACTCATGAGCTGCAATTTTCGGCCTTGCTGTCCAAGAAACCTAAAGCCATTAGGAGTCTTTCTAAACATCACCATCTAATCATAAACCATTCTTCTCTAACTCTAAATCATAGAAGCCGTCTATCCTCTCCATTCTACACAAAAATTCCAGCAAGAACTCCACAGCAAATTTTCGAAAACCTCAAGAACAACTCCTAGCAAAAACCGATCACCCTCCAAGGTAAGCAAAAGCCATCTCAACTTCTTGATTCCTTTCTTCCATCAATTCTCTTCCTTTTCTTCTTTGGAATCACGCCATCTCAAGGCTGATTTCATCTCTTTATGCATTCTCGGTCATAAGGAAGGAAAAATGAGGCAACTTTTCTCTTCTAATCCAACGAACTCGGGACAATCACCATAGGAGCATCGGGATCTTGCTACCCGGTTGTTGTAAGGTATGGAAATACTTACCTTTAATGCCAGAATTAAGGTTTAAGGTAGTAGATGATGTTTATTACCTTGTTGAATATATGGTCATAGTATATGTCTTAGGGGATTGTGAATTGTTATGTAAATAAATGAGTTTGGCACATGTTCGAATTAGTTAAAGCCCTGATCATGATATTATATGGTTTAGATCAGGAAAATAATTGAGGAAAGCAAGCTGTGAATTTATCTCGTTAATCTGAGGCATATCAAGTAAGTCTTTGAATAAACTCTTTTGTTAAATGTTGTGATGGTAAGTCATTGCATAAACTCTTTTGTTAAATGTTGTGATGGAAAGTCTATATTGTGAAGCTTTATAAAGCTATTGTTGAACGATTAATTATTTTTATTTCGTTTTGCTCCAAGTTGAACCTGATGTAATAAGAGTATTTCTTTCTTATCTAAGTTGAATCTCTTGGAGGTTGCCTTTGTATTTTATACCTCGTTTTAAAGACCCTTTGTCCTATGGGACGGGGCGACATCCCCGCCCTTTTAGGGTATGTAGTCGTGGGGTGTTACAAGTGGTATCAGAGAACATGGTTTTGGCAATTACTTGACTTATGGGGTTCTATTTTTTTAAGTATTTTGATCTGGTGCTAATTTTTATCTTTTGTTTATAGGATGGTCAAAAGAGTTGTATCGACTGTCAGAGACTGGCCCGCTGGCTGCGGGAATCCACCTACCCCACTACTTGTATCTGATCCACCCGCGTCCGATTCAGAGAGAGAGCGTGAGTCGTCAGTGCTAGACGACCCGATGGTTGAGGCGAAGATAGAGGTCGAGGAGAGCTTAGGGGAAGATGAGGGAGATAAGGAGATGACTGAGTTGAGTGAGGGAGAGGTAGATGAGCTTGGGAATGAGGGAGACGATGAGAACGAGGGAGAGATGGATGGGGTAGAAGGAAAGGATGAGGAGGTAATGGAGGTTCCCCGGACCCCGCAGATAGGGGAAGTTTATAGGACCCCTGCTTGCCATAACCCTAAAGGGTCCAGTGGTGAGGGATATACGCCGAGAGATGGGGTTGCCCCAGGAAAGAGAGACCTTAGGCAGTCAGTTCTAGGAGGGGTAGATAAGGGGAAGAGGAAGTTGGAAGAGAGACCTAAGGGATGTGGACTCCGATATGGACTGGGCATAGATGCCATGCTAAGAAAAGAGGGGTTGTTTGACCCAGTTGATTCAGGGAATGAGAGGCCTGCGCCTAAGGATGCGGTGAGATTAGCATTGGATGAGCTCTATGAGACGGCCATGAGAGCCAAGAGAGGCCGAGAGGGTGAATCAGGGCAGCCAAGTGGGAGTGTTGGTTTCGCAAGGGACTACATAGGGAGACCCGATAGCTCTGTGGGGTGGCTTGTGGAACCGGCCTCTGACGACTCCGATGATTCTGTTGAAACTAGGGAGAGTCGAATATAGAAGACCAGCTACTTTTACTTTTCTTTCTTTGGGATTTGCATACCTTTGTTTATTTATTTCTTTTAAGGGAGCATGTTGCTCATAGGGCTTATTTATCATTTTAAATAAAAAGGGTATCGTATAAGATAACCCCTTCTTTTCTGCAAAGAATGGTTTATATGACAAGCATGAGTTTCGTTTATTACTTGATTTACCCTTGCACGATATTATCACATTCTCTTTTAGATAAGTACATTGCTATCAACTGATCATGCATCTAAGCATATTCTTTTCCACTTGGTAACTAACTGACCCTGAGTGAATGTGATTAAGATGGCACCAAGACGCAGAATAGTTGTGCATAGCAGAACGGTGCAGGAGAGTGCATCTTCCACCCCAGAATTTGAGCAGATGCATCGTTCCACCCCCGACGTGGAAGAGCACCTACCACGTGAGCAGGAATTGGCTTCGGAGAGGTCACGAGATGTGACCATGGGTCAGGCTTTCAACAAGATGGCCTCAATCCTACAGAATCTGACAGAAAGAGTAGATAAGGTGGCCAGGAAACCACCGCGGGGAGAGGAAGAAGCCCTAGAGCGTTTCCTGATGTTCTAGCCTCCTACATTCCAGGGAGAGGTGGAACAGGACGAGAAAGTCGAGCAGTGGATTGAGCAAATGGAGGACATCTTCGCTACTTTGCAGTACTCGGAAGAGAGGATGGTGAAGTTTGCTTCTTTTTGGCCGAGGGACTGTCTCGAGCATGGTGGCAGCGGGTACGGAGTGATTGGGATAGAGAGGAGTAGGAATAGATGTGGGACGACTTTACGAAAGCTTTCCGGGCTGAGTACATTCCTCGATGGGTGGCTGAGAAGAGGGAGGACGAATTCTACACCCTCAGGCAGAGAGGCATGACCGTGGCCCAATATGCAGCCCGATTCATGAAGTTGTCCAAGTACTGCAAGTGCTTGGTAGATACGGAGCAGAAGTGCACCCGGCAATTCGTGAGGAAGGCATTGGCTCCATCACTGCCTACATCGTACATCGCCGCCGTGGACGCAGCTTCCTGGACGAAAAATGATGATCGGCATCGATCGGTGAGTAGACCCTTCCAACCGTATCGTCCACCTATGAGGCCTTCAAGCAACAAGCGACCCGCGCCCTCTATGCCTTGGGGAAATCGGGGAAAGCAGCCTCGAGTGCTCGTAGCAGGACCGATGCAAGGCAGCCTGAATTGTCGACTGTGTGGGAAGCGAGGCCACATCGAAAGAAACTGCTGGGGTAATGGGGGTGTAAGGAGGTGCTTCAATTGCGGAGACCCGGGACACCTGGGAAACGTCTGCCCCAAACCCTTAAGGATTGAGCAGACCGCGCCGGCCCAACCAATGGGATGAAATAGAGGTGCCGCTGTTGGACCAGCCGGAACAGGAGGCCAGAAACCTCAGGTGAAGGCTAATGTTTTTGCCCTAAACCGAGAGGAAGTCGGAGCGGACGCCGCCGTGATTGAAGGTAACCTTTCTATCCAAGGTTGTCTTGTTATTGTTCTGATAGATCCAGGATCCACACACTCTTATGTAAGTAAAGTATGTGTATCACATCTGGGTTAGGAAGGAAAGGAGCTATCTTATACCCTAATAGTTAGTTCCCCCTTGGGAAAGGTGGTAGAAGCAGGCAAGAAAATGGGAAGTTGTGGAGTTGAGGTAGGGAAGGAGATTCTGGAGGCCAACCTTATAATTCTGCCCATGGATGATTATGACTTGATCTTGGGCATGGACTAGTTGTCGAAACACGGAGCTCGTGTGGACAGCAAGATCAAGACGGTGCAGTTTGTGAGACCTAGACAGGATGTAATTGAATTCAACGGCAAGCGAACGAAGGAACCGAAATTTCTTATTACTGGTGCTAAAGCTTGGAAGTTACTCAAGAAAGGATGTACGGGATATTTGGCGTACCTCCTGAACAAACCTAAGGACCAGTGTGCCTTGGAAAGTATGGAGGTAGTAAAAGACTTTTCGGATGTTTTCCCTGCTGAGCTCACTTCCCTACCCCCTAAGCGGGAAGTTGAGTTCACCGTAGATCTGATTCCCGGAGCGACACAGGTGTCAAGAATCCCTTACCGAATGGCACCGACGGAGCTGAAGGAGTTAAAGGAGCAATTGGAGGAATTGGTAAGGCAAGGTTACATCTGGCCGAGTACATCTCTGTGGGGAGCCCCAGTGTTGTTTGTTAAGAAGTAAGACGAAACCTTGAGGCTATGCATTGACTATCGGGGATTGAACAATCTAACGATAAAAAAATAAGTACCCTCTACCCTTGATCGATGAGTTGTTTGATCAACTGCAAGGCGCCGCTTGCTTTTCGAAGTTGGACCTACGGCAAGGATACTACCAGGTGAGGATCAAAGAAGAAGACATTCCTAAGACTACATTCAACACGCGGTATAGCCACTACGAATTTGTAGTAATGCCGTTCAGTGTAACCAACGCACCGGCAGTATTCATGGATTTGATGCATCGCATTTTCCAACCATACATGGACAAGTTCGTGGTTAGATTCATCGATGACATTTTAATCTACTCCAAAAATCTGGAGGACCACGCGGAGCACTTAAGATTGGTCTTAGAGAAGCTGAGGGAATTCAAGTTTTACGCCAAGTTCAGTGAGTGTGAGTTTTGGCTGAGCTCGGTGTCTTTCCTTGGTCACGTGATATCTAAAGAGGGGATCAAAGTGGACCCTGCCAAGGTGGAAGCCGTAGCTAACTAGAAACAACCGGAGAACATTACCGAGATACGAAGTTTCCTTGGGTTAGCCGAGTACTATCGGCATTTCATTAAAAATTTCTCTACTCTGGCTTCTCCAATGACGCGACTATTAAAGAAGGATGTCACTTTTGCTTGGAGTAAGAAGTGCAAAAAGAGCTTCCAAGAACTTAAGAGGAGGTTGATTACAGCACCCGTGCTGAGTCTGCCTGAGGCTGATAAGCCCTATACACTCTATACAGATGCATCCAAGGAAGGACTAGGAGCTGTGCTATTGCAAGAAGGGAAAGTCATAGCTTATGCATTTAGGAAGCTAAAGCCGCACGAAGCTAATTATCCCACGCATGACCTGGAGCTAGCAGCTATAGTGTTCGCCTAGAAGAAATGGCGACATTACTTGTACGGTAAGCAATACGAAGTTTTCACTGACCATAAGAGTTTGAAGTACATCTTCACGCAAAAGGACTTGAATCTCCAGTAGCGTAGGTGATTGGAGTTCCTGGAAGAGTATAAGTTCCCTATTAACTATCATCCGGGTAAAGCGAATGTGGTAGCAGACGCTCTAAGTCGGAAGGTGAAAATGGCACACTTGAGAATACAGGAGGTGTCGGCAGTCCAGGATATCCTGGAGAAAGAGGCGCAAGTGCAAGAAAGGAAGATCTGCGTGAGCAACTTAACCCTGAAACCCGATCTGGACCAGGAAATTATATTAGATCAACAGGGCAGTGCAAAATTTCAAACTTTCAAGGAAAAAGAGATCGCGAGAGGAGAAAGCGATTTTCGAACCGATGAGAATGGGGTATTATACTTTCGGGACCGGATTTGTGTACCAGAAAACCAAGACTTAAGGAAAAGGATACTGGACGGAGTGCACAAGAGCAAATATACCATACACCCTGGGGAGGTAAAGATGTACCAAGACTTGAAGAGGAAATATTGGTGGGCTGGAATGAAGAGGGATGTAGTTCAACATGTGTCAAACTGCCTGATGTGCCAGAAGGTTAAAATGGAACACAAGAAGTCTGCAGGGTTACTGCAACCGTTACCGACTCCCGAAGGGAAATGGGAAGAGGTGACCATGGGCTTTGTGACTGGCCTTCCGATGACCAAGTCACACAAAGATGCGATCTGGGTGGTAGTGGACTGATTGAGCAAGACAACGCACTTCATACCAGTAAACGTAAGGGACTCGATGGAAAAGTTGGCTTAGACATATACCCGAGAAATTGTAACGTTGCATGGTGTACCGTCGAGCATTGTGTCGGATAGGGACCCTAGATTCACTTCAAGGTTCTGGGGTAAGTTCCAGGAGTCCTTGGGCACGACCCTGAAATTCAGCACCTCTGCTCATCCACAGACAGACGGTCAATCCAAAAGAGTCATTCAGATACAAGAAGACATGCTCCGAGCATGTATCTTGGACTTTGGAGATAAGTGGATTAAGTCTTTATCACATGCGGAGTTAGCATATAACAACAGCTATCAGACGTCGATCGGAATGGCACCGTACGAAGCATTGTATGTGCGAAAATGCCAAGTACCGATATACTGGGGATGGACAGAAGAGGGGAACGTTAAGAAGACTAGTGAAGTATGCATTCAGGAGATGACGAACAAAGTCAAGGTAATCCGAGAAAGACTAAGAGCAGTGCAAAGCAGACAGAAATGCTATGCAGACTCTAGGAGAAGAGAACTGGATTTCCAAGTAGGTGACTGTGCATTCTTGAAGTTGACTCCTAGTAGAGGAATCCTGAAACATCCGAGAGGAGGGAAGTTGAGTCCTAGGTATTTGGGACCATTCTCGATATTAGAGAAAATTGGACCGGTTGCCTACCGATTGGATCTACCTGATGGTCTAACCGGGATGCATGATGTATTCCATGTCTCTCAGTTAAAGAGGTACAACCCTGATCCGAGTCATGTACTCAATGAGGAACCGTTGGAGTTGCAACCAAATCTGAGTTATGTGGAGAGACCCATCAAGATCTTGGAGCGAAGTATTAAGACGCTTCGAAACAAGCAGATACCCATGATGAAGATACTTTGGGATCATCATGGAGCACAAGATACAACGTGAAAAACAGAGGAATGGTTAAGACGGAAGTATCCGGATATGCTCGAAAGGTATGAAATCTGAATTTCAGGACGAAATTCTCTTAAGGGGGAAGGGATGTAATACCCCGCCCAAAACCACATTTGACTATGGGAAAAAGTCATGCATTGCATAGCATTTTGTATTTTATGTGGTAGCTTAGAATTATTTTATTTGCATGTATGCATGTGAATTTTTCCGTTGCTCTTACATTTGAATTTATTGATGTGAAATAGTTGTGTTGTTAAAGATTTGGATAAGGGAAGTTTGGTCGAAGATTTGGAAGGATGAGTATTGGGGGGTGGTGAGAACTGATTGCAGAAAAAATTAGTATTGGAGTTGTTTTGGAATAGCGGGGAGGTTGGTGATTTCCTTTGGTGACCCGAGTTCGAATCCTACCTTTTGTGAAGTTAGTTTCTCTTCTTGAAAATTCATTTCCTTAGAGTTTCCATGTCTTGACCGAAAAAGATCTTGCAAACCTAGAGAAATTTTAGTGTCATTATTCCAAGGAAATAAGTCTCTATATTTATTTCCTAAATTTAAGGACCTTGATGTGAATAAAGTTCACTTTTAATTTTCAGCTTTTATTCCTTAGGATTTTCGAAAAACCCCTAGCTAATAATAAAAATTTCAGCTTGAATTTAGCTAGATAGATCTTGCCATGGATAGTTGGAATTAATGAATCATTCTTTTAGTAGAAAAACTTGTTGATTTTAACCCTAGAACCTAAGCTAAAAATCTGGAAAAAATTTCCAGCAAGAGCCGCCACTTCTTAGAGGAATTTTAGCTCAACTTAAACTCTTCCAAAGCTAGGAAATCTTATCCTAAATCCTTTAGCAAATCAGATTTTTATTGCAACCCTAATTCGACTAGGATTTTCTTCCTAAACCTAGCAGAATTTCAGCAGCTTTGTGTTAACACAAGCTGTCCGAAATTCCAGCACCTTTAAGTACAATCCAACCCTTCAAACCCTAGGTCAAATCCCCTAAAACTTCTTCCATCAATTCAGATTATCTTTTCTGAGCAAAACCAGATTTTACTCACACAAATTCCAGAATTTCGGCCCGCTAGGAAATCAGAATTTTCGACAGCTTTGTACAGAAAATTTCGGCTAGCCTTGTACTCCTATTCCAACCGAAATTCTGCACACAAACACAAAGAAAAACCCCAGCTGATCAAGCTATTTTTCAGCACCTAAAACCCTCATTTTTTCTCTGCAAATTTCGGCAGAACCACAGCTAAAATAGTCCAGAAATTCTTCCTCTCCTGTTCAGCAATTTCGCACAGCAAAACTACTGTACGCGCACAGAAATTTCAGCCCTAAAAACCTTCACAAACTCTTCTTTGTTTGGCCCAAAATTTTGAACACAATCAGCTCTTCTCTTGAGCAATAGGTCGGTCAGCACAAGGGAGCAAAATTGCAGAACATTTTCTCCCTTAAACCCTCTCAAAGTCGGCAGCAAGAAGGCACTCGTGAGCTGCAATTTTTCGGCCTTGCTGTCCAAAAAACCTAAAGCCATTAGGAGTCTTTCTAAACATCACCATCTAATCCTAAACCATTCTTCTCTAACTCTAAATCATAGAAGCCGTCTATCCTCTCCATTCTACAAAAAAATTCCAGCAAGAACTCCACAGCAAATTTTCGAAAACCTCAAGAACAACACCTAGCAAAAACCGATCACCCTCCAAGGTAAGCAAAAACCATCTCAACTTCTTGATTCCTTTCTTCCATGAATTCTCTTCCTTTTCTTCTTTGGAATCACGCCATCTCAAGGCTGATTTCATCTCTTTATGCATTCTCGGTCATAAGGAAGGAAAAATGAGACAACTTTTCTCTTCTAATCCAACGAACTCGGGACAATCACCATAGGAGCATCGGGATCTTGCTACCCGGTTGTTGTAAGGTACGGAAATACTTACCCTTAATGCCGGAATTAAGGTTTAAGGTAGTAGATGATGTCTATTACCTTGTTGAATATATGGTCATAGTATATGATCTTAGGGCATTGTGAATTGTTATGAAAATAAATGAGTTTGGCACATGTTCGAATTAGTTGAAGCCCTGATCATGATATTATATAGTTTAGATCAGGAGGATAATTGAGGAAAGCAAGCTATGAAATTGTCTCGTTTATTTGAGGCATATCAAGTAAGTCCTTGCATAAACTCTTTTGTTAAATGTTGTGATGGCAAGTCTATGTTGTGAAGCTTTGTAAAGCTATTGTTGAACGATTAATTATTTTTATTTCGTTTTGCTCCAAGTTGAGCCTGATGTAATAAGAGTATTTCTTTATTTATCTAAGTTGAATCTCTTGGAGGTTGCATTTGTATTTTATACCTCGTTTTAAAGACCCCTTGTCTTATGGGACGGGGCGACATCCCCGCCCTTTTAGGGTACGTAGTCGTGGGGTGTTACAAGTGGTATCAGAGAACAAGGTTTAGGCAATTACTTGACTTATGGGGTTCTATTTTTTTAAGTATTTTGTTCTGGTGATAATTTTTATCTTTCATTTATAGGATGGTCAAAAGAGTTGTATCGGCTGTCAAAGACTGGCCCGCTGGCTGCGGGAATCCACCTGCCCCACTACCCGTAGCTGATCCACCCACGTCCGATTCAGAGAGAGAGCGTGAGCCGTCAGTGCTTGACGACCCGGTGGTTGAGGCGGAGATAGAGGTCGAGGAGAACTTTGGGCTTCATAGGAGCCTTCTTCTTCTTTTTTTGAACTTTCTTCTTAGAAGAGGAAGATTCTACCATTAAAATCGCATTGGAATCCCTCTTCATGGAGGACTCCGCAGTTTTGAGAAGATTGATCAACTCAAGGATAGTGGACTGAATCTTATTCATCTGATAGTTAATCACAAATTGTGAGAAACTATTAGGCAAAGACTGAAGAATTAAGTCAACACTTAAGTCATGGTCCATTGTAAACCCGAGAGATCCAAGCTTCTCTATCAAGTCCAGCATCTTCAGCCCATGAGTGGCCACAGAAGGACCCTCTTCCATTTTACAATGAAATAGTTGCTTTAAGATCTCATAACTCTCAGTTCTGGCTTGGGCATCAAACAGCTCTCGAAAATGTAAAATGATCGATTGAGCATCCATATGCTCGTGCTGTTTCTGCAACTCAGGAGTCATGGATGCCAGCATAATACATGATGCTGTATCGCTATCCTCCTTGTGACTCTTGTGGACAGCATGCTCAATCAGCATGAGCATCTTGGGCTGGTGGTGGTAGAATAGGAGCATCTAGCACGTAGATCAACTTTTTCGATTTGAGAACTATTCTCAAATTTCTATACCAGTCGAGATAGTTTGATTCGGTTAACTTGTTGGTTTCCAAAATGCTACGTAAGTTCAAGTTCGTTGACACGATGCAAGTGACCTAGATGTAAAGATAGAGAGCATTAGCTACTTGTATATGCACATGACATGCAAATAATTAGGACTTTAATTACATGCATTTTTACTCTACTATTTTACTCAAACCAATAGCCCCCACTACTGATTCAGGAAAGCCCGTTGGAAGCTTTCCTAGTGGACCGGTATCCAAATTCCTCAAGAATAACCTTGGGTTTGCCCAACAAGCCACCCTTGAGTTCATTGGTAGGTATCCAATACTAATTACATCGTATGTAACTACCAGATCATTGGGTGATTAACAGCTTTTAATCTTAAAGCCTTTTGGGCTACCCCAACTTTTCCTCTAAATTTCTTTATGCTTGAGTTTACCCAACTGGGCTAAAGAATTTAGTTAAACCCGACCCATTAATTAAGAATTTAATTTCAAAGGAATTTAATTCCATAGCTTGAACATGCCCAATGTCAAGTAGGCTTGAGTTTGCCCAACAACCTGGTCTTGAAAAAGGACTCTCGTTCTTACTATATTAACGGAAGGAATTAGGTTTAATATTAATTGAGGGATTTGTTCCATTTAGTGAATTCGTTGAATGACATGCATAGTAATCAATAATCACATAATTGATAATCATGGTAATAAAGCGATTACGTGGTATGGTTATGGACTTTACCCTAAATTAATTTCTTTAAGCCATAAAAGAAATTAATATAATTAAACCTATGTGTTCATGCATGATTTAAGTAAAAGGTCTTACCTCCTTGCCTTGTTTTGGTTGTCATCTGCAGAATAAAATAATTCTACTCATATCTAACCTATGTAAACTAATTACATAATTTTCAAAAGAGAGAAAACCTCGAGTTACATTCGAGGGGAGTTAGATGAGAAGAGAATTACACAAGAATTCTAGAGAAGGCAGGACACACAGGCCCTATTTCATAAAAACCAAAACTGTAAAATGCATGAACAGATATAATTGGTTTTAGTCTATAACCATCCAACATGCCATTGACTATGCTTAAACAAAATAAACATATATTTTTATCATTCCAAAATCACTATTTTGGAAAGACAAAATATATTTTAAAATCACCATTTTAGAAAGATACACTAATTTTAAATTTTCAAAATCATTATTTTGAAAAACAAAATTGATTATCTCGAAACTAATTTTGAGAAAATGCTTTTGAGTCCCGTCTCTTATCAAATGAGATCTTTCCCTTTCAAAATTCTGTTTCGGAAATTTTTTTTTTAAATAACTGGAAGTCACAAACAAAGCAGAACCAGTGCCGGTTCGGAAGCCGGAGCCGGCGCCGGCTCTGTTCTGGTTTCCAAGAAAAATTTTCTTCCAAAAATGATTTTCGGACATCGCGAACAGAATGGAACCGGCGCCGGCTTGAGGCCGGCGCCGCCTGTGTTCTGCAACAATAGCGGCGATTTTCAAAAGAAATCCAGAAATAATTTCTGGTGCTTTCTTCTTCTGCAAATTTTCAGTGAGAACAATTCTCAGCTGTATTTTCTGTTTTAAAGCTATAAACAACAACCAATTTGTTAGTTTAAACAAAATCAAAATGGAAAATTAAGATGAAACAGAGGGCAACATCCATGTTGCAAGAAAACGTTTTCTGCAGAAATTTTTCAGCACCAAAGAAAGTATCTTTTCGAAATACTTCGTGACTATAACACAATCATATTGTGCTACGGACCCAACTTGAGTGAAAATGATTTTCACAGCAAACAAAGACAAACACGAAAATAGTTTTTCATGCCAAAACAATGTCCGTAGACCACACATAGCATGTCTCTGATACCACTGTTAGGTATCTCAAGCTCATATCCTATACGACGCAGCAGAAAATAAAATGAGAAACCCTCCCAGGACCCATCTATGTGTGGAAAACAAGACATAATGAGGGTAAAAGTAACACCTTTTACCTTTGCACGATCGTCCGAAGAACAAAAATTTCTTCTCTAAATTAAGGCGCGATCCAACAATCCTCATGATCAACCTCCACGTGAGTTGAACGTCTAACCACTATAATCACAGTGTGTGATTATCTCTAATAGTAATCCATACAGAGGAATACTCAAGCACCAAAATTTCTGTGCTTGCAGAAAAAGATGGCGGCTAGGTTTTTCTTTCAAGAAGAAAACGAGAAAGAGAGAGAACAAGAGGTTGATTTCGTGTATCTTGCTCTAGGGTTTTTGTGTCCAATTTCAGCTTAGGTTTTTCGTGTGTATCTTTTTCAATATATACGAAATTCCCTTACCAAATACAGGGGATTCTAATCCCATTAGAATTTCCTAATTGTAATTAGGAACATCAAGTTCTCATAAATATAATTTGGACAATAAATTATAACTAATTATAATTTGTCCACAACAAATTCCCTTTCCCGCAATTAACCCCACTAAATTATCAAATAGCATCTTGAGTATATAATCCTCTATTGTGTGTGACCTATTAGGTTTCCCAGCCAATCGGTAGCGAACATGAATTAATCTAAACGTCTTTGAGATTAATAATCCATAATTAATTAGAATTAATCTTGTTAATTCTAATCAGGATTGGTTTATTAATTCATCAATTACTAAACCCATATTCCCAGATCATGAGCAGTATTTAGCAACACATCATGACCACCCAAGAGTCCAGGAAGTCAAGTGGCTTGACATGAACCCTTCAATAACAACCTTCAGTGCAATCAACTCATTTCACGATACAATATCTCATTCGATTTGGAGTACGAAATTAGTGCCAACTCCCTCCAGAATTAATTCTGGCCCGAATACAATAGTACTTGTACCAGGAACCCATTGCTCTAAATGTGTATCAATTGGAACTGTTTCCAATACACAATTGTCTTGGCCAAGGATTTTCGAGTAGTAATTCCTACAAGTGGCCGTGAGATATTCATCCCTACTATTAGGAGTGGTGAATTCTTTATTGACCCTCTCAACTACTTTCATTTACCTCACCGTGTACCCAATATCCATCCCATAGGCGGCCC
This sequence comes from Voacanga thouarsii, assembly GCA_026120185.1. Classification (NCBI taxonomy): domain Eukaryota; kingdom Viridiplantae; phylum Streptophyta; class Magnoliopsida; order Gentianales; family Apocynaceae; genus Voacanga; species Voacanga thouarsii. The sequence continues at coordinate 823,577 of JANUWF010003372.1, read as the reverse complement.
TCGTTCGAGCTCTGGAGATTGGAATCGAAGTACAAGGCTCAGCAAACAAAGTACCTTGGAGATCTCAAATCTAAGGAAACTTGTACATTTGCTATATTGAGATTATATCACTGACACTAAATAGTTATCCATGTGATTATCTCAAAGCTAGGTCATCCAATGAACTTGTTCTATTAACAAGAATTCATGTGTTAACTTTGAGTATTTCAATACTCACGGTTATGAGAACCACCGCCTGATCAAATCATGAAGTCTAACACATGCTAGTCTTAACGCATTAATGATGTCCTGTCTTATTAATACTATGACTATGGACTATTTAAATACTAACACCATCTAGTGTAATAGGAATCTCATATCATGTTCTCTATCACAATTTCCTTAATACAGTGTTGTACTAGGGACATTATCGAATAGTTATATTACTTAAAGTAAACAAAAGAAACTGTAAGATAAATAATGCCTTTTATTAAAATAAATGTGTCATATACAATGTACAAGTGATTGCCTCTAGGGCACAACACGAACAGTATGTAGTATCAAATGTGACCATGTCCCTGAAGGAGGAGAAATCTACGATCATGTGTGCATCAGCCTAAAAAATATTTGTGATTAGCTCATCACAGTTGAGTTACACTGCATGAAAGAATAAAGGATTCACAAAAGCTTGCTCCTCAAAATATATCAATATTGCCCTAGCCTCCCCATACCGTAAGTTTCTTTGTCTTTTATTACGAAGATATTACTTAAATCTTCCTTAGTACACCCTAAATTTTCTTTACCAATTGCTTGTGCTGACATCAACTCATGGGATTGCTTTAGAGATAACCCTGCAGCTTCAACTATGGTGGCGTCGATGACTTGAGCATTGTTCAACTTCCTCTGCAATGGCATATGGTGAACACATGCTGGAATATGAAGGTCATGGTTATGGCTAGATTCAAACTCTATAACCTTGTATTTTTCCTTCTCTTTATCTAATACAATCACCATTTGAGCAGAACAGCTCGTCTTTGTTTTTGCGTGAGGATGCTTAATTTCTCTTTCGAGTTTATCGATCCTTCCAATCCCTACCTTGCAACCTGCAAACCTCCCGACGTCGATACGCCACTATTGTTCTTGTTCCCATACTCTCTATGTATGACAAATCCGATCCATGCACCATAATAATTGTAAAAGTTGTACGTATCTTCTTCAGAATCAAATAATTATCTGGCTATAGGTTCCAATTAAACGCTCTCATTTGTTCGATCCTCCATTACAAGGAATCTACACTTTTAAAAATAATAATAAATTAATAAATTAAGATACCCCAGCACCATTACAAATAAAAATTAAATTAAATTTTGTAATATGGGCCTGTATAGTACAATTATATATAGGAGAAAAAAGATACACTACTGACTAGATCCAATTTAAATAATTACAAGGATAAGAAAAAAAAAATTGAATATCTTCTAGAATGATACTTGTAAATCTATTTGCAAAAGAAAAGCCTCAATGATTTGTGCACTGTAACAGGTTATCTATGAATGTATAAACATGGAAAGTAATCCAGTGAATGACTTAAGAATGTATTAACATAAAAAGCAATCTCATGAAGATGACCTACAAATGTATTAACATGGAAAACAATCTCATGAATATGACCTAGAAATGTATTAACTTGGATAGTAGTTCCATGATTATGACCTACAAGTGTATTAATATGGAAAGCAAACTCGTAAACATGTCCAATACATTACGTAACTTGTTCTCACAAATAAATGAACATGAATAGTAATCTAAAAACCAAGATTATATTAGAAGTATTTTCTTCACAACATGATCTCTATAACCTTGTTCCTCTTGCAAACACAACGACTGTGATAGGAATATTTTAAAGAAAAAACTTACCTGCAACTCTTCGATGAAAGCTTCAATTTTTTTGGTACAGATGATGGCCTATTTTGCTGCAACAATAGTATGCTCCTCAGATTTCCCAAGAGTTCATTAGTGCTTCTGGTGTTGTGAGAAAAGCCTTCTCTATTTAGAGAAAACTATATAGAAATGAGAGGGTGGAAGCATGCACGCAGGCTTTTGTTTTTGTTTTCTTTGATTTGGGCGGGTCTTTGCAAATTTGGACATTTATAAAATTTCAAAAAAGTACAAGCTAGTGGAGAGTGTGTTATGCTAGCTTAAAGTCGAGCTATTTGCTAAGCTAACTCTGCGGGAAAATGACACCGTTTTGCTTTTAATTTTGGACTTGTGGTGTGGCCTCTCCTATGCCATAGGATCAGGGGACAATTGATCTCATCTGTGAAATGGCCGCACAATTTTCGTACTTGAATTGCGTGGCCCCGAATCTAAATGTGAGATGCTTCATGATTTGCCCACATAAATAGTTGTAGATTTGCACAAAGCCAGAGTTCTATACACTATTCAGGAATTATGGAACACCATAGTAAATGTAAGATGCTTCATGATCTGCTCACATATAGTCATAGTTTGCACAAGCTAAAGTTCTATACATTGTTTAGGAATTGTAGAATGCCAGAGTAATTGGCATTATTATGTACACAGAGAATTGCAGAAGACAAAGCACAATCACTAAGTTTCACGTAATCAATCATGGAATTCTACATAATCAATCATAGAATGCAATAGACAGGTGTCAATACTTGAGGTTTCAACAAGTACTTATATATATATATATATATATATATATATATATATATATATTAAATTTTATTTTAATTTTAATTTTTTTTAAAATTATGATATTATTCTTTAGACCATAAGGACAAAAGAAAGTGGAATACTTCCGTGAAGGAAAGAAGATTGGTACTGTAGGATTTCTATCATGCATAATCAGATTAAGCGCAGTGGAAAACAATAAGAAATCCAAGCCAGGGATCACGGGTTTGCAATAGAAATGGCAAAAGGAGAATATTGCATTTATTACCTCGTGAAGCCGGAATTCAAAAATTTCAGAAACAAGAACGCAGGCGCGATCCAGATTATCCAAAACCGTTCACTGCAGCTCAACTGAAGTCCAAGAAAGAACTCCCTCTAATGATAATCCACACAAGGTTGAATGCTCACAATCTCACAATTCTATGCTAGTAGAATTCGGGAAGCTAGGGTTTTGATCAAGAAGAGAGACGGCTAGGGTTTGATCAAGAGAGAGGCAGAGAAACGGTTTCTCTATTATTGCGTGAATAGTCTGTCTCAAACCCTAAGGAAACCGTTTCCTTATATTTATAGATTTATAATTACCATAAATTGCAACTTAGTCCTTCAACGTCCAATTGTCAACAAATTGGTCCTTGAAGTTTACTTAATTACAATTAGGTCCCATGAATTATAACAAACTTATAATTCACCTATACATATATTCTCTTCTCTTAATTAACCCCACAATATTATCAAATAATATATTTGAGCATTTAAACCTTTATTGTGTGTGACCCATTAGGTTTCCTGGTCTTATTGGTAGCATAATATGAATTAATTCTAACAATATTAGAATTAGTAATCCTTAATAAAATAAAGGATTAAATTTATTAATTATCTAATTAATAAATTCATATTTAGCATATCAAGAGCGACATCTAGCAATGACTTTTGACCACCCAAAAGTCCAGAAAGTCAAGTGGCTTGACATGAACCTTTCAATAGCAAATTATCAGTGCAATAAACTCCTTTTAACATACAATATCTCATTCGGTCTAGAGCATGGAATTAGTGCCAACTCCCTCCAGAATATTATTAATTCTGGCCCGAATATTTTAGTACTTGTTCAAAAAATCTATTAGTCGATATGTGTATCAATTGGAACCATTTCCATCACATAGTCGCCTTGGCCAATGACTTCATGAGTAATGATTTCTACAAGTGGCCTTGAGATATACTCTCCTACTATTAGGAGTGGTGAATCCTTTATTGAACCTCTCAACTACTTTCGTTTACTTTACGTTGTACCCAATATCCATCCCATAGGCAGTCCTAGATAAGACTCCAAAGATTAGAATCAAAGTACAATGCTCGATAAACAAAGTACTTTGGAGATCTCAAGTCTAAGGATACTTGCACACTTGCTATAATGAGATTCTATCACTGGCACTAAATAGTTATCCAAGTGATTATCTCGTAGCTAGGTCATCTAATGAACTTGTTTCAAAACAAGCATCCACACGTTAATTCTGAGTATCTCAATACCCACGGATATGAGAACCACCGCTTGATTCAATCAAGAGATATAACATGTGCCAGTCTTGGCGTATTAATAATGTCACATCTTATTAATACTATAACTGGGGATTATTTAAGTACAAATACTGCATAGTGTAGTAGGAATCTCGCATCATGATCTCTATCATGATTTCCTTAACACTGTGTTGTACTAGGGACTTTATCTAACGGTTTGTACACATAGTTAGATATAACAATCAAACTGAAGGATAAAGAATGCCTCTTATTAATTTAATATACAATATACATGGTACAAGTGATTGCCTCTAGGGCACAACACTAACAGGTAGGACGTCAAGGCAATAAGGATGCAGATAGCTTAGCTAAGTATGCAACTACAACAACTCAAAATATAATTTTTTTTATTCTTTTTCTTCATTGCCTAACAACCTAAGAGATTATGTATTTTAGATAGACAAGAGGTTTCATTCCTTAGATCATGTACTCATTAATTGGAGGTAAGATCTTATGCTCCCTTCCTTGTATCTCATCTTTTTTTATTAAAAAAAAAAATCTAATAAATAGATAGGGATCTTGTCAAACCCCCCATTCAGGCATAGATGATTTTCTCCACAAAAAAAAAAAAAGATATCTTATCAATATAAATTTTGTGATATATATATTCTTCATTCAATTAATATCAAAATGAGAAGCCAAAAATTGAAAAATTTTGCCAAATTTAGGATTTGTTAGAGGGATGAATTGAAATTGAACCAAAATTAGGGCTCTATTGTAGTTAAGCATCCTTTGATATAGAATGCTTTTACAACCATGCAATTCATATGATAAAACTTTCAATTTTGCTTTTATAATGTGCAAAACACTACCCAAAAAAATATTATAAACAGTGGCCCCAAAACTGCCGGTAATACCCGCTTAACCACCGTATAAATCATATACAATGCTCGAATGATGCTTTTCAAACCGTCCAGAATATTGTCTTCATTTATAAGAAATGATGGCTCAAAACCCGTCGTTCATATGATTTGCGATGAATTTTACAATGGTTCAATGATTCTGCCATCAAAACTCACAGAAAAGCGTGGTGTATGATGACATCAATATCAGTAATAGTTAAGACAGTCCACGGGCCGCCGTATAAAACGTCATATATACCACAATCTCTAACTGTCATATACAATGAATCAAAACAACGATTTTACAGCTACCATATATAATCTCCCTAAATAAGTCGGGCTATTGACCATCAAATGTTATCATGGCCCAATAGTGACCACCCAATTCCATGTTTTCTTCCTTGCTATGGTGGGGAAAATATCTTTATCACTAAAGCTTACTTCCTCGCTAATGTTCTTTAGCGAGTAAAATATTTCATCGCTAAATAATTGTGGCAAGGAGAACCACATTCCAGCTAAAGCTATAGTTTTCTCGCTAAATATATTTAGTGAGGAAATTGTTTTTTGTCGCCAAACCTTAGTTCTGTCATTTAATAGTCTTTAGCAAGAAAAATATGTTTATCGCTAAAGCTTTATTGCTCTCACAAATAATCTTTAGTGAAGAAAATATACTTCCTCGCCAAAACTTTAATTTCGTCGGTTAATTAGTTAACAATAAAATTTTGTTCCTCGTTAAAGGACAATAGGGAGGAAAAATATCATCCTTGCTAATGACATTTAGCGATGAGTATTTTCTTTCTCGCCAAAGTTTAACATTTCTCGCAAAAGTCATTTAGCAAGGAATATTATTTTCCTCACTAAACCTTAACCATTCATGCTAAATATTTTAGCAAGAAAATTTCCTCCTCTCTAAATCTTTTCATTTGCACGTAAAGTTTTTTTTGGGAGAAAAAATTGTTCGTCACTAAATCCCTTCTTTCTTCAACAATGGTTTTTGGCTAGGAAATGTATCTTTCTTGCAAGAGCATTTCCTACCTCGCTAAAGGATTTCAGCGAGAAAAATTTCTTCCCCGTTGTAACTTTACGTATTTCGCTAAATCTCCAGCAAGGATATCTACATTCGGCGAGGCAATGCTTTGTCAGGCTAGGCAAACCATTTCGTCACCAAAGAAATAAAATTTATACAAATTTTTTGACAAGGAAATATATGTTACAATGAAATATATATTTCCTCACCAACTTTATCTGTGGAAATGAAAGTTTTGTCACGAATAAGCTCAAATTCATCGCAAAAGACTTATTGTCGTCTGTTATACACTTTGTATTTTTTTTGTCGTGAAAGAATTATATTTTTGTCAACATATAAATAAATGGTTTATAGAACCTATAACATTTCTTGAGTTTGCACAATATTAAGCTAATAGCAGAATCTTTACATACCATTTTTTAATTTTAAAAATGATTTTTTTATTTTTTTTTATTTTTTTGTTGGAAAAGCCTTTCATACCCTTTGCTTCCACGCAAGCTTCATAATCTTTTGTGAAGTACAAAATTTAATCAGATTCCAAGAATCAAATATATCAATAGGAGAGCCATAGACAATAGAAAAGCGATAGAGAAAACTTTCCCTCACTATCTCCTACCATTCCGCTCCAAACAAATAGGAAAACGAAAAAAAAATTATTAAAGAACACTCTTAACATGAATCCTTAGATCAAAATGCCAAAACCATTTAAATTTTGTATTTAAAGTACGAAAGAAAGAATACATTTCCAAAATATAGTTTTAAGAAAATGGTGTACGAGCTAACAACAGTCAATGCAAACTTAATCAATTCAAAACATGGATATCCTCGTAGTGTGAGCATTTCAATGTGCCTGGAGGGCTTGATGTCTCTTTCTAATTAAATAGGCCATCAAAGAGAAATTGAGCACATGCACCGTGGACAATAACAATTTCCTTCAGGTAGTTCCTAAGCAACACAAATGCATAATATTATTAATGCCTATAAACCTTCACTCAGAAATACAAATCAAGCACACTCAAATAACTGTACCAAGAGAATGTATGCATTCTTATTTGAAGCCCCAATTCCAGGCTATGATGACATATACAAAATGAAGAGGAAAACTCTTTTGATTTGTTACAGAAACAACCCCTAATCCAAAAGCAAATATTTTCTTTTTAACTTTCCACAACTGGAAAAATTACTAAGAAATATAAAGTCATTTGCAGTAGAAGAGGAGAAAGGAAACAACTACGTCACAAGTCAGTAATCAATATGTTTCTAGTACTCTACAAACAAGAGCTTCATGATAGTTGAACTTAAAATGTATTCATCTAAACCAAAACAAATCAAACCATGAAGAACAAAAAACGTAGGAGGTGTAGGATATCATAATCAAGTAGATGAATGTAGACATTTTCTGGGCTATTCGATAACTAACCAAAAACATCGTATCCACTCTTGATAATACATTGCAAGTCTTTGAGGTCAAGGCAACGCAGATATGTGTATGTGTATACGCGCGTGTGCATGAAGGTTGTACAAGTAAGTTGAAGTATGCATGTAGTTAATTGTCTAATTATGGAGTTGAACCATCATTTCCAAATTAGTTGCCTTACATGGAGACAGACATAATGATTGCAGCTTCTCAAATTATTAGGGAAGGGTAAGCTCTAAATGCAATTCATATCTATGGAATGAAAAGTTAGCTTCAAATTGAAACAAATTTTGGAAAGCTATTCTCTAAAACTATTTCTTTCTCTACCCACTTTGAAAATAAGGGCCATTAGACTGATAGAATTCAAGAAAGCTTGCTGATAGGCTCTATTGATGTTAAATTCTCATACCATGTAAAATCAACAATCAAAAGTTTTCCTCACCTGTGAATCCTCCAAAACCGAACATAGTAGAAGCATAAAATATTGCATCTTTTTTGCCACAATAGCAAATGCAAACATTGTAAGGCTAGCGTCCTATAAGCATTGGACAAAATATTACTTTATATGAGCAATTATTTTTTGTACAAAAAAAGAGAAATTTTGGGAAGTATAACCAAAATTTTACTAGCGAGAAAAAGTAATCACTAACGGACAAGGAAGCATACAACAAATTCTTTCCGTTGTACTCATGAGCCATCTTATTTGGATTATATACAGCTGGAGAATCAAATGCTCAAACAGTCCATAAAAACAAATCAAACCTCGATGCTACTAGATCCAATCATCATTTAAAGCCTTGGTCAAGTTGTGCATAGATTTTGGTTCACATGTAGAAAGACATAATCACTTAAAACAAAATTCATATTGTTGTCTACCTTTTTGTCCAACTTTTCCCATAAGTTTTCTAGGGTAAATGGTCCTAATCAATTAAGATAAATTTATCTGCCAAAGTTTTTTGCCTTCTTACCCTTAAAGACTCTTAAGGACTCAACTTAATCTGAGAGTGTTACCGAGACAAAAGCATTACTTTTCATTCCCAACTTATCATGAACAACTCTAGATGCAAATCTGACTGTAATGGATAATGTATTAGAGAGGGAATGTCACAAAAGTATTAAGGCCACTAAACTGTTAAATACCTTGAAAAGCTAGTTTCATGAAATGATGCCATGCATACCTTTTAGCAAAATCGAATTGCGTTGGTCACTTGCGCACCTAATCATAGTAGCACGTAGATCACACAAGCTTCCATGGAGTAAGAATAGAAGTGTAAAATTAGAAAAAAAAAAATTACCCAATACTAAGGTTGAAGAGTTAAATACTAGGAATATTACCAAATGTGAATCTATCTGAAATATATTACATACACAAAACAAAAACAATTGGAAATTACAAAATTCTCCCAAGAAAGTAGTATAGTATAACCTTATTCATTTGAATGCAAAGGCTATTGATGAGTTAATTTTGGGTATATAAAATCATCAATTTTAAATCCATCCATTAATCAATTTTTCATTAAAACATTAATCCCAAAATACACATATGAGCAAGTATACTTATTGCAAGTATAGTATAGAAAATTAACGAGTACCGATCCTCAAAGGAACAAGAACACAGTAATCACTTTTCATTCATTATTTAACTGACCCAAATAAACTAGGAAAAAAAATTAAAAAAATAAACAAATATATACAACTCAAGGATGTAGGTTTATGCAATTTAAACACTTATCCTAGAAAATATGATAATGAACCAATTAGCAATTCTCTCAATTAATTATCATCTTAGCATCATGAAGGAACGTAAAGTAAAATTCAATCATTTGTCAATTCATGAATTCACTTAGGTAAATTCCACTTCATTTCTCAATCCATGTAATCCTATACTTTGATTCATATTAATAGATTTGTCAATCAAGCTCATATAACCAAAACATGCATTAAGCTCATCATTCATATCTTGATTCAATTAGCAGATTTGTCAATCATCCTAACCAAACACATGCATGAATCTCAATTCTTTTAAAACATGAAATTAGCTAATAACCCTATATCAAGGAGAAATTAACTTAACATTTGATCACTTAGTTCTAAAATCCTAACTTCATTGTTCAAACCCATTAAGATTCAACAAATACAAAATTAATGCAGCGAAACTCCTAACATCGTTATATCGAAGTCAATTAGAAGAATTCACATCAATAACCAATGAAATCAAGTAATCAAATACCAAAGATGACAAAGAATTGATCAAATAACTAAATTAACACAAAATCATGAATCCTAAAATAATGTTAAATTACAATAAAAACGTTGAAGGCACTATTGCTAAAGGAAAAGAAGACAAAGAGGAAAGAAAGCACTCATAGATAAGCTTATTTCTTCTTCTTTGAAGATTCCCTTGAACAATCCTCCTTGATTTAGGTGAACTCCTCCTTCAATGAGAAAATCAGAATTTCTGCCCTTTGATTTACCTCTCTATGTTGAATATCTCTAACCCTTGTGTTCTTTTGTACTTTTATAGGCCTCTTGGATGCCAATTTTATGGCTAAGGAATCTTGGCCAAGCAGGTGTAAGAAAATGCCAAAACCATTGGATAAGCCCTAATTCAACGTACAAAATTTTTGCCTATAGAGCATACCTGATGTTGGGTACCTTCGACCCACTTGACGCCAAGTGCACTCTGTTCATCGCCTGTTTTTGCTCGATTTTTTGGTTGCTTCTCCTTGGCAGACAGACTAGACCCGATGCCAAGTGCACTTACCCAACCTAGTGCTAGGTCTATTGTGGAAATCTCCTAACATTAGCTCAATTTCTTCTGCAAGAGTAGAATGGACTAGGCGCCTGGTCCAGTGGCTGGCCCTCGCGTTAGGTCTATTCTGGTTATGTGCACTTTCTTGCTCGAGTTTTACTTAAATATGCACATATTTGCCAAAAATACCTTTCACAAGCAAAATATCAAATAGGAAGGAATATACCTAGTTATTACAATAAATGTATCTTAAAACAACCTCAAATAACTAGGAAAAGAATGGTAATTTTAACCCCTAATAGCTATAATATTCTCGCCCTGAACTCCTTTGCATTCGTATTGAGAACAACCACTGCTGCCTAGTGTGGGAGATAGTTTGGGCTCACATGTAGAAAATATGTGAATGACTTATGATAACTTATATGCAATGCTACTAGCAACTTGGGCTTAATAAATTGGGGGTAGTGGCTTAGGATAGGCATACGGAACCATTTTCATAATCCGTCCACTATAAATTGGTATGGCTGTTTGGCAAACTTATATATGAAACCACACTCAAAGAATCAACTTCCAGTATACCTAGATTCTAATGAGTACAAAATATCTAAATTAGGCATGGTATATGGCTCAATATGTTAATGTTCTGGTAAATTCAATGTGGAATATCTACTAGCAAAATAGTGAACTTTTATGGGGCACAAAATGGCCAATTTACATCAAACTCCTTCGTTGTTAAACACTCGATATTTACAAGCATAAAAAGGAAATATTGGAATCCCAATTTGCAAAATGAGAAAAGAAGAGAGCAATTTTGACTTCAATAAACCAGAAGAAATATAATAATGACCACACTTACGGTGAGGGTAAAGAAGAATACAATAACTAAAGGAGAACTGTCAGAGCCCTTCAAAGAGTAAATAGCAAACCAATATGAATCTAGGACTGAACAAAGAAAGACTCGAACTCCAGTATTCACTGCCATCACTATCCACCGATTATTCACCGTTAAATTGCCCATAACCGCATTCGACCCCTCCACCTTTCACTTGCTGGGATGCTAAATCTTCTATTCATTTATACTTTTTGCAACAAACTAATGTCATGATTTTTCACAAACATCATTCTTGGTGCGTCAAATGATTAGCCAATTAAGACTAGGGGTTCGGTTGAGAAAGAGGCAGGAGAAGAATTTCACAATTTGTCTTAAATGTTGGCTGTGCATTTTCTAAGAGAGGGAAACTGGGAGGTGGGAAATTGTGCATGTAAAGTGGTGTGAGGACTGACAAGAAAAATAATAGGTCTCACACTTGAATATTAAACCAAATTTGTTGGCGACAGCGAAAATTTTCAGGCGGGAAGGGCAACAAATTCTAGGACAATTTGGGAAGGGAATCTTTGCAACTTTTTTTTTTTTAAAGTTTTTGTACATATTTTTAGGTTATGACTATTATTGTATATGAACCAATTAATAGTTCAATTTGTGAGTTATTTATATAAAATATTATAATATATATACTTATGCAACACATACTGTAACTTTAAAATGTAATATATTAATAAGTTATTGTTCGCAAAATGTTTTAGTTATGCATGTTTGATTACTGATTTTTTTTAAAATTAAAAATAATTTTGCAAAATACATTTTAAAATAAAATATAAAATATTATAATATATATACTTATTCAACATTTATTATAAATAAAAAATATATTATATAAATAAAAAAATCCCGTAAATGTTTGGCTATTTTCCGAACATGCTCTTATTCGTGTATTTATTAAACTGAGTGTAATTTCTTTTTCAAAATAGACTTTATTATTAAATGAATTAATTTACGTAGTCCTCATTCTTTAGAAGCATGTCTGTCTAATAAATCCATTCGAAATCTTGTGCAGAATATAAGTTCTTAACTATTCAAACCAATATGTCTGGGTTATTATCGTTAAAGCTATATCATCATCTATTAGAAATAGAATAATTTTAAACAATATAACATTTTGAAATAGTATTGTTAATCTTTTATATTCTTATGAACTTACTAATAAAAGCGACGTTCATAAATTGACCAGTTTGTTACGCAGACATTATATCCTATATTTTGCAGATATTTGTGGGTATTGTATCATTAAGATTTAAAATATAAATTGTATTGTTTCTTTTAAATTGAACCTTTTTTTAACCCTTTAGCTCAAGTGTAAATTATTCAACTAATTCTTATGCATGTGTTGTCGAATTGTCCAAAAAAGGTCGGTGAAATAGTAATATATGCAGGATGGTCGAGTAGTCTTATTTGTTGAATGTCAAAGAAATGTTTTTATTAGTAATGAAAATCATCAACTAGAATTTTTAATAAGTGCATAAGGGTTGATTTCAGAGACCAAACTAAAAAAAAAAAAAAAGACCACTTCATAAATCACGAAGAAAAGGACAGAATGGAAGGCTTTGTGTATTTAACTAGAATAACCGTGTCACGCAGTGAAGACACGGCTTGATATCAAACATGTTTAGAACAAAATAAATGCCTTGGGCCATTTTTCATTTTCTTTTTTTTAATTGTTTCAAGAATCCTTTCCCCTCTCTCTGATATTGAGAAGAAAGGATAATAGGAATTGGAGTGATCTCCCGTCACGCAACTTATCTCCCTTTCCTTCCCCCAAAAATCTGGCAAATAATGTATTTGATAAACTCTCTCCAATTTCTTTATTTTCTCTCCGTTTTTTGGGCTTAAGTGGTATGGAATTTTGTTGAATTGGATTGAAACGAATGTTACTGAATGTTTTAAAAAATTATTGAATATGTCGGTTAAAGGGAGAGAAGATTATGGATTGTGAGCTTTGAGTAATTTCGGGAAACAAGATTCATTTAAATTCTTATTATTTTTAAATTATAGTCAAATTTGAGATTATGGTGGAAAGTTTAAATTGCAATCCAAATAGGCCATAACTCAAAAAATAGATTCTTAGTGGCTACTCATGCAAAATGTCTCGTCTAGTTTGCAAAGTTAATCGTAGTTCAATTCTGTCAAATGAGTCTTAAGCTGTCATTTGAATTGAATTACTAACCCAATTAATCATATCAATTTATCCTAGCATATTCACTTAAATTCAATAACATCTACATATGGACACATAATAATAGCAATAGAGATAAAAAATAACATTGGTACCTTATGAAAATCCAACTAATGGCAGACTTTGAAAGTCCATTGGTGCTTCTCGCAATAGAGATAAAAATAACAGAGAATACATGAAAATTTTACTCTATATATACAATAAACTTTTGAAAATAAAATCCTTACTAAATATGTTTTGATCTATTTTAATTTTATCACGGTACCTTAACAAATTATAATTTAAATTAACATAGTCATATAACATTTACTTGTACTTTATTTTAAATTTATTATTGAAAAAATATAGACTGCTGATTATGGTAATATTTTTACATTTAAAATTTAGGGTTTAGGGTTTTAGGGTTTAGGAAGGTAAATGTAACTAACATAAAAAAAATATTAATGTCTTTACTTATTAAATTTCATGTAGTTTATATTTTAAAATTAAAAATGCTATTAATAAACATAATATTGTAAAATTATAAATGCTATAAAAAAATATGTTTAATTAATTTTTGAGGCTTATCATTTCCAATGCAAAAAATTACGAAATACATGAAGGGCGATTTATTTATTTATTTTTTTTAGTGCTGTCATTTTTTAGAAAAATTTTTTTGCATATAATTGACTTCAAATGACAAGAAAAAAAAAAACAATTTAATGCGAGAGCATCAATCCCAGATGTGCATATTTCATTCCTCCCCCCCCCCCTTTTTTTTTTTTTGCATATTTTATATTACTGTAGCAAATACGGAGTGAAAACCATGGAGATAGGGAAGAAAATAAATGATGACTTCTCAGTTGAATATACTTGGGATTGATCAATTGAATATTTTGCCAAAATGCAATGTACATGAATCAAACTTCATTTGAGAATACCAAGGTTCTGTTTAACTTGCATGTGCAAAACAAGAATACGGGACCATCACAGATTCAAAAATCAAGCTCCCCCAACCATGCCATTGAGTTAGCTAGTTAATCCTCAGCTTCAACTACATCAAACCATCCAAGATACATGCTTCAATTGCTCCATCCGGTTGCACTATATAGATTTCCTATTAAATCTATATATTCCCCTATCTGACCAACCATATATATAGCAAAAATATTCACAGCCATTTTCAGAATTTTGTACATAAACAAAACAACCAAAAAATAACCAAGTATTTTCCACCAAATGCTCCTTTGTCAACAATCATCGAACTAGAAATCCTATAACATAGAGCAAAGAATATCAAGCACACTATTTGTGAGCTAACAGATTAATAAAAATAAGAGAGAGAGAGAGAGAGAGAGAGAGAGAGAGAGAGAGAGAGAGAGAGAGAGAGAGAGAGAGAGAGAGAGAGAATAATTGATTTACTGGAGGAGAGCATAAGTTGAAGCAAAAATTCTTCCTCACCATATATTCCTCATCAACATATACCCATTGAAATGCATCAAATCTTCAAATTCTGCATAACCATTTGAATATATAAGATATAATAGCAAGCCTCATATACTGGAAACCAATAAGGGGACATCCAATCCATCTAATAGCTATATACAAAGCTAATCTATATTACCATTCTATTAACCACACCAAATCTGCATTAGAGTAAAAAGAAATCCGACACTATTGATTAACATATTCATACCAGATTATGGACATATCCTTTGTGCAACTTATTTCATAAGCCAATCTACCTTTGCTTGTTATGATTCAAGTTGAGACCGTTGGGAGTCCAATTGCTCTTGTTGTTGATGAATCTTTGTTTGTTGAGCCACCAACTGTGAGCTTTGAGTCTTGAATAATTGGGTTGATGTGTCTAGTTTCTTCCACTGACCTTCTATTTCAGCTCTTTGTGATTCAATTTGTTCTTTTTGAGCCTGAATGGTCTGCTGCACATTTGTAGACGGTGACTCAATCCTAGATATAGATTTTCTAAAATGAGAAATGGATTTTGGTCCACACCCACAAACAACAGTGTGGGAACACCTCATTCCAAGTACATCTTCACATATTTCTTCCTCATTTCTTGTCCCAAAATCCTCATTCATAGATGCATTCCTCTTTTGCAGTATTTGTTGCTAGAAAAAAAAATTTATCAGTAAGATTTGTGAGTAATATAAGCTGCACATTTTTTGAGTCATTTCACAACTGTGGAACTAGTTGAGAGTAGGTTTCTGTTAAATTGATTTCTCTTTTATTTTAAATTTTCTCACTCACATATCGTTCTTCTGTACCCGGTGAACTCCAATAACCATTCTTGTCCTTGTATGCAAGGGAAAAAGTTTCAATTG
Source organism: Voacanga thouarsii (assembly GCA_026120185.1). Taxonomy (NCBI): domain Eukaryota; kingdom Viridiplantae; phylum Streptophyta; class Magnoliopsida; order Gentianales; family Apocynaceae; genus Voacanga; species Voacanga thouarsii. The sequence continues at coordinate 807,899 of JANUWF010003372.1, read as the reverse complement.
GACCAGTTCACTCTTTTGTTTGAGGATCTCACTACAATGGAGATACACAGTAATAACAGGTAACTTCAAGTCAAAATCATTGTTTGAGAAGGAAAATATTATGATATTTATGGCATAATCTGGTTCATATTCTACAGGATTTAATCTTAACCAATCACAAACAAAGATTGTGTTTCACGTTTTCTCCTAACAAAAAACACTCCAAGGGTGAATGTTCAGAAATATCTTTATTTTCATGTCCTGCCAACTGTCCAATTTGTTCCCAGTATTTCAAGATATAGAGAGGGGGCAGAGGCAGAGAGGGAAATGAGGGGGTAGAGAAAGAAAGAAAATGGGAAGAGATAAGATATTACACCTAGCCATGAATGGTAAGTCATATTTATACACTTAGCTCAAAAATAATAGATAGGTTTGCAGTCGTTCTTCCAAATGGGATAACATAAACCTGTTCATGGTGTTTCTGTGCAATGGACTTTGACACCAATTTATGAATATACTTCAAATTTTGTCGATTCTGTGAGTTGGTGGCAGACCTCCCCTAAATGACAATTGAAGAAGGGATTGATTTTTGACAACTACAACCCAAGAATCTGAATGGTTTAGCCAATTATAGCTATAACATGCCTTCCACTTTGTATCCTCAAATATGTTGTCACATATTTGGCTCCAATCTTCTTGTCGCTCTTGAAATTCTCTTGTAGGATGTTCTTTACCAACAGTGCCACTGCCCAACTTCTTATAGTATTGGTGACACTTATTTTGTCAATTCCCATATGTTCGCCCTATATCAGCCTTGGCTATAGCTTTCACTTTGTCAAATTTATCCAGAAAATATGAGGAGTACACATATTACATATCAGTAATAAAAACACATCTAATTTGAATTTTTTTCAATTAATACCTTCACAAGTCCATAAAGGCGACGCTTCTTAAGTTTTGGGTTGTACTTCCAGTTGTTCACTCTCACAGGTGCATGTTGTCTCACTATAATGCCAAGCTCTATTGCATAATTTGAGCTCCAATCACCGATGACTCTATTCTCATATTAAGGAATGTCTAACTTAGGCTGTTGCTTAGTGCCACAGACTTGTTTTCGAAGCCTTAAGTTCCGACTAGGACCACGCTTACAGGGGACTTGCGCAGCTTCTACTTATTTAATGCCAAATAAATAAAAGTCACCTGACTCAATGATTAGGTTGAGATGAAGGAATAACACTGCAAGGTACAATGCATTTTACCTTGACTATTTGCACAATCTGTTGCATCATTAACTTCTTCAATCCCAACTTCATTTTGTGATAGGTCTGGTGGAGGCTGAACTGGTGCATCACTTACTTCTTCAATCCTTACATTATTTTGTGACAAGTCTGGCGGAGGCTAAACTGGTGGCTGATGCGTAAATTTTGGGTGTATAAAAATTATTCAAATTTAAATACATCCCTAGATAAGTTTTAATTAAAACATTAATTCTAAATTACACATATAAGCAAATATACGCATCACAAGCATAGTATAGGGAATTAACAAGTATCGATCCTCAGGGAACAACTACTATTAGTTACCATGCATTCATTGTTTAACCGACCCAATAAAGTGATAAGATGATAAAAAGGAAAATAAAAAAATATATATACAACTCAAGGATGTAAGAATATGCAATTTAGACAATTATTCTTGAAGACATGACAATGACTTGCTTAGTAAATATCACAATTAATTATCATCTTGGCATCATGAAGGAGTTAGAATAGAATCCAATCATTTCCCAAGTCATAGACTCACTATCTCATGATTTAATTAGCAGATATCCCAATCAAATCAACATAACCACAAAGATACATTAAACTCATCCCTCAACAATTATCCCTATATTCTAGGTGATAATGAATATGAAATTAGCCAATAATCTTATTCTCTAGGTGAAATCAAACAATCTTTGATTACCTTGGTTCTTTGTCTTAACTTCATTTCCCAAGTTCATTAAGAAATAACAAATATAAAATTAATGAAATTAAATCCACTCCTAACATCGTTTCCCAAGTTAATTAGAAGCAAATCTAACTTCATCAACTCTTCCACAATTACAAGTAATCAAACACCAAGAATGATAGAAAATTGATTAAATAGCTAAATTTAATCCAAAAACCATAAATCCCAAAATAATGTCAAATTACAAAAAAAGCATCAATTACATCATTATTCTAGAAAAAGAAAACAAAGGTAAAATAAAGAACTCATAGACAAGCCCTCATTCTTCTCTTTGAAAACGTTCTTGAATAATGCCCCATGATTGATGAATCTCCTCTTTTTGTGATTGATTGGAAGCTTTGATCCTTTGATTCATATGTTTTCCTTGTTTAAATAGGCTCCCAAGAGGCTAAAATTCCTTCCCTAAGAGTTCTAGGTCGACTAGAAGTTGGAAAATACCAAAACTCTTAGGAAATTCTCAAATCCGCACTTGATCAGAAAAATTCACCGATATTAGACAGCATAGAACAGGCGTGGGCTGTGCTTGGCATTGCCTGTTGGATTTTATCATACTTATCAAATAAGAACGTAGCAAAAATAACCATGAAATCCATGCCCAAGGATCACACATTTGCAATTAAAACGGGAATAGAGGAAGGAAATGGAGATTACCTTCTGTAGCAGAAAAACAAAATTTTTCTTGCGGATAGAAATTTGATCGACAACCCAGGAACCAATGCCCTATGTTTTGATCATCCAAATCCACCACTACAATCCAAGAGTAGCATTTTCTCTAGCAGTAATCCACACAAGGTTGAATTGCTCACAAAAACGACTCAAAACCATGCTAGTAGAAGAGGAGCGGCTAGGTTTTAATTGGAGAAGAATAGGGATGAAGAAGAAACGATTGCTTAAAATTCTCACTGCAAAAGGAAACGATTCCTATATTTATAGTTTTTAAGATTTATTTTAATTGAAATTAAGTCCTCCAAGATCCAATGTCTACAATTGGGCCCTTAAAGTTTATATAATTGCAACCAAGCCCCATGAATTATAACAAACTTATAATTTACCTATAAATATATTTTGTTCTCTTAATTAACCTCAAAATATTATCAAATAATATATATTGAGTATTCAAACCTTTATTGTGTATGACCCATAGGTTTCTTAGTCTTATTGGTAGCATAATATGAATTAATTCTAATAGCTTTAGAATTAATAATCCTAAATAAAATATAGGATTAATTTTTTAATTTTTTAATTAATAAATTCATATTTAGCAGATCAAAAGCGACATCTAGCAATGACTTTTGATCACGCAAAAGTCTAGAAAGTCAAGTGGATTGACATGAACCTTTCAATAGCAAATAACCAATGCAACAAACTCCTTTCGCCATACTATATCTTATTTAGTCTAAAGCATGGAATTAGTGCCAACTCCCTCCAAAATAGTATTAATTATGGCCCGAATATTTTAGTACTTGTTCAAGAAATCCATTACTCGATATGTATATCAATTTGGAACTTTTTCCAACAAATAGTCGCCTTGGCCAAGGACTTCATGAGTAATAATTTCTACAAGTGATTTTGAGATATACTCTCCTACTATTAGGATTGGTAAATCCCTTATTGACCCTCTCAACTACTTTAGTTTACTTTACATTGTACCCAATATCCATCTCATAAGCAGTCCTTGTAAGGAAATCATGATAGAGATCATGATATGAGATTCCTACTACACTATATAGTGTTTGTGCTTGAATAATCCCTAGTCATAGTATTAATGAAATGGGACATTATTAATACACCAATACTACCACATGTTATATTCCTTGATTGGATCAAGCGGTGGTTCTCATAACCGTGAGTATTGTGATACTCAGGATTAATATGTGGATGCTTGTTATATGAACAAGTTTATTAGATGACCTAGCTATGAGATAATCACTTGGATAACTATTGAGGGTCAGTGATAGAATCTTATTATAGTAAGTATGCAAGTATCCTGAATCTCCAAGGTATTTTGTTTATTGAGCGTTGTACTTTGATTCTAATATTTGTTACAATCAAACTGAAAGATAAAGAAGGTCTTTTTTATTAATTATTAATAAATGGTTTAAGTGATTGCCCCTAGGGCACAACACTAACACCAACACTGCTGGCGTCAGGCGTGCTATGGTTTTTTTTTCGCCAAAAAATTCCTCTGTTCCAGACACGGAGACGGTGCCAGCCATGCACTTCTCAGTGACGATTCACCCCCCCCCCTTTTGCAATAAAACACCAAAACACCTCTTCAAGGATAAAATATCAAATATGAAGGAATATGACTAGTTATTGCACCAAGCCCTACACCTGAACCTTTTTATTGTCCTCAAGTAAAGTACTTTAAAACAAGGAAAAACATGACAATCTTCGAAAAGGTTCAACAATAACAAAGCCACAATTGCCATTCAAACTTTAGATATGACCTTGCAATTCTTTCAACCCTTGAAAACATTCAAAAATTGAAGTACTAGATAAGACATACCAAGATTCTCGAAGTCAAACTAAGCAAGTCTATACTTCATTCTAAGAAAATTATTTCACCCTTCATGCAAAAATGTAGATAATATGAATCATACAAGTTAAGTTATCTATCAACTAAAGCATTATAAATCTAAAAAAATTGCACAACTAAAATTACGATTCAAGGATAACACTCCAATTTTTTTCTCTTAATTTTTTTTTCAATGACTTAGGGATTTGATAGCCCCAAGTGTTTATATCCTCACATTCCTTATTACAACTTAGAGTCAAGCAAAATTTAAACTCATAATACAAGAGTTAGCAAACAACTTTGATGTGTGTTTTTTAGTGTAAAAAATGTTACCAACAAATTACACAATCAATCAAGTTTTAATTAAAATGCCAACCACTAAAACCACACATACAGACAAGTATAACTATTGTATAGTATAGGTAATAGCAAGTATCAAATCCACGAGAACTTAGGCTCCCACCTTACTTTACCCAAATCTTTATTGTTTAGCGAATAAAATAAGAAGAGAATAAAAAAGGAAAATAAATAAAGATAAAAATAGATATAACTCAATGATGTAATTTCATGTAACTAGACAATTAGCTTGAAAACATAATATTGAATCAATTAGCATTCATCACAATCAATTATCATTTTGGCATCATGAAGGAATTTAAGTAAAATTTAATAGTTTCCCATGTCATGAACTTACTTATATAGATTCCACTTCTTTTTCAATTCATAGAATCACTATCTCTTGATTAATTTAGTTGATTTTCCAATCAAATCGAAGATACTAAAAGATGTATTAAACTCATACCTTATAAATATGAAATTAGCTAATGACCCTTTGCTCAAGGTGAAATTAACTAATCGTTGATCACTTTAGCCCTTTAATCTTAACTTTGTTTTCCAAGTCCATTAAGATTTGACAAATATGAAATCAATGCAATGAACCTTCTAACATCGTCATCTCAAGTCAATTAAAAGAACTCGCATCAATAACTAATGATATCAAGTAATCAAATACCAAAGATAACAATAGATTGATAAAAAAAAAATTCCAATTAACTCAAAATTATAATCTCCAAAATAATATCCAATTACAATCAAATCATTAAGCACATCATTGTTAAAGAAAAGTAAACAAAGGATAAAAGATAAAACTCATAGACAAGCCCTTCTTCTTTTCTTAAAAACCACATTTGAACAATGCTCCTTTAAGTGGTGATTAAGTAGCTAGCTTGGATCCATCAAATCACACATTTCTCTTACGTTTTCTTATACTTTTATAGGCCTCTTGGAAGTTAAATTCGTGACTTAGGAAGTCTTGGTCGAGTAGGATTTGGAAAATACAAAAATTATTGGAGATTTCCCAAATTCGTGCACAGAATATTCGCCTTCTAGAGCGTACCTGGCGCCAAGTACTTTCAACCCACCTAGCACCAGGTGTGCTCTGTTCTTCCTCTGGAGTTTTGCTCTATTTTTGGTCCATTCTCATCTGTAGTCAAAATGGACTCGGCACTAAGTACACCTGCAAGACCTGGCTCTAGGTCTGTTATGGTATTATTCACTTTTTGCTCAATTATTACTCAAATTTGCCAAAAACAATTTTTACAAACAAAATGTCAAATATGAAGGAATATGCCTAGTTATTATAACAAAAGTATCTCAAAACAACCTCAAATAACTAGAAAAATAAAGGTGATTTTAGCCCCTATCACATACCCCCACACTTGAACATTCCTCAAACAAAATTAGAATTAAACACTAAGTATTTTACACAAAACAAAATAATTTAGCAAATTTTTCCTTAGAAAACTCATCCATACTGAAGATATAACCTTCTTCCAACTTAAACACAAACTTGTCATTCATTCAACCTATTTAAAACCTTGTAAACTCATGTATTAAATCAGACAATCTCAAAGCCATCAAAGTTAAGTTAAACAAGCTTATATCTAGTACAAGAAAAACATCCGACTCCTCAAGCAAAAACATAGATAACAAAAATCATGCAAGTCAAGCCATTTTGTTAGTGTTGTGCTCTAGAGGCAATCACTTGTACCATGTATATTGCATATTAAATTAATAAGAGGCATTCTTTATCTTTCAGTTTGATTGTTATATCTAAATTAATGTGTACAAACCGTTAGATAAAGTCCCTAGTACAACACAGTGTTAAGGAAATCATGATAGAGATCATGATGTGAGATTCCTACTACACTGTGCAGTATTTGTACTTAAATAATCCCCAATCATAGTACTAATAAGATGGGACATTATTAATACGTCAAGACTGGCACATGTTATATCTCTTGATTGGATCAAACGGTGGTTTTCATATCCGTGAGTATTGGGATACTCAGGATCAATATGTGGATGCTTGTTTTGGAACAAGTTCATTGGATGACCTAGCTATGAGATAATTACTTGGATAACTATTTAGTGCCAGTGATAGAATCTCATTATAGCAAGTGTGTAAGTATCCTTAAACTTGAGATCTCCAAAGTACTTTGTTCAACGAGCGTTGTACTTTGATTCTAATCTTTGGAGGCTTATTTAGGACTGCCTATATGATGAATATTGGGTACAATGTAAAGTAAACGAAAGTAGTTGAGAAAGTCAATAAAGGATTTACCACTCCTAATAGTAGGAAAGTATATCTCAAGGCCACTTGTAGAAATCATTACTCATGAAGTCCTTGACCAAGGCGACTATGTGATGGAAATGGTTCCAATTGATACACATATCAAATAATGGATTTCTTGAACAAGTACTAAAATATTCGGGCCAAAATTAATAATATTCTAGAAGGAGTTAGCACTAATTCCATGCTCTAGACCGAATGAGATATTGTATGGCGAAAGAAGTTTATTGCACTGATAATTTGCTATTGAAAGGTTCATGTCAAACCACTTGACTTTCTGGACTTTTGGGTGGTCAAGAGTCATTGCTAGATGTCGCTCTTGATATGCTAAATATGGATTTATTAATTAGAGAATTAATAAATTTAATCCTTTATTTTATTAAGGATTATTAATTCTAATATTGTTAGAATTAATTCATATTATGCTACTAATAAGACTAGGAAACCTAATGGGTCACACACAATAAAGGTTTGAATGCTCAAATATATTTTTGATAATATTGTGGGATTAATTAAGAGAAGGGAATATATTTATAGGTGAATTATAAGTTTGTTATAATTCATAGGACCTAATTGTAATTAATTAAACTTCAAGGACCAATTTGTTGACAATTGGACGTTGAAGGACTAAGTTACAATTTATGATAATTATAAATCTATAAATATAAGGAATCGGTTTCCTTAGGGTAAGATATACAGACTATTCACGCAATAATAGAGAAACCGTTTCTCTGCCTCTCTCTTGATCAAACCCTAGTCGTCTCTCTCTTATTAATCAAACCCTGGCCTCCTAAATTCTACTAGCATAGAATTGTGAAATTGTGAGTGTTCGACCTTGTGTGGATTATCATTAGAGGGAGTTCTTTCTTAGACTTTAGTTGAGCTGCTGTGAACCGGTTTTGTGATCTGGATCGCACCTGCGTTCTTGGAACAAGAAAATTTTAAATTTCGGCTTCAAGAGGTAATAAGCGTGATCTTCTCTTTTTCCTATTTCTACTGCAAACCCGTGATCCATGGCTTGGATTTCTTGCTATTTTCCACTGCGTTTAATCTGATTAATTAATTTAGAAATCCTACAGTGGTATTAGATCCTACGGGTTTGCGTTTTAATGGGATGTTTTATTTCTTTGAGTTGTTCAAGCATGTAAATTGCGTGATTATAGCATGTTAATTGTATGATCATGTCTGCTGGTTTGTATGTAATCGTCTGGGTTTTGTTTTGAATAATCTGGGTTGCAGAAATCATTTCTGCGATGTGGGTTTTATGCTTTCGAAAATATTGCAGAATGGTTCTGCGTCTGTGTTTAGGTTTTGTCTTTAGTTGATGTTCATACTGTAATTAAGCCTTCCGTTTAACAATTTGGGTTGTTCAATTGATTGTGAGAATGATCACAATGGTTTGTTAATAAATATTAACAAAGATCAACGTTAAAAATTAGTTTTGATTGATCTAGGAACGGCCCCGAACTGAACAAAAATTTGCAGAAAATCCAAGCCGCACGCGGTGGTTACTGTTCGGTGTTTTTTTTTTTTTAAAAAAAAAAAGGTTCTGGAATAGAATTTTGAAAGGGAAAATCTCATTTGATGAGATGTGGTAAAATAAAAATTTTTCCATGGGGGCGCTGCCCCCCTAACCCCCGCAAGGGGCGCTGCCCCCTTGACCCCTGCCCGCTGAGGTAGTAAGCGTGACCGCCGTTATCGTTGTGTGACGGGACCCAGAAGCATTTTCTCAAAATTAGTTTTGAGACAATCAATTTTATTTTTCAAAATTGTGATTTTGAAAATTTAAAATTAATGTATTTTTCTAAAATCCTCTAAAATGTTGATTTTAGAATTTGTTTTATTTTCCCAAAATAATGATTTTAGAATACTAAAAGTGTATGTTTATTTTGTTTAAGCATAGTTAATGGCATGGTGGATGGTTATGGACTAAAACCAATTATATCTGTTCATGCATTTTTTACCGCTTTATTTTAATAAAATAGGGCCTGCGTGTCCTACCTTCTCTCAAATTCTGATGTAATTCTCTTCTCATCTAACTCCCCTCGAATGTAACTCGAGGTTTCTCCTTTTAGGAAATTATGTAATTAGATTATATAGGTTAGATTGAGGTAGAATTTTACTTTCAAGATTTTGAAGATGGCGTTCAAAATAAGGCGAGATGGTAAGACCCTCTACTTATATCATGCATGAACGCATAGGGTTAACCATATTAATTTCCTTGGTGGCTTGAGGAAATTAATTTAGAAAGTCCATAACCATGCCACGTAATTGTTTATTACCATGTTTATCAATTTATGCTGCTTATTGATAAATTGTATGCATATCTAACGATGAGACCACTAAAAGGAACAAATCCCTCAAATAATATTAAACCTAATTCCTTCCATTAATATAGTAAGAACGAGAGTCCTTTTTCAAAACCAGGTTATTAGGCAAACCCAAGCCTACTTGACATCAGGCATGTTCAAGCTATGGAATTAAATTCATCTGGAATTAAATTCCTGATTAATGGGTAAAGTTTAACTAAATTCTTTATCCCGGTTGGGCAAACTCAAGCATAAAGAAATTTAGAGGAAAAGTTGGGGTAGCCCAAAAGGCTTTAAGATTAAAAGCTGTTAATCACCCAATGATCCGGTAGTTACATACGATATAATTGGTATTGGATACCTACCAATGAACTTAAGGATGGCTTGTTGGGCAAACCCAAGATTATTCTTAAGGAATTTGGATACCGGTCCGCTAGGAAAGCTTCCAACGGGTTTTCCCGAATCAATAGTGGGGGCTATTGGTTTGAGTAAAAATAGTGGAATAATTATACGCTTAATTAAAGACCTAATTAATTGCATTGCATTTGCATATACATGTTCTAATAATTCTATCTTTACATCTAGGTCATTTGCATCATGTCGGCAAACCTAAACTTGCGTAGCATCTTGGAAACAAATAAGCTCACTGAATCAAACTATTTGGACTGGTATAGAAACTTGAGAATCATTCTCAAGTTGGAAAAGTTGCTCTACGTGCTAGAAGCTCCTATTCCGCCACCTCCAACTCAAGATGCTCCTGCTGAAGAGCATGCTGTCCACAAGAAGCACAAAGAAGATAGCGACATAGCATCTTGTATCATGCTGGCGTTAATGTCTCCTGAGCTGCAAAAACAGCATGAGCATATGGATGCTCAATCGATGATCCTCCATCTTAAAGAGCTGTTTGATAAACAAGCTAGAACAGAGAGATATGAGATCTCTAAACAACTATTCCGTGCTAAGATGGTTGAGGGTGCTTCAGTGGCCACTCATGGGTTGCAGATGTTGGGCTATATGGAAAAGCTTGGGTCTCTTAGGCTCGTAATAGATCATGAGTTAAGTATTGACTTAATTCTACAATCATTACCAAGTAGTTTTTCGCAGTTTGTGATCAACTACCACATGAATAATATTGAGACCACCATACTTGAGCTAATCAATCTGCTTAAGACTGCTGAGTCCTCTATGAAAAAGGATGATAAGGCAATCTTGTTAGTAGGTTCTTCATCTTCTTCTAAGAAAAAGGTTTCTAAGAAGAAGAAGAAGAACACTCCTACTAAGCCCAAAGGAGGTGTCAAGAAGAAAGAGGCTGCCCCTAAAGGTCCATGTCATCATTGTGGTAAAATGGGCCATTGGAAACGTAACTGCAAGGCCTACTTGGAGACTGTGAAGGGAAAGAAGGAGAAGGAGAAGCTTGCAAGCACTTTTACTTCTAATCCTGGTATGTTTATGATTGAGCTTAATACTGCCTTTAATAATGAGATATGGGTATTGAATACCAGTTGTGGATCTCATTTATGCAATAATTTGAAGGGACTAAAGGACAGTAAAAGGTTAGAGAAAGGTGACGTGGACCTACGAGCTGCAAATGGAGCAAAGGTTGCTGCACTAGCTGTGGGGACTTATCATTTTAATCTACCTTCTGGATTAGTTTTAGAACTACAAAATTGTTATTTTGTACCAGTTTTTTTGAAAAACATTATCTCAGTTGCTTGTTTAGACTTATTCGGATTTCATTTAAGTTTTAAGAATAAATGTTGTTCTTTCTCATTAAATGATATTCATTATAGTTCTGCAACTTTGATCAATGGTTTATATGTTCTAGACATGTATAATCCAATTCTCAATATAAGTAAAAAGAAACATAAAAAGGATAACTTAATCTCATCTTACTTATGGCATTATCGTTTAGGCCATGTAAATGAAAAACGTGTGTCTAAGTTATACAAATTGGGTGACTTAGGGTCATTTGATTACGAATCATATGACACATGCGAATCTTGTTTACTTGAAAAAATGGCTAAAACTTCTTTTTCAAGAAAAGGAGAAAAGGCAAAAAAGTTATTAGAACTCGTACATTCAGATGTATGTGGCCCAATATCAATACAAGCAAAAGGAGGTTATCAATACTTTATTACCTTTATGGATGATTATTCTCGATATAGGTATTTGTATTTGATGAAATACAAATTTGAAGCCTTTGACCGTTTCAAAGACTTCAAGAATGAAGTAGAAAAACAACTTGGCAAAAGTATTAAAGCTCTTAGATCCAATCGAGGAGGTGAATATTTAAGTCAAGAGTTTCTAAGTTATCTAAGAGATAACGGAATATTATCTCAATAGACTCCACCATATACACCTCAATATAACGGTGTATCTGAGAGAAGGAATCGAACCCTTCTAGACATGGTAAGGACTATGATGGCTTTTGCAGACTTACCAAAATCGTTTTTGGGGTACGCACTGGAGACTGCTGTTTACATTTTAAACAGAGTTCCATCAAAAACGGTTGATACCACTCCTTATGAGTTATTCTTTGGTAAGAGACCAAAGTTATCTCATTTAAGGATTTGGGGTTGCCCTGCTTTTGTTAAAAAGGTAATGTCAGACAAACTTGAAAGTAAGTCTAACAAATGTTTGTTTGTTGGATATCCAAAAGAATCGTTTGGATATTACTTCTATCTTCCTTTTGAAAATAAAGTTTTTATTTCAAAACATGCTGTCTTCTTAGAGAAGAAGCACATGTTCAAAGAAGATAGTGGGAGCAAGCTTGAACTTAGTGAAGTTCAAGAAGAGCAAACAAATATTGATCAACCATCTGAACCTGTATCTATTCAAATAGATGAACCTTCTAACACACAAGAGCTTCGTAGATCAAGTAGGATACGAGTGGTACCAGAGAGATATAGATTTCTCATAAGTGACCATAATGACGTATTACTCATAGATGACGATGAGCCTACTACTTACGAGGATGTTCTGAATAGTTCAGAATCTGACAAATGGCTCGAAGCTATGAAGTCAGAGATGGATTCCATGTATGACAACCAAGTAAGGACTTTGGTTGATCCACCTGAAGGAATTAAGCCTATAGGGTGTAAATGAGTTTTCAAAAAGAAAACTGGCATGGATGGTAATGTGGTTACCTATAAGGCTCGCTTGGTAGCAAAAGGTTATCGTCAATAACAAGGTATTGACTATGACGAAACTTTTTCACCAGTCACGATGTTGAAATCCATAAGAATACTCCTAGCCATTGCCGCTCATTACGATTATGAGGTCTGGCAAATGGATGTGAAAACAGCTTTTCTTAATGGAAATCTGATTGAGGAAGTGTATATGACACAGCTTGAAGGTTTCATATCTAAAGACAGCACAAAGGTGTGCAAGTTGCAAAGGTCCATTTATGGACTTAAGCAAGCATCTAGGAGTTGGAATATCCATTTTGATGAGACAATTAAAGATTTTGGTTTCATACAAAACATAGATGAACCTTGTGTGTACAAGAAGGTTAGTGGGAGTAAAGTTATTTTCCTATTGCTTTATGTAGATGACATATTGCTTATAGAAAATGATGTTTCCACTCTTCAATCAGTGAAGATTTGGTTGTCCAAGATGTTCTCCATGAAAGACCTTGGAGAAGCAACCTATATTCTGGGAATAAAGATCTATAGAGATAAATCTAGAAGGTTGCTAGGTCTTTCAAAGTCTACATACATAGACAAAGTGTTGAAAAGGTTCAGCATGGATCAATCCAAAAGAGGATTCTTACCTATGACACATGGTGTAAGCCTTTTAAAGTTGATGTCTCCAAAAACACAAGTTGAAAGGGATCACATGAGTAGAATTCCATATGCTTCGGCAATTGGGTCTATTATGTATGCTATGATATGTACTAGGCCCGATGTATCGTGTGCTCTTAGTTTGACGAGCAGATACTAATCTGATCCTGAAGAAGGACATTGGGCGGCTGTAAAGAATATCCTTAAATACTTACGAAGGACTAAGGATGCATTCTTGATATATGGAGATGGTGATTTACAAGTATGAGGGTATACTGATGCCAATTTTCAGTCCGATAAAGATGACTTCAAATCACAATCTGGCTACGTATTTACATTAGGTGGTAGGGCAGTTAGTTGGAAGAGCTCCAAACAAGAGACTACTGCCGATTCGGCTACTGAAGCAGAGTACATAGCAGCTTCTGAAGCAGCTAAAGGAGCAGTATGGATCAAGAAGTTCATCATTGAACTTGGAGTGGTTCCCAGCATTGTTGATTCAATACATTTGTATTGTGACAACAATGGAGCCATTGCACAGGCAAAGGAACCACGGTCTCATCAACGATCCAAGCATGTACTTAGACGCTATCATCTGATTAGAGAAATCATAGATAGAGGAGATGTAAAGATAGAGAGGATTCCCACGGATCAGAACATAGCTGATCCACTCACTAAAGCGCTTTACCAGAAGAAACATGATAAATATGTTGACTCATTTGGTATTCGATACATGAATGATTGGCTCTAGTGCAAGTGGGAGTTTGTTAGTATTATGCTCTAGAGGCAAACACTTGTACCATGTATATTACATATTAAATTAATAAGAGGCATTCTTTATTTTTTAGTTTGATTGTTATATCTAAATTAATGTGTACAAACCGTTAGAAAAAGTCCCTAGTACAACACAGTGTTAAGGAAATCATGATGTGAGATTCCTACTACACTGTGCAGTGTTTGTACTTAAATAATCCCCAGTCATAGTATTAATAAGATGGGACATTATTAATACTCCATAACTGGCACATGTTATATCTCTTGATTGGATCAAGCGGTGGTTCTCATATTCGTGAGTATTGGGATACTCAGGATTAATATGTGGATGCTTGTTTTGGAACAAGTTCATTGGATGACCTAGCTATGAGATAATCACTTAGATAACTATTTAGTGCCAGTGATAGAATCTCATTATAGCAAGTGTGCAAGTATTCTTAGACTTGAGATCTCCAAAGTACTTTGTTTAACGAGCGTTGTACTTTGATTCTAATCTTTGGAGTCTTATTTAGGACTGCCTATGTGATGAATATTGGGTACAACGTAAAGTAAATGAAAGTAGTTGAGAAAGTCAATAAAGGATTCACCACTCCTAATAGTAGGAAAGTATATCTCAAGGCCACTTGTAGAAATCATTACTCATGAAGTCCTTGGCCAAGGCGACTATGTGATGGAAATGGTTCCAATTAATACACATATCGAGTAATGGATTTCTTGAACAAGTACTAAAATATTCGGGCCAGAATTAATAATATTATGGAGGGAGTTGGCACTAATTCCATGCTCTAGACCGAATGAGATATTGTATGGTGAAAGAAGTTTATTGCACTGATAATTTGCTATTGAAAGGTTCATGTCAAACCACTTGACTTTCTGGACTTTTGGGTGGTCAAGAGTCATTGCTAGATGTCGCTCTTAATATGCTAAATATGGATTTATTAATTAGAGAATTAATAAATTTAATCCTTTATTTTATTAAGGATTATTAATTCTAATATTGTTAGAATTAATTCATATTATGCTACCAATAAGACCAGGAAACCTAATGGGTCACACACAATAAAGGTTTGAATGCTCAAATATATTTTTGATAATATTGTGGGATTAATTAAGAGAAGGGAATATATTTATAGGTGAATTATAAGTTTGTTATAAATCATGGGACCTAATTGTAATTAAGAAAACTTTAAGGACCAATTTGTTGACAATTGGACGTTGAAGGACTAAGTTGCAATTTTTGGTAATTATAAATCTATAAATATAAGGAAACGGTTTCCTTAGGGTAAGATATACAGACTATTCACGCAATAACAGAGAAACCGTTTCTCTGCCTCTCTCTTGATCAAACCCTAGTCGTCTCTCTCTTATTAATCAAACCCTAGCCTCCTAAATTCTATTCGCACAGAATTGTGAGATTGTGAGCGTTCAACCTTATGTGGATTATCATTAGAGGGAGTTCTTTCTTGGACTTCAGTTGAGCTGCTGTGAACCGGTTTGTGATCTGGATCGCGCCTGCATTCTTGGAACAAGAAAATTTTAAATTCCGGCTTCAAGAGGTAATAAGTGTGATCTTCTCTTTTTCCTGTTTCTACTGCAAACCCGTGATCCATGGCTTGGATTTCTTGCTATTTTCCATTGCGTTTAATCTGATTAATTAATTTAGAAATCCTTCACATATAACCAATTCAAGCATTATAAACTCAAATTTACAAAACTCAAGTTAGTGAAACGAGGAAAACATTCAACTCTTTTTTTTTTTTTCAACGGCTCAGGGAATTGATAGCCTCAAGTGCATAGATTTCTCTTCCACACCGTATTGGCCCCTTATAGTCATCATTATTTTTTCAGTAATTTTTTTTTCTTCCTTCTTTCTTTCCTGCTTTTTTTTTTTTTTTCTTACCTTCTTGCCTTCGGGATAATCTCAAGAGTGTGATGCTTCTCTATTTTTTCTCTTCTACTCACCATATTAGCCCCCTTTTTAGCAAAATGTCTCTTTCTTTTATTTTCAACAAATGAAAGCAATTTTTTTTCAACTCACAATCTTTCCTTTTCACTTAAAAATTTTTTCCCCCACATTCCTTATTCCCAACTCAAAGTCAAGCAAACTTTAAATCTTAATACAAGAATTAATCAACAACTCTTTCTATATTTCATCATATCATTCACATTCAAACTCAAAGAATAAAATAAAACTCAAATACCCAATATAACTAAGGTTAACTTAAATTCTCAAGACTTAGCAAAATCTAACTTAATACATAAGTTTAATTTTTAAATAAAAATCAAACCATAATGAATGACAATTCTATATCTCAAGTTAAAAAGAACATCACAACTCTATTATCGACAAATAAGCTTAATTTAGCTCCAAAACTTCTAAATTCTCAAAATTTTAAATTTTCATATTATCCAACAATTATTTGATACCAAGAAAACACTAAGATAATTGATAAAAACTTGGACAAAGAATATTACTAAACCACTTCCCCACACTTAAACTGGATAATATCCTAATTGGCCAAAAATTACCACAAGAAAGCATTTCCAAAGGGACTAAAAATGATAAAGGAGGGATAGAAAGTTAAACAATACTCTCCAAGTGCAATAAAGCTCCAATAGATATAAAAACGTGAAATAAATAGAAGAGCTTGTCCAAGAGGACTTTATTCCACCCTACAAAAGAAAACATAAATAAAAGCTGAAAGAAAAAAATAATAAAAAAAAAACAACACACCTAAATAAAATAAAAAAAACTAAAAATCCTAAAAAAACAAATAAAGACACTACTTACTGTCCCACACTTAAGATGGAAACTACTTTCCTTATTACTAGGGAAAATAATACCTAACAACTCCAAACACAAAACAAAGATACAAACTCTTTCCACCTATCATGCTTCATCATCAAACCTTTGAAAAAGAAATTAATGCTCATTAGAAAAGGTAAGGATGATGAAACTAGAAATAAGAGAGGTTTTTGAAAAAGGTCATATTCATGAAAACAATTTTTCTCAATAAAACAAAACACATTAACCTTATTCTCTAATATTCCTTTAGATACACAAATATTTTTTTCAACATATGAGTGTTCATGGTATCGAAAGAATGCATCAATCTTGAAATAAAAAATTTTTCCTTCGAAAGATTTGTCACAATTAAAATTTCCTTTTAAACTTAGTATTTAAGTTCTCAAAGATAGGATCAAGAAATCTTTACTTTTCAATGTATGATTTATAAAAGCCAAGTTACCTCTATTTGAATGGGGTGAAGGGTAGAGATTACTACCATCCTTCAAGGACTTCGTATGATGTAACATGGATAAATCTAACTCCTTGAGGTATGTGAAGCTCAACACATCATTATTTGAACCATTCAGTACAACAAAAAATGGCTTTTGTGACATAGTTTTAATGACACATTTTTTTTAATGTTAAAATAAATATTTATTATGACATTTACTTTTCAACACATATTACAAATATAGTTCAATAATGTAATTTTAAAATAATCTAAAATTAAATGTAACAACAAATATATATAATAACACTTATTATATGTCATAATTATAGTATAATATTTCTCTCAAAAAAACCTTAATTTGTAATATTATTTATTGGCAGAAGACAAAGATACATTGCTACAAAAAAACTTAGCCAAAATCTTGACACAAGATATGAGCCAGGAAAAAAGGCGCTAAAATTATACAGTATCAACTGCCAAAATTTGCCTAATTTTTTTTTTTTTTTACACCAAAACTCCCTTCCCTTTCTTCTTCACCGACTTCATTCTTCTACTGCCTTATTCCAGCCTTAAACCACTGGCGGCTTCTTTGTTTAGCCTCAGACTCTGGTTAAGGTGCGCGCACGTCTAGTGGCGTTCGGATTGGTCATTGAATTCTCTTTTGGCAAGGTGGGTGTGTTCTCCTACCAGTTCATCTCTAGGTCTAGAGGAGCCTATTTTTCAAGCTTTGGGTTCTCTTCTCTATTCTCTACTTTCTTTTTCAAGGACAAGAAGTAGTTAATTCTGATAGGCTAATGTTATGCAATGTGTTATTTGTGATTTGTAATTTCCCCGATTCTGAGTTTTGATGGTTTTTTTTTTTAATCCTTATGGATTTTGGAAATTGAAGTGTGATTTTGTGCAAGGAAACCCGTTTTATTATTACTGATAATGGGCTTTGTTTCCCCCCTTGATTCCCCTTATCCCATCTTTTGAACATAATTGGCACGATGGAATTGCATATTGTAAGGTTGTGGATTAATCTTCCTCTGTTAATTTTGATAGATTAGTTTGTCTAATGATAGTTTTTTCTATAAGAACTTTGGATTGAAGAAGTTTTGAGACATTTGTAGCTTTTGTATGTGCTTTATGTATGTTTTTCATGTTATGTGGAGTTGTTGGAGGCAAAGGAATGGGGTTCCTTTTGGAATTGCTGCTGTACTTTGGGAAAAATAAGCTCTTTATTAAAGTTGTAGCATGTACTGTATGAATTTTCTACAATAGCATGTGCTATAGGAATTTTCTATATATGAACGACTTTACCGCTTCGTATCCAGGCAATAATATTTTGGGTAGTAATATATCCTTAAGCTGTTTCTTGGCAATGATTGGCAAATAATATTGTGTTATTTAACTTTATATGGAGCTTTTTGTTATTGAAATGTAGACTTTATCACTTTAGTGTGCATTTTCACCATTCATGCTAACTAGAATAGACATTTTGCCTAGCTCTTGAGTCTTGAATTTATAAAGAAAAGTCCTGATTTACTGTTATAGTAATCAACCACTTTTCCTATATCAGACCATCCAAGTTAATAGTTACCTTATTTTGCATTGTAAAATACTGAGTTTGAACTTATACAACAAGTTCTTATTAGGTTCTTTATCTTGTGTTTTGAATTTGTGACCTAACTTATGGTTGAATGAGTCTTTGGACTGGATTTTCAGCATTCGTTTCCCTACCATAAGCAATTTCTTACTGGGCTAGGATAATGTTTTATCATTTTGTGGTTGATGGCATGTGTTTGTTTGTCATGTTTCTGTTTTACTTGCTTCAATGCTCTGACCAAGAGACAAAAGTATTGCTATGTATGTGAAGATTAATAGCCTATTAACTTTGTATCATTAGTTTATGTGGTTTCTTCATTGTTTTTAATAGGTTACCTTACTGTTTTGCAAGGATTTGTGAAATTTTATTTGTTTGATGTTGAAAAAATTTTCTTCCTCTGTGGTTGTAAGAACAATTAAATCGGAAACCCTTTTGCTATAGTATTTGTGTAACACCCCACACGTAAGGTACCTAGATAGGGCAGGATGTCACCCCGTCTAAAGGACCAAGGGTCTTTATAACGAGGTATGAAAGAAAAAACTGTTAAATAAAATTAAAGAAAAAATTTCAATTCATCCGGAAGCAAAAATTATACAAGTCTGAAAAATCAAAACTAACAAACGTCTCTTGAAATAAATTCAAAACATAAATAAATAAATAAACTGGAGTTCATCTCTTAATGTTTCACCCTGCTCAATATAAGCAATTCCCTGAAATTATGATATGTAATGTGTGAGATTAACATCTCAGTAAGTCTCGTATGTACAAGTGTTAATTACAACCATTTTGTGTATGTAGGTTTATCCAAAGCACAAAATCGTATTTGCAAGTCAATTTCATCAATAACAATTGTACAAAAGAGCCTTACTTAATGAATCCAAAATAGTTCACAACAAATCATCGTCTTATCATATTCATAATTCATTAGGTAGGGATTAGCAAATGATTCAACAATATGGTAACACAATCCACATCATAGTTACTACCATGATAGCTTCCCACTGTATTCGTTCAACAATGGGCAGTAAGGGATCCACCCACTAGGTAAGATACTCCTCCATCTCGACATCTAACATTCCGATTGTCCAATCCAGATCAAGAATGTCTACATGGACCAATATTGCTACCTCGGACAACCTAACTAAGTAATATTGTTGCCTCTCTAAGTTGAGTTCATCTTCTAGAGGTGGCCTCCTGCCAGAAGACTCACTCTTACTCTTCGAAACTAGTACTACTAGCCTACCCTCGCTGAGTACTCAACGCTCCCCATTTAGGGGCATAATCAATTTTCCCTTTCTCAAAAGTCTATGATTAGCTAGATTACAAAACATGGTTTTTCGTAATAGCATTTTCCAAATTATTTAGTGACAGTGTAAGAAATCATTTTTAAGTTTGAATAGTTAAAATTTGATAAACTCCTTTAGAAAGTAAAACATCCACGTTTCCAACCCAAGTATCAAAACACAGTGTAATTCATCACGTTTAGCCAACGTTTCAATCCTCTTGTCAAAACATCATATTAACATCAATTCCAAATAACAATGTAAAAATTACTTGCAAACAAGTAACATTTATGAAAACGGTTATGCAGGGACTTACTTGTATAAATCAACCGCTAGACCCAACTCAATCAATTACTCTTATTTCCACTCCTTTCTTATTTAGAGCAAATAATCCCACAATTAGGATTCAACCATTCCATATACTATTTCATACAATATGACTTTTCATGATCTCATTAATCACCCAATTCATCCATGGTATCTAAGTACTTTAATTCATTAAATCACATGTATAACTCCTATTTACCATTCTATTAGGCATAACCATGCATTGGTCTAAATCAATTCACCATATAACAACTCCTATATTCAACTAACATAAAATTATCATAAACAGCCCCATAAATATTAAAAGATCTCATCTTTGCCTATTTAGTAAAGATCTAGATTCATCATGTTAAGATACATCATTGTCTTATCTCATTCATGCTTTATCTATGGCTTACATCGGCATATTCATCAATTTAGTTTATTCATGCTTTCATGCTAGACTCCATAGGCATTCATAAACCAATATTTTAAAGATTGAGACCATTTAAATCAGTAAAGATAGGATCTTGATTACCTCTTAGCGATCTAGACTTAAAACACGGCAACTCCTTGTTGACTAGCTTGAGTTCAATTGATAGTTGAAGATATTGGTCCGCTTAGATGACCTTGATTGAGTCTAACCAATAAGGAAATAAAATCAATCCCTTATGGACGTGATTTAAGGGAGAAAAAAGGAAAAGAATGGAGTAGGAGAAGAATAGAGGAGTTGAAGATCAATTACCTTGTAGAGAGTTTCGGTTTTAGCTTTGTTTTTGTGGTATGCTGTCTGAATTTTTGTGTAGGTTGCAAGTTGTTCGCTTCAGTAGTTAGAAGGGCTAAGAGGGTAGGAATTTCATGGTTTACTGGATAGGGAAGTCTAGGGTTTGGTGTGTAGATGTTTGGAGGAGTTCTACCTTGCTATGGTTTCTTGATCACAAGAGAAAAGTTGGACAGCTTTGGTCCTTCTTTCGGAGCCGAGATTGGACAGAGGTTTAGGGCTGATTGCTGCTGTATTTTTCCAGCTTAGGACGGCTGAAAATCTGGACAGAAAGTGGGAGGAAAATCTGGTTGGTTTCGATCTCCAAAATGGAGAAAATAAGAGAAGAAAAAAGAGTCTTTGCATAGCAGTTTTTGCTTGATAATTAGAGAGGTCTTTGTGCAGGTTTTTGGCTGAAAATTTCATGCAGAATAGGGCTAGTTTTTGGCCAAAATTCTGAAGGTATTGGAGAGGGAATTCTGGTATTTTTTGGCTAAAACAAAGTCCTAGTTGGTTAAGGTTTTCTTGGTTAATCCCAGCTAGGTTTTGGAGAGTTTTAGTTGAGCTATATTTGTTCCATAGTGTGGCGGTAGCTTTGAGGAGATTTTCCAAAAAAATATGGATAGAAATTAGGTTATCTAGTTAAGGAATAATTTAATTAGTTCCCCATTTGAATTTGAGTAATTTTAAATAGCTAATAAATAATTATTTTGTGAGAAAAATTCTAGTTTCCTACTTCTCTTGAAGCTACCCGAAATTCTTCTTCCTTTTCCCCCAAATTTTAGAGAATCTTTATCATAATCTAAAAGATAAATACTTCATTTAAAATTTAAATTTTATCCTTTTATTTTATTTTTAAAATTATTTGAAGGAAATTAAAATATGGAGATTTATCTCCTTGAAAAGTGGCGGCTACCATATAACACAATACATATAGATTTTCATATATTCTATCTCCTAATATATTACTTAGCTATAGCTCTTAAAAATCTAGATTAGTAATATTTAAAATTCTCCAAAAGATTATGATAAGATAGTAGAAATAAAAATGTAATTTATTCTCAAATATTTTATAAAAAAAAATCCCAAGATAAATCTCACTCCTAATTTTTAGGAAATTGGTTCCATGGTGGCGGCAACCCTATGGATTTCGGCCAAGGCTAGGGAAAAAAGTTAGGGAAGGATAAAATAAAAGAAAGGAAATGATTTGTTATAGTTAGGATTCAAACTCAAGCCCATCAAGAATTAAATACCAAGCTTTATCCACTAAACCACATTAATTCTTGGTAAATATTTTCCTAATAAATTTCCTTAATTCCTACTCACTTGCTTGATCCTCTTTCTAATAAATTCTCCTCAATAAAATAAAATCTCAACTAACTCAAATAACACAACCGTTTCAAGGACTAATTAATTCATGCAACACCAAACTTATATTTTCATGAAAATAGTTCAAATCATCAAATATAGTATAAAACGAGATGACATACATGATTTTTGCCCCACAAACTAAAGGTGTTCTAATACGGGGTATTACATCCTCTCCTCCTTAAGAGAATTTTATCTCGAAATTCTGGGTGCTAAACTTCTAAAGCAAATTCAGATACTTCCTCTTCACCCATTCTTCAGTCTCCCATGTTGCATCCTAAACACCATGATGTTCCCATAAGATCTTTACTATAGGTATCTGCATATTCCTCAACGTCTTAACACTATTATCTAAAACTTTAATTGGTTTCTCCACATAACTCAAGTTAGGCTGAAGAATCAACGGTTCCTCGTTCAATACATACTCCAGATCAGGATTGTACCTCTTTAATTGGGATACATGGAACACATCATGAATTCCTACAAACCCTTCTGGCAGCTCCAACTGGTATGCTACGGGTCCAATCCTTTCAATCCCTGGAAAAGGTCCTAAATGTCTAGGACATAACTTCCCTCCCTTAGGATGCTTTAGAATTTCTCTGCTAGGCGTTATCTTTAAAAATGTTTGATCTCCCACTTGAAACTACAACTCCCTTCTTCTATTATTGGCATAACTCTTCTGTCGGCATTGCACGGCTTTCAGTCTCTCCCTTATTACCTTTACTTTGTCTGCCATTTCCTTAATATTAACCTCCTCAGACTTGCTGATTTGCCCATTCTCATACCAACCCCAATAAAATGGTACCTGACATTTTAGTCCATAAAACGCCTCAAAGGGTGCCATTCCAATTGATGCATGATAACTGTTATTGTAAGCCAACTCAGCGTAAGGTATGCTATCCAACAACTTTTCTCTGAAATCCAGTATGCAAGCCCTAAGCATATCCACCAAAATTTGGATAACTCTTTCGGATTGTCCATCTGTCTACGGGTAAGTAGAAGTACTGAGCTTCAGAGTCGTTCCCATTGATTCTTGAAATTTAGTCCAAAACCTGAAAGTAAATCTGGGATTCCTGTTAGATACAATACTTGTTGGCACTCCATGCAATCTAACCACCTCATGAATATATGATGTGTCCAGATTTGGGTATAAAAATCATACAAAAACTAAGCACATTCCTAATCAAGTTTAAATTAAAACATTCAACCCAAATCACACAAATGAGCAAGCGTACTCATCATTAACCGAGCATAGTATTCAAACAAGTGTCGATCCTCAAGGAATAAGTAGACATTAATTACCTTTGTTTCATTGTTTAACTGACTCAATAAAGTGAAAAGGAAACAAAATAAAACAAAAGAAAATAAAAACAAATATATATATATATTTATATGTCAACGATGGAGAAGTATGTAACTCAAATCATTATTTAGACAAACATGATCTCAAAGAACCTAACCATTATCGTAACTAATTCTTCTCTTGGCACTATAAAGGATTAAGACAAATTAGCATTACTTAGTCTGTCTCAACAAATTCATCCAAAATATGCATTAAACACAATCATTGATTAAATTTCCTTGGTCTGGCAAATTTAAAGCATGAAATTAATCAATGAATCCTTAGTCTAGCAAATATTAATTAACCTTTAATTACTCAATCCTCAGCAATTAACCTCTTTGGTCTATCAAGTTAACAGCCAATAAATATGAAATCAATCAATTGCAACTACCATCAACCTCTTTGGTCTAGCAAGTTAATGAAAAGAAACAACCAATTAATCTTGTAATACGCCCAAGTAATTAAATACCAAGAAGAACAATCAATTAATCAAAAGATCAACTAACTCTAAGAATCATGGCTATCTAAAACAATGCCAAATTACAATGAAACAATTAATATATCATTGTTCAAGAAAAAGAAAACAAAGTAAAAGAAAGGACTCATAGACAAGCCTCATTCTTCTTCCTTTGAATACCTTCTTGTACAACCCTCCTTAAATTGAAGAATTCCTCCTTAGATTGAGTGATTTTCTATGATGATCAATGAATTCTCCCTTTTTTTTTCCTTGTGTTTTTTTCATCTATTTATAGGCTTAGGAAGTGCCTAAACTCATAGGTACAGTTTTATTGGCCGAGTAGAAGTTGAAAAATACTAAAACTCCACAGATTACCAAAAATCACGTAGAAAAATCACAGCACTGCCTTACCTTTAGGGCACAGCCGGCGCCACCTTGGCTCTCGGAGTCGGCACCGGTTGTGTTCTGCTTCTCTACTTATTCGTCGATTTTTCTCCAAATTTCACATAATGAAGACCAGAATGCAGCCGGCACCGTCTTAACTCTTGGAGCCGACGCCAGTTTGACTCTATTTTACTCTGTTTCACCAATTTTTCTGTTGCTTCGAAGTTCGTGTAAACAGTGCATGGCCGATGCCAATTCTAGGGCCCTAGCCGGTGCCTCCTCTCCTATGTTTTGCGACGTTTTTGTTTTGGTTTACCTTAAAAATCTGTAATAATGAACAAAATACTTTTCCAAGGGTAAAATCTCAAATATGAAGGAATATGACTAGTTATTGAACAAAATGCATTACAAAAGAACCTCAAATAACTAGAAAAAATATGACTAATTCAGCTCCTATCATATTCCCCTACACTTAGCTCTTTGCTTGTCATCAAGCAAAGTATCAAGAACAAGTAGGAAAACACAAGGTTTAACTCACTCAATTAATTTCAAAATAATATCTTCAACGCTTTTTTCATTCAAGAAGATAAAACACATGCTACTATATCTTTCACAACCAATGCAAGACTTGTGTTAGTGATAAATGACTTAGTAGAACCATCTCAATACTTTATAATATCTTTAAACCATTGGAAAGAATGTAGTTTAAAAAAAGAATATACATTCCATAGGCTTTCTTTCATACACTCTCTCCACTAATCCGAGACATATCATGATTCTACTTAGATCAAGTAGGACTTTTAAGCTTGTAATGTAAAGCTAAAGGCTTGTAATGTAGCTTATCAAATGAAGGATATAGGAGATTCAAAAATCAAAGAAAAACTGAGAATTAGCAAGAAAAGGATAAACAAAATGAATCACTAATGTCCAACTCTTCTTGCTCTCCTATTCCAAAAATTGACCAAACCATAACCTTATTTAGCAATTATAACTCCACTCAAGTAAATCCTGCATTTTTTTTTCTTGTTTTTTCAACTCAACTCTTCTCTATTTCTTTCACAAGATCACTCGAATTTTCCAACAATGGTGTCAAGTACTTTAATATGAACTTAACTTTTACATCTCAATCACCATTCCTTTGGTGATCTTTTCTTTCTTCTTCTTTCTTTCAACAAATTTTTTTTCTCTTCTTCTTTCAACAAAATTTGTTTTCTTCTTCTTGCACTGCTGCTGTTTTTTTTCCCCCGCAGTTTCCTTCTTTCAATTTGTCTTTTCTTTCTAGCAGCTTTTTGTTTTCTTTTTCTTTTTCTTTTTCTCCTATCTTTTCCTATTCTCTTTCTTCTCTCTCTTTTCCAACTTCTTTCTTTCATTCTTACTACTACTACTTTTCTTTTCCCAGCTCAACTCATTATTGATCCATGACTGAAAGTAACAAGTCATGATCTTTATCCCAACATTCTTTCTCAACATTCTCATACATATACTTTCATCCATCAAGAGCATAAATATTTGAAAAATTATTCAAACTCTTAGCACAAGAAATGGACAAACTATCGTGATGGGTTTTAATGAAAGAAATAAACAATTTAGGCTCAAAATAGGCACTAAAGATGTTATGAAAATAGGTAGGCTTGAAAAGCTCAAACTATCCAAAGAAGGCCTATTACCGTCATCCCTAAGTTAAATCGTGACTGTCTTTCTTATTTCGTCTCGAGAGATATTCAAGTAAGTTCTAGAATGCTCCATGAATTTTAGTAGAAAAATAGGTTTAAGAACAATGCAAAGTATTAGATCAAGAACTACTTTGTCTAAGTACGTGGAAAAAGTTATGCATAAGCCATAAATAATTTAGAACATATGCTCTATAATCCATCATAAAGACATGCATTAAAAATATAGCTTGAAATCTCAAGAATTTGCACAAAAGTTTGAAAAAAATTTCGCTCAAAATTTTCTCCCAAGAAGGCTAAAGTATATGTATAGAAGACTTGTCAATTAAATCACTCCCCCACACTTAAACTGGACATTGTCCTCAATAGCCAAATAAATATAACAAGAACAACAATACCATTGGACCAAAAATATAAAGGAGAAGAGATAAGAAAAACAAACTTCCATTCGGTTGTGCATTGTGTTGTACAAGAGTTGAATGCTTAAAGAATGAGACATTAGCAAAGTACCTAAAAAGAAAAATACAGAAGAGCACACCAAAACATAAAAACTAGAAAAGAAAAATAAATCAAAAACAAAAGAAAGAAAATAGAACAAACAAAGGAAAGCAAAACTAACTAGAAAAAAACAACATTAAAAGAGAAAGGAAAAACAAGAGTGGTCGAGAAAATGTAGACAAGCATCAGCAGTCCTCCTTCTCATCAGCAGCTAGTGTAGAAGCTCCCTCACCACCATATGGCCCATAAGACTATCGCCTCAATTCGGCCAACTACTGCTCCATAGTAGCTTGCCGTCTTGCCATGTCATCCATAGTACCCTGCAAGCGTAAGAGCACCGCCATTTGCTGATCGAGTCACCCCAGCATGGTATTCTCAAAGTCAGTCTGAGTGTGGGACTGAAAACTGCTAGCTCGTGCACATGCTGGTGGTGGTGGTTGCTCTTCTTCCACTGTAGGTGGCCTTACCTGACCGGGATGTTTGATCTCGAAGGGAGTTAGCCACTTCTTCAACTCCTGGTTGTACTTATATCTGCTACTCAGAAGAGTTTGCTCAGTGGCCATATCGTGCTCAGTGGTAGCCTCCATCAGTTCTCCCTCAAGACTCACACCAAAGTCTTTCAGAATTTTTATTATTACCAAGGGAAAAATGAAGGCTTTTGTGGATAGACGATGATGAACAACCTCCCTAATAGATTGGATGATTAAGGGTGCAAGAGGGATAGGTAATGTGTTCATCATCCGATACAAAACGTAAGTGTCAATAAGTCTAGTCTCATTGAAACCACTAGCACGGGGTACAACATTGAACCTAAACATATAGACTAGAGCTCTAAAACTAGCTGCCAGATCATTGTTGGAATAGAAACTATTGACTTGAAAGGCATTCTGCTTATGTAACCCAAGTGTGGCTCTAGTCCCGCTAACATTCTAATTTGGATCAGAAAGAATCTTTTGATTATTCATATCTATTCCCTGCCAAGTATCATCATCAAAAACCTGGAGGAGGTTAGCTAATTGGTTTTGAGTGATGACAATGGGGACTCCTTTCACTCTTGTTTCAATATGGGGAATGTAACACCCCACGACTACGTACCCTAAAAGGGCGGGGATGTCGCCCCGTCCCGTAGGACAAGGGGTCTTCAGAACGAGGTATAAAATATAAAGGCAATCTCCAAAATGATCAACTTAGATAAAGAAAGAAATATTCTTATTACATCTGGCTCAACTTGGAGCAAAACGGAATAAAACAAAAAATTGTTTAGAAGCATAAGCAATAAATGTCTCCTAGAACGGATAGAGAAAATAGCAAAAGCTCCAACTATTACATGCCCCGCTGACCCAGCACAATCTATCTCCTGAAAACATGGTGTAAAACGGTGTGAGAATAAAACTCAGTAAGTCCTGTGTGTGCACATGGTGTTTTTAAATAGTTCGTGTATGCAAAGTGTAAAACATTTGTAAAAATAATTTGGCAAGTCATAAACAATCTCTTTTCGCAAGGAGTGGATTTTTCTTATTGTCATACTTTGTACAAAATAAATCCTCCACTCGGATAAAAGTCATGTCACCACACGCTGGGCTCCATGAGAACAAGTTGGCCAAGGCACCACACTTTGTGCACCTTGTCCGGACCAAATTACCACACGTTGGGCATTCTGATCAAGGTGAGTGTACAGCTCACCGGGTGAGATACTCCTCCATCTCTACACCCAACAAAACCATCCGGGTGTCCATGCCGGGAATATAAATAATACCTTTCAGGTATAATGCTAGCTCGGACCGGCCTGACCAACTAACACTATCGCCTTTTCAAGCAGAGTTCATCTTCTGGAGGTGGCCTCCTGCCAGAAGACTTACGCTAGCCCTCCAAGACTAGTATTGTTAGCCTACCCTTATTGAGTATTCAACGAACATATCCGTCAATTCCTGATTCAAAATATCTCCACACCTTGGCTTTGTACAACGTGGTTTTTCTCTAAAAGAGTTTTCTAAAAATTTGGGAAAGAATAGTTTTCTTGATAAAATCATTAGTTTGACAAAACCGTTTAAAGAATAATCATCCACGTTCACAACCCAAATAATCATAGTTCAACAATAGCTTTACAAAGCTTCACAACATAGACTTGCCATCACAACATTTAACCAAAGAGTTTATACAAGGACTTACCATCACAACATTTAACAAAAGAGTTTATGCAAGGACTTACTTGATATGCCTCAGATAAATGCGATAAATTCACAGCTGGCTTTCCTCAATTATCCTCCTGATCTAAACCATATAATATCATGATCAGGGTCTCAATTAATTCAAACATGCTCTAATCCCATTTATTTTCATAACAATTCGCAATCTCCTATTTAATTCCAAGTAAACTATTTAATCCCTAAAGATCAAATACTACGGCCACATGTTTATCTCACTAATAAACACCATTACACTTTACTTTCGACATCAAGGGAGGGTATTCCCTTACCTTGCAACTACCGGGTAATGAGGTCTCGATGCTCCTATGGTGATCGTCCCGAGTTCGCTTGAGAAGAAGAAAGAAGCTACCTCCTTTGCTTCTCTTGACCGAAAATTTAGGAAGAAAAGGAAATCAGCCTCTATGGGGCGTGATTTAAGGGTAGAAGAAAGAGAAAAGAATCATTAGAGAAAACGGCATCAAGAGGTTGAAAGGATTTGTGCTTACCTTAAGGTGTGTTCGATTTTTGCTTGGAATAACTCTTGTGTTTTCGAAAATTTACAGAGAGAAGTTGCTGAAATTTTCGTGTAGAATGGAGAGGGTAAACGGTGGTTATAATTTAAAGTTGAAGAAGATTGGTTTAGGGTTAGATGGTGATGTTTAGATAGACTCCTAATGGCTTTAGGTTTCTTGGACAGCAAAGGCGAAATTTCAGCTTGCGCGCGCCTCCTTGCTGCCGATTTTAGGGGAGTTTTATGGAGAAAAAAATTCTACAATTTGCTCCTCTATGCTGGCCGAAATACTGCTCAAAGGAAGGGCTAAATGTGTTCAGAATTTTGGGCCAAACGAGGAAGAGTTTGAGTGAGTTTTGATGACTGAAAAATCCTGTGCATGTGCTGTGAAAATTCTGTGCAAGTGTAGCAAGTTTTGGACTGGTTTGGCTGCTATAATTCTACCGAAATTTTCAGAGGAAAATTGAGGGTTTTGGGCGCTGAAAATAGCTTGTTCAGCTGGGGGTTTTCAGTGAAGGATGTGTGCAGAATTTCGGTTGAAGTAGGAACATAAAGCTGGCCGAAAATCCTGCACAAAGCTGTCCGAATTTTATGTGTATTTGCTGGATGAATTTCAGTGTTTTTGTGTGAATAAAATTCTGATTTTGTGCAGCTAAGATAGTTGAATTGTTAAGGAGTATTCTAGGTGGTTTGAGCTAGGATTTTCAGAGTTGGATTGTAGCTAAAGATGGCTGGAATTTCGGACAGCTTATGTAGATTCAAAGCTGCCGAAATTCAGCTAGGAAAAGGAAGAAATCCTAGTTGAATTTGGATTGAAATAAAATCTGGTTTTATCAAGGATTTGGATAAGATTTCCTCTAGTCCTAGAAGAGTTTGGATTGAGCTAAAGGTGCTCCAAGGTGGCGAACAAAATCTGAAAAAATTTCCAGAATATTTCCAGCTTATGGTTTCCGAAAATTCAAGGGAACAAAAGCTGAAAATAAAACAAATTTCATCCTTAGCTAAAATCCTTGAACTTAGGAGTTAAATATAGAGTCTTACTCCTATGGAAGTGGCGTTTAAACCCAAAGAGAATATCTAAGACTTTAGTTAAAATATTTCTCTAAAGTAATTAAATAAATAAAATGATTATGGCTAGAATTCTTGAAGAAGTGAAATAAGATTTTTCCCTAATATATTCCCTAACTCTAATATTCATCAAGAAGAGTTTTATACCACTTGAAATTCTTCAAAGTGGCTCCTAGCTAGGTTTTTTCGAAAATCCTAAGGAACACAAGCTGAAAATTAAAGGTGACCTTTATTCACATCAAAGTCCTTGAATTTAGGAAATAAACATAGAGACTTATTTCCTTGGAGTAAAAATACTAAAATTTCTCTAGGATAGCTAGATTCTTTTTCGGCCAAGATAAGAAACGGTCTAAAGGAAAGAATTTCAAGAAGAGAAACTTACTTCACAAAAGGTAGGATTCGAACTCGGGTCACAAAAGGAAATCACCAATCTCCCCGCTATTCCAAAACAACTCCAATACTAATTTTTCTACAAGAAGTTCTTACCACCCCAATACTCATCCTTCAAAATCTTCGACCAAACCTCCCTTAACCAAATCTTTAACAACACAACTATTTCACATCAATTAATTCAAATGCAAGAGTAACGGAAAAATTCACATGCATCATGCAAATAAAATTATTCTAGCTACCACATAAAATGCAAGATGCTATGCAATGCATGACTTTTTCCCATAGTCAAAGGTGGTTTTGGGCGGGGTATTACAGGGAAGGTGTTTATTGCCCTTATCCGTCATATTAGTTAGAATTCCTTAATAAGCACGGGACAATACTTCCCTTTCAATTATACTATCGATCCCCATCCTAACCTTCTAAACATCATGCCCAATTTGAGTGCACGGTCTAAGGTGGGTGAGAAAGTACGCTCGACAATGATCTTATTAGATGCTCTTCTATTGTACCATTCCTCACAAGATGTATCAATAAACTCAGTTGGTCTTAAGAACAAAGGATTAACAGAGGACGAGGCGGAGGAAGAGGAAGCTCTCGCCCTTTTAGAAGAATGACCCCCCACTCTAAACATGTTCAAGTAAAGAATGGGGGAATAGGAAGAGAGGACAATTGGGCTCTAAGATGTAAAATAGGGTAACTACCCTTTCAAAAACACTTCTCAAATCTCATTCAACACTCAACCAATCTCACAATTCACAAAACCCAAAATCCTTCAATATATATCACCTCCCATCAACCAATTCAATCAATCACCACCAATCAATTCAACACAACCTGTATAATACATGTAAAATTCCCTGTAAAGCGTAAACTGTTGAATGCATGCAAATAGACAGGATCATGTTAATGAAACCATTATCATGGCATTATGTGAACAACAATCCAAGTTCCATAGGTAGTTATTATTCAATCATCACAAATAGCCATAATTCTAACCTTAACGCTATGCATAAATCCCCTAATGATCATATGCATGAATCAAGCATTAAAGAACCATTAACTCCTAATCTAGTCCAACTCATGAAACTCAAGGAGCAATGCATAATTCAATAGCATACATAATCCCAATTTTTTACCAAAAGTGTCCCTAAGCAAAAAAAAAAAATCATCTTCATCATTTTAACCGTAGGAATTAAATAAAAATCATACATTTATGCTCTTATATATATGGGCAAGCAAAAGATGCAAGCTTTTTGTAGACATCTAAGCTCCTTGCTTGTGGATTGAATGTGATGTTGTTATGAAAAACTAAAGAATTTAAGGATTTTGATCCGTAGGATCAACAAAAGAGAAGCCAATAAATGTTATAGAGGTGTTTAGGAGTAGAAAAATCAAAGTTTGGGAAGTGAGGGATGTGAAGCCGGTGCGGGCTTGAGAGAATTTGAGAGAGAGGTTGGAGATTTTGAAGAAAAAGTGGCCAAAATGGCCCTTAAGTTACGCTTCACCCGACAGGGACCGGTGCCGGTCCTGGCTCTCTGAGCCAGTGCGGCTTGGTTCTGTCCGGTTCTCTAAATTTTTTTTTCAATTAATTAATGAAAATGCAAAAAACACAATGATGCTGAATAATACACTTGAATTAAAAATCAATCAAAATGATAGAAATAAAAATTGTCTCAATCATAGAAACTAGAAGAAAACGTAAAAATGCTTCAATATTTCCCACGGCTGTGATCCCGTGGATTTTCCTCAGTATTCCCTGGTAGTGTCCCCGCTTGACGATCTCCAAGTAGTTTGGCTAACTAACCAATTTGGTTTTCCAAGTTGCGCATGGAGGCCTCTAGGTTCCTTGTTGTCGCATTGACCCCTTGGAACTTAGTCTCCGTTGTACTTACCAGTTAGCCAATCAACTCTTCCAATGGTGACTTTGAAGATGCTACATTATTGTTCATGGGGTTTTGGTTCCTTTGATTACCTCCACAATTGAAAGAACCTTGCCTAGGTTGATTCCTATTGCTTCAAGAGAAATTAGGGTGATTTCTCCAACCAGGGCTATAGGTAGAGCTGTAAGGATTGTTACCTAGTCGGACATTACCTACAAAGGCCGCTTGTTCTGAAGTTTCTTGGAGTGACCCCATATTTTGGCATTCATGATTAGGGTGTCATTCTCTATAGAAATGATAATTTACGTTTAAAACCTAGCCTGGAGGTATCACCATCTGTTCCATCTTTTGGGTTAAGGCGTCCACCTTAGCCTCTAATGCTGCCACAGCATCCACTTTGTGCACTCCTTGCACACGAGCTCTAAACCTTGCACTTCCCCACGAATAGTTATTAGAAGCCAAATTTTCAATAAGCTCAAATACTTGTTCCGAGGTTTTATGATTGATGGAACCCCCTACAGAAGAGTCCACCACTTGTCGTGTTGCGAATGTGAGGCCATTCAAAAAGATAAGCATCTGCATTTCCAACTCAAATCCGTGGTGTGGGCATTTTCTTAACATCTCCTTAAATCTCTCACAACTTTCATATAAAGGCTCAGAATCTAATTGTTGGAAGGCAAAGATTTCGTTCCTAAGTTTGGTTGTCCTAGTTGGAGGAAAATATTTGGCCAAAAATTTTTTAGCTAGGGCATTTCAAGTAGTGATGGAACCTGTAGGTAAAGATTTCAATTAAGATTTAGCTCTATCTCTCAAGGAAAAAGGGAAAATTCTTAATTTTATGGCATCTTCAGAAACACCATTCATTTTGAAAGTATCCCAAATCTCCAAAAAACTAACTAAGTGAGCATTGGGATCTTCTTCAAGTAGCCCGTCGAATTGAACCATATTTTGCACCATTTGATTAATGTTGGGCTTTCTTTCAAAATCATTTGCATCTATCCTAGGTCTAGTGATACTCAAGCCTGTGCCCAAGATTGCGAGTTTCACAAAGTCATCTATAACCCTCCTATTATTCCCAGCATTATTGTTTTGAGCACCATCCATCTCAACGATCAAGTTTCTTTGGATTGTCCGGCGAATCTTTGACAACGTCATTTCGATTTCAGAGTCAAAATCAACTATCTCGCCTTCGAATTTTGGGGTAATGTACTAAAGGTAACACCTAAGAAAACAACAAGCAGTTAGATACATAGTTAGTGACTAAAACAAAATTACAAGATTACAAAGTTAGGCAAAGTTAGTAAGTTAGGTTACAAGGGTGTATAAGAATATATGAAATACACAAGATAGCACCTTTTTGTGAAAAGACAATTATACATAATTTACATATTTAAATATTTACACATCTACATATTCATATGGTTAAATCAACAAAATCCAAGCGTTCATGCTATTATTCCCCGATAACGGCGCCAAAAACTTGATGTGTCTGGACTTGGGTATAAAAATCATACAGAAACTAAGCACATTCTCAATCAAGTTTAAATTAAAACATTCAACCCAAATTATACATATGAGCAAGCGTACTCATCATTAACCGAGCATAGTGTTCAAACAAGTGTCGATCCTCAAGGAATAAGTAAACATTAATTACCTTTCTTTCATTGTTTAACCGACTCGATAAAGTGAAAAGGAAACAAAATAAAACAAAGGAATATATATATATATATATATATATATATATATATGTCAAGGATTGAGAAGTATGTAACTCAAATCATTATTTAGACAAACATGATCTCAAAGGACCTAATCATTATCATTAACTAATTCTTCTCTTGTCATCATGAAGGATTAAGATAAATTAGCATCACTTGGTCTGTCTCAACTAATTCATCCAAAAGATGCATTAAACATAATCCTTGATTAAATTTCCTTGGTCTGGCAAATTTAAAGTATGAAATTAATCAATGAATCCTTGGTCTGGCAAATATCAATTAACCTTTAATTACTCAATCCTCAGCAATTAACCTCTTTGGTCTAGCAAGTTAACAGGCAATAAATATAAAATCAATCAATTGCAACTACCATCAACCTCTTTGGTCTAGCAAGTTAATGAAATGAAACAACCAATTAATCTCGTAATACGCCCAAGTAATTAAATACCAAGAAGAACAATCAATTAATCAAAAGATTAACTAACTCTAAGAATTATGACTATCTAAAACAACGCCAAATTACAATGAAACAATTAACATATCATTGTTCAAGAAAAAGAAAACAAAGTAAAAGAAAGCACTCATAGACAAGCCTCCTTCTTCTTCCTTTAAAGACCTCCTTGTACAACCCTCCTTGAATTAAAGAATTCCTCCTTAGATTGAGTGATTTTCTATGATGATCAATGAATTCTCTCTTTTTTTTTTCTTATGTTTTTTTCATCTATTTATAGGCTTAGGAAGTGCCTAAACTCGTAGGTACAGTATTCTTGGCCGAGTAGAAGTTGGAAGATACTAAAACTCCACAAATTACCAAAAATCGCGTAGAAAAATCACAGCACCACCTCACCTTCAAGACATAGCCGGCGCCGCCTTGGCTCTCAAAGCCGGCACCGATTGTGTTCCGCTTCTCTACTTGTTCGCCAATTTTTCTCTAAATTTCACATAATGAAGACCAAAATGTAGCCGGCACTGGTTTGACTATGTTTTGCTTTGTTTCACCAATTTTTTCATCGCTTCAAAGTTCATGTAAGCAGTGCATGGCCGGCGCCGGTTCTAGGGCCCTAGCCAGCGCCTCTCTTCTCTATTTTACGACGTTTTTGTTTCATTTTACCCAAAAAATCTAAAATAATGAACAAAATACATTTTCAAGGGTAAAATCTCAACTATGAAGGAATATGACTAGTTATTAAACAAAATGTATCACAAAAGAACCTCAAATAACTAGAAAAAATATAACTAACTCAGCCCCTATCAATATACGTCTTGGCTAATTTTTCCATATAGTCCTTCATATTTTCCGAAATGAAATGAGATATCTTGGTCAATCTGTCAACCACAACCCACACAACATCTGTCAAAGTCTTAGACATTGGTAACCCTATAACAAAGTCCATCGTCACCTCTTGCCACTTCCACTCGGGAATAGGCAATGGCTGTAGTAATTCGGCTGCCCTCTTATGCTCCGCTTTTACTTTTTAACACGTCAGGCAAGTAGAGACGTATTGCGCCACAGCTCTTTTCATTCCCGAATGACATGCATGATTTTTCTCCACAAACTAAAGGTGGTCTAATACGAGGTATTACAATTTAATTCAGCTTTCTATTCAAATAGTAGTAAAAATAAAGAATACAGAACATTTGTCTTACAGAATGATTGAGATTCACCAAGAAAGGGAGAAAATAAGTCCCTTGTAGGCATGAGTTAAGAGAGAACAAAGAGAGAGATGGATAGAAGGGTTGAAGATTGTCTACCATGTCGGTTGTTTCGGTTTTGGTTTTGTTCTTGGAGTGTGCTGGCCAAAATTTTGAGCAGGTAGACTGCTGTTTGTCTCATGAGTTTGAGAGGCTTAGAGAGTGGGGATTTTAGTGGTCTGATGAGGATAAAAGATTGGATTTTGGTGTTTGGTTGTTTAGAGAGGTCCTACCTTATTATGGACTCTTGATCACAACAATAAAGTTGGACAACTTTGGTCCTTTTCTTGTTAGCCGAAATTGAGCAGTGTTTTGGGGAGGTTGCTACTGTTTTTTTAGTGCTTAAGATACCAAAATTCTAGAGAGAAAAGAGAGAGAAGAATAGCTGGTTTCGGCCTTTGTTGAGGCGAGAATAAGACAAGAAAAGAGGTTTTGTGTACAGCTGCGTTTTTGCTCAACAACAAAAGAGAGTTTGTGAGTGTTTTGGTCTGGAATTTTTGTGCAGATTAGATGCGGTTGTGGCCGAAATTCTGGAGAAAGGAAGGGAGAAATTTTGGAATTTTTTGGCTACACAAAGTCCTAGTTGGTTAAGGTTTGCTTAGTTAACTTATCCTAGATTTTTGGAGAGTTTAAGTTGAGCTTAACTAGCTCCTAAGATGGCGGCAGCTTAGGGTTTATTTTCCAAAAAATTGCATGAAGTAATTAAGTTATTTGATCAGAAAAATAATTTAATTAACTACCTATTTTATTTTGAATAAATTTAAATAGATAATAGATAATTATTTCTCAAGAGAAAATTCTTGTCTTCTTTTTCTTGAAGCTAAAACCAAAATCCTTGTTTTCCCTTCTCCTTAATTTCGAAAATCCACATTCCAAGAGATAAATACTTATTTTAAAAGCTAGCATTTATCCTTTTACTTTCCTTTTAAAATTATCTGGAGAAAATTAAAATATGGAGACTTATCTCCTTTAAAAGTGGCGGCTACTTTGAAGAAAATAAGCTATATATTTATCTTCTATATTGTTCATGTTGTGCCTTAGAGGCAATCACTTGTACATTGTATATGACACATTTTATTTTAATAAAAGGCATTATTTATCTTATAGTTCCTTTCGTTTACTTTTAAGTAATATAACTGTTCGAAAAAGTCTCGAGTACAACACTGTATTAAGGAAATCATTATAGAGATCATGATATGAGATTCCTACTACACTGTATAATGTTAGTACTTAAATAGTTCCTAGTCGTAGTATTAATGAGACATTACATCATTAATACGTTAAGACTAGCATGTGTTAGACTTCCTAATTTGATCAGGCGCTGGTTCACATATCCGTGAGTATTGAGATACTTAAAATTAACACATGGATGCTTGTTAATGGAGCAAGTTCATTAGATGACCTAGCTTTGAGATAATCACATGGATAACTATTTAGTGCCAGTTGTATAATCTCAATATAGCAAACGTGCATGTATCCTTAGACTTGAGATCTCCAAGGTACTTTGTTTGCTGAGCATTGTACTTTGATTCCAATCTCTGGAGCTCGATCGAGGGCCGCCTATGGGATGGATATTGGGTACATTGTGAGGTAAACGAAAGTAGTTGAGAGTGTCAATAAAGGATTCACCACTCCTAATAGTAGGGGCGAATATCTCACGGTCACTTGTAGGAATTACTACTCGAGAAGTCCTTGGCTAAGGCAATTGTGTATTGGAAATAATTCCAATTGATACACATCTAAAATAATGGGTTCCTAGTACAAGTACTATTGTATTCGGGTCAGAATTAATTCTGGAGGGAGTTAGCACTAATTTCGTACTCCAAACCGAATGAGATATTGTATGGTGAAAGGAGTTAATTGCACTGAAGTTTGTTATTGAATGGTTCATGTCAAGCCACTTGACTTCCTGGACTCTTGGGTGGTCATGATGTGTTGCTAGATACTGCTCATGATCTGGGAATATGGGTTTATTAATTGATGAATTAATAAACCAATCCTGATTAGAATTAATATGATTAATTCTAATTAATTATGGATTATTAATCTCAAAGACGTTTGGATTAATTCATATTCTCTACCAATTGACTGGGAAATCTAATAGGTCACACACAATAGAGGATTATATACTCAAGATGTTATTTGATAACATAGTGGGTTAATTGAGAAAAAGAGAAGTTGTTATAGACAAATTATAATTAGTTATAATTTATGGTCCAAATTGTAATTGTAAGAACTTGATATTTCTAATTACAATTCGGGAATTCTAATAAGATTAGAATTCCCAGTTTTGGTAGAGAATTTTCGTGTAATATATAGATGAAACGCACGAAACCCTAGCTAAGGTGTGACACTAAAACCCAACACACGAAATCCTTCTCTCCTCTCTCTCTCTCTCTCTCTCTCTCTCTCTCTCTCTCTCTCTCTCTCTCTCTCTCTTCTCTCTCTCTCTCTTGATTGTTCTTATGTAACAACCCTAGCCGCCACTTAGTGTTTCTACTAGCACAGAAAACTTTGTGCTTGAATTTATCCTCTTTGTGGATTACTGTTAGAGATAATCACACACTGTGATTATAGTAATTAGACGTTCAACTCTCGTAGAGTTTGCAAAAGAGGATTGTTTGATCGCGTCTTAACTTGAAGAAGAAATTTTTGTTCTTCGGACGATCAAACAAAGGTAAAAAACTGTTATTTGATCTATTTATGTCTTGTTTTCCACACATATGTGGGTCCTGGGATGGTATCTCGTTTTATTTTTCATTGCGCTATATACGATCTGTGTGAGAGATACCCAACATGTATTTCCTAGTAAATTACTAAGATATAGCTTTTAAAATTCCAGATTTGTAATATTTAAAATTCTCTAAATGATTATGATAGGATATTAAAAATAAGAATTCAATTTATTTTTTTTAAATACCTTATAAGATAATCCCAAAATAATTCACACTCCTAAATTTTAGGAATTGGACTCAAGGTGGCAGCTACTCTAGGAGGAATTTCGGCCAAGGCTTAAGGAAATTAGGGAGAAGAAAATAAAAGAAATGAAAGGATTTACAATAGTTGGGATTCGAACTCAAGCCCACCAAGAATTAAACACCAAGCTTTATCCACTCAACTACAACAACTCTTGTTTAACTATTCCTCCAATAAATTCCCTTTACTCCTACTATCACTTCATTACCTTTCTAATGGATTTCTTCAATCAAAACAAAAGCTTAACTAAGACAACTATCTCAAAATAAATAAATTCAAGAAATAGCAAACTCATGGAACTCATATATTCATGAAAATAATTCAAATTACCAAATGCAATATAAAATGTTATGACATGCATGACTTTCCCCACATAATAAAGGTGGTTTAATACGGGGTATTACACGACTGATGCATCGATTGTTGGCAGGCCTTACCAAGATGAAGTTTAAAATAATATAGCAATGAGTATATTGTTAGTAGTTGATCTTGGTCCCTTAACACATGAACAATGTCTAATTGAGTTGTTAGATTTTCGGGAGGAAGCATTTGATAGGGATCAAGATTCAAACAACAATGAAGATGATGATAAGGGTGATTGGGAAATAGATACTGATTCAGAAATTGAGTCTGACGAGTACGTTTCGGATGATGACTAGAGCAAATAGACATGAAATGTACTACAATTGCAGGATGCTAATATATATTTATTCTTTCATTATATATTTATTCTTTGTTATTTTTAACTGTTTTTGTTTTATTTTTAGATATGTCTTCTGGTGCGGGTTCACATCGTACTGGGCCCGGATCTGCAGTTGGGCGATACTCCATCCAGGCAGGTGACGCCGTCACCTACAGTTCTGTGCCAGTTCGAGTCAGACTACACCTCGGGACCACACTCTACGGCCGTTGATTGTGTCACGTGTAGACGGGTACAATTAAGATTGCATTTATATATTATTTTTATTTGCAATAGTTTTGCATAATTTTAGAAT
Organism: Voacanga thouarsii; assembly: GCA_026120185.1. Lineage (NCBI taxonomy): Eukaryota > Viridiplantae > Streptophyta > Magnoliopsida > Gentianales > Apocynaceae > Voacanga > Voacanga thouarsii. Next base: position 767,584 of record JANUWF010003372.1, on the reverse strand, counting down.
GTATTTAAATTTCTATGTCAACTTTTTTGTTATGTAGTTATTTTTTTGTTACATTTTTACGTATTTCTTTTTAATATATATCATTTTTATTTCTTTTTTATGTTTATTCAAAAATAAAAATAGATTTGCTGGTTCCCATCGATGTGTATGGAAATCACATCGATCTTTCAGAGATATTTCGACAGTCCTTACATGTGTTAGACAGATATGTCCCAGTTCCCGTGAGGAACCTCTGGTTTGAGGAGTTTGCGGTAAGTTACAAATTTTTGTATAATTCGTTAAAAAAAAAAATAGTTTGTACTTGATATATATCTTTTTAGTTATGTAATATATACTAATAACTTGAAATATATTCTACTTTTTGTAGAAGTTATTTCATTAGACCGAGAATCATAGTGCCCAGATCTGGTCCAACTAGGAGCACAAGTGTCGAACTCGCCTTTTGAACACCTTATCGAGGGTCTAAAGGACGACCCCTGCTGGTCAATGGCCTTCTTGGATTGACCCTAGTCATTGGGAGGTGATGAGCGAACGCTTGGGCAGAGAGGAGTTCCAGCGAATCTCGGCCATTATCAAGAGGAACAGGGGTCAATCCACGACCATGCATACTGGCGGGTCTGTCTCCTTTACAGTCCACGAGGACCGTATGGTAATTTCCTTTAGTTATTAAGACATTTTGTATGCTTTCTTCATTTTAATCCATTTTTAGTCTTTATTTTTGTAAGTTATTATTGTAATTACATCAGCAGCAGATAGGAAATGACTTTAGCCATATTGAGATGTTTAAGAGGCCGCATATGTTCCAGAGTGGGGATAGACAGGGTCAGTACGTCAGCGAGCATTCTCGCAAGACATTGGTAAATAAATTATAATTTTTTTTATTTACAGAATATTTTCTTCTATTTTTTTTATTTAATTAAGTTTCATACTCCCAAATAATTTCAGGAGCACATCATGATTGCCAAGGAGCACCAGTCTCAGGCTTCTTCCAGTGGATCTACCAGTACTACCTCTCTCGCCTTACCTGACGGTCGAGCACTATTCATCCAGGCATCAGGTGGCTACAATAGAGGTCGCATATATTGCCTGGGATCTGAGGCAGTACGAGCAAGGAAGGAGCTCCAATAGGGTTTCCTGACAGCCTCGCAGCCCTCACCTCCTTCGGATATCAATCTAATTGTAGAGGACAGAGTACAGGAAAGGGTCCAGGAGGTTACAAAGCAGCTGCAGTGACAATTTGATAGGAGGGTAGACCGGTTAAGAGATAGGATGTCACATCGAGATGGTATTTATGCTAGATGGATGATGATGATGTCAGAGAAGATGGGATAACTGCTACCACCAGTGCTACTGCTTGAGGAGGAGGAAGCTAAGGATCAGCCTGATGACACCTTTGTTACACCTCAAGATCCTCATCCGTTTCCATCTCGTCCTCGTTCTCCACCCCCACCTCCTTCGGCTAGCGCTACTGCTCCTGTAGCTAGTTGATATATTTTTTATATTTAATAATACATACTATATTTACATTTCATTATATATTTGTAATAATAAATACATTTCGTATTTACATGTTTTTTAATATGTTTTGTTTAGACTTATTATTTTGTGTTGTTGATTGCATGAATTTTTTTAAAACAAACAAAAAATGGGCTAGATTTCGGGAAAAAATTAAAAATATTTAATTAAAAATTAAATTATACTTCGCTAAATACCGTAGCTAAACCCTTGCAAATTAGCCACGGTTTTGCGACAACTCAAAATTAATTTTATTAAATTGAAAAAGTCGTTGCTAAACCCTCTCAAATTTGCTACAATTTTGCAACGGCATGAAAAATAAATTTTATTAAATAGAAAATGCCGTCGCTAAACCCTCGCAAATTTGCTATGGTTTTGCGACGGCTTGTGAAATTATTTTTTAAAATTTAAATTGACCATTGCTAAACCGTCTCAAATTTGCTACGGTTTTGCTACTCCTAGATCATTCCTAAAACTAAACAATTAAATATAATCATCGCCATTCCCTCATAAATAATTTAAAATAATTTTTTTATGTCGTCACTAATGCGTAGAAAATATGCCTAAATTAAATTCGTTGACTACTATTTTGGCATAGCGACTGCCCTCGCAATGCCGTCGCTAACAAATACGACTTTTTCATGCTGTCACAAATTTATATTTAGCCACAAATGTTTCAGCTACAGTAATCGTTGTCGCTATGCCGTCGCTAATTGTATTAGTGACTACATTGCAATGCATTTGACCATCGCAAATCCTGTTGTCTCTTGTAGTGTTCAATTATTACATTGTGTAGTGATAATAATTAGCATGATCATTTCTAAGAGCAAACGTCTGGAACTTGAATATTATACATTTTTATCAGTACTTACAACTTAATATTTCATTCAAATATTCTGAGGGACTCAAAGGTTGAAATATTGATCTGGCACTGGAACTTGAACTGAAAACTTGTGACTTGATTCCTCTTCAAGCTCTTCTTTAGCATGGTTTATTTCCGATTTTGATTGTTTTCAATTTTGGTAATCTAATTGGTATTTTTTGCGAGTGTTTTTTAGGACTATTCCTGAAAGAGTGTTGTTTGAGCATAGAGGAAAGAGGGGCCCCGGCGGAAGTGGGGGGTTCGGCGGTCAGCGGGGCTTAACTTGAGCAGAACTTTCGCTGTTCGAAGTGGATAGTATATGAGTTTGATTTCCCTCGATCCAACTCTTTTACACCTAGTTACATTTTTATGCCAAAAAACTCCTATTAGAGCAACAGACATTTAAAAATAATAATAATAATCTCAAAGTAGTCCATAGTTCATTGTAGGAGTTATACTAAAAAGTTGAAATACTTGCGGTTTGAACTTTGAACTTGAGTTCTCCTCTAGTAGAAAAGGTGGAACAGCTTACGACCCTTTTGTCAGAAGAAAAGCTCAACTAGGCGTTACCCATTTAGCCAAAATTAACTCCCTAGTCCCTCAGTCCTGTGATGGGAAAGGGAAAGCACAACCTTTTCATCGCACAACCTTCACAAGACTGACATCAATAATAACACATAAATGGCCACTTTGTAATGGTAGTCCTGAGCTACCCCAGAGATCATTGACTGGATGTCTTTGACCAGTCCTTGTGGGCTGGGATGCCATACATTTGCTCTGAACTTCTGGCAGTCCTCAGTGGCATAAAACTCCACAGGACACAACTACATATCCATCTGCTAATCTTCATTCAAAATATTTTCTTGTTTCAGATGTCCATATAATTGTACATATAGGAGTATGTAACACTCCGCTGTACAAATTTCATCCACACACATCGACATCTAAACATTGATAAATGCGTTTACCTTAATAGACTCCAAGAACCGACACCCTCCCATCTAGACATTGCTCTGAACTTCCGGCATTAGTGTTGAGATTTTTGTACACGCTAGTTTTTAAACATGTAAGTTTTGATACCCGATGCATTTAGATGAAGATATGAGCACACAAATTATGAAATTCAGTCCAGATCCTACACAGCTATCCTTCTTATGAGGCATTAGGGAATTTGTAGGACAACCAAGATCAATTTCAAAATCAACACCCAAAAGAATGGCTTAAATTTCTTTCAAGAATACCTTTTGACAATGAGCACAGGTCTATGGTTACAACAAAGTGAGGAATGAAACACAAATGATAAGGCATCAAATTAGATGATCCTAAATTGCATCATTTATATACAAGAAACTGGAAAATCTTATCTGTCTCTATATAAATTATTTTATACGAATAGATGTTTAAATAAATTAATATTACTACTGCTTTGAAGCTGCTTGGTTTTTGTGAGCAGCCAAAGCAAGAATTGAATTGGCAAGTTTGTTGACAGCATCAACCAATCCATTAATACCTTGTCTACTTATTTCAGCCTTCGATTCTTCAATCTGCAACCTTCTTTCATGCAAGTTCAAGAGTTCTCTATGCCTTCTTTCTTCTCTCTCTTCACAAGCTTGAATGGCTTCTGCTATAATGGAAGCACTTCTAGATATTGCAGAACCAACCTCATGAGAGTTGCTTCCACTTGCTGTTGCGCTTGTTCCTTCTCCTCTTCTTCTCCTTTTTGCTGGTGAGTCTGAATGCTCACTTGTTTCAGAATCTGAAGCTATCACACACCTCTAGAACATAAGCATTTGCATTAAAGTTAATCAATACTAACTGACAATTATGAACAATAATTTCTTAAATGTGAAATTAGGATGGAATATCCTTATCTAAATGAAGAAAAAGGAAAAGAAGGGGGGAAAAATGCAGTTACTTTAAACCCATTGATTCAGCAAACTTCAATAAGAATCACCAACATGATTTGAAAACACCCATGAAGTCACCACGGGATTCTACAAATATGCCAAAAAAGGAACCATGGTGCAACATTGCCATTTCATCTTTCATGCTCTGATCTAATTTTGAACTCAAGGTACAAATTATAAATCAAGAAATTAACTAGAATGTCTGTGCGCAGAGAGAGAGAGAGAGAGAGAGAGTATACCTACTGGGGGCAATGGCTGCGAAGAGGGATGATGCGGAGGAGGGGGGAGTGGTAATGCTGAAACTGGGATTGGATGTTGGACTGGAGGAGGCAATGAGGGCTGACCTAGCGTTGAAGAAATGTAGGGATTGGAAGTAGAAGCAGTACCACCTCCACCACCGCCACCAGAACCGCCACCAATCACCCTTTGACCTTTTCTCTCCACCACCTCAACCAATGCTTCATATATCTGAAGCAACATATTAGAAGGCAAGTTCTTGGCTTTTCTCTCATTCTTCTCAAGATTCCAGTAAGATCTTTCATCTCCCTGGTGATCTTCTCCTTTCTCTGCTACTTTCCTCTCGTATTCTCTCACCTTCTTGAAATCCCTCATCAGATTATCCCACTTGTCATTGCACTGGTTTTGGCTTCTCAAGCAGCCATTTCTCCAGCAATAATCCTCAACCCATTTCCATCTTAACTCTGCTGGTTTACCTCTCTCACCACTTTCCCCTTGTCTCTTCATTCTTCTCTCATCATCCATCTTCTTTGCTTCAATAAGCACCATTGTCTCTTGTACCGTCCAGTTCCCTTTCCTGTAGTCTCTCAGCACATTATGACCTCCTTGATTAGCCATCACTATATCCATGAAAAAGACCAGCAAGGCATAGAGAGGGGAAAGAGGGACTTTATATCAAACTTTTTTCTCTCGTTATTAGGTTGTAGCTGGAATTGCTAATAGAAGCAAAAGGGGCAAAATTGGAGTAGCCGAGCATGGATTATTTTTTTTTCTTTTTGTTTTTTTGAAAGATTCATGCGACAGATTAGGCCACAGAAATCTGTAGCATGACTAATATCCCTTGCGGGACGGCTTCGAAATGGTGCATAAGCTAATTATGAGGACAAAGCAAAGGTGAGATGAAAATGGCTGTAATCAGATCATCATCTTTCTCATATCTTTTGAACTTCCTTTATTTCACCTTTTTCGAGCTCTTTGGTCTGCAAGTCCCCCTTAAAATCTTCAAATATCTGCAAAGCTTAAAGTTCAAATCTAAAACTACTAATTCAAGCCACTACTCTACTACTTTGAAGACTGCTGTTGGGGGGAAGGTGGCATTAGGGAGGGAGAGAGAAGATTGTAGGGGTAGAAAGCAAAGCATACTATCATAAGAATAGGCCAAAAGAATCCATTCAAACTGACATATCCACAACCCCGAAAAAATTTTCAGGAGGTGGAGGGGGTGGAGGAGGGCGAGGGCTGGGGAGAGGGGTAATTGTTGCCTGCATGGCAGAGGCTGCGCTCTTTATTACCATCATAAAACACGTGGCTGAGGCAGCAGCAATCATAACATTAGTTCAAGTGTATGATAACACCATCTTTAAAAGTTCGGGAAAGGAAAATCCAATTTAATTTGGCAAATATGGGAGAGAGGGCAACAGAGCGGAAATTCTAGCTTGGATTTGATTCACGTATCGACTGCATTAAAAAGTTACATATTTTGTAATATAAATTATATGATATAATATTTTAAAACACTCGATTTATATGGATTCAGTCCACAGAAAAATTGTTCGAAAGTTAGAACAAAAATTAGGATGAATAGTGCTAAACCCATTCATGTTATTCAAATTTTTATTTTATCCCCATAATGTTATTTTTGTATTACCAAAACCCAATAAACCATTAATCACAGATAATCCTTTAACAAAAATCTAAAATGTCATTGTTGCTATTATTTCTAGGTTAGATAGACTACTATACCCTCAATTGCACAAAATATTATATTGTGACAAACCCTAATCATCTCTTTCTGAAAATCTTAATCTCTTTCTTCCTTAGTTTTGGCTATTGTTGCTACAACCAACAGGTGCGAAGACAAGTGTTACGGAGGAGGGGGGGGGTGGAGAATAGCCATGGCCCCTCCCAAATTTTTAGAAACCTATATATATATATATATATATATATATATATATATATATATATATATAATACGTATATCAAATTTTATTTTAATCCTTCTAAATTTTGAAATTAACTTTAAATAATAGTCTAATAGATAAAAATATAAAAATATAAAATCTTTAAAACTAAATATATTTTTTAAAACTAAATAAATCAATGATTTTTGAAAAAGGATTTTTTTTTTTTTTACTAATACTAAATTTAAAAGTACAAAATTTACAAATAAATTAGTCCACAATAATTTAAAAAAGATCTCATAATAAACAATTTAAAAATAAAATTTCCAAAACAATCATAAGTAAAATAAAGGCTCATAACAAGACAAAAAGAATATTAAAAAAAATAAGTCACATGTGATTAATTAGTTTCTTTTACAATCCGACGAATTCAAAAACACATAGGAAAAAACAAAACTTTTTTTGCAATCCTTAGTTGTGCCTAGGGATGGTAATATAGTCGGGTCGGGTCGAGGACTAGAAATCCCGGTCGCGTCCCTGCATACGTCCCCATTTTTCCATTCCCGTCATGGAAAAATGTGAGGATCCCCACCCCCGGTCTGTCGGGAACAAAACAATCCCTGATCCCGGCTCAACAGGGAAACGGGGGCCGGTTTGAGCTCGAAAATATTTATAAAGATTTTTTTTTAGATTTTTTTTTTTGCCTCTAATATATTTTTATTTAAAATTTTTTAATCATTTCAAAAACTTTTGTGGTGATTTCCAATGCTTTACATATTTATCATATTACTAAATTAATAAGAGTAAAATTGATAATTTATAATTTTTTCTTTTTTTTCTTTTTTCCTCTTCTTTTCTATTTTATTTTATTTTATATACATATATAATCTACCTATATATACATATATAATCATATATAATATATATAATCTACCTATAATTTAGATAGTATATATATATATATATATATAATACATATAATATAAAATTTAAATGGAATGGGTTGGGTAGGCTAGGTCGGGAGCTAGGATTATACAATTCTCGTCCCTGGTTGGCAGGCCGAGAAATGAAGCCCAACCCTGATCCTGGCCTCGTCTCCGCTTAAATCGGGGAATTCTCGACCTAACTGAACCGGGCCGGCCGAGTCCCCAATTTAATCAGAGAAATTGCCATCCCTAGTTGTGCCTTGTTTGATTGTCTCCTCGGTTCCACACTTAACTTACCATGCTTTCTACTTTCTTTCATTTTCTGAAGTATTTTATTTCATTTTTAAAATTTCAAAATAGAGTATTGAGCATAAAAATAATAACTCAATAAATAAAAAAAAAGTGAAAACTTATTATTGGCCTCCCTATTAGATAATCCTGCGTCTGCCTTTGACAACCAACACATTAATCCTTTCTCGGCGAAACTAGAGTTTGGAACCGTCTTAGTAGTCTCGGCCTACTTTTCTTGTTAAAATATTGTTTTCCCTCACTCATTGCTTTTGCTCGTCATTCCTCTTAAAAAAAAAAAAAAAAGAATTCTCTATTTTCTCTCTCATTCTTTCACTTCTGTTCACCATCCCCTACCCCATCCATTTTTTCTTACTCAGCATCTCTCTCTCACCTTCGTATTTTCCCTTAAATGAAGACCCAATCTTTGCTTTTAAATGAAAGAAGATTTTGATTAATTCAAGCAGAGACTAAACTTTAGTAGAAGGTTAACGCGGCCGAAAATCCTTTCATCCTAAAAACGAGTTTTTGGCTTAAACAAGTAATAATATTCTTTTGGGCCTATATAATCATATAGCCGAAACACCACAACATTAGTATATCATAATATACTCCATTCCTATGGAGTGTCTTCTCAACCTAGATTAGATATCAACCTTTCTCGATGTTTCATCTTCTACTTTGGTGATATTTATGGCTGTTGATATGCTTAAAGCCTTTTTCTATTTCTATTTAAAGAAAGAGATGAAGTCGAGTTTTTCCCACCTACGATATTTGAGGATGGTGAAAACAAAGTTGACATGGGATTGACGACTTTGTTTGTTTATTTGGAGAATGGATCGTCTCTAGTGCTATGTAACTCGACATCTTCTAATATTTAAATTGTATCAGGACACATCGTTTGATAGTAATTCACATTATTCTAATTCATTCACGTTATTTTATTTTTTCTCTCTATAAAATGTCCACTTGATACACTACAAGAAAATACGATATTAGCAACGGCGGTTTAGCGAGAGTATTACGAGGGCAAATAAGAAGGGGGCAATTTACTGAAGAGTTAACTAACTGTAGCTGAACCTTCACAAATAACGACGGTCTTGCGATGGTCCGAAATCCCTTTATAATTAGCGATGGCTTAGCTACGGTCGTAAATTTTATCCTCAAAAAAAATATTTTAAAATATTATGATAAATGACCATAGCTAAACCCTCTGTATTTAGCAAGGGATTAGTTACGGCCAAAATTTTTTTGGTCTTTTAAGATAAATGGTCGTAGCTAATCCCTCTCTAATTAACGAGAGTTTAGCTACGAGAATAAGTTTTTCTTATAAAAAATAATTTGGAATATTATGATTGTGAAACCCCACCTAAAGCCAACCCTAGAGTAAGGGGGTCGGGAATGCATATCATATTATTTTGCATGAGTATATATGTTTTTGAATGATTTTATGTGCTTTAGAATCGTGGATTATAGGTTTAAATGCTCAATTATACTTATTGAGTAGGAGGGGTAAAATGGTAATTTTGCTTGAGGTCAGAATAGGAAGATAGCTTGAGGAGTAGATAAGAAAAATATGTGGGTGAGAAAATAAGAACAAGAGTTAGTGTGGTTTAGTGGTTAGAGCTTGGTGAATTAATTTCTAAGGTCATGTGTTCAAATCCCATCATTTAAGCTTTTATCATGATTATCTTAATTAAGTTTGAATTTTTGTTTTCTTGCATTCCATGAAAATAGGAATGATTGTCTTAAGGGAGACATGAAGAAAATGTCCTAATCTTATCCTCATGTCCTAAAAGAATTCTAGAAGAATTCTTGTCCAGCTTATTACCTCTAGCTTTGTCCTAGCATTTTCATAATTTAAATAAACTAAAATCCATTAAATCTTTTTCTTTGAATTCCAAAAAAATTCTGTGATAATTTCTCCCCCTTGAATTTTGAAAATCAGCTTTGGGGAAGGGAGGTTGATCGAAAAATAGGAGGGGAAATAGGAAGGGTTCCAAGAGAAAATCAATCACCATGGAAGGACCTTCAAATCTATCTTCAAGATGTTCATGCTTTAGTGGTAGGAAATCTGGAAATTTTCCAGATTTGTTGCAGCCCTTCGCTTCAAAAATTCAGGCCATAAACCCAACCATTTGCTGCCAAGAAAATGGTCATTTCAAGTGGCTTGGAAGCTGGAAAAATTGTGCAATTTTCGGACTGCACAAAACAGCACCAAACCAGAAAATTTTCTGGGCAATTCGCAGCTCTTCATCAAGGAAATGAAGCTGTTTTTAGTTCATCTTCAAGCCAGCAAACTTCTCTGCATTAGTCCAGGAATGAGGCTGAAAAACCACCCTTGGAAGACCCTCAAACAACCCTGAAGAACCTCTGAAAAACCGAGCTAATAAGGTGCGAAAATCCTGTACCAAAATTCTGCAAACTTTCGAAAAAGCCATGAACACTTGAGAGCAGAATTTTTCCAGCCTTGTTCCTTTCTAGCCTAGGACCGAAAGTCACCTTCAATCTCTGTAGAATTGAGCCTTGCTCAGCCATACTCTGAACACCATTAAACCCACACTTACCTTGAAGCATAAGGACTCCATGGCTGCACCACAAAACACTCGTAAGATCACTCCATTCAAACTCCATTTGAACTTCAAAAATTCCAGCAATCCACTCCCATAAATCACTCTTGCATTAAGCTGAAATAACCAGAATTTTCTCTGCCTTTAAGGACTGAATTTTGGCCAGCCTTGAGCAACAATAACCCTCAACCATTTCAGCAAAACATGCTTGTTCCAGCCGACACCATTAAAGCTCCTAGACACCTCTCTTGATCAAACACCATAGCTGATCTTTTACCTTAAACATCTCCACCATTTCCTCCATTTAAATTTCAAATAAAATCTGGTTTCTCTCTCTCACAAAGCTGAAAACCGAAACCCTCAATCACACCCTACCATTCGGCCAGCTTTCTAGCAGAATTCACACAGCATTTCTTCTAGTTTCTCTCCATTTTCACCTAAAACACCAAGAACACACACTAAACTTCTTCAAGCCTAAACCAACTCCAAACACCACCAATCACTCTCAAATACCCCCAATCATCTCTACTTAATCCCTAGACTTCATTTCTGCCATTTATAACACAAAATCTCGCAAGCAAGAATTTTCAACCGGATAAAAAAATCAGGGTTTCTTGAAGACCTCAAGAACATCAACAAGGTAAAACAAGAACAACCTTCTTGTTCATCTTCTTCCATTCAATTCTTAATACACCTATCTAATGCTCTCTTTCTTTTTTTTTCTCTCTCTCTCTCTCCCACCCTTTTCTAATCGAAATGGTTGATCAAACCATCAACCATGAACATTGTTTCATTGGATCATTCAAGTCATTCCATTGCGCGTGGACCTTCTTTTGTCTTCACCAAAGGACTGACAATCAAGTATTCATTCTTAAATTTCTCTTATTAAATTCTGAAATTATGTCTCCTAGTTGATGATAGAGAAATGGATTATGATTGGGAGATTGAATATATGCATGTGGATTAGGGGATGAAGTTATGACATGATGATGGTTGTATTTGACTAGGATGTATGTGTTTTCCTTTCGAATCAATATATATTCTTCATGCTTGATGAATTTAATGGATGTTGAAGCATGATTAGATATTACGACACCAAAGGTGATTAGGCTTTTGATGATCTTATTTTCCCATGGAAATCATGTTTGATGATTATGCTTAGTAGGATTTTGGCCATGTGATAGTATGAGATAGTTCAAGTGTTTGTTCATGAATAGATTAATTTCTTGTTTGATGATGGAGAATGGGGTCATGAATCTTTTTTTAGCAATAGGAAGGCCATGATGTAAGATTATTTTCTTGTAAATTCTAAGCTATATTCATTAGCAAATTTTATTACATAAACTAAAATTACTACTATATTTTTCTTCAAAAAATTTGAAACACTAGGGGATTTGTAGTAGAATATTAAATCAAACTATTAATATTTTTTATTAAACGAAAATTTAAAATAATTTATTAAAAAAAATTTAATTATTATTAATTATTTATTATCTCTTCGAAATTAATTAAAAAATTATTATTTATTTAATCCATTATTTATTTATTTATAATAAAGCTATTTTTAAATTACCATTTCTTAATGTTAAATAAGACTTAATAATATTTAAAATTCAAAGCTTGGTTTATTTATTAATAATAACACTCAAGAATTATTATTTGAGTCTATAATTTATTAACAATTATTTTAGAACCCCTAGTTATTTCAACCTATCAAACTAGACTTAGTTTGTAAAATTCTTCAGCATCTAGCCTCAAAGCTTAGGACATTAAGATCATGGTTAGTCATGGATGTATCTAGTTGAGCTAAGAATTATTTATGTAAGGCAGGTATAGCTTGAATGTGACCCTATGTTTTGTGTTTACCCCAGGCAGGGGTTAGGTCAGCCTTGGAAGACTTTTGTGTAGAGCAAGCAAAGAAGCAGGTAAGCTCATGCATGGAGTTTTGTGAAGATCAAAAGTTATTGTGGCAAGCAAATGCAATGTATATGGACATTTATTTGTAAAGGCAATTAAGGACTGTTTTCTTTTCCCTTTTTATTTCAGTCAAGCAAATCATTTGGAAATTGAACAAACAGTTTTACACAAATCTAAACTTTTTCTAAAATCCAACTTGACTAGACTTTTGGAAACCCTTAATTGCTATTTCCAAATTAAGCAAAGTTTGATCAATTTTCTCCCAAGTGGAACAATTAACGTTGAGTACTTAATAAGGGTAGGCCACCAGGACTAGTCTTTGAAGGGTTAGGGTAAGTCTCTCAGTAGGTGGCCACCTCTGAGGGGTGAGTCCTTCCTGGAAAGGACGCCAGTCTAGTAGGTCATGCCGGTCCGAGCTAGCAAGTTTCGGTCATGTGGACTGTGTATTTTCGGAGTGGACAACCGGTAAGTTTGGGTGTAGAAATAGAGGAGTATCTCACCCGGTAGGCCGTACACCTACCTTTTGTCAGCATTGCACAAAGTGTGGCATTCTGACTGTTATTGGTCATGGGGCCCAACGTGTGGTAACCCATGGCTACCCATTTGAGTGGTTGTATTTATTGTGCACATGTATGATTTGAAAAGTGAAACACCACTCTTTATTTTCAACACTTATTTATTGCTTGCCAGCACTTTTCCCTATGAAACTTTTACAACTTGCATACATGAATTATTTTACTTGAAACACTTAAAGTACACACGGGCTTACTGAGATTTTTATCTCACCACCTTTTGTGCCATGTTTTCAAGAAGATCCTACTGTGGAGATCATTAGCTAGAATGTTGCCTTGCTTGAAGACTCTTGTTATTTACTTTAAGTATTATTTGAGAGATTGTTGCGAACAATTTATTTTGGATATGTGCCAGTATTTATCTTTTGGGTTGTAATAAATTTAGTTTTAAAATCTTTAGTTTATTTTATTTTCATGTAACCTAGTTATAAAGACCCCTTGTCCTTTTGGACGAGGCGACATCCCCGACCCTGTTGGGCCTAGATAGTGGGGTGTTACAATGATAATATGGTCGTAGCTAAACTCTCTCTAATTAGCGAGCGTGTAGTTATGGAAAAAAAAGTTTTTCTCAAAAAAAATTTCTTGGCCATTTAAGATTAAAAACCATAGCTAAACCCTAGCTAATTAGCGAAGGTTCAGCTACGGCGTTAAATTTTTCTCCAAAAAAAATATTTTGGAATATAATGATAAATGCTCATAGCAAAGCCCTTGCTAATTAGCGAGGGCCTAGCTACGAATGTTAGGGTTTTGTTGCTAATAGTTATGACCGTCGCAAAACCATTTTTATGGCCTCGCTATTTAGATACTATACCCTAATCCGTCGCAAAACCGTCGCTAATCTACAAATTTAACGATTAAACACCTTAAATTTTAATTTCATATACATATGTGTATAGTTATAATATACATGAATTTGCTACACTAACACTCATATACACATATATATACTAAGATATATATATATATATATATATGTTAGTATATATGAATAGTATTCATATATTCTAACACACACACACACACACACACACACATACACACACACATATATATATATATATATTAGTATATATGAATAGTAATATATATTCTAACATATATATATATGTATATATATATATATATTAGTACATAATACATATCTAAGAAATTATATGTGTATATTTATATACAAACTTATATATATTAGTGTATAATATGTTTATAAAGTAATTATATGTATAGTGTAGATATGTTTTATATTATATTAGTTTTTACTTTATTTAACTGATTAGTATAATATGGGAAAAGAAATTATTATGTGGAATACATACATACATATATATATATATATATATAATACATTATTAACTATACTATATAATGTATAGTATATTATATACTATAAATTTTAATAAATTATAACAAAATAGGTTGATTTATAATTTTTCTAATAAATTATAACATAAATTATAGCATATACAATTGGCGAGAGATTCCCTACAGGATTATCAATGACGGTTTAGATACAGAAAGTTTCCGTAGCTAAATTTGAATCAGCAAGAATTTAGCTATGGCGTATTTAATTTTTCGTGTTGAATTTTTTACCAACGTTAAACCCTCGCTATAAGCGAGAGATTAGCGACGGCACTCTACTATAGCAAAAATACAGACTAAATTTCACACTTAGTCATTTTTCAGCCATCTTCCTTCTTCCCGTGACCACTGATTTTCGGTTTCCCTCGACTGCAGCAAAATCCCTTCGTGGCCTAAAATATCTGTTATCTTTCTTCTTCCCTCCATTATCTCTTTTCCCCGTCCCTCAGCGGCAAAATCCCTACAATCGAATGGTAACGCGTAGTTTAATTTGAACCCCCCACGTAGCCCCTCTTTGGTACCGCACCAAAAATCATTCAACTGCCCCTCTCTGGCACTGTACCTTGATATTCCTGAATCTCCAACAATGGTGTCTACAACACGAGGCCTTGAAATTTCCTAATTTCTTCCTTGCCATTGTCTACTTCTTCTAATTTCTCCACTCAGGTGGTGTTCTAATTCCAAAAAGAATTTTTTGGTTTATTTATTTTAATAAGCTTGAGAAGCAAGTGGGTAGAATTTGATCTCCTTGAATTATTTTATTTCCAACTAGATCTCATTGACGATGGACAGAACCAGAATCAGATCTTTATGACATTCTTCATTTTGTTTGCAAATTCAAAATTGGGACCTTTTTTAACTGCTAGATCGATCTGCATTATTAGGTATTTTCTTTTATTTTTTATGGCAACTGAATTTTAGTGGAATTTCCACTTAAAGTATTAAGATGACTATCTATTGCATCATTTTCTACTATTCTTTTGTCCTTAAGATTATGATATTGCTAGATACTTTATTTATCTCTTGTTTTGCTTAGCTGATTTGCTGGAGTTGTGATTGCTTGAAGCATTTTGGTGATTCCTCTGATTCCTTTATTGTCTTTAATATGCTATAGGTGGTTGAAATGTAGATTGAATTGGGTTTTGTTGTTCATTGGACAATTGGCTTATATCTTTTGTAGCTGTTTTTTGGGCTCGTGTTGGAGATTGAGGGGAGGTACTACTTTGCTCTATGCCCCTGATATAATAACTATTGAAAGACAGAGTTGTATATTGGGGATATACCACGAGTTTGAGGAAAGTACACGAGTAGTGATAATTTTTGGATCTTTTAACTTCCAGCATATGTTATACAAGATACTTAATGTGAATGCAGAATTTATACACTTGCATTGCATACAATGAATATGATGTCTTAAAGTTTTGGAAATATAATGCATTTAAATTCTCTATATTGTCTATGATGACAAGAGACTTATTAGCAATGTCAACAAGTTAGTTACATCTGAGAGTGCTTTTAGGTAAGGCACTTTCCTCTTAGAACAAAAAGAGTTCAAAGCATCAAGAGTTTTCTAATGATCTGAATTTTGTTGGAGAAACTTGCAAAAACAAAGTTGAAGTTCATGAGAAAATTTTCTGGTTGCTAGCTATTTGTTGTTGTTGTTTGAACCAATTGTTCAGAGTTTGTTTTGGATGTTTTTAGCCCTCTTTTGGTATGCCTTTCTGTGAAGAAAATTCAAAAAAGAGAGCTGAAACATGTTGTGTTCAGGAGGTGTGAAAATGAGAACTTAAGCTGGTTATATATTAATAAATGCATGCTGGGCAAATTTTGTTTCATAGTTTGCAGCTGTTTATTTGGTATGTCTACAGGATACTGCTCTGAAGTAACTAAATCTAAATGAACCTTGAAATGTTACGAGGAGAGGAGATTTGATTTTTTGGAATTTTGAATGCAAAGGAATGCATGAGAATGAAAGGAACTAAAGCTATGCATGGAAAAATGTTGTTTTGCCATGTTTTATTTTATGACTTGTTTTAGCATTTTTCTGAAAGCTAGATTGAAAGGATGATTGAATCATACTTATATAAATCCTAAACAAGGATTAGGAAGGATTAGAGGGTATGAGTTATATAGAAGAAATGGAAAATATGGCTACTATAAATTGTAAATACAGTAAGGGTATTCTGCTATAGGCATGATACAACTATGTCTATTTGCGTGTAAAGCTGTACGAAGTGACCATGAATTCTGGAACTTCATGAAATGAAATCTGTAGCTAATTGTCCTAGAAACTTTTTGGGACTAATTTTAAATGATTTGGAGCTGTGAACAAAAAGTTATGACAGAATACTAAAAGCTGTTGTTGCTGAAATTCTAGTTTACTTAAGTGGAAGATGTAAATTGTTTTAACCTCTTTTGTTCCAAGAATCAGTTGTGACATATGTAGGAGTTTAGGAATCGGGTGATATATAAGAAGAGAAGATTAATGCAATTTATCACTGATGATTAGTTGAATGTTGCAAATTAAGGGTTCATTAATCTTGCAAATTGGACATCCAACAAAAATGGCCTTTTTTTTTTCTTTACCAATTGCTCTGCCAATATTTGGTAGTATTTTATTAGAAAATAAAAATATTAATGAGATGAGCTCTATTTTTTGAGGTGATTAATGTCATATTAGTTTGCTTACCTCTTTTCTATGCTTTAGCTCACCCACCTTGCTGTTGTGTAGTCAACAACTACCCTAGACTTCAAATTCTTCAAATTATTCCTTTTCTTTTTTTCTCTCTTTCTTCATCCTTGGTCTATCACACACACACACACACACACACACACTCTCTCTCTCTCTCTCTCTCTCTCTCTCTCTCTCTCTCTCTCTCTCTCTCTCTCTCTCTCTCTCTCTCTCTAAGATAAGATAAATTAAGAGATAAAGTAAGAGGAATTGCTTTATATTTTTATATTGAAACTTAGAAGAGAAGAAGTATATTCCTTTTTGTGCTTTTAGATTGAATTGCTTTATATTGTTACTTGAGCCATAAATTATTCAATTGATGAAATTTGTTCTAAAAATTTCACAATATACATTTTGAGATTTATTTGTATAGTCTTTGGCCATGAATTACTAAGTTTTAATCATTATTATTGTTTAAAATGTAGTGTTTGACATTACAAGATCTGTTTTTTACCGACATGCTCTGTCTTTAGCTTTGCTTTTCAAATCAAAAGGTATGTGAGTTTATATGTTCAACTTATATGAATGGATCCCCGTGAGAAATAGGTAATCATTCTCCGTGAGCGATGGGTGATCATTCCCCGTGAGTAATGATTGATTACCCTTTAAGTTAGTTTTATTCAATAATTGGTGTGACATTTAATATTTTTTTGTGTTTTTTTGTTGAATACTGGTTGATTTTGTGGTGGCTTTAGTGCCTGGAAAACGTCTTGTTTATAGGGAAAACTCTGCTAAAATTTTCATTGGTCATCTTAATACACTAGACAAGTCGCATACCCTTAGGCTTGATTTTGTCCAATAGATTTTAATAGCTAACCATCTTCTTAATGTAAAGAAAAATTGGAGAAAGATCATAAACTTGACATTATGTAATCAAAGCAATCAAAGTAACATTCGCACTCTCATAATCATTCTCCTTTCCTGATAGATTACATATTATCTGTTTTTCTATCTTCCACCCAGTGAAATAGAATTCCATTTTCCCTAACCATACAAAAGAAACAATTGAAGTTCATCGACAATGTCTTCACAAACTACAGGAAACTCATCCCCAAAAATAGATGGTTGTCGACAATATAGCAGTTTAAAGTAAAAAATATTATAAATACTAAACCCCAAACTTAAGTAAGGTAAGTAGCAATGTATAAACCCAAACAACATGAACATATCTAGTAATTTAACCAATTCCCCATTTCTTCTCTCATATTCTATTGCTTCAATGCTCTTTTAACCAGCAGAGATCATCAAACCTTCGATATCCTTCCTTCATATGCATTCTTATTGATATTACAATATAAGCCATTTCCTGACTTTTGGTTTATCTTTAAAACTGCTGGTCAACTAAAAATATTGTATGTTTAATTTCTAAAAGTAGAATGGTGATTGTTAAAAAAAAAAAAAAAAGTTCAAATTGTATCAAAAAGAAAAATCTATTAGATCTTTAAAACCCTTCTTCATCTCTTTTATGTACCCTTTATATGTATCTACCCTTCTTCGTCTAGTAATTAGACTACCCATTTGTTTTCACAGTTTTCTTTAGTGGCAACTACTTTTCATCATCCAATTGATCTCTCAAAGATAATATGGTCTATTGTTCTTTTTTTCCCAACTTTTCCTACTAGATTTGCGAATGATTGCCTCACTATGAAGGAAGAATGTGAGTTCATACTTAAAGTCTCCAAACAGATAAGAAATAGCCAATTACAATTCTGACTCTCTATCATTGGTACAATTGATGTGTAAATTTTGAGTGTATAAAAATCATTCAAATTTAAATCCATCCATAGCCAAGTTTTAATTAAAACATTAATCCTAAATTACACATACGAGCAAGTATACTTATCGCAAACATAGTATAGAGAATTAACGAGTACCGATCCTAAAGGAATAAGTACACACTAATTACTTTCCATTCATTGTTTAACCAACCTAATAGAATGATAAGAAGATAAAAAAAAAAAAGAAATATGTACAACTTAAGAATATAGGAATATGCAATTTAGACAATTATCCTAGAAGACATGACAATGAATTATTTAGTAACTATCTCAATTAATCATCATCTTGGCATTATGAAGGAATTAAAATAGAGTTCAATCGTTTCCCAAGTCATAAACTCACTATCCTATGATTAAATTAGTAGATTTCCCAATCAAACCAACGTAACTAAAAAGATGTATTAAAATCATCCTTCAACAATTATCCCTATACTCTAGGTGATAATGAATATGAAATTAGCCAACAACCATATACTATAGCAAAATTAACTAATTTTTTATTACTTCGATCCTTATTCTTAATTTTGTTTTCCAAGTCCGTTAAGAAATATGATAGGGGCTAAAATCATCATTATTTTCCTATTTATTTGAGGTTGTTTTGAGATACTTTTGCTATGATAACTAGAAACATTCCTTCCTATTGACATTTTGCTTGTAGAAAGTATTCTTGATAAATTTGTGCATATTTGAGTTGAATTCAAGCAAAACAGGGAATTTTTCAGAACACACCTAGCACCAAGTCGGTTAAATGGACCAGGTGCCAGGTCTATTCTAGAATGCCAGAGGCAAACAAGGCAAACTTCAAAAGAGAAACAGATTGCACCTTGCACTAGGTGGGTTGATTGGACCCAGTGCCAGGCCCGGTCTGGAATGCTAAAATACTGTGCATGAATTTAGAAATTTTCTAATGATTTTGATATTTTTCGAATCC
Source organism: Voacanga thouarsii (assembly GCA_026120185.1). Lineage (NCBI taxonomy): Eukaryota > Viridiplantae > Streptophyta > Magnoliopsida > Gentianales > Apocynaceae > Voacanga > Voacanga thouarsii. The sequence continues at coordinate 748,093 of JANUWF010003372.1, read as the reverse complement.
TACTTGGCCAAAACCTCTCAAGCAATGAATTTAACATCAAAGAGGCCTATAAAAGCAAGAGAAAACACAAGAAAAAAAGATGGATCCAGGAGCAAAAATTTCAAACACTTATTAAAGGAGGGATTCACCATTTAATGAGGGTTATTCAAAAAAGTCTTCAATGGAGAAGAAAGAGGCTTATCTATGAGTGATTTATTTTATCATTGTTTTCTTTTTCTTAAACAACGATGTATTTAATGTATTTATTGTAATTTAATATGATTTTTGGATTTATGATTTTGTATTAATTTAGTTATTTGATTAATTCTTTATCGTCTTTAGTATTTAATTACTTGTTATCATTGGTTATTGATACAAGTTCTTCTAATTGACTTGGAAATTGATGTTAGGAGTTTCATTGAATTGATTTTGCATTTATTAAATCTTAATGGATTTGGGAGACGAAGTTAGGATTAAAGGACTAAAGTAATCAAAGATTAGTTGATTTCACCTCGAACAAATGATCATTATCTAATTTCATGTTTATGAGGAATTGAGCTTAATGCATATTTTAGTTATGTTAGCTTGATTGAGAAATTTGCTAATTTAATCAAAAGATAGTGATTTCATGGATTGAGAAAAGAAGTGAAATTTAGCTAAGTAGATTCATGACTTGGGAAACAATTAAATTTTACCTTATATTCCTTCATGAGGCCAAGATGATAATTAATTTAGAGAATTGCGAGTTGGTTCATTATCATGTTTTCTAGGATAAGTGTCTAAATTGCATATTCCTACATCCTTGAGCTATATATATTTCTTTATTTTTCTTTTTCATATTTTTTCACTTTATTTGGTTGGTTAAACAATGAATGAAAAGTTATTAGTGTGTACTTATTACTTTGAGGATCGATACTCGTTAATTTCCTATACTATACTTGCGATGAGTATACTTGCTCGTATATGTATTTTGAGTTTAATATTTTAATTAAAACTTAACTAAGAAATGGATTTAAATTTGATGATTTTTATACATTGAAAATTTACGCATCTAGTTTTTAGTGCCGTTGCTAGGGAACAATATCATGAAAGTTTGGATTTTATTGACTTAACCATATTTAATATTCATATATCTATATGTCTATATGTAAATATGTATTTATGTTCTTTGTGTAACTAGGTGTTATATCTTATTGTTTGTAACATTGTGTAACTTAATTAACTAGTTTAGCTCATGTTATACTTGTAAACACTACTAACTTTTGTACTTAGATAGTTTGTGAATATATATATAATGTGTGTTTTTCTTTTTTTATTTTCCCCTTTTTTTTTCTTTTCTTTTCTTTGTTTTTCTATTATTTTTGCTTGTATTTATTTTTCTTTTCTATTTGATCTTTCTTTTGCTTTGAGCGTGAGGTTAAAATCATCATCAACTATGGGGATATATGTGGGCATGGACACAAATTCAAAGGAGTTACATTGATGATAGATTGGCAAAGTTACAAACTTACATTGATGTTTTTAGTGAGACGACATTAGAAGCATTAGTGAATTCTTTTGTTGTTAATACAAATTCATCTATTCAGTGACATGAAGAAGCGTCCACAACGATTGTGCGATCAAAGGACACAATTAGCTAAGATTGTTGAGGAGACTCATGAGTACATGCTGGTCCATACAATTGACTATGGAAAAAAAGAGAGGCTATAGAGCACAATTGCATGATGTGGCAAGAGAGGTTAGAATAAAGTCCTTCTGGACGAGCCCTGCTCTCTATTTCCAGTTTTGATATTTATTGGAGCATTATTACACTTGGGAAGTATTGCTTAATTTTATCCCTCCTTTATCATTTTTGATCCCTTTGGAGATACTTTCTTGTGTTTATTTTTTGCCAATGAGAACATTGTCTTGTTTAAATATGGGGGAGTGATTTGGTGATATTCTTTTTCTAAATTTTTATCAATTATCATAGTGTTTTCTTGGTATCAAGCTAAATTTTTTGATTTTGAAGATTTGAAAATTTGAAAGTTTGAAAATTTTGGAGCTAACTTGAGCTTATGGAACATGATTATGGAAGTATTTTCTTTTCTCTTCATTCTTCCTATTTATTTATTTTGGTCTTATTGGATTTGCTTTCATTTTTATATTTTTGGCTATTGTGGACAATGTCTCGTTTAAGTGTAGGGGGAGAGTTTAGGTATTGAAGATATTTTTCATATCATTTTTCTGTGAAATTTTTCAAAATTTTTTGTGGTGTTCATTGTTGAGCAAGGATTTAATTCTTTTTCTTAATTGGATATGAAATTTTCTCATTCATTGGTGGATTTTGAAAAAACCTTAGAGGGGGGGTGAATAAGGTTTTTGGCAAGCAAAAACAATTTTTTTGATTTGTCTAAAACGTTGAATAATGATGATCACCAAGATGCTTGGACTGACTTTATAGATTCATAGAAAGTTATTCAAGTACTCGTAGATGTATATCCAGATTTAGATAGTAAAAGAACATCAAAAGTAGTACATGAACAACTGAATAAAATGAGACAAGAGATATATAGTGGTTCGATCAACAATGATCTACGTCCACTACCTTAAGCCCACATTTAAGGATTTTCAACCCTATTTCATTAACCTCACTTAATGAAACTGTTTCTCATACAAGGGAGGATCACCACACTAGGTTTTCCACAACCTCTCAGTCACACAAACACATCAAGGATCACCTCACTAGATTTTACTCCACAACCTTGACATAAACACAAAACAAGGATCACCCCAATGGGTTTTACCACACAACCTTAAATATAAATCAACACAAGGCTCACCCCTATGGGTTTTATACCACAACCTTGCACTACAACAAAGATTTGAATATCAATGGAAAAGAAATAAGCTAACTTACTTGAGCAGATAATCACTCAGATACAAGGCACAAATACTTTTATCTTTGATACACAATGAACTCACTTTGAAGCTAGATAAAAGGAGATTTTTGAAAATATTGAGCAATAGTGTTTCTAAGATGAATGTTTCAAAAATCTTATGTCTAATCTTACTTTGAGGGCTATTTATAGAGCCAAAAAGTGGAGTGCCAACGGTCATAGAGAAACGGCTATAAATTTTCTGTTTAAACTCATCCGTGTTTTGGACTCGGGTTTTGGACGAAGATGCATCCAAAAGGTAAGTGCAAAATGGCACTAACCAGACAGAAACTTTTCAACCCAATTTACAAGATTTTGGATAAAATTTTTGGATTCAAACTATTCCATCTAAAATTCTATGATTTTCAAAAACTTTGAAAACATCTCCTTTGAAGCTTCAAGGTAAAGTCAAATGAATCAAGAGAAAAGAAGACATAGGAATTAATAGATATACCTTAATAACACTTCCTAGTCTATCATTCTTCATAAAGAACTTCTTTGATATGTAACTCCGCATACTTTAATCTTCTCATTCGATCTTGTATTCTTGATTTCAGTGATGAAGGAGTTGTCAAGAAATCTTATCTGAAAACTTTTGAAAAATAAAGGTCAAACATGTCCTATCACAATAGATTAACAAGTTAGTCCATATCAACGTTTGTCATAAATCAAAACATAGAAGAAAGCCCATAGGACTAACAATCTCCCCCTTTTTGAGTGATAACAAACATGACACTTATGATATGTCAAGAGAGAACTTGTTAAACGAAAAAGGTGCAAATAAATGCAATCTTACTGTATAGGTCTCATAGAGATCTTATGATAAAAAATTTGTAAATATATCTCAATGATCCTAAAGCCTTTCATATCTCTATATAAATATTCAGAATGATTTGATAGAGATAGCAAATGATAAAATACTCCCCCTAAATATATGCTTATGTGAATATTTTAAACATAAGAGGGAAAAGCAGAAGTTACGATTTATTCATCCAAAAGATGGATTCAAAATAATTTTGGAAGAGGATATAGAACGAGTGTTTTCAGAAATTTATTTTGGATAAGGATTTTGGATGTCCAAAATATATTTTCAGTTCAGTAATACTGCTGATAAGAACATTTGTTTTGGATTCAAAAATTTATGAGTTCAACACTCCCCCTGACACAATGCACGAAAATCTTATCACATAATCTAGTCTCAATGATACAATTATCATTTAGAAACCTGTGTTTTTGAATAAAATTGAACGTCACAAACTGAGGGGTTTTTCAGAAAATTTTTAGTGAATCAAAACATATCAGTGATTTACATAACAGTTTTAATTTCAATGAATAACTATTCATATCAGAAGTGGTTCATGCAGTTTGAAACAGTTCATCCAGTTACTTGGAATTCAATAACTGTTTATACAACAGTCTTTTCCTCTCCCACAAACAGTTTCAGTTTTCAAAATGGTTCCAATTTCCATAACAGTTCTTTCACAGATCCAAATAACCAGTCATACATTATCAATCCAATTTTAGATATAGAACAAAACACTACAAGAAAAATGCATTTTAGTGATGAAAATTAGCGACGGCTTTGTACTGTCGCTAATTTACGACGGAATAATGACGGTAAACAAAAATTTTAAATTTAAATTTATTTTTTTAAATTTTATCAGAAGCCGTAGCTAATCCCTCGCTAATTAGCGAGGGATTAGCTACGGCTTATTGTCCCTCGCTAATTAGCGAGGGATTAGCTACAACATACGTAATTAACACTAATATTAATTAATTATTTAAATGCCGTAACTAATCCCTCACTAATTAGCGAGTGATTAGCTACGGCATACATAATTAATACTAATACTAATTAATTGTTCAAATGTCGTAGCTAATCCCTTGCTAGCTAATCCCTTGCTAATTAGAAAGGGATTAGCTACGGCATATGAAATTAAAACTAACACTAAATTAATTACTCGCATAGCGTAGCTAATCCCTCGCTAATTAGCGAGGGATTTTTACGGTCACTAATCCCTCGCTAATTAGCGAGGGATTAGCTACGACATTTAAGATTATTCATTAATATTAAATAATTGTTAAAATACTGTCACTAATCCGTTGCTAATCCCTTGCAAATCCATCGCTAATTTGCAAAAAAAAAAAAATACTACATAATTAATATAAAGAGCAAAAAATCACAAGAATATCAATAGCCTAGTGGTGGAGCACGTGCTCCCCCACAATAAGGACGCTGGTTCGAACCCCATGTCCGACATAATCTCAATAAAATATCTGGCGGGTCGAGTCGGTGGTCGGGCCGAACCGGTTAGGCCGGGTCTTGACTAATTAAATTTTTTTAAATAAAATTCATTATCCGTCGCTAAATTTAGCACGGATTAGCGATGGCCTTAATTACAAATTTAATTATAAATATCATTACTTAATAGCCGTCGCTAATCCGTCGCTGTTAGCGATGAATTCATGTTCCGTCGCTATCTGCGATGCCAGTTTTAGCGAGGGTCAAAATCCATCGCTAATCCGTCGCTAAACTCAATTAGCGACGGATTTGACCGTCGCTAAATTGTTGTTTTCTTGTAGTGAAAGTCATGCCCAAAATTTAGTTTATACATACAACATCACTCATGCAGAATATGATATCAGATTATTATGCAGATCCCATAACGTTTTCTCCCCAACTCAACATACAGGTCGTCAGTCATGCAGACCTAACATTTTCTCCTCATCAGTTAATGCATGCAGATAATAACATGTTCTTTCTCCCCAGTGAATGCATACAACAGTCATGCAGACCATCATGCAGACCATAACATTTTCTTTGCAAACCATAACATTTTCTTTCTCCCCCTTTGTCATCAATAAAAAATAATCATTGCAGAAAGAGAGTAGAAGAAAACCATATGGATAATATGCATAAAATAGGAAAAAGCTTAAACTAGTATCAAGCAGAAAGTATGTTAAGGCATAATGTAAATGACAGAAAAAGTAAATTGTTCAATTTGTGCAAAACGTAAATTATTCATCAGCGAATTTTGCTGCCCAATAATTCTGTCAATGAGATATTGATTGTTTCACCCTTTGATCCAGCACCCTTCTTGGAAAATTAACCGGCTATTCTGTTGGATTTTCTTTTCACAACCACATGTTTCTGTCTTTTTCCAGAAGGTTTGGGCTTAAGAGAAGGTGGAGGAATCTCTGTCTTCTTTAAGGGAGAAGGCTGAGGAGATGGTTCAGGAGAAGGATCCTTTTTGTCCACTGGCAATTCAGACTTGTCCTCTGAAGAATGTTTAGCTTTTTCATGATCAAATATCGGAGAAGAAAATACTGGGGCAGAAGGTTGAGCAGATTGCTTAATAATAGAAATTCTATTTCCTAGATTTTTCATTTTTGAACTGAGGAGATCCAATTTTTCAGCAAGTGAACCGATTGCACCCAGAATATTTGTAGACAAGCCAAAGTGCGGAACAGTTCCTTTAGCAGACGATTCTGCCTGAAAGACTTCATCAATTCTTCTCTTGTTCCTAATTTACCTTCCTTCTTAATCTTTATTAAGTTCTCCCGCTCTTTTCCTGCAGATTTTCTTAATAATTTCGAAGAATTACCCTCCTTAACATATCCCATCTTTTCAAATGAATCAAAGCTGTAAACATTTGTTTTGCTAGGATCATAAGGAACAAACTTAAATCAACTTTAAAAAATCTAAAGACTTTTGTCAACAGATTTCCAAATAGAAGAGTATTGCTTGATGTATTTCGAGACTGCAACATAAGCTTGGTTGCCAGAAACCCAAAATTTATTTGCCTTCCCTCAGCTAAAGCTAACATGATCATCATTTGCAGAATACTAATAGAAGTCTTATGTCTAGAACTAGGGACTATCATAGTTGACACCATGTGATGCAAAATTCTACTAATGCCATTCAGCCATTTAGAACTCCTATTCGCAGAATTACCGAAACTTTTCCCACCAGTGAATAGATTTTCAAAAATTTTCACATCAAAAATTTCCTTTCACTCAGGAAACTTGTTTAGCTAAAAGTACTGAAACCCAGCATCTCTAACATCACAAATTCTATTAAATAGTCTATGATCAAATTCTATTTCTCTACCCCTTACTCTTGACACATACCATCAAATCATAAAGCCTTATTTAGTTTCTTCCAATTTCCCTTTCCTCAAATTTGCATAAAATTCCCAAACTAAAGGGGTATACGTTTTCTCATCAACAGATAATAAGCTACCCCACCCAATATGACCAAACATATCCAGAATATTAGACAAGTTCAGAAAGGCAGAATGGTTAACCCGATAACCAGAAATAACAGTCTGATTTCTTGATACCCAGCCATTGTATTTAGTCTCACATTTGGAATCAAGAAAATGAGGTACCTGATTTGTAGAACTCACTTGTTCTGAAGAAGATTCTGACGAATCATAGTGGGAAGCAGAGAATTGCGGTTGAGGAGAAGATTTCTTTACTTTTGTCTTGGTTGAAGCCGAAGCCTTATTCTTCATTGCAAGAGATGATTTTTGCCCTTTCTTTGGTTTTGGAATGGAAGATTTAGTCTTGGCCATCTGAAAGATTGAAGCTCTTTTTGGTCTTTTGGTTTTTGAAGAACAAGAGCACGGATGATTTTTGGAAAAAGACGGAAGGGTTTCAAAGAAGAGAAGGAATAGATTGCTTTGAGTGTCTTGAGTAATGTGAGAATAAAGTGCCTTGAAAATATAAGTTTTTCTGAGGAGTTTGGAAAAAAGCACAAACCAATTTTTTGAAATTCAAAATTTGGAATAAGAAAGATATTAGTGATGGATTTTGGAACTAGACTTGATCCAAAATCATCCAAAAGAGTGTTTTCCCGAAATGCATTTTGGATGTAGGAATTGGATTCTAATACTGTGTCCAAAACAGAGGACGAGGTATTTTGGATGTAGAAATTTGTTTCCAAAACCTTTTTCTTCACAAATCCTGCACAAAGAAGACTTATACCACATGGTTAGTTATCAAATTCTTGTAATTCCCAAACCTCTTCTCAAATTGTTGAATCTATCATCAGCTAGAGATTTAGTGAATATATTTGCAAGTTGTTCATCCATTGAAATATATTTAATACACACATCGCCTTTGAGCACATGGTCTCAGATGAAGTGATGTTTAACTTCAATGTGCTTTGTCCTCGAATACTGCACTAGATTTTTTATTAGATTGATAGCACTTGTATTGTCACATAATATCGGTACACAATTAAAGTTAAGATTAAAATCCAACAATGTATTCTTCATCCATAAAATTTGAGCACAACAACTTCCTGCTGCAATATATTCAGCTTCAGTGGTGGATAAGGAGACACGCGTCTATTTTTTACTATGCCATGATACAAGAGAATGTCCAAGAAATTGACAATGGACACTAGTACTTTTTCTTTCAACTTTACATCCTGCATAATCTGTATCAGTGAATCCTATAAGATCAAAAGTATTAGTACGTGGATACCATAATCCATAATCATATGTGCCAATCAAATATCGAAGTATGCGTTTAACTGCACATAAATGTGATTCCTTTGGACAAGATTGAAATCGAGCACAAAGACATACTGAAAACATGATGTCTGGTCGACTAGCAGTAAGATAAAGTAGACTCCCAATCATACCTCTATACTTGTGCTCATCTACTTTCTTACCCTTTTCATCATAATCAAGTTTAATAGATGTACTCATAAGTATGATGATTTCTTTTGCTTCATTCATACCAAATCTTTTAAGCAACTCTTTGGCATACTTAGCTTGATTTATAAAGATACCATCCTTAGTTTGTTTAATTTGCAGTCTGAGGAAGAAGTTTAGTTCTCACATCATACTCATCTCAAATTCTTGCTGCATAGTCTTAGCAAACATCTTGCACATAGATTCATTAGTAGCACCAAAAATAATATCATCAACATAGATCTGAACAATCAGTAAATAATCAGGATTATCAGATTTGATGAACAAGGTATTATCAATCAAGCCTCTAGAGAATCCTTTCGAGATCAAGAATCCACTAAGTCTTTCATACCAAGCCCTTGGAGCTTGCTTTAATCCATAAAGAGCTTTAAAAAGTTTGAAAATGTTATTTGGAAACTGCTCATGAATAAAGCCTGGAGGCTGTTCAACATACACTTCCTCCTCAATAAAGCCATTTAGAAATGCATTTTTGACATCCATTTGATGAAGTATGAAATTTTTTAAGGATGCAAAAGTAAGTAACATTCTTATAGATTCCAGTCTAGCAACAGGTGCAAATATTTTATCATAGTCAATGCTTTCTTCTTAATTAAATACTTAGGCAACCAATCTAGCTTTATTTCTGATTACAGCCCCACTTTCATCAAGCTTATTTCTAAAAACCTATTTTGTACCAATAACAGGTCGATCATCAGGTCTAAGGACAAGTTTCCAAACTTGATTTCTTTCAAATTGATTTAGTTCTTCTTGTATATCAATAATCCAAAATTCATCATGTAAAGCAATATCAATGTAGCTAGATTCAATATTTGAAAGAAGAGCAAAGTTATCAACGAAATACCGTCTAGTTTTAACTCCATGGTTTGGATCTCCAATAATTTGTTCCTTTGGATGACATGATTTGTATTTCTAATCTTTCGGTAGTTGATGATTTGCAGAATCTTCAGTTTGTTCTTTCTCTTGTTCAATCTACAATTCTTCAATCTCTTCTTCTTTTGCATGAGTATCTAATGGTGGAGCTTTAACATGATCTAACTTAACTTCATTTGAATTCCCTACATCATCGTCATCTCTTTTTGAAGTATAAATGTTAGATTTATCAAGTACAACATACACAGATTCTTCCACACAAATTGTTCTTTTATTGTATACTCTATAAGCCTTTTTGTTGGAAGAATATACAAGAAATATGGCCTCATCGGACTCGCTATCAAATTTTTCAAGATTATCTCTTGTATTTAGGATAAAACATTTACATCCAAATACTTTAAAATAAGAGATAGAAGGAGTTTTATCAAACATAAGTTCAAATGGAGTTTTTCTCAAAAATGGTTTTAACATAACTCGGTTTATTATGTAGCACGCCGTGTTAACAGCTTCCGCCCAAAAGTATTTTGGAAGAGCATTTTCACAAAGCATTGATTTAGCCATTTCTTGTAAAGTCCGATTTTTCCTTTCAACAACACCATTTTATTAAGGGGTTTTAGCTTCTAAAAAATTATGAAAGACTCCAATTTCATCACAGATTTTATGTTTATCAAATTTCATTTTTAGCAGTCCCCTAACAAGTTTTTTTTAGGACAGTTTGTTTGACAAATCAAAGGATACATGACCTAATCTTCTATTCCAAAAATAACCATCATTGTCATGAATGGATCGGCATCTAATTCCACTACCTATAAGGTCATTAAGATAAAACACATATACATTTCCCATACGTTTGGTAGTAAAGATGATTTCAAGATTTCCACTATCAAGTATAGAGAAAGAATCTTTTTCATAAATGACTTTGCAACCATTGTCACAAAGTTAGCTAATGCTGAGCAGATTATATTTCAAATCATCAATAAGTAAAACTTGCTTTATAATTGTCAAGGAAACTTTACCAATATTACCAATGTCGAGAATCTTTCCTTTCTTCTTGTCTCCAAATGTAACAAATCCTTCATTTGTGGTCTGAATACCTTCTAACAAGGCTGCATTTTTAGTCATGTGTCTTGAACAACCACTGTCCAAGAACCACTTGGCCAAGCTTAAAGACCATACCTATACATAAGAAGAAGGGATGATTTTTGGCACCCACACTTTCTTGGGTCCATAAAGGTTAGTAACATTTTCTTTGATTTTTCAAAATGTAAATTTACCAGTTTCAACTTTTCTTTTGATAAGGCATCTTAAAACTATATGTCCCAGTTTTTCACAGTATGTGCATGCTTTGTATGTGCTATAAGAAGAAGCAGGTTTAATATATTGAGACTTCTTCTTTTTGTTTTTATTCTTATGTTCATATCTTAAGCCACTTTGATTTCCCACTAAAAATAAATCTGGGCTTGCAAATTTTGTCTTTATCCTCATGTCTATCTCCTAACCCACTTCGGTTACCAATTTGATGATGAGTTCCAAGTAACTTTTCCAGATTACTTTTACCATTTGTGAATTTTTCAATGCAATTGATAAGATCATTTACTCTAATCTTCATATCATCAAAGGTGCTAACCATGCATTCAAGAGTTTGAATTTTATCACACAAGTTTTTGTTTTCCAGAGATGCATTGTTCAAGAGTCATGATCACATCTTTCTCAATTATAGCATACATATGTGTTTCAAGAGACATTTTATAGTCATTCAACAAAGCTTCATTTTCTTTTACCAGACTTTTAACTTTCAACTTTAATTCTTTATTTTTTCTGGACAATTTTTTTAATTCATAAAACATATCACATAACAGCTCATTAGGATCAACATGCTTTTCAGTCATAGATATAAGCGAATTAGACATGTAGTCTGATGTTGAAAGGTTTACCTCATTTTCCAATGCCATGATGCAAATATTGGCAGTTTCTTCCTCAGATTCCTCATCTTCAGACTCAGCTTCATTTAAGTCCCAAGCTCCCATCAATCCTTTAACTTTCTTTACCTTCAGGTCTTTCTTTTTCTTAAACATTTTTCCTTCCTTACCTTTTGCAATTGGACAGTCCACAATGAAGTGATCCGTGCTTTTACATTCAAAACATTGAGGTTTGAAGCCAGATGTTTGTCATTTCTTTCTTATAAGCTTCCTTCCTCTTTTGTAGTTTCCTTTGTTGAACATCCTTCTGAATTTCTTTGCTATCATTGATAAATCATCATTGTCCATCTCCATGCTTTCACTGCTTTTCGAAAAGCTTGTTTCTCCATCTTCATTTTCAGCCTTTAGCCAATCCCTTTTCTGCCTCTATCATGATCATCAGATTCATGAAATCTTTTAAACTTCATCTTATGAGTTAAAAGAGATCTGATCAACTCTTCAATAGGTAAGGATTTTAAGTCCTTGGATTCTTCTACAGCAAGAGTTTTAGGCTGCCAGCTTTTTGGTAAAGCATTAAGAATTTTTCGATTTTGTTCCCCAAGGGAATAAACGTTTCCATAAGCTTTCAGACTATTTAAGATATTAGTAAATCTTGTGAACATATCAATGATACTTTCATTTAGCCTCATAATAAATAATTCATAGTCATGAATTAGAAGCCCCAGTTTTGATTCTTTAACTTGGTTAGTCCCCTCGTGGGTGACTTCAAGTAATCTTCACATATCATGGGTTGAATGACAACCACTAAGATGGTTTTATTCAGTCACATCTAGTGCACAACACAAAATATTTATAGCTTGAAAATTTAGAGTCATTTTCGCATTGTCTTCCAAACTATACTCATCATTCTGTTTAGGTATTTTTATGCCATCAATTATTTTTTATGGAATAAAAGGACCATTCTCTATTAAACTCCTTAACTCGAAGTTAATAGAACACACATAAATTTTCATTCTATTTTTCCAGAAAGTATAGTTGCTTCCACTAAACAAAAGAGGACGATTTGTTGAAAACCCTTCAACATATGGAAAAGAGGATGAGCTTGCCATTAAGATCTTTTTTACAAGGTTGTTAAACCAAGAGTATGTAAACCAAGCTCTGATACCAAATAAAAAACCTTAGAGGGGGGTGAATAAGGTTTTTGGCAAGCAAAAACAATTTTTTTGATTTATCTAAAACGCTGAATATTGATAATCACCAAGATGCTTAGACTGATATTATAGATTCATAGAAAGTTATCCAAGCACTCTAGATGTATATCCAGATTTAGACAGTAAAAGAACATCAAAAGTAATACATGAACAACTGAATAAAATGAGACAAGAGATGTATAGTGGTTCGATCAACAATGATCTACATCCACTACCTTAAGCTCACACTTAAGGATTTTCAACCCTATTTCATTAACCACCCTTAATGAAATTGTTTCTCATGCAAGGGAGGATCACCACACTAGGTTTTCCACAACCTCTCAGTCACGTAAACACATCAAGGATCACCTCACTAGATTTTACTCCACTACCTTGACATAAACACAAAACAAGGATCACCACAATGGATTTTACTACACAACCTTGAATATAAATCAACACAAGGCTCACCCCTATGGGTTTTACACCACAACCTTGCACTACAACAGAGATTTGAATATCAATAGAAAAGAAATAAGCTCACTTACTTGAGCAGATGATCACTCAGATACAAGGCACAAATACTTTTATCTTTGATACACAATGAACTCACTTTGAAGCTAGATAAAATGAGATTTTTGAAAATATTGAGCAATAGTGTTTCTAAAATGAATGTTTCAAAAATCTTATGTCTGACCTTGCTTTAAGGGCTATTTATAGAGCCAAAAAGTGGAGTGCCAACAGTCATAAAAAAAACGGCTAAAAATTTTCTGTTTAAACTCATCCGTGTTTTGGACTCGGGTTTTGGACGAAGATGCATCCAAAAGGTAAGTCCAAAATGGCACTAACCAAATAGAAACTTTTCAACCCAGTTTACGGGATTTTGGATGAACCTTTTGGATTCAAACTGTGTTGGTTATCTTGGGCTCGTATCGTATACGGCATAGTGGAAAATAAAACGATATACCCTCCCAGGACCCTTCTATGTGTGGAAAACAAGACATAAAGAGAGTAAATGTAACAACTTTTACCATTGGGTGATCGTCCGAAGAACAAAATTTTCTTCTTCAAGTCGAGGCGCGATCCAGCAATCCTCTTGTGCAAACTCCACGAGAGTTGGACGTCTAACCACTATAACCACAGTATGTGATTATCTCTAACAGTAATCCACACAGAGGAATACTCAAGCACCAAATTTTCTGTGCTAGCAGAAAAAGATGGCGGCTAGGGCTTCTCAAGAACAATCGAGAGAGAGAGAGAGAGAGAGAGAAGAGAGAATGTTCGTGGATGTTTCTTTTTGTGTGTTTATTGATCCAAACCTCAGCTAGGATTTCGATTATATCAAATATATAACAGAAATATCCTACTAAAACTGAGAATTCTAATCCTATTAGAATTCCCTAATTGTAATTGGAAACATCAAGTTCTCACAATTACAACTTGGACCACAAATTATAACTAATTATAATTTGTCCACAACAACTTCTCTTTCTCTCAATTAACCCCACTATGTTATCAAATAACATATTGAGCATATAATCCTCCATTGTGTGTGACCTATTAGGTTTCCCAGTCAATTGGTAGCGAACATGAATTAATCCAAACGTCTTTGAGATTAATAATCCATAATTAATTAGAATTAATCCTATTAATTCTAATCAGTATTGGTTTATTAATTCATCAATTAATAAACCCATATTTCCAGATCATGAACAGTATCTAGCAACACATCATGACCACCCAAGAGTTCAGGAAGTCAAGTGACTTGACATGAACCCTTCAATAACAAATTTCAGTGCAATTAACTCATTTCACCATATAATATCTCATTCGGTTTGGAGTATGAAATTAGTACCAATTCCGTCCAGAAATAATTCTGGCCCGAATACAATAGTACTTGTACCAGGAACCCACTACTTTAGATGTGTATCAATTGGAACTATTTCCAATACACAATAAGGACTTTCAATTAGTAATTCCTACAAGTGGTCGTGAGATATTCGCCCCTACTATTAGGAGTGGTGAATCCTTTATTGACCCTCTCAACTACTTTCGTTTACCTCACAATGTACCCAATATCCATCCCATAGGCGGCCCTCGATTGAGTTTCGGAGATTGGAATCAAAGTACAATGCTTAGCAAACAAAGTACCTTGGAGATCTCACGTCTAAGGACACTTGCACGTTTGCTATATTGAGATTATATCACTGGTACTAAATAGTTATCTATGTGATTATCTCAAAGCTAGGTCATCCAATAAACTTGTTCCATTAACAAGCATCCATGTATTAACTTTAAGTATCTCAATACTCACGGATATGAGAACCACTGCCTGATCAAATCAGGAAGTCTAACACATGCTAGTCTTAACGCATTAATGATGTCCTATCTCATTAATACTTTGACTATGGACTATTTAAGTACTAACTGTTGGGATTCGTGGACTCCTAAACACGAAAAACATCTACGAATCCCTCTCGAGGACCCAAGTAAATGATTAAGAAGATCTAAGCTTTAAGAGTTACCTCTAGTTGCTGTAATCGAAATCCTTCGATTCTGGTTGCGCTGTTGTACGTTTAACCCGAACAATCACCGGACGCTGCAGTATGCGAACGTCCTCTATCGGATACACACCGCGAACTCACTCGATACCCGGGGAGTGCTAGCGCCTAGGGTTTGAGAGGTTTTTTTTTCTCTGGTAGAGAATGGCACGAATGTTCTCAACCGAAAAATTGGACTATTGAAAGACGGCTAGGGTTTTCTTAAAAAACCCTCGAACCTCTTAGAGTCCAACCCTAATCATATCTTATCATATTCTAATTTAAATTCAAATTAAATTAAAACTGATATGATAAGATTCTGCCATTATCTCGGTAATTTAACTAATTATTTTACCGAGTCAGATTCTTATAATCTGGATATCATCCAGATTCATCGAACTTGGTCACCAGAAAAATAACCTAACAAGTTCGCTTATTGTGTGACCCTATAGGTTCATTTAACACTGGCAGCGTGCCTAAAACGTATTTAAATGGCCCACAAGTTATAAGCGATTTCTAGCAAAACATTATAACTATCCAGGTTAAATGAAGATCGGTGATCTCTTTGAACCAAACCATAATTTTATATTTAGTCCTTTTGTCACACGATATCCAGATTAAGTATAAGGCACGGAGCATGTCATCCTTATTAAGCTTAATCAATTATTTCTTGATTTCATAGTAGACTGTTCAAACAAATGATATCAATATCTTAGATTGATATATTTGAGCACGGCCATGTATTTTTAACAATCTAACTTATCAAGGGGCCCATGGATATCTTTCCCATAACTGAGAGGGACAAATTCCTTCACAATCAATCATATTCCTCTCCTTGATTTATTTTATATCCAACAGTAGTCTAATTTATTATCTGGTTAAAGACAACTTTAGACAATGTCAAAATATAGAATTTATCAAGTAAAAAACTATGATGAATTTAGGACGAAGGACTTTCAATATTATTATGGCTAGAAAGTACTTATGACATATTCCATGAAGTACTCTCACAGTGGGTCATGTCCAATACAATGTTCTCTAACATTTATTTATGTCTTGACTCGATATCACAAATATCCATGGCCAGTAAAACATAGCCATCAAGTCACAAACATACTAATCTTAATTTATTATTATTCCAATAATAATAATCGATCAGGGACAGTTTTAGAATAGTCATTGTATTCATTGTAGGGTTTTACTATCAAGTCACGTACTTGATGACCAACAAAACAAAACTCACTATTCATGGAAAGGAAAGCCTCATATTATTATATAAAACATAATGACAATTGTATAAGTACAAATTGACTCTAGGGCATATCCCCAACACTAACACCATACAGTATAGTAGGAATCTCATATCATGATCTCTATCATGATTTCCTTAACACAATGTTGTACTAGGGACTTTATCGAACAATTATATTACTTAAAGTAAACAAAAGAAACTGTAAGATAAATAATGCCTTTTTTTAAAATAAAATATGTCATATACAATGTAAAAGTGATTGCCTCTAGGGCACAACACTAACAAACTGTTCCATCCAAAATTCTGTGATTTTCAAAAACATTGAAAATATCTCCTTTGAAGCTTCAAGGTAAAGTCAAATGAATCAAGACATAAGAAGACATAGGAATTAATAGATATACCTTAATAACACTTCCTAGTCTATCATTCTTCATAAAGAACTTCCTTGATATGTAACTCCACATACTTTAATCTTCTTATTCGATCTTCTATTCTTGATTTCAGCGATGAAGAAGTTGACAAGAAATCTTATCTGAAGTCTTTTGAAGAATAAAGTTCAAACATATCCTATCACAATAGATTAACAAGTTAGTCCATATCAACGTTTGTCATAAATCAAAACATAGAAGAAAGCGCTTAGGGCTAACAGATGTTTATGCATGTGGATTATTAGATAGGATATTTTTCAAAACTTGAGAATTTTGATTAATCTTATTTATGCATTGGTGATTGAATGTTATTTGACTCATCTAGTTTAAATATGGAGGATATGATGAATGTGGGTAGAATTTATTGGTTAACTCTTATATTATGAGTCTAAATTTTGCTTAGCTTTGAGTTGTGATGAGGAATATGAGTGATAAAAGATCTTTGAGAGGAAAGATTGTGGATAATTGTGGAAAATTTTTGTGAGTTGAAAAACAATGAGTGAAAAAAAATTATTGTTATGTGACAAAAAAAAAAGAGAAATAAGTTGGAAAAAATGCTCTTATTTTTAATCTTTGAAGACATTTTGCTAAAAATGGGTTTAATATGTGGAGAAGTAGCAAGTGTTATTTGGTGCACTCTCTTGAGGCTATCCTGAAGGCAAAAAGGGTAAGAAAGAGCAAAGAAAGAAATATGTTGAAAAAAATGCTGAAAAAAAAAAAGAAAAGATGATAACTAAAAGGGGGCCAACATAGCGTATGAAGAGAAATCCATGCACTTGAAGCTATCAATTCCTTAAGTCATTAAAAAAAAAAAATGAGAGAACAAGATTGGAGTGCTTTCCTAATATCATGACTTGAGTTGTACAATTTTTAGATCTATAATATTTGAGTTGGTAGATGGATTGACTTGTGTGATTCATGTTATTTATATTTTAATTTGAAGGGTGAAATAATTTTCTCAGACTAAGGTATACACTTGATTAATTGGACTTTAAGAGTTTTGTGATATCCTGTCAAATGTTTCAAAGTTTGAATTATTTTCAAAAGGTGTGAATGACAAGAGTTTTATCTAAAGGTTGAAGAGAAGTTATAAACCCTCCAATGTTAAAAAATTTTGGAATGAGAAAAAACTTATGTTTTATTGATGATTTTCTTCGCATTAAAGTGTTTTGCTTAAGGATAAGTAAAAGTTCAAGTGTAGGGGTATATGATAGGGGCTAAAATTACCATTATTTTTCTAGTTATTTGACGTTATTTTGAGATATGTTTTCTACGATAACTAAGCATATTCCTTCCTATTTGACATTTTGCTTGTAGAAATTATTTTTGACAAATTTGCGCAAATTTGAGTTAAATTCAAGCAAAACAGGGAATTTTCCAGAACACACCTGGCGCCAGGTGTAACAAGTGGACCAGGTGCCAAGTCCATTCTGGATAGCCAGAAGAAAATAGAGCAAACTTTAGAGGAGAAACAGATTGCACCTAGTTCCAAGTGGGTCGATTAGACCTGGCGCCAAGCCCGTTCAGGAATGCCAAACTTCTGTGCACGAATTTAGGAATTTTCAATGATTTTGATATTTTTCGAATCCTACTCGGCTAAGACCTCTCAAGCAACGAATTTAGCATCAAAGAGGCCTATAAAAGCAAAAACACAAGAGAAAAGGGTGGATCCAAGAGCAAAAATTCTAAATACTCATTAAAAGAGGAATTCACCATTGAAGAAGGGTTGTTCAAGAGAGTCTTCAAGGGAGAAGAAAGAGGCTTGTCTATGAGTGTTTTCTTTTATCTTTGTTTTCTTTTCCTTAAACAATGATATACTCAATGTTTTTATTGTAATTTAACCTTAATTTGGATTCATGATTTTGTGTTTATTTAGTTATTTGAACAATTCTTTATCATCTTTGGTATTTAATTACTTGTTATTATTTGTTGTTGATGCGAGTTCTTTTAATTGACTTGGGAAACGATGTTAGGAGTTTCAT
Organism: Voacanga thouarsii; assembly: GCA_026120185.1. Classification (NCBI taxonomy): domain Eukaryota; kingdom Viridiplantae; phylum Streptophyta; class Magnoliopsida; order Gentianales; family Apocynaceae; genus Voacanga; species Voacanga thouarsii. The sequence continues at coordinate 729,289 of JANUWF010003372.1, read as the reverse complement.
TACATTGATTTTGTATTTACCAAATCTTAATGGACTTGGGAGACAAAGTTAGGATTAAAGGATTAAAGTAATCAAAGATTAGTTGATTTCGCCTCGAGTAAAGGGTCATTAGCGAATTTCATGTTTATAAGGAATTGAGCTGAATGCATGTTTTGGCTATATTGGCTTGATTGGGAAATCTGCTAATTTCATCAAAAGATAGTGATTCCATGAATTGGAAAAAGAAGTGAAATTTATCTAAGTAGATTCATGACTTGGGAAACAATTGAATTTTACTTTATATTGTTTCATGAGGCTAAGATGATAATTAATTGAAAGAATTTCTAGTTGATTTATTATCATGTTTTCTAGAATAATTGTCTAAATTGCATATTCTTACATCCTTAAGTTGTATATATTTCTTTATTTTTCTTTTTCTTATTTTCTCACTTTATTTGGTCAATTAAACAATGAATGAAAAGTGATTAGTGTGTACTTATTCCTTTGAGGATCAATAGTCGTTAATTCCCTAGACTATGTTTGCGATGAGTATACTTGCTTGTATGTATATTTTGCTATTAATGTTTTAATTAAAACTTGATTAAGATATGGATTTAAATTTGATAATTTTTATACACCCAAAATTTATGCATCAAAATAACAAATATGAAATTAATGAAATTAAATTAACTCCTAACATCGTTTCCCAAGTCAATTAGTAACAAATCTAACTTTATCAATTTTTCCATAATTACAAGTAATCAAATACCAAGAATAATAGAAAATTGATCAAATAGCTAAATTAATCCAAAAACCATAAATCCCAAAATAATATCAAATTATAAAGAAAATATTAATTACGTCATTATTCTAGAAAAAGAAAACAATGGTAAAAGAAAGAACTCATAGACAAGCCGTCCTTCTTCTCTTTGAAAACCTTCTTTTGAATAATGCCCCTTGATTGATGAATCTCCTCTTCTTGTGAGTGATTGGCAACTTTTGTCCTTGGATTCACACCTTTGTTTGGTGTTTTTCTTGTTTAAATAGACTTCAAATAGGCCAAAATTCGTTCCTAAAAGTTCTGGGCCGAGTAGAGATTGAAAAATACAAAAACTCTCGGGAAATTACCAAATCCGCGCTTGAAAGGAAAAGTCCGCCGACATTGGACAGTCCAAGGCCGGCACCTGCCCCACTTGGCTCATGCTCGGAGGAGACGGTATTTTTTGTTTTTCATCGTTTTCTTCAATAAAAAGCCAAAACACCTTTCCAAGGATAAAATATCAAATATAAAGGAATATGTCTAGTTATTGCACGAAATATATCACAAAACATCCTCAAATTACTAGGAAAATATTGATGAATTTTGCCCCTATCACATTCCCCCATACTTGAACATTTGCTTGTCCTCAAGCAATGTACTTTAAAACAAAGAAAAATAAGATAATCTTTCAAAAAGTTTAACTATAACAAAGCCATACTTTCCTTTCAAACTTTAGGTATGACCTTGCCATTCTTCACAACCCTTGAAAACATTTACAAAGTAAAGTACTAGATAAGACATATCAAGGTCCTCGAAGTCAAATTAAACAAGTTTATACTCTAGTCTAAGAATATTATTTCACCATCCAACCAAAAACATAGATAACATGTATCATACAAGTCAAGCTATCTACCAACTCAAGCATTATAAATTCAAAAATTGTACAACTCAAATCATGATTCAAGAAGAACACTCCAATTTTTTTTCTCCCAATTTATTTTCAATGACTTAGGAAATTGATAGCCTCAAGTGAATGGATTTCTCTTCATGCACCGTATTAGCCCCCTTATAGTCATCACTCATCACCTTTTCAACAATCTTTCTTTCTTTCCTTTGCTTTCGGGATTTAATAGCCTCAAGAAAGTGGATTTTTCTTCACTATCCATATTAGTCCCCATGATCAAGCAAAAAGTATTTTCTCACCCTCAAAGATAAAACAACAATCAACTTATTTTTCTCATTTTTCAACTCACAATCAGTTTTTCCACAATCTTTCCACTCAAAGATTTTTTTTTCCCCTCACATTCCTTATCACAACTTAAAGTCAAGCAAAGTTCAAACCCATAATACAAGAGTTAGCTAACAACTTTCCCTACATTCATCACATTATCCACATTTAAACTAGATGAATCAAATAATACTCAAACACTAATGTATAAATAAGATTAATCCAAATTCTCAAGTCTCAACATATCCCATCCAATAAACCATTTTATTGTCAATAAAATCCACCAAGTGAATGACAAAACTCATGTCCAAGCAAGAAAGATAACTACAACCTTGCTAAGGCAATGAAAATGACAATTTTTGAAAAAGTTAGAAAAATTTCAGCCCAAAATGTGTGTATATGGAAAATATCTTCAAGGCTAAATTCTCCCCCCATATTTAAACTGGACATTATCCTTAATGGTAAAAAAATATAACAATGAAAGCAAAGCCAATGGACCACAATAAATAAAGGGAAAGAATAACAAAAAGAAAATACTTCCATTACGAAGGGGCTCCAACACATGTGAATCGATCAAAATGAGTCATTGGGGAAATTGTACCTAGATAAAGTAAAAGAGAAACAAAAATAGAAAACATAACTCTAGAAAAGGAAAAAAATAATAAAAAGAAAAATCAACTAAAAAGAAAGCCTAAGAAAAGTCATGAAAATATAAATAGAAAAGAAAACTAAAGAAAAGAAATACAGATTAGTGGAAGAATGCTCAATCCTTATCATCATAATCATCCTCATCATTAGCCCCGTAGCTACCATTACCCCCTTGAGTTCCAGAAAATCTTTGCATCTATTGTGCTCATTTTGTTCATAAGCATCTTGCCTCCTAGTGAGGGTAGTCATAGACTCACGAAGTAGCAGCAATATCTCCATTTGTGTTCCATGCCCACTCTCAATTGCTCTAATTTTCCTCGCACCTTAGTCTCAAAGTCAGCCGTTGATTGTGACTATGAACTACTAGTATGAGCTCGAGGTAGTGGTGCAAAACGCTTCTCTTCCTCAGGTGGAAGCTTGACTTGTCCCAGGTGCTGCACATCATAAGGCATTAACCAATGTCTCACCTCCGTACTATACTGATAACCACAACTAACTAAAGTTTGCTTAGTAACCAAATCACGCTCAGTTGTGGTTTCAGTAAGTTCTCACTCTAAACTAATGCTAAAGGCTTCCAGAATTTTCATGATCACGAAAGGAAAGACAAAAGCTTTGGTAGAAAGGCGACAATGGAACATATCCTACATAGATTGGATAATCAAAGGAGTAAGCAGGATGGGTTAAGTGTGCATCATCCTATGAAGAATATACAGGTCAATCACACGGGACTCATTGAACCCACTAGTCTTTAAAACAACATTAAAAGCAAATATATGGACTAGGGCACATAGATTGGCTTCAAGATCATTATTAGAGTAAAAACCTACTTGCCCTACTAGATCTCTCTTGTATATCCTCAAGGTAGCTCTAGTATTACTTACTTTTCACTCATGGTCAGACAGTATCTTTTGATTGTTGTGATCTATAGCTAGCCAAGGACCTTCGTTATTAACATGGAGGATTGCAACTAGTCTCTCTCTATCTATAAAAATAGAGGTTCTTTTTACCCTGGTCTCAATGGTTTCAAGATGGTTATTGTGTTTTTGGACCATATTAGCATAGAATTATTTGAACTATCGGTCCCTACCCCCAGGGGCTAAACATAAGTCCTAACTTGAGGGCACGATCTAAAAAGGGTGTAAAGGTGCAATCTATAATGATTTTATTAGCAGCCCATCTTAGTGTACCACTCTTGGTAGGAAAGATCAATAAAATCAGTAGGGTGTAGGAACAAGGGGTCTATGGATATAGGGGTAGAGGAAGATGAGGCTCTAACCCTTTTTAAAGATTGGCCCCTCTCTCTAGGTATGATGAAGGGATATGAAGATGGTTAGCAATAAAGAATGTGAATGAGGCACCACCACATTGTAACAACAACTCTCAATATAATCAAACCACCCCAACACAACACCACACACAATCCTCAACAATCCATAATTTATAATCACACCACAACAACCTTAATCCACAGTACCAATAAATCCTAATCCTCTTTCAAAACCTGTAAAAAGAAATAGAATGCCACAATTCAAACCATAACATGATTCCCAACTAATACATAATCTGATCATAGTATGAAAAACATGTCCATATCCCAAGTCAAGAAAAATGCATCATGGCCATGCACATTATCCATTTATCATGAATTCATCAACAAGATAATTGTTATAGCCCAAAAATAGCCAACCTATTATCACAATATGGACATGTAGTTGCAAAAATAATCCGTGAATCATACTCTCATACTATTCTAGTTATAAAAACACCATCAATTCAATCAAATTCAACCAACAATTCTAATTTATGCAATTTTCGTCCAAAAATATGCCCAAAAACAAGAAAAATTCAATGGCAAAAATTTAACCTTAAGAATGTAAGAAAAATCATACCTTTGTGTTCTCCAATGCATGGGCAAGCAAAACGTGCAATCTTTTTGAAGAAATCTTCACTTGAAATGAGAGATTTGAAAATGGAATTTTGAAGAAAAAGTTGAGATTTTTAAAATTTTGATTCGTAGATTCAACAAAAATAAGAAGATTTTGTGTTGGATTGATGTTTTTGAAGGTAAAAATGGAACCGGTGGTGTTTGGGGATGAAGAAACGGAATTGAGTGGAGACTAAATTGAGGGAAGTGGAAAGTTTCAAAAACAAATGGCCAAAATCGGCCTTTTTAGGAGGCTCTCGACAGGAGCCGGCGTCGACTCCGTTCAGCCGACGCCAGTGCCGGCCCTAGTTTGTCCGGTCAGAAAAAAATATATATTTTTTAAATTAAATATGCAAACAAAATAATAGAAACTAAGAAATCATGCAGAAAATGCCATTATTCTAAAAATTAAAAATACATAAAAATAAATGAAAGAACACAAAAATTAAATAGATGTCCCAAAATCAAAAACCAAATCAATGAAGATTATTTTTTTTCCACAGTCATGATCACATGGATTTGTCTCCGTATTTTCTGGAAGAAATCCCACTTGATGGTTTCCAAGATGTTTGGCCAATTGCCTAATTTGATTTTCCAGATTGCGCATGGACGCCTCCATAATTCCTCGGGGTTACATCCATTCCTTGAAACCATGCTTCCGTGGTACTTACTATTTGGTTAACTAAGTCCTCCAATGATAGCTTAGGCCCTAATGCATTATAATGCAAGAAGGGTTGAGTCCTTTGATTTTCTCCAAAATTAGAAGAAGTTTACCTAGGTTGGTTTTGCTTGTTCCATGAAAAGTTGGGATGGTTCCTCCAACTAGGATTGTAAATGGTACTATAAGAATTGTTACCTTGTCTTCCATTACCCACAAACACAACTTGTTCTAAGGACTTTTGTGATGACCCCATGCTTTGGCATTTATGATTTGGATGTCCTTTCCCACAAAAATCACAACTAACATTCATTACCTATCCTTGGAACTTCACCATTTGCTCCATCTTTTGTGTAAGTGCATCGACCTTAGCTTCCAAAGCTACCATTACATCCTCCTTGTGCACTCCATGAACACGAGTTTTTGATCTTAAACTACCCCGTGCATAGTTGTTTATTGCAAGATTTTTAATTAGATCAAACACCTTCTCCGAGGTCTTAGAATTAATGGAACCTCCTACAAATACATAAACCAATTACCTTGTAGCAAAGCTTAAGCCACTGTGAAAAAATTGCATTTGCATACCTAGCTCAAACCTAAGATAAGAACACATCTTAAGCATCTCTTTGAACCTTTCCCAACACTCATAGAGATTATCAAACTCTAACTATTGGAAGGTGAAAATGTTTGTCCTAAGCTTGGATGTTCTAGTTGGGGAAAAATATTTTGCTAAAAATTTTTCAGCCAAAGCATTCCAAGTGGTGATGGATCTGGCTGGCAAAGCCTTTAATCAAGATTTAGCTCTATCTCTCAAGGAAAAAGGAAAATGTCTTAGTTTGATAGTATCTTCAGAAATACCATTCATCCTAAACGTGTCATAGATTTCTAAAAAACCCGCAAGGTAAGCATTAGGATCCTCCTCAAGTAGCCTATCAAATTGCGCCATGTTTTGAATCATCTGGATAATGTTAGGCTTAATCTCAAAGTTATTGGCCTCAATCCTAGGTCTTGTAATAATCGAGCTTGTACCGGAGATTGCAGGCTTAACAAAATCATCCATAATCCTCCTGTTTTTTCCACCATTACCACTATTATTTTGTTGGTTAACCTCCATGTCGTCTCTTACTTTTTGTCTAACCACCCTTCTAATCTCTGTTAAGGTCCTTTCGATCTCAGAATCAAGATCTACTATGTCATCTTTAGATCGTCGGGTCATACACTAAGGGCTAGATCTATAGAGAAAAGAAGATAGTAAGATTATAGAATTTACAAGTTAATCAATTACTACACACTCATGAATTGGGTTAGTCAAATTACAATATACAATGAAATTAGGTAATTAAATTACAATTGTACAAATGATAGGGGCTAAAATCACCATTATTTTTCTAATTATTTGAGGTTATTTTGATATACATTTGTTTCAATAACTAGGCATATTCCTTTCTATTTGATATTTTGCTTGTAGAAAGTGTTTTTGGTGAATTTATACAGATTTGAGTTGATTTCAAGCAAAACAAGGAATTTTTCAGAGCACACCCGACGCCATGTCTGGCAAGTAGACTAGGCGCCAAGTCCATTCTAGACGACCAAAGGAAAATTGAGAAAAATTTAGAAGAGGACCAGAGTGCACTTGGCACCAAGTGGGTCGACTGGACTCGGCGCCATGCCAGTTCTGGGAAGCTAAAATCCTGTGCACGAATTTAGGAATTTTCCAATGAGTTTAGCATTTTTCGAATCCTACATGGCCAAGACTTTCCAAACTACAAATTTAGTATCCAAGAGACCTATAAAAGCAAGAGAAAACATAAGGAATAAAAAGGTGGATCCAAAAGCTAAAATTCCAAAGACTCATTGAGGGAATAATTCACCAATTCAATGAGGGTTGTTCAAAAAAAGTCTTCAAGAGAGAAGAAAGAGGTTTGTCTATGAGTACTTTCTTTTATCTTTGTTTTATTGTTCTTAAATAATGATGTATTTGTTGGGAATATGCCCTCTAAGACTAGGTTTCTGATGTAAATATCGAATATTTTAATAAAAGATTTTATTTTCAGAAATCGTTTGTAAATTTATTTTCTTTATTTGTGCACAATTTCGTTTGGAAAAGACCCATTGTGTTTAAATAAATGATCTATGTGAATGGTGGTCTTTGGTTTTATTTTGCACAAGAAAAATTATTTTGTCAAATAAACTTGAGACCAAAGTCTCTAGAAAGTTTTAATTGGAAAATTTTTTAAATCAGTAAGTTTTAACTTACATAAAATTAGTCCATAGATAAATCTCTCAAAGGATATAAACCTTGACATAGAGCTTTTAATGGATTTAAATATTTTATTTTTAAGTTAAGAAAAAACTTAATGGAAACTTCAAAAAAATATTTTTCAGAAAACCTTTATTTTAAAAGACTAAGTGGGAGAGGGGTTCCAACGGCCCCACGGCTTCCATCACGATCCTCATTAAAGATCGTGGGTCCCCTTGCGTCACCCTAGGAGTGAACCCGTATAGGATGGGGATACCACAAGGATCTAGATCTAATGGGAGGATGTAATTAATAACCCGGGACATGTACTATAATCGGCCAGCCCACATTGGAGGCTATAGTGTGAGGTATGTCCATAGGAAATGAGAGAAAACGGCCATCCCCTCGACGGAGTTATCCTCTAGATCATTACCTAGAAGGAATATTAATTTGTGGCGGTTAATACACTTAGATTAGGGAACTGTTAATCTTCCTAAGAAGCTATGTCAGTTTTTCTAAGAGTTAAATTAATTTCGGTGCACAATTTTATTTTCACAAACTAAATCCTTTCTTTTATTTTTCAATTTTTCAGAAATGGTGGGAGGTTCTTTTAGTCATTTGGCCGTTATTCTCAGAGAGAATAAGTTGACGGGACCAAACTATGTGGACTGGAAGAGGAACCTGGACATAATACTCACAGCCAAGGAGTATAAGTATGTCCGTTACAAGACCTGCCCTGTGATCGGGGAAGGTTCCATCGCCGAAGAGCGAGAGGCTGAGAAGGTATGGAAGAAGGCTGACGAAATGGCACGCTGCTATATGCTAGCCTCCATGTCTAATGTGCTCCAGTCAAAACATGAGCACATGGCTTCTGCGTATGACATTAGTCAATCATTGGCCACTATGTTCGCGGACAAGAGCCGGCCTGCAAGGCAAGAGGCTCTTCGAACTATAATTAACACTAAGATGGCTGAGGGAGCATCAGTTAGAGAGCACATGCTCAAGATGATTGCTGATTCAAGAAAGTAGAAATCTTAGGGGCTGTTATTGACCCCAAGAGCTAAGTAGATATGGTTCTCGAGTCTCTACCGAGCTCCTTTACTCAGTTCAAGTTGAATTACAATATGAACAAGTTGAACATGAATTTAATTGAGTTAATGAAGGAACTCTAGATGGCAGAGAAGGTCATGAAACCTCAATCAAAGGCCATGATTACTAAAGCTTCTTTCTCAAGAACTAGGCCCAAGCCCAGAAAGTTCAGAAGAAAGAAGGGAAACGCAGCGGCCTAGCCTAAGACCCAGCCCAAAGATAAACCAAAGGGTAAGTGCTTCAAATGTAGGAAGAAGTGACACTGGAAAAAGGAGTGTCCAGAATTTCAAGCCAAGAAAAACCCCACTGGTAATGTTTTCTATCTAGAGTCTATATCAATGATTGGATCAACTTCCACTTGGATTGTTAATTCAGGAGCCACTGATCACATTTGTAACTCCTTGCAGGGGTTTAGAAAGATTAGAAGACTCAAGAAGGGCGAACATGGGCTACGCGTGGAAAATGGAGCACAAGTCTGGGCCCTTGCAGTGGGAGAGCTGGATCTTATTTTTATTGTAATTTGAAAAGATATTTGATATGTACCTGATTTTCGTCAGAATTTGATTTCAGTTGCAAAACTAATAAATCAAGGATATTCTGTCTCTTTCCATTCTGATATTTCTATTAGTATAAATGGAGAAATTGTATGTACTGGGCACATGTATGGAAATCTATTCTTCTTAAACCCTATTAATAATCAATCAAATAATGCTCAATCTGAACCTTTAACTAAGAAGAGAAAGACTAATGTCAATGACTCATACCATTAGCATCTGAGGTTGGGTCACATCAACTCAACCATGATTCAGAGGCTAATCCATGATGGGCCTATGGGTTCATTAAGATTGAAAAATTAGCCTCAGTGTGAATCCTGCCTGATGAAAAAAATGACCAATTATATACCCCGAAGGCGGATAGAGCTAAGGAAATATTGAGTCTTGTTCACACTGATGTGTGTGGTCCTTTGTCTACACCACTAGAGGAGGTTTTGAGTACTTCATTACTTTCACGGATGATTGTACAAGGTTTTGTTATATTTACCTGATCAGGTGCAAATCTGACTCTTTTGATAAATTCAAGGAGTTTAAGGCTAAAGTGGAACGTTGGGCAAGTAAATTAATCAAAACTTTACAATCAGATCGTGGTGGAGAGTACCTCATGGGTGAATTCAAGGACTACATGGTACATCATGGGATAGTATCCCAACTCTCTGCTCCAGGGACACCCCAGCAAAATAGAGTAACTAAAAGAAGGAACATGATATTGATCGAAATGGTCTGGAGCATGATGTTTCATGCTACTCTTCTAGTGTCTTTTTGGAGATCTACCCTGGAAACAGCAGCATACATTCTGAACTTAGTGCATTCCAAGTCAGTACCTAGGACTTCCTATGAGATATGGACTGAGTGTAAGCCAAGTTTGAATCATCTCAAGATATGGGGTTGTTCGGCTTATGTACTAATAAAGGGAAACAAGTTAGAACCAAGATCAGAATTATGCTATTTTGTTGGGTATCCAAAAGGGACAATGGGTGGTTACTTTTATCATCCTAAGGAGTAGAAGGTACTAGTCAGTACCAATGCTAAATACTTAGAAGATGATCAAAGTACTTCCATGAAAGGTTCAACTAGGTTGGAACTTGAGGAGAGGTTTTCTATAGAATCAACTTCTTCTGACCCGGGTATGGAACAAGAAGAGGCATAACCTCAAGAGCCTGTACAAATAGAGTCTCATCATAATGGGAGAGTGTCTAGGGTTCCGAAGGGATGGACAAGAGAAACTTTTGAGTTAGTCTCCGACATCAGGAATAAGACCCCACTAGATACGAGGAGGCTATTGTTGATGCCGATGCAAATCTATGGCATGAAGCAATAAAAGCCAAGATTGAGTCTATGTACTTCAATCAGGTTTAGGATCTTGTAGCTTCACCTGAAGGGATAAAACCCATTGGGTGTAAACGGGTGTACAAGAGAAAAAGGAGAGTGGATGGGAAAGTGGAAACCTTCAAAGCTAAGCTTGTGGTGAAAGGGTATACTCAGAAAGAGGGGATCGATTATGAGGAAACCTTTTCCTTGGTAGCCATGCTTAAATCCATCTGTATCCGCCTTGCCATCGCATGTCATTATGACTACGAGATATGGCAAATGGATGTCAAGACGGCATTTTTGAATGGCCATCTTAGCGAAGATATCTATATGTCCCAACCAAAAGGTTTTATTGCTGAAGGCCAAGAACATATAGTTTGCAAGCTTAAGAAGTCCATTTATGGACTCAAGCAGGCATCGAGAGCGTGGAACATTCATTTTGATGAGACTGTAAAGTCTTACGGTTTCATTCAAAACAAGGATGAACCATGCATGTACAAGAAACTTGAAGGTATTAATGTGGTTTTTCTTGTCTTGTATGTGGATGACATTCTACTCATTGGAAATGATGTAGGGTCATTGTCATCTACAAAAGTTTGGCTATCTAATCAATTCAATATTAAGGACTTGGGAGAAGCCAGCTACATTCTCAGGATTAGGCTTCTTAGAAATAGGAAGCAGAGAATGTTAGGATTATTCCAAACGGAATACATTGACAAGATGCTGGCCAAGTATAGCATGGACTCATGCAAGGGAGTTCTAATCCCTTGCAGGCATGAGTTGTCATTTTCTTCAAGGGACTATCCTAAGTCTCAAGAAGAAAAAGACAGAATGAGTAGGATTCCTTACGCTTCGGCTGTGGGAAGTCTCATGTACGCCATGTTGTATACTAGGCTAGATATCTACTTTGTCGTAGACTTAGTTAGCAGATATCAGTCAAACCCTGGGGAGGTTCATTGGCAAGCTGTAAAGCATATTCTCAAGTACCTCAAGGGAACGAGAGATTATATGCTGGTTTATAGGGCTAATGATTTGGTTCCTACGGGATATATAGACTCAGACTTCTAGGCGGATAAGGATGAGAGAAAATCCACTAGTGGATATGTCTTCACCTTGTCTAGGGGAGCAATTTCATAGAGGAGTATCAAGCAATCTTACATTACTGACTCAACCATGGAAGCTGAGTATATGGCAGCTTCGTAGGCATCCAAGGAAGCAATCTGGCTCCGGAAGTTCCTTTCAAAATCTAGAGTCGTGCCACATATGGACAGACTGATTGTGATGTATTGCGACAACACTGGAGCAGTATCGCAATCCAAGAAACCTCAGAACCACAAGAAGGGGAAGCAAATCAAGAGGAAGTACCACCTGATCCGGGATTGTATCCAGAGACTGGAAGTCGTGGTAGAACAGATTGTCTCAGAAAATAATCTAGCAGATCCATTCACCAAACCTTTGGCTGAGAGAGTCTTCAAGAGACACTTAGGTGCCAATAATCTCCTACTTGCACTCTAAGACTTTAGAGTGCAAGTAGGAGATTATTGTGAATATGCCCTCTGAGACTAGGTTTCTGATGTAAATATCGAATATTTTAATAAAAGAATTTATTTTCAGAAATCGTTTGTGAATTTATTTTCTTTATTTGTGCACAATTTTGTTTGGAAAAGACCCATTGTGTTTAAATAAGTGATCCATGTGAATAGTGGTCTTTCACAGCAAGGTATGGATCATGAGTTATTTAAACACATAAACATTTGTTCTTAACCAATTGACGAGAATGAGAATCTCATCATGTTTAGGTTCTTATGTTATGAATTCCAAATGGGGAATGGCTTACCTTTAGCTAGTGAGTAGTCCACTCACTTCATGACATAAGTGTATTACGAATACGTAGAACAGGACCTGTAGTAGTGGTTTCTAAAAGTACTATATGGTAGAAACTTAGACTACTACCACTACAGCGTGGACTAGTACTCTACGACTTGAGTATGAGTTAGCGGTCTAACGAAGCTAGAAGCATATGCTTTGATATGCTATAGTTGAGGTTCTATCGTAGAACCAATATACTTGTATATTGGGTTTATGTAACTAGTTAGTTAAGACAGACTTGTACAAGATAGTTTCTACACAATATCCCCCCTTGTGGTTGTCTGAATGATCTAAATGTCCAGGGCCCTGGGAAACATGACTTGGATGTTTGCTTTAAGGTAGCTTCCTTGGAAAACGGAAACACTCCAGGAAGTCGTGGATCATTGGACTAGAAGCCTAAGGATAGTAGATATTATTTAGAGGGGTGTTAGTACACTTCTTCCTCTCTAAATGCACGGCGATATGTAGAGGAGTATTTTAGTCATTTCACCTGTAGGTCGGAGACTTTGCTAACGCAACATTGTTCTTAGGGTCAATATTTTCTTATGGTGATATTAGAAAATATTTAAAATACAAAATATAGCTATTTATATAGTAGGGGTACTTTGGTCATTTTAGTAGCCAAGGCGATGTGTCTTTTTTGTCCTCAGAATAGCCCGTAAGTCCTAATTAATTTTGGGTTGAGGAATTAGTCTCAGTTAAAGAGGGTTTTATTTTATTCAAGAAGTCTCATTTATTATTAGACTGGAATAAAATAAATTGAGAGAAATTTATTATCTGGTTTAATTGGTTAATTATTTATTCAGGGCCTTGGTCCAGTTTGAATAATTAGAAAAATTAACCTGGACTTAAACTAGAGGGAAATAATTAATGCTTAATTATTTATTGAATTATTTATTTAAGCCTAAGAAATAAATAATTAAAGTTTAATTATTTTTTGTTCATTTGGACTCATTAATTATTTATTGGGTTATTTATTTAAGCCCAAAGAATAAATAATTATTGTTTATTATTTTGGATTTTTCGGGTCCAAGAAAAATAATAAATATTATTTTGGCCCAATAGCCTGGACCATAGGGTTTTTCCATATACGGTTCAAAAGAGTTTAAGGTGAAGCTAAACTTACTCTGTTAATAATATTCGGGTGTTTGAAATATTAAATCCCGGAGGATATTGTTATCAGTTTAGTTAAGAACCTATTTTTAGCTTCATTACTCTAGGCGGCTCTCTGTTTGGAAAATAAAACCTTTGATTTTCCTAAGATTTTTCTCTCTTATCTCTCTCTCTTGTGACTTTTCATTCTTTGATCTTGGTGTTTTGCTAATAAAACAAAGAAGCTAACCAAGAACATTGAGTCTGATGCTCTCCTCACCCGTTGTGTTCACCAACAAGAAGTTGGGTAGTGGCATATTCTGAGAGCTGAAAGGTCTGGCATTAATGCACCTGAGGAGAAGTAGGAGATTGGCAGGAGAACTACTGGAGGCTTCATCAAACGGGGTAGAAGGAGCTACCCCTATGATTCAATCCATTCTTCCACAGCCTAAGAGATTTAAGGCACGTAGAGGTATGGTCTAAACGCTTCCATGCTGCTGTTGTTCTTTGTTCATGTTTTTCTCTCCGTTTTTTTGTTTCCCGTAAGCATGCTCTCTGTTTTTTTCAAACTTACAGTATTCAATATTTTTATTATAATTTAACCTTATTTTAGATAAATGGTTTTGTGTTAATTTAGTTATTTGATCAATTATTTATCATCTTTGGTATTTGATTACTTATTATCATTAGTTATTTATGCGAGTTCTTCTAATTGACTGGGGACAACGATGTTAGGAGTTTATTACATTGATTTCGTAATTGTTAAATCTTAATAGACTTGGGCGACGAAGTTAGGATTATAGGACTAAAGTAATCGAAGATTAGTTTATTTCACCTCGAGCAAAGGGTTATTAGCTAATTTCGTGTTTATAAGGAATTGAGCTTAATGAATATTTTGGTTGTGTTAGCTTGATTGGGAAATCTATTAATATTAATCAAAAGATAGTGATTCCATAGATTGAGAAAAGAAGTGAAATTTATCTAAGTAGATTCATGACTTGGGAAACAATTGAATTTTACTTCATATTCCTTCATGATGTTAAGATGATAATTAATTAAGAGAATTGCTAGTTGGTTCATTATCATGTTTTCTAGGATAATTGTCTAAATTGCATATTCCTACATCCTTGAGTTGTACATATTTTTTTATTTTTTTATTATTTTCTCACTTTATTTTGGTCGGTTAAAATAAAAAGTGATTAGTATGTGCTTGTTCCTTTGAGGATCAATACTCATTACTAATTCCCTATGCCATGCTTGCGATGAGTATCCTTACTCGTATGAGTATTTTGGGATTAATATTTTAATTAAAACATGACTATGGGATGGATTTAAATTTGTTGATTTTTGTAAAGCCCAATATCAAATGATCCAAAACAATATCCAATTCGATGGGTTACCTGAGGAAGATATGTTTTATAATGCCCACCTTGCGAGCTTTTTGAAAATTTGTGACATATTTAAAATGAATGGTGTTTCTAAGGATGCCATCAAACTAAGACTTTTTCCCTTTTCCTTAAGAGATATAGCAAAATCGTGGTTAAAATCTATTAGCCCTAAGGGCATTCTCCTATGTTTTAACTTATGACAAATATTAATGAGGACTAACTTGTGTAATCTATATGTGATAGGACATGTTTGTCATCAATTCTTCTAAGGTGTGCAAATAAGATTGCTATGCAATTCTTGAGCAATGGAATCCAGGAATGGGTGATCAAGTAGATGTCCAAGCTTAAGAGATTGCATACCAAGAAGTCCTTGTGGAAGAACTTTAGACTAAGAATTATTATTAAGGTATTTCTTGTAAATTCCTATGTCTCTTTACCATATGATTCAATTTATTTCTATCTTGAAGCACACAAACAAAAATTTTTAAAAGTTTTAAATATCAGAATTTTGGATTGAGTAGTTTGGATGATTCTACATCCAAAAGATTCGTCAAAAATTTCGTAAACAGTGTCAAATCATTTCTACCTGAAAAAGTATCGTTTCGGACTTACCTTTTAGATGCACCTTTGTCCAAAATATGAGTCCAAAACGCAGGTAAATCTGACAGTGAAAAATAGCCATTTTATATCCGTTGGTACTTCACTTTATGTCTCTATATAAGGCTTCTAAACTCGATTTGATTGTAGATTTTTGCTCTATCCTTCTAAGAAACACTCTTGCTCTATAGAAAATAAAAATCTCCTTTGTCAAAGTGCTTCAAAGTGAATTCAAATTGTGTCTTAAAGGTAACAGTGTTTATGCTTTTTCTTGCTGCACATCTGCTCAAAGAAGTGAGCATTTACTGTTCCATTGATGTTCAATCTCTTTTGTATACCAAGGTTGTGGTGTAAAACCCATCTGGGGTAAGCCTTGATTTGTTAGTTGATTGAGAGGTTTTGAAAAACCAAGTGTAGTGATCCTCTCTTATATTTGGTACAAATTAATTTTATTAAGTTGAGTAACTGAAATCTGGTTGAAAATCTTTAAGTGTGAGCTTAAGGTAATGGATATAGATCTTGAGAGATCAAACCAGCATACATTCTATGTTTCATTTCTCTGCATATAGTATTAATTGCATTGTGCTTCTTATCTCAGACTAAATCTGGATATTTCTCAAAGTCTTCTTGGATAGCTTTCTCTGTTGCCATGAAGTTGGTCCAAGAAACTTGATGAACAATTATATTCTGTAAAACAGATTTCTTAAAAATATTAGTTTGCCAAAAAATTTATTCACCCCCCTCTAAGGTTTTTCATTTGGTATCAGAGCACGGTCTACATATTCTCGGTCTAACAACCTTGTGGGAAAGATCCTCATGGCAAGCTCATCTTCTCTTCTGTATGTTGAAGGTTCATCAATAATTCGGCCTCCTTTGTTCAATAGAAACAACTACACATTCTGAAAAAATAAAATGAAAACCTGTGTGTGCTTAATCAATTTTGAGTTGCGGAATTTGATAGAAAATTGTCCTTTTATTCCATCAAAAGTTATTGATAGCGTAAAAATGCCTAAACAAAATAACGAATTTAATTTTGAAGGCAATGTTAATATGACATTGAATTTTTAAGCAATGAATATCTGTGTTGTGCATTAGATGCCACTGACGAGTTAATAGTTGTGATTCAACTCATGACATGTGAAAATTACTTGAAGTCACCCATGAGGGGACAAATCAAGTTAAGGAATCCAAATTGGGGCTTTTAATTTATGATTATAAATTATTCACAATGAAATTGAATGAAAGCATTACTGATATGTTCACTAGATTCACAAATATCACAAATGGTCTCAAAACCTATGGGAACATTTATTCCCTTGGGGAACAAAATCAAAAAATTCTAGATGCATTACCTAAAAATTGGCAGCCTAAAGCTCTTACTGTGGAACAATTCAAAGATTTAAAATCCTTACCAACCAAAGAGTTGATTGGCTCTCTTCTAACACATGAAATGAAACTCAAAAGGTTTCAGGAATCCGATGATCATGATAAAGGTAAAAAAGGAATAGCACTAAAAGTTGAAAAAAAGAATGAAGAAACTAGTCAATCTAACAATAGTGATGGAACTAGAGTAGACAATGAAGATCTGGCAATAATAGCAAAGAAATTCAGAAGGATGTTCAACAAAGGGAACCTTAAAAGAGGAAAGAAGTTCGGAAAAAGGAAAGGACAATCCTTAGCATTCAAACCTCAATGTTCTGAATGCAAAAGCACTAAATACGTTATTGCTGACTGTCCAGTTATAAAAGGAAAGGAATGTAGAATGCTTAAAAAAAAGAAGGAGTTGAAGGCAAAGAAAGGCAAAGGTTTGATAGGGACTTGGGACTAATATGGGTCAGAGTCTGAAGAAGAAGATTCTGAAAAACGAATCTGCCAATATATGCTTCATGGCGATGAAAAATGAGGTAAACTCTACTACCACTGATTTCATGTTTAATTCGCATATATCTAAACATGAAAAGTATGATGATCCAAATGAATTGATATTTGATATATTCCATGAACTAAAAAAAATGTCTAGAAAAAATAAAGAAATGAAATTGAAGATTGATTGCTTGTTAAATGAGAATGAAAAGTAATTGAGTGAGAACAAAATGCCTCTTAAGTCACACATATGTGCTATTATGGAAAAGGATGTGATCATGACTATTTTACAGTATGTATCTCTAGAAAATAGAAGTTTGTATGATAGAATTCATTCTCTTGAAAGTATGGTTAGCATTTTTGATGACATGAAAAATAGAGTCAATGACCTTATCACATGTATTGAAAAATTTACAATTGGCAAAAACAACTTGGAAAAATTACTTGGGACTCAACATCAAGCCGGAAATCAAAATGGCTTACGATATAGACATGAGAATAATGACAAAATTCACAAGCCTCGATTTGTTAAAGCTGCCTCATGTTACACGACACACAAAGCATGCACATATTGTGAAAAATCGGGACATATAGCATCGAGGTGTCTTTTTAAGAAGAAAGTGGAATCCAGTGGAATAACTTTTTGGAAACTTAAAGGAAACACTACTAACCCCCATGGACCCAAGAAAATGTGAGTACCAAAAATCATTCTTCTTTCTCATGTATAGGCACATTCATTGGAGAAAATGAATTTCACCAAGTAGTTCTTAGACAGCGGTTGTTCAAGACATATGACTGGAAATGCAACCTTGTTAGAAGATATGCAAACCACAAATAAAAGATTTGTTACTTTTGGAGACAAGAAGAAAGGAAAAATTCTTGGCATTGGTAACATTGGTAAAGGTTCCTCAACCATTATAAAATAAGTATTACTAATAGATGATCTGAAATATAATTTGCTTAGCATTAGCCAACTATATGACAACGGCTGCAAAGTCATTTTTTAAAAGGATTCTTACTCTATCATGGATAGCTTAAATTGTGAAACAATCTTTGTTACCAACTGTGTTGGAAATGTGTATGTATTCTATTTAAATGACCTTATAGCTCATGGTATTAAATGTCTCTCTATACATGACAATGATGGTTACCTTTGGTATAGAAGATTAGGTCACGTATCTTTTGATTTGCAAAACACTGTCCTCAAAAGAGCTTATTAATAGATTGCCCAAAATGAAGTTTGATAAACGCAAAATTTGTGATGCATGCCAATTTGGAAAACAAATCAAAACTTCCTTTAAACCTAATAAAATGATTTCAACCTTAAAACCTCTTGAATTAATTCATATTGATTTATTTGGACCAATAAGGATTGTTAGCCTTGGCGGTAAAAAGTATGCATATGTGCTAGTTGATAATTTCTCCAGATTTACTTGGACTTTATTTCTTGGACAAAAGGACGAAGCCTTTTCAAAATTTTCAAAACTGATCAAATGCATCCAAAACTCTATTGGATGCAAACTGATTTCTATTAGAAGTGATAATGGTAAAGAATTTTGCAACAATGAATTTACACACTTTTGTGATGAAAATTAAGTATTTGACAATTTTTTAATAGCTAAAACACCTCAACAAAATGGTGTTGTTGAGAGAAAAAATCGAACTTTGTAAGAAATAGCTAGATCCATGATTTGTGAAAATGCCCTTCCAAAATACTTTTGGGCTGAAGCTGTTAATACAACTTGCTATATATATTGTAAATCGAGTAATGCTGAGACCGTTTTTAAGAAAAATACCCTTCGAACTTATGTTTGACAAAACTCCATCAATCTCCTATTTTAAAGTGTTCAGCTGCAAGTGTTTTGTCTTTAATACCCGAGACTATCTTAGTAAATTTGATAGCAAATCCGATGAGGCTATATTTCCTGGATACTCTTCTAATAAAAAGACATATAGAGTGTATAATAAAAGAACTCTATGTGTGAAAGAATCCGTACATGTTGCTTTTAATGAATCTAATATTTATGCTCCAATGAAAGATGATGATGATGTAGGAGGTTCAAAGGAAGTAAGAAAAGACCAACTCAATACTCCACCACTAGATATTCATGTAATAGAAGAAGAAATTGAAGAACAACAAACTAAACAAGGAAGGCAACAAATTGAAGATTCCATGGATCAACAATTACCAAATGATTGAAAATACAAAATCGGTCATCCCAAAGAACAAATAGTTGGTGATCTAAGCTATGGAGTTAAAACTAGACAGTATTTCATAGATAACTTTGCTCTTCTCTCAAGTATAGAACCTAACTGTATTGATGTAGCACTGCATGATGAATTTTGGATAATTACTATGCAAGAAGAACTAAACCAATTTGAAAAAAATCAAGTTTGGAAACTTGTTCCTAGACCACTTGATCGTCTGGTTATTGGTACCAAGTGGGTATTTAGAAATAAACTTGATGAAAATGGAGTTGTCATTAGAAATAAAGCTAGACTGGTCACCCAAAGATTCAATCAAGAAGATAGCATTGATTATGATAAGACATTTGCTCCCATTGCTAGACTAGCATCTATAAGAATGCTTCTTGCTTTTACTTCCTTCAAAAATTTCATGCTTTATCAAATGGATGTTAAGAGTGCATTCCTAAATGGTTTTATTGAGGAGGAGGTGTATATAGAACAACCTCCTAGTTTTATTCATGAGCACTTTCCAAATCATGTTTTCAAACTTTCTAAGGCTCTCTATAGGTTAAAACAAGCTCCACGAGCTGGGTATGAGAGACTTAGTGGATTCTTGATTTCAAACTATTTTTCAAGAGGCTTGATTGATACCACTTTATTTATCAAATCTGATAAATCGGTGATCTACTTATTGCTCAAATTTATGTTGATGACATCATTTTTTGTGCTACTAATGATTCTTTGTGCAAGATATTTGTTAAGACAATGCAGCAAGAATTCGAAATGAGCATGATGGTAGAACTAAAATTCATCCTCAAACTGCAAATTAAGTAAACTAGGGATGGAATCTTCATAAATCAAGCTAAGTATGCCAAGGAGTTGCTCAAAAGGTTTGGTATGAATGAAGCCAAAGAAATCTACACACTATGAGTACTTCTATAAAATTTGACAAAGATGAAAAGGGTAAGAAGGTAGATGAACATAAGTATAGAGGTATGATTGGAAGCTTGCTCTATCTCACTGCTAGCCGGCCTAATATTATGTTTTCAGTTTATTTTTCTACCCAATTTCAATCATGTCCAAAGGAATCGCACTTATGTGCAGTAAAAGGCATCCTTCGATATCTAATCGGCACACATGATTATAGCTTATAGTATCCTCACACTAACACATTTGATCTTATAGGATACAGTGATGCGGATTATGCGGGCTACAAAGTGGGGAAAAAAAAAGCACAATTGGCCATTGTTAATTTCTTGGACACTCTCTAGTATCATGGCACAGTAAAAGGCAAGCATGTGTATCCTTATCCACAACCGAGGTCGAATATATTGTAGCTGGCAGCTGCTGCGCACAAATCTTGTGGATGAAAAATACATTGCTTGATTTTGGTCTTAACTTTAATTGCATACCTATATTATGTGACAATAAAAATGCTATCAATCTAACTAAAAATCCTGTTTAACATTCTAGGACCAAGCATATAGAAATTAAACATTATTTTATCCGTGATCATATGCTTAAAGGTGATGTGTGTATTGAATATATTTCAACTGATGAACAACTCACCGACATCTGTTTGGGAATTGCAAAATTCACATGACTAACTTGTTTGCACAAGTTTTCTTTATTTTGCAGAATCAGTGAAAACAAAGTTTTTGGACATAGTGTTTGAATCCAAAACCCACCAACAAAGATTTTGGACGTACTGTTTAAGTCCAAAACCTACCTCCAAAACTCATCCCTGAAGAAGTTCCGTTTGGATGTATATTTCGGATCGGGCTTGAATCCAAAATAGAATTATCTTTAATGCTTCGTATTTTCCTTTTAAAATAATTGTTTTCATATTTTTCATATTTGAATTTCAAAATGATTACTCTTTTCTCAACACGACTTTTTGAAATCTCTGAGTAAAGTGGCATTTTCAATGTACTTAATTGCACTTCTATCACAGCTTTCTAGGTATTAGCAAAGGATTTTCTTTCCTTCTCTCTTCCAAACTCTATAACCGACAAATACTCTATCTTCCCAGAATTCTCTGAGTTCTTCCTCTTTGAATAACCGAGTGTCAAAGCCCTTATCTTCTCAACAAAAAGGCAAAAATAAAATCAGCCACACCAAAACCAAAGAACGTGTAAAAAATTTCTCCAAAGATATAGAAGAAGCCTTCAGCAACGAACAAAGGGAAAGAAACTACACCAAATTTCTCGGCCTCCCATTATGATTCCTCAAAATCATCACCGGAACAAGAGAGTTTCAAGACTCAAGTACTTCAATTTATAGATTCAAAAAGTGAGTCTAATTATAATGATTGGGTATCAAGAAATAGAATAGTGATTATTGGGTATCGAGTTAATCCATCGTCTTTCTTGAATTTCTCTAATATGTTGAATATGTTTGATTCTGTTGGTTGGGGTAGTTTACTGTCTGTCGATGAAAAATTATTTACCCCACTCATTTGGAAATTCTACGCTAATCTGAGAAAAGGTCATCTTGAGAAAACCAGGGGAGGGTTTATGATTCGATGGTATACTTCTAGAGTTGAGGGAAAGAATATTAAGTTTGACCACCGTTTGTTGAATAGAGTATGTGAAGTAAGAGATGGATGGATTCAATATGTTGGACTGAATAAATTTTCGGAGGGAATTGATATGTTTGAGTAAAAGAAATTTGAAGAAATGTTTGCTAGTGGAAGGAGTTTTGATCATTCCAGTAACAGAAACACCAAATGGCTAAATGGAGAAGGAAGGATCTTACACCATATGGTCTCTACCATGGTGGTGCCAAGTTTTAGTCATAAAACCTCCATTAACATTATGCAGATGGTAATTATGTTAGCCTTGGCTTAGGGAAGGCAAATTAGTTTTGGATTCTTGGCTGCTAAGTTAATGTTGCAAACAAGAAACACCTTTAGCAAGGCCCTACCGTATGGAAATTTGTCAACAAAAGTCTTCAAATATTTTGATGTTGATTTAAATTCAGTCCCTTGTGTGCCATCAAAATTGAATATATATAGATAGTATTAAGTCTTTTGAGTGCATAAGGTATGTGAGGATGGAAAATGAATGGAAACTGCTCCATAATACAGATGGTGAGGAAAGGAAAAGATTGTTGAAAGTAAAAGTTGAAGGAAAGAATGCCCCTTCTGTTGGAGCCAAAAGAAAAAGTGAGGTAGAACCTCAAAAAGCATCATCTGCTAAAGGGAAAGAACAAGCTCAGGACAAAGGATTATCTAAAAGCATATTCGATGCCATCAATTCTCTAGCTATTAAATTGGATGGTCTCAGCTCAGAAATCCAAACTCTTGGAAATAGACTAACTACAGTGGAGAAGAAGGCAAAAACAGATGAACCAGTGTCTGCTCCTGCAGCACCTACTCCAGCAAAGGAAATAGCAGAGGCAACAATCACTGAGGAAGAAACTAGACAAGAATAGCCTACTAAGGAAGTGATAGTTACTGCACAAGACAAATAAAAATCCCCGCCTCTAAAAGCTGTAGCACCCTCTGCCTTCTTTAAACCTCATATCTCATCTGGGAAGAGACAGAAACATGTTGTGATTAAGAAGAAATCAAGTAAGATTGCTAGTTAACACTCCCGAAAAGGTGCAGGGTCAAAGATTGAAATAGTTCACATCTCCTGAGTGACCAGATTAACAGAATGCACTCCAACTGACCTCTACCCTGACTGACCTCAAGTCTCACTGCTATCTTGAACAATTCTTAATTTCTCTTTTTGCATCTGAACAATTTATTTTCTATCTTTAAACCAGTCTATCTGCTTAACTTATGAATGCTTCATATCTATATATATTCTTTTTCCTGCTTCATTTCTGTTATTCCTTTTTTTGATTGATGACAAAGGGGAAGAAAACTGACTGATATTCGTTGTTGGATTGTGATTGGATTGATTGTGTTTATAACCTACCTGTTATGATTGGGCAATGTTAGATAAGTTTCTGCTTATGATTGCGAGACTATGCTGGCTCTGTTGAATGTGATGCTTATGATTGGATAAGTTTCTGCTTATGATTATGACTGTGGATTGATTGTGTTTATAACCTGTCTGTTATGATTAGGCAATGTTGGATAAGTTTCTGCTTATGATTGTGATTGTGCTATCTTTGCTAGCTGTGCTGTGATTATTCTACTAATTAGGAATGAATGAAAAATTCATTTGATCACCTATGTGGTAATGTGGTATGCTCTCAATGGCTAATTGTTAATAATTCACTAATGAATAACTGCTTAATAGTCCTTGAGTAGTAAACTAACATGAGAAAAACTTTTGCTTTGAATTAATATTCTGCACTAGCATATTGCCTCTGAATATAGCTAAGGTCCTGTAATTCTTTCTATAAATTTCATGACAAGATTTGGATGAAGTGCTTGATATGAAAATTTATGATTTGTGATCTCAGTTTGCTGATGTCCAAAAAGGACACTAGTTTGGTATCCTGAATGTCGTCCAAAAGTACTCTCTTCTAGAATAAAGGTATCTTTGAGACTAGAGTTACTGGTAAAATTGTTTTAAGTTGTTGACATGATTCTGTGATAAATTCATTGATAAAAATCTTAGACAGTTGGATAGCTTCCTTAATGATCAAAACTCTTTGAAAAAAACCAGGACAGATCAAAATTCTGAAAAATTCATTATCTCCTGCATTATGGCAGGGGGTTTTGGACTCATATTTTCTTGATCCAAAAGTCTAGTCCAAAAATGTGTTCTTCAAAAAATTCATGCTGTTTTGGACACACCTTTGGACATCCAAAACTCAAATTCTAAAATTTTCCATACTCACTTTCACCAAGTTTTGGATATATACTTTTTGGACTACAAAATTAACTCCAGTTTTCTCTCATAATTTACAAGTATTCATATATGCACTTATTAAGAGGGAGCATCTCATCTCATAACTTATTTGCTATAACTCTCTTCTATACATGTTCATAAAATCATTGCAACGATTATTTCTTTAAGGAATAATCGTATGATGGAAGAAAGGAGGATATGGAGGTAGGTTGGACCAGAGGCTCATTGAGCCATGTTTGTGAGTATATGCTTTAATTTTCTATCTTAATCGCATAATCACTCTTTGAGTCCTATAATGAGAGATTGTATTTCAATGAAAAATATTCTTATTTCTCTTGTCTAATGTGTTTGTACTGTACATATCATTATTTTTATATTACAATCCCATCAAGTTTTATCATCACTCAAAAAGGAGGAGATTTTAGCCCTAAGGGAATTCTCCTATGTTTTGATTTATGACAAATATTGATGAGGACTAACTTGTGTAATCTATATGTAATAGGACATGTTTGACCTCAGTTCTTCTAAGGCGTGCAAATAAAATTGCTAAGCAATTCTTAAGCAATTGGTTGATTAAGAGGTTTTGAAAAACTAAGTGTGGTGATTCTCTCTTACATTTGGTACAAATTGATTTCATTAAGTTGAGTAAATAAAATTTGGTTGAAAATCCTTAAGTGTGAGCTTAAGGTAGTGGATGTAAATCATGGTAGATCGAACTACTATATATTCTATGTCTCATTTCTCTGCATATAGTATTAATTGCATTGTGCTTCTTATCTCAAACTGAATCTAGATATTTCTCAAAATTTTCTTAGATGGCTTTCTCTGTTATAGTGAAGTTGGTCCAAGAAACTTGATGAACATTTATATGCTGTCAAACAAATTTCTTAAAAATATTAGTTTGCTAAAAATCTTATTCACTCCCTCTCTAAGGTTTTTCAAAATCTTTTCCCGTTAGATCCATTACTATTTAGAATGCATTAGATGAGAAATTTTTGGCCAAATATTTTCCACCAACTAGAACATCCAAACTTAAGACTGATTTTTTGCCTTCAAATAATTAAAGTCTGAAAACCTTTATGAGTGTTGGGAGAGGTTTAAGGAAATTCTTAAAAAATGTCCTCACCCTGGATTTGAGTTGGGTATGCAGATGCAAATCTTTCACAGTAGGTTGAGCTTTGCTACTAGGTAATTAGTTGATGCATCTGCAAAAGGCTCCATCAATTCTAAAACCCCAAAAGATGTATTTAACTTGATAAAAAATTTGGCTACAAATAACTATACTTGGGGTAATTCACTGTCTAGAGCTCGTGCACAGGGAGTACACAAGGTGGATGCAATGGCGCATTAGAAGCAAAAGTGGAAACACTCACATAAAAGATGGATCAATTCGTAATGCCTCCTTCCTAAAGATAGGTAATAAGTGTAAGTTATGATTTTTGTAGGGAAGGGTATCCAAACCATGAGTGCTAGAATATGGGGTCATCAAAAGAATCATTAGAACAAGTGGCGTTTGTAGGTAATGGTCGACAAGGTAATAATCCTTATAGAAACACTTACAACCTAGGTTGGAGAAATCATCCTAACTTTTCATAGAATAACTAAAACCAACCTCGACAAGCTTCTTTTAATTTTGGGACTTAAAGGACTCAACTGCCCCTGCCTTACAATGTCCCACCAGCTAAACCATCATTGGGGGAGTTGGTCAACCAGCTAGTAAGTGGAATAGAGACACGGTTCCAAGGAGTCGATGTGACCATAAGAAATTTCGAGGCATCCATGCGCAACCTTAAAAGTCAAATTTGACAACTAGCCAAACTCTTTGGTGATTGTCAAGCAAGATCACTTCTGTGCAACACGGAGACTAATCCACATGACCAAGATTGTGGAAAATGCTGATTTCGAACACTTTGGTTTTGATTGGACATCTCTTTAATTTTCATTGGTTTTCATTTCTTTGGCTATCTTTTTAATTTTTAGATTGTATTATTTTCATGATTTCATGCTTTTTTATTTTCTTCCATTAAATTCAATTAAAAAAATAATTTTTAGATTGACCAGAACTGACCTGGCGCCGAGCCCAAACTTTGGCCCTAGCGTCGGGCTAGCACGGCCCGACAGAAACATGGGGCAGAATAGGACAGGTGCCAGGCCCAGTCCTTGGGCCCGATGCCAGGCCCAATTGGCCACAAGCTCAAAACCGACCATTCTTGGCCAATTTTTTTCAAAACACTTTTATCGCTCTCAATTTTTCTCTCAACCCATCACCGGGTTCAACTCAGAATACTATCGGATCACTTTCTAAACCTCCAAAACACCTTCCAAATACAAAATCTTCGCTTTGTTCTTGGAATTTTGGATTAAAACTAAGAAAAATCCAATCTTTTCTTCCATCCATTTTTCAATCCTTCTGTTTGGTGCACAATTTCTTTAATCTTTTTGCATAAGATCAATGCCCATACATTAGAAATCATTATGGTATGATTTTTCTACACTTTTTACGGTTTAATTTTTTCTTATGAATTTTGGGTATTTTTCTATGTATTTTTGGGCAAAAATTCTTGAATATTTTTTGTTGAAGGATGTGATTGTCAATATTGGTTTCTTTGAGATTTCATTAACATGGGAATATATTTGACAATGCTATATGATTGATTCCATTAATAAATTTACAATTTTTGGAACCTCTTGAGCATGCTTTCTTTGGTGTAACTTTGAGTTGCTTAGATGTTGGATAATTGTTTGGTGTAACTTTGAGTTGCTTAGATGTTGGATAATTATTCATAACTAACATAGCATTGGGATAATGTAGCTTTACATTGTTAATTGGTGGCTATTGAGCATTATAATTTTATCATGATTATTGATATTATGTTTGGTACTAGACAATGGCTAGATTTCTTGCAGGTTTATTGGAGGAGATTGTATATATTGTGTTGGCTACCTTGTGGTCTTGAGGCCTTGGTTGTGTTGAAATTGTGGTGAGAGTAAGACGGTTGAGAGTTGTGCTTATTTGTATTGTAAAGCGAGAGTTGAGGGAGTCCTATTTTTGTTGTTTCATTACCCACCTTCATCATTCTATCATGTCTAGGAGACCTAGGGATTTAGCATCGGGGGCTAAGAGAGCTCGAGATACATTTTCATCTACATCTTCTTTCGAGCCTCTCCCTACTCAACCTACCCAATTCTATGACCCTACTTGTCATATTTGGTATCAAAATCACCAACACAACAAAATCATAGTAGAAAAGCAATATAAGCCTTCTTTAGATAATTCGTTGGAGCTTTCTACTGTGTTAAGACTGTTAGGGTAGGAACCTATCATTAGAATGGAGGGTGCTTACTGTCCTGTGTACGTGAGAGAGTTTTATAACAATATAAAGGACAAAAAGAAAAACAATCTCCAGGTTATCTCTGCCATGGTAAAAAGGGTTCCCATTGAGTTTGAAATGACTAAACTAGCTAGGATTTTGGGAGTCCCTGATAAGGGGCAATGGATTGTTGTAGACCATAATAACCAAAAGGTCATTTTTTAGCCTACATGAGAGGTGAGTACTGTCAGGGCCAGTTTTAACATGTGGAGAAAAGGGTAAATAGGTCACAATCGTTATTACTCAAATAATGACCTTGAGGTTTAATAGTGTGCCATAGTTTATATCTTTGCTTTTAATGTTTACCCTAAGGCTAGTGGCTTTAATGAGTCAAGGGTCCTTGATCCGTACATCCTAGATCAAATAAGGAAGAGTGAGCCTATTCCTCTTCCTCCAATTATTATGCAATCTATGCGAGAGGTTGTTTACTCGGGTATATCTGCCAATGTCCTCAAGTTCTTTTTGGTTATTATGCGTATTCTGAGAGATTTGGAGTGAGGTTGGATGGAGAGCTGAGTGAGCCCACTACTGGCCGAGACCTACTGACTAAGCGTACTTTGGTTCAGTGTGGGTATCGCTATGATAAAAGGGCAAAGCGTTGGAAGAAGCCTTTTGAGGTACAGAATCCCGAGATGGAGGAGCTGCCCCCTGATGAGGAGGAGGATAAGGAGCCGTCTACTAGACCTGCCTCTCGTGCCACTAGTTCTCATTCGCGCGAATGGAGGCTCAATTGGAGAGTCAAATGACTATCCTTCTTCAGCTTCGCGACTCCATTGCAGACATTCATCACCACCAGGATATTCAAGATCAAAAGTTGGCCACTATGATCCAACAATCTACTGGTGTATCTTCAAGACGCGCAACTAACGATGATGACGATGATGAGATGGACTCTTGACTTACTCTCTACACTTCTATTTATTTTCTATTATTTATTTTCTTTTGAATTTTAATGACCTTTAGTAGCTTTTAGGTATCTTTTCATTTATTTTATTTTCTTGTTCTTTTTTCCAAATTTATGTTTTTCTTTATTTTGTTCCTTTTGAGTTAGGTACTCTAATGACTACTTCGAACATGGTGAACTTATTATGTAACGGAAGTATTTTTCTTCTCTTTTTCCTTCCTCTTTATTGATTTTGGCCTTCTTAGTTGTACTTTTATTGTTATATCTTTAGCCATTGAGGACAATGTCCAGTTTAAATGAACAGGGGAGAATGAGGTTGAAGAAATATTTTTTCATATTATTTTTGTGAAAATTTTTCAAAATTTTAGGGGTATTCATTGTTTAAAGTTGTAATTCTTTTTCTGACTTAGATATATATATATATATATATATATATATATATATTTGGTCATTCATTTGGTGGATTTTTATAAAATTGGTTTATTAGATAAGATAGTTTTCAAGACTTGAGAATTTGGATTAATCTTGCTTATGCATTAGTGTTTGAGTGTTATTTGACTCATCTAGTTTAAATATGGAGGAGATGATGAATGTGGGGAAAATTTATTGGCTAACTCTTATATTATGATTTTAAACATTGTTTAGCTTTGAGTTGTGATGAGGAATGTGAATTGATAAAAGATCTTTGAGAGAAAAGATTGTGGATAATTGTGGAAAATTCTTGTGAGTTGAAAATTGAAAGAATGAGTCGATTACTTCCTCTTTGAAGATGAAAAAAATCGTTTTTACTTGATATGGGTGAAGGAATTTGACATTTTACAGAGCATGCTTCACGGGAATGAAAATGGAGAACATAAACATTAAACAGAGTATTGGCACAGCATGGTGGCTTGAAAACATACCTCTTGGAGCCTTAAAAACTTGAAGAACATGGTTGAATGGCTTGAAGCTCAAGAACAACTCCTTCCTTCAACGTCCAGTGAACACCAGTGCACTGTCAAATTCATCCGGCTCCGGTTCTTTCTTCTCCAGTGAAACTTTAATGCTAGGCTTTTTAATTCACGGAATATTCCTCTGCCTAATCTCAGTTGGTGAGCACACATTTTTTATGAGAAGAAGAATGATCTTCAGATTGTTTTTCCCACGGGCTATTCATCCTCCCTCTCTGTTGGATTTCTTCCGTTAAAAACAAAGCCAGTGGAGAAGGCCAAAAGCCAGGAGAGAAACAGTCGCGAGAGAGAGAGAGAGAGCCAAGAGGCATTTTTTTTATTTTTTCTCTTTTTCCTTTTATTTTATTTTTTCACACAGAAAGCCAAAAGTCATGAAACCAAAAATAATTATTTTGATAAAAATAATATTCTCGGGATTTAATACCCGAATATTATTAACAAAATAAATTTTGGCTTCACCCTAAACTCTTCTGAACTAAGTTCAGAAAAATCCTATAGTCCAAGCTATTGGGTCAAAATAATATTTATTATTTTTCTTGAACCCGAAAAGCCCAAAATAATAAACATTAATTATTTTCCTTGGGATTAAGTAAATAACCCAATAAATAATTAATGGACCCAAATGAACCCAAAAATAATTAAACTTTAATTATTTATTTCTTGGAATTTAATTAAATAAATAACCCAATAAATAATTTAGTAATAATTATTTTTCTCTAGTTTAAGTCCCGATTAATTTTCTAATTATTCAAACTGGACCCAGGTCCTAAATAATTAATTAACCAATTAAACTAGATAATAAATTTCTATCCATTTATTTTATTCCAATCCAATAATAAATTAGACTTCTTGAATAAAATAAAACTCTCTCAACTGAGATCAATTTCTCAACCCAAAAATTAATTAGGACTTACGAGCTATTCCGAGGACCAAAAAGACACATCGCCTTAGCTATTAAAATGACCAAAATACTCCTATTATATAAATAGATGTATTTTGCATTTTAAATATTTCCTAATATCACCATAAGAAAATATTGACCCCAAGGACAATGCTGCATTAGCAAAGTCTCCGACCTACAGGTAAAATGACTAAAATACCCCTCTTCACATCGCCGTACATTTAGAGAGGAAGAAGTGTACTAACACCTCTCTAAAAGACATCTACCATTTTAGACTTCTAGTCCAATGATCCACGACTTCCTGGAGTATTTTCGCTTTCCAATGGAGCTACCCTAAAGCAAACATCCAAGTCACGTTTCCTAGAGCCCTGGATATTTGGATCATCCGGATAATCACAAGGGACGATATAGTGTAGAAACTATCTTGTACAAGTCTGTCTTAACTAACTAGTCACACATACCCAACATGCAAGTATATTGGCCCTCCGATAGAACCTCAACTATAGCATATCAAAGCATATGCTTCTAGCTTCGCCAGACCACCAACTCATACTCAAGTCATAGAGTACTAGTACACGCTGTAGCGGTAGTAGTCTAGGTTTCTACCATATAGTACTTTTTAGAAACTACTACTACAGGTCCTGTTCTACGTATTCGAAATACGCTTATGTCATGAAGTGAGTGGACTACTCACTGGCTAAAGGTAAGCTATTCTCCATTTAGAATTCATAATATAATAACCTAAACATGAAGAGATTCATATTCTCATTAATCGGTTAAGAACAACTGTTTATGTGTTTAAATAACCCATGATCCATACCTTACTGTGAAAGACCTCCATTCACATGGATCACTTATTCAAATACAATGGGTCTATTCTAAACGAAAATGTGCACAAATAAAGAAAATAAATTCACAAACGATTTTCGCAAATAAATTCTTTTATTAAAATATTCGATATTTTCATCAGAAACCTAGTCTAAGAGGGCATATATTCCAATAATGGGGGCTAATACGGTTAATGAAGAGAAATCCACTTTCTTAAGACTACAAATTCCCTAAAGCAAAAGAGAGAAAAGTTGTTGAAAAATAATGAGTGATGACTATAAGAGGGCTAATACGGTGTGTGAAGAGAAATCTATACACTTGAGGCTATCAATTCCCTAAGTCATTAAAAAAAATTTGAGAGAACAAGATTAGAGTGATTTTCTTACATCATGACTTGAGTTGTGCAATTTTTGAATTTATAATGCGTGAGTTGGTATATGGCTTGACTTGTGTTATTCATGTTATCTATATTTTTACTTGAAGAGTGAAATAATTTTCTTAAACTAAAGTATACACTTGATTAATTTGATTTCAAGAGTTTTATGATGTCTTGTCAAATGTTTCAAAATTTTAATTATTTTCAAAGGGTATGAATGACAAGAGTTTTATCTAAAGGTTGAAAAGAAGTTATAATAATTGCTATGTTAAAAAAAATTTAGGAATAAGAAAAAACTTGTATTTTCTTGATGATTTTCTTGGCATTAAAGTGTTTTGCTTGAGGACAATCAAAAGTTCAAGTGTGGGGGTTTGTGATAGGGACTAAAATTATCATTATTTTTCTAGTTATTTGAGGTTATTTTGAGATACATTTGTTGCAACAACTAGACATATTCCTTCCTATTTAACATTTTGCTTGTAGAAAGTGTTTTTGACGAATTTATGTAGATTTAAGTTAATTTCAAGAAAAACAAGGAATTTCCAGAGCACACCTGGCCCCAGGTCTGGCTAGTGGACCAGGCACTAGGTCTATTCTGGACGGCTAGAGGAAAACTGTGAAAATTTACAGGAGGAGCAGAGTGCACCTGGAGCCAGGTGGGGTCGACTGGACCCAGCGCCAGGCCCGTTCTAGGAAGCCAAAATCCTGTGCACGAATTTAAGAAATTTTCAATTATTTTAGTATTTTCTGAATCCGACTCAGCTAAGACTTCTCAAACTACGAATTTAGCATCCAAGATGCCTATAAAAGTAAGAAAAAACATAAGGCATAAAAAGGTGGATCAAAGAGCTAAAATTCCAAACACTCATTGAAGGAAGAATTCACCAATTCAAGAAGAATTGTTCAAGAAAGTCTTCAAGGGAGAATAAAGAAGCTTATCTATGAGTGTTTTCTTGTATTTATTTATTTTTTATTCTTAAACAATGATGTATTCAATATTTTTATTGTAATTTAACCTTATTTTAGATTCATGATTTTGTGTTAATTTAGTTATTTGATTAATTCTTTATCATCTTTGGTATTTGATTACTTATTATCATTAGTTATTGATGGGAGTTCTTCTAATTGACTTAGGACAATGATGTTAGAAGTTTATTACATTGATTTCGTAATTGTTAAATCTTAATGGATTTAGGCGACAAAGTTAGGATTATAGGACTAAAGTAATCGAAAATTAGTTGATTTCACCTCGAGTAA
Organism: Voacanga thouarsii; assembly: GCA_026120185.1. Classification (NCBI taxonomy): domain Eukaryota; kingdom Viridiplantae; phylum Streptophyta; class Magnoliopsida; order Gentianales; family Apocynaceae; genus Voacanga; species Voacanga thouarsii. The sequence goes on along the minus strand of JANUWF010003372.1, from coordinate 696,505 downwards.
AGAGTTATTAGTTAATTTTTTATTTATAAGGAATTGAGCTTAATACATGTTTTGGTTATATTAGCTTAATTGGAAAATCTATTAATATTGATCAAAAAATAGTGATTCTATAGATTGGGAAAAGAAGTGGAATTTATCTAAGTAGATTCATGACTTGGGAAACGATTGAATTTTATTTTATATCCCTTCATGATGCCAAGATGATAATTAATTGAAAGAATTGCTAGTTAGTTCTTTATCATGTTTTTTAGGATAATTGTCTAAATTGCATATTCCTACATCCTTGAGTTGTACATTTTTTTTTCTTTTTATTATTTTCTCACTTTATTTGGGTCGGTTAAATAATGAATAAAAAGTGATTAGTGTGTACTTGTTCTTTTGAGGATCGATACTCATTAATTCCCTATGCTATGCTTGCGATGAGTATACTTGCTCGTATGTGTATTTTGAAATTAATGTTTTAATTAAAACTTGAATAAGGGATGGATTTAAATTTAATAATTTTTATACACCAAAAATTTATGCATCAACAAACAACAAAAATATGGCACCTATTCATGCAAGGAACATATATATATATATATATATATATATATATATATATATATATATTTACATATATACATATAAACATAGTTAAATCAATAAAATCTTAGCTTTCATGATATTGTCCCCGACAACAGCGTAAAAAACTTGATGCGTAAATTTTGTGTGTATAAAAATCATTCAAATTTAAATCCATTCATAGTCAAGTTTTAATTAAAATATTAATTCCAAATTACATATACGAACAAGTATACTCATCGCAAGCATAGTATAGGGAATTAATGAACATCGATCCTTAAAGGAACAAGTACACACTAATAACTTTTCATTTAATGTTTAACCGACCTAATAAAGTGATAAGATGATAAAAAGAAGAATAAAAAAATATATACAACTCAATAATATAGGAATATGCAATTTAGACAACTATCCTAGAAGACATGACAATGAATCATTTAGTAGAGTTCAATAGTTTCCCAAGTCATAAACTCACTATCCTATGATTAAATTAGCAAATTTTTCAATCAAACCATGTAATACCCCATGTTAGACCGCCTTTAGTAAGTAGGGAAAAGTCATTCATGTCATATTGAGTTATACCACATTTGATGATTTGAATTATTTTTCATGAAAATATTAGTTGTGGATTGCATGAATTAATTTGTTCTTGAAGTAGTTAGATTACTTGAGCCTTCATTTATTGAGGAGAGATTATTAGAAAAAGGGATAAAGCAAGTGGGAAGAAATCAAGGGAATTTGTTACGAGAATAATTAGAAAAAAAAAAGTAGCGTAGTGGATAAAGCTTGGCAATTAAACCTTGACGGGCTTGAGTTTGAATCCTAACTATTTCAAATCCTTTTCATTCTCTTTTTTTTTTTTTTCCTTCTTCCCTAATTTTTCCTTAGCTTGGTCGAAATCCTTAGGAGAATTGCCACTAGGAAATTAATTTCCTAAGAAGAGAAAAATAAATTAGGAGAGTGATTTATTTGAAAATTATTTTATAAAATATTGGAGAACAAATAAAATTTTTGTTTCAAATATTTTATCATAATCTTTTAGAGAATTTTAAAGATGACTAATCTAGATTTTCTTTTAACAATATCTAAATAATATATTAGTAGAGAAAAATATATATAAGAAAGTATATAGGTATTATTTTCAAGGAAATAAATTCCCATATTTTATCTTCTTTCAAATAATATTTTTTTTTATGGAAATAAAAGGCTTAAAGGTGAATTTAAATAAAGTATTTATCTCTTGGATAAATTCAGGAATTTTTGAAGCCTTTAGGGAAAATTTCAGTAGATATGAATAGGAAACAAAAATTTTTATTACCTAATAATTATTTAATAGCTATTACCCAAATTAATATAGGGAATTAATTAAACTATTTCCTAATTATATGACCTAATTCTTTTCTAAGATTTTCTAGAAAATTCTCTCAAAACTACCGCCACAATGAAGAGAAACAACCTACCAAAAACTCTCCAAAACCTAGCTAGGGTTAACTAAGGAAGCCTTAACTAACTAGGATTTGGTTATAACAAAATAAAAAATACCAGAAATTCTTCTCCTTTTCCTCCAAATTTTCGGCCACCTTCAGCCCTAATTCACACATAAATTCCAACACAAAATCTGCACAAAAGTTCCCTAGCTGTCAAGCAGAAATACAGCTACACAAAGGCCCATTCTTTCTCTCCTATTTTCGCTACTATAGGGCCCAAAACCAATCAGATTTTTCCTCTCTTTATGTCCAGAATCTCGACCACCCTCAGCTTCACAAACACAGCAGCAATCAATCCTAATTCCCTTCCAAAATTTCGGCAGCCATAGAGAACACCAAAGCTGAACAATTTTCTCTTAAGATCAAGAAACCATAACAAGACCAAAACTCCTTCAAACACCTAAACCTAAAACCCTAGACTTTTCTATACAGCCAACCACAAAATTCTCACCTTCTTAGACCCTCCAAATACATGAAACAGACAGCTAAAACCCTACCCACAACTTCGGACAGCTCTCTCCAAAAACAAAACCAAAACTAAGACTCACTACAAGGTAATTGATCTTCAACTCTTCTATTCAACCCCTACTCTATTCTTTTCCTTTTCTCTTCCTTAAATTATGTCCATAAAGAACTGATTTTACTCATTCTCTGGTGAGTCTTGATCAAGGTCATCCAAGCAATTCAAACTCTTCAACTATCGTTCAAACTCAAACTAGTCAACAAGGAGTTGTCGTGTTTTAAGTCTAAATCGCTAAAAGGTAATTAAGATCCTATATTTACTGATTTAAATGGTTTTAAACTTCAAAATATTAGCTTAATGATGCTTATGGAGTCTAGTATGAAAGCATGAGTAAATTAGATTGATGAATATGTTAATGAAAGCCATAGACAAAGCATGTATGAGGTAGGACATTGATGTATCTTGTCATGATGAATCTAGATCCATGCTAAATAGGTAAAGATGAGATCTTTTAATGTTTATGGGGCTATTTATGATGATTTTATATTAGTTTAATATGGAAGTTGTCATGTGATGAATCGATCTAGATCAATGCATGATTATGATCAATAGAATAGTAAAGGAAAGTTATATATATGATTTAGTGAATTAAATACCATGGATGAAATAGGTAAATAAGAAAATCATAGAGAGTCATGTTGTATGAAATAATGGATGGAACGATTAAATCCTAATTGCGGGGTTATTTGCTCTAGATAAGGAAGGAGTGGAAATTAGAGCAATCGATTGAGTTGGATTTAGCTGTGATTTATCCAAGTAAGTCCCTACATAACCGTTTTGATAAATGTTACATGTTTGCAAGTAATGTTTACAATGTTATTTGAAATTGATATCAATATGATGTTTTGACACAAAGATGGAGCCTTGACTGAAAATGATGAGTTATACTGGATTGTTGTGAGACTTAGATTGGGAACGTGGATGTTTTATTTTCAAAATGAATTTGCTAAATTTTAATTGTTCAACTTCAAAAATGATTTCTTAAACCATTGTCAAACAATTTGAAAACGCTATTACGAAAAATCACATTTTGCAATCAAATTAATCAAAACTTTCAGAAAAGGAAAAATGATTCTGCCCCTAATCGGGGAGCGTTGAGTACTCAGCCGGAGTAGACTAGTAGTACTAGTTTCGAAGAGTAAGAGTGAGTCTTCTGGCAAGAGACCACCTCCAAAAGATAAACTCAACTTGAAGAGGCGACAGTACTACTTAGTCAGGCCGGTCCGAGCTAACATATTAGTCCATGTGGATATTGTTGATCCAGATTAGACAATCGAAATGTTGGGTGTAGAGATGGAGGAGTATCTCACCTAGTGGATGAATTCCCCACTGCCCCTTTGTTGAAAGAATACATTGGGGAGTTATCATAGTAGTAACCATGATATGGATTGTGTTACTATATTGTTGAATCATTTGCTAATCCCTATTTAATGAAATATGATTGTGATGAAACAGTGATTGATTGTGAACTGTTTCGGATTTATTGAATAAGGCTCATTTGTATGACTGTTATTGCTGAGATTGACTTGCAAACACGATTTTGTAGTTTTGATAAACCTGCATACATGAAATGGTTATAACTGACATTTGCACACACTGGACTTACTGAGATGTCAATTTCACACATTTTATATCATGATTTCATGGGATTGCTTACAGTGAGCGGAGCGAAGCTAGGGTTGAGCTCCAATTTATTTATTTAGTTATGTTTTGAATTTATTTCAAGAGACGCTTGTTAGTTTTGATTTTCCAAACTTGTATAAGTTTTGCTTCCGGATGTAATGGAATTATACTTTTAATTTTATTTAGCAGTTTTTATTTTATTTTGTACCTCGTTATAAAGACCCCTGGTCTTTTGGACGGGGCAACATCCTGCCCTATCTAGGTACCTAGGATGTGGAGTGTTACAAACCAACATAACCAAAAAGATGCATTAAACTCATCATTCAACAATTATCTCTATACTCTAGGTGATAATAAATATGAAATTAGCTAATAACCATATACGCTAGGCAAAATTAACTAATTTTTTATTACTTCAGTTATTCGTCTTAACTTCGTTTCCCAAGTTTGTTAAGAAATAATAAATATGAGATTAATAAAATTAAATTAACTCCTAACATCGTTTCCCAAGTCAATTAGTAGCAAATATAACTTCATCAACTCTTCTATACTTACAAGTAATCAAATACCAAGAATGATAGAAAATTAATCAAATAGCTAAATTAATCCAAAAATCATGAATTCTAAAATAATGTCAAATTATAATGAAAATATTAATTACATCATTATTCTAGAAAAAGAAAACAAAGATAAAAGAAAAAACTCATAGACAAGTCCTCTTTTTTCTCTTTAAAAACCTTCTTGAATAATGCCCCTTAATTGATGAATCTCCTCTTCTTGTGAGAGATTGACAACTTTTATCCTTGGATTCACACCTTTGCCTTGTGTTTTTTTTTTTTTTTGTTTAAATACGCTCCCAAAAGGCTAAAATTTTTTCCCTAAGAGTCTGGACCGAGTAGAGATTGGAAAATACAAAAACTCTTAGGAAATTACCAAATCCACACTTGAAAGGAAAAGTCTGCCGACGTTGGATAGTCCAAGGCCGGTGCCGGCTCCACTTAGCACAGTCGGCGCTGGCCGTGCTCTAGTCGGCCCGATTGTGCTCTATTTTTTTTTAACGCAATTTCCCCTGGTTTTCAGATTGGGGCCGGCATCGGCCGTGCTCTGACGGTGATGAGATTTTTCATTTTTCATCATTTTCTGCAATAAAAAGCTAAACACTTTTCCAAGGGTAAAATATTAAATATGAAGGAGTATTTCTAGTTATTGCACTAAATGTATCACAAAACATTCTCAAATAACTAGAAAAATATTGATGAATTTTGCTCCTATCAACAACTATTCTTATGACAAAGAGCTGGATAATTGCTGGCAATTTTCTTGTCTTTCTGGTGACTTGAAGGTTGAACTCACATTCGTCCTTTCTAGTGAAGTAGTTTTCGAAATCTAGCAAGAAAAGTCTGGAAAAAAATGACAATTGTCCATGTTATCTTTGAGATTTGAATTGAATGACGAAAAGTAGTTACCACCTGCCAAGACAAGTAGGGAGTCTAATTACCAAATAACAGGGATAATAGATTTATATGAATGGTACATGAAAGATATGAAGAAGGATTTTGAAGATCTAATGGCTTTTGCTTTTTGATATGATTTGGACTTTTTTTTTTTTTTAACGATCATCATTTCAAGGATATTACTCCGTTTCTTCATGGCTCTTTTAACAATGAGCCCTATGACCAAGTCTTTTACATCTATCTTCACTCCTTCTATTCTTTTTCGAAATCGAGACTTATATATAATTGGTTTGCGTTATTTCTGGTGTTGATTTTACATGGATAATCAAAGTTGGATATATAGAAGGCATGTTCCCAGCATCAAAAGTATTAGCATTGAATTTGAAGGGGGGATTAAAGAATTTTTTACATTTGCAACTTTGAATACTGTGTCGTCCAAGATAAGATGTCCATGCGCAAAGTGTACGAATAAAAAGAATTTGGCCCACCCAAAATTGAAATTCATTTATACAAATATGGATTTATTAGTAACTACCAATGTTGGACTTATCATGGTGAACCGTATCATACAACATTGAGAGAGCTTGCCATGGTTTCAATGAATACTAGTGTTGAAACTTGTTCCAGCAACCCGTTTCGAGAAATGGTTTTGGATGCCGCAGGGCCTGAGTTTGTGGAGATTGGACCATCTAAAGATTTTATTGATAAACATCCAAATGCAGAAGCACAGAAGTTCTATGACATGTTGCAAGTTGCTGACACGCCAATATCTAAAAGGTGTTCGAGCCACTCATAGCTTTCACTTGTCTTTTGGCTGTTAAATATCAAGTTCAAAAATAATATGTTCGAGGGATGTCTCAAGCAAGTGGCATAGCTCATGAAGGAGGTCGTACCAGGCTCCAATAAAATTTTTGATAACTTCTATGAGTTTAAGGAATTAGTATATGATCTTGGTTTACATGTTCAAAAAGTAGATGTATGCGCGAATGGATTATGCTTTATTGGAAATATGATATTTCCTGTAGAGATTTTAAGTTTTGCGATCATTATTGGTACATGCAAAGGAGGGGTTCAGGGAGTAGCAAGCAGAAGGAGATACGCGTTAAGAAGATGTATTATTTTTCAATAACACATCGATTACAACAGTTGTATGCATCTAAAATGACTACATTACACATGAGATAGCATGTGGAGACCATTGGGAAGGATAGATATATCTAATCTAGAAAGTTGTACTTTTCAAGTGTGATTGGTTCAACCTTACACCAAATCGGGAATTGAGGGTACACCCTCAATATAAGTTAGTTGATATTAACCATAAGAAGCGGTGTCCTAAATATGACCCTTTTGTATTAGCCTATCAAGCACATCAAGTATACCTTGCTACATATCCTTCAACTAAAAGACAAAAATATGAATGGATGGTAGTCTACAAAACAAAAGCTCGACATGTGTTTGATGCACCTATTGTTGATAGGGCCTATCAAGAAGAAGTTGATGGAAATGCTACAATGAGTATAGCTTTGGTGGTCGATCTTAGGCCCTTAACACACGTGGAAGGCATAAATTAGATGTTGGATGTTTAGGAAGATATATTAGATTGGGATCGAGACCATGATGAGGATGATGATAAGGGTAATTAGAAGACAGATTCTAAGATAGAAGTTGATTCGTAGGAGTTCATTTCAAAAAACGACGCAAGCAAATCGTACTACCTTTCTGTAATGTTTTTTTGTAACATACTTTTTGTCATTTTATTAACTTATTACACTGACAAAGAATGAGTTGTCAATTTTTTGAACTTTTTAAGTGTGAGAATATGTTACTAATTTCTTTACACCGAAATACATCATTGTAACAATTTTTTCCTCTACCTAGATATGTCTACTGGAAGCAGCCGCTTACTGATGACTCACAACATACTCGGTCATAGGATCGAATGCTATCACCCTGCCTGCTTCTCAAATACCACTAGCTGAACAGGACAGAGATTCCCCTGCAATTCCATCATCTTCAGTATCACATCATACTGGATCACATGGACAGGATCCCTGACTATTGATTATACCACGAGCGGACAAGTATGTCCAATATCTATAAGATTTGTATTAAATTAATTTGTAATATATCTTGCGTAATTATAAGAAATATTCACATACATTATTACTTTATGAGTCTTTGCTTTTCAATTTAATAGCATTTGATTTATATGTTTGACGCTATTTTTTAATTTTGATGTGAACTAATGTTGTTCTGTATTACGTTGTTTTTCATATTAAATGAGTCTTTTGCTACTACTTAGTTTCATTTTCATATTTCATTTATGACATGTTCCAATTGCTTTTTCACTTGTTTGACAATCGAAGATTTGTTGGTTCTGATAAATTTGTACGGGAGATCACATCCATATTCCAAAGATACTTCGACAGGCCATACATGACGTATGCTGATGTCCTAATGAGCGTGAAGAACGTCTGGTTTGAGGAGTTTGTGGTAAGTTACTAACTATTGTATATATTATTCTAAATTATTTTTTTTAATTCATATATATTTTAAATGAATTGTTTTAACATAACAACTTCTATATATAAATTAATTTTTTTGTAGAAACTATTTCGTTGGGCCGATTAGCATAGTGCTAAGATCTGGTCCAACTAGTAGCATAAGTGTCAGACCCGCTTTTCAGACACCCTATCGAGGCTGCGGAGGACTACCCCAATTGGTTAGACTCCCTCCTAAATCGACTCTCGGTAATGGGAGGCGATGCAGCAGCACTGGAGCACACAGAAGTTTCAGCGGCTCTCCTCCACTGCTCGGAGGAAATGGGGTCATGGCACTACCATTCATACTGAAGGCTCAGTCTCATTTACGATCCACAGGGGAAGTTTGGTAAATTACTTAAAATACTACATATTTTTGTAATTTTAATGTGCTTTTTCAATTTTTGGGATACTATTTTTATGAATTAAATTTTTAATTGCAATAACAAAAAATAGGCGATAACTTCAGCCACATTGAGTGGTACAAGAGGCTGCACACATTTCATGGTAGGGAGAGGCAGGGATAGTATGTCAGCAAGCGCTCTCACAAGATACTAGTAATAATTTATAAATTTAATATTTTAAAATACTTTTAGATTATTTACACTTTCCTTGCAATCAAACTGACTTCGAATTCAATTTCAGGAGGACGTGACAGCTGAAAGGGAGCATCTTACTCAGGTATCTTCCTTCTCATCTGCTAGTGTTACGTCTTCATTCATCCCGAACGATAGGACATTGTTTCTCAAAGTGGCAAGCAGGTACAATTGAGGACGTGTGTATGGACTGGGTTCCAAGGCTTCGCATGTTAGACAGCAGCTCAACCAGGGTTCCTTGCCATCCACATCATCTACACCCGCTGAGATAGAGGACATGATAGAGAGGAGGGTTAAGGAGAGGGTACATGCAGTGAGAGATGAGTTGAAGAAGGATTTCGACAAGAAGATGGATCAGATGCAGCATCAGATCGGTGGATTTATGACTATAATGTCAGAGAAGCTTGGGATAGAGCTTCCATCGTTCCAGCCAATTCAGGAAGACGATGAGGTGGACAAGACGGGGGCAGCTTTATTCTGCCACCAGATCCCCATCTTCTGAGATACCCTCGTTCTCGTTCTCCACCCCCACCTCTCGTAGTGTAGGATTTTATTATAGACGTTATCCTATACATTACATTTACTTCACATTATACATTTGTGTTGAATAAGTGTATTTTCTATTATTGAGATGATTATTTGTTATGTTGCATTTTAATGAAATTGGAGTTACATTTTATTGTGAATTTAAATTTGTGTGGTATATATTTTTTGATATATGGTTCAAGGGTTCAAAATAAAAACAAAATGGGTCTCGCAATAGGGAAATAAATTAGCTACGGATTGGCTAGGCTACAAATTAGCGGCGGTTTAGCTACCGAACAAACCTGTCTTAGCTGGCAATGTCATCACCAAACACTAGCAAATTAGCGACGGTTTAGCTACAGATTAGCTAGGCTAAAAATTACCGATGATTTAACTACGACAACAAAACTTATCTTAGCTAGGAAATGCCGTCATTAAACACTAGCATATTAGCTACAATTAAGCGCACGCCATCACAACACTATAGCTAAACTTGTGAGCGTTTAGTGACGGCATGGTCTTTTGCTTTTCAGAATTCGATCAAAAACCATCTATAAACCCTCGCAAGTTTAGCTACGATTTGCAACGGCGTGACCTAACCATCGGCACACTGTTGCAAATGTAGTGACGGATTAGAGACAGTGTAAATAAATTTTCAATTATCTGTTATTCAAAAAAGTGTTCCTAGCCGTCTCTATCCCGTCGCTAATCTGAACTTTGACCGGCCACTGGTCTTGCAGTCTCCGGTCGCAAATCTGTCGCTACTAGCAACGGCTTTTTTGTCCTATCGCAAACAAATTATTTAGCAACTAGGATTTCAGCTACTGCTTCTTCTGTCGGCGAGCCATTGCTAAATATGTTTAGCGATGGTTTTTACTGTCACTAATTTGTTATTTTCTTGTAGCGATAACTATCTCATCAATAAAATGTTTTTTTTCCAATCTCAAGTATCAAGCAAAATTCCTGTTGGTGGGATATGTTTTTATATAAAGATTGGAGATCCTACAATTTCATTAATATTGAAGACGAGCCTTAACCCTTTATTTGTTGTCTTTTTGTATTTTACCACCTAAGATTTGTTGGATGCAGTTTATTTTCTATTTACCTTGTATCTTAGCGCATTGTGTAATAAGTTAGTTTATCTTAATGAAATATTTACTTAGTAAAACAAAGTTGATAATACTAGTCTACAAACTCTTATGGTGTCCCATTTTCTAATTTTCACAAATAACTATTACCATATACAGGATCCTTAATTACAATAATCAATACTAGTAGATAATAGCACTTTTCTCAGGAGTTGTTTATCTTCGTGTATAATCCTGCCTTTTAGTCCAATTTTTCTGTAAAAGTTCTTTAAAAGAGTAAGAGGAGAAATTGAAAATTACTACAGTGTTGGAATCATCACCATGGCACCACCTCCAATGCATTGCCGAACTCCAAAAATCAACAAAGTACCCTCGCTAATTCGTCAATCCTATACCAATCTCAAACATTTCCCATTGGAACAACTATTCTCGAGATTCCATATAAATTCAATCAAAATAAACCAAAATATGCAAATCGAGCTACTTTATTCTCATGTGTTAATTGTGATTCTAATCTCCTTCAGAGTTTTGTCCTTGATTAAAGAGGGGGGGGGGGCGAGGAAATTAAGGGAAAGAAATGGAGAGAATGAGAAGTGGTAGGGGGAACAAAACAAGGAATGTGTGCGTGAAAGAGAGAGAGATATATGTGTGTATATACATATGAAAACTTTATTTTTTTTAATAAGAGAAATGAAAACTGGATAGGAAGTGTCAGAGAAAATAATATTTTATTAAAGAAGTGAGTCGAAACCAACGGGACAGTCCCAACCTCAATTTCCCCTTCTCAACCCTAGCTCTACCACTATCAACTTCATATAGTCGCCACCTCAATTAAATATCTTATTTCTTCTTCTTTTGATTCTTTCGCCAAACTCTCTTCCATCCTCCCAGTGCAGTTGTTAGCATCACTTCCCCTCTACTTTATATCCCGTAAATTAATAATACATGCAAAAATGTACAAATAAAAGTGTATTAGATCGAATGAAGTGATAAAGTAAGAAAGTGTATCATGCCCTCAAATTTTGATTATTAATTACCAATTTGGTGCAATCTTAAACTTATTTAACTTAATGAAAAAAAGATGGAGTTATTTAACTAAGTAATCTAACAAATATTTAACGAGTAAAGTAAAAGCAACAAAATCCAATCAATTAACGATATCTAAGATGCATTATTTCATTTAACTTTACTATTATACCACCGAATTGAATCACTAAAAATGTGTATTTATTAATTGACAATAAATATCTTTTAATTATTTGATATCATTCTCAAGGCAATATTAAACCTTTCTACTCAAGCAATCCACTATATTTTGTATGTGAATTTAACCTCATTAGAAACGTTAAGATCTTGATACTTCATGAAAATCACAGAAACCATACAAATATATTTTTATTTTACATAGAATATACGACATATATAATTTTAGTTTTTATGCAAATGCCAGCATTCTATCATATATTGTATAATTATATCTATTGAATGATGATTGAGCATTAAAAAGCATTAGGAATACTTCATTAAATTCAACATACATATTAAGAAAATTTAAACAGATGAATAGAATAGATATGATGGACATCATACTGTTAGAAATAATAAATTTAGTACATGGTTGAATTCACTGAAAATTACAAATCATAGAAAAGAAATAGAAGAGGAAACATCACTAATACTCCAAAGCTTGAATCTTCAAGTTGAAAGCCCTCAATCTCCTCTTTTTGATCTTGCCTCTAAATATGAATTTGTTTCAAGATTTACTATCCTCTGTTCCAAATATTATTTTACATGGGTTCACAATGATGAAATGTTTAAAATTTTCAATTGAATGCATAAAAAGATTTTTCTAATAATAATAAATTGCTTATATTGAGAGAGTTTCGCTTAATATTTTAAAATCTTAGGAAATTGAAAAAGAAATTTAATATAATTACTAATAACAAGATGTTTTTTTGACAGAGAATTCAAAGATATTTCTATTAAAAAAAATTAAAAAGGAATACTTAAAATTATTTTTTATTTTTTAAAGGGTTTAATCACAGGTTGATCTCAGCTTATCTAGTTGACAGCTTCAATCTTAAGCTATGGTCAGTAATTAAAGCAACCGTTAACTACAATTCGACAATCAAACCGGGCACATCCGTAGTCCTGTGTAATCCTCAAAAAACCTAGAAAAATCATAAATAGAAAGTCAAATTCTAGTTAAATTTGGAAACAAGACTCAACAGCGTCTGAGGCGAGGAAAAACTACATTGGTTTCTCTCAACATCTGCACTTAATTGGTACCAGTACACTGGTGGGAATGACTTTGCTCTAGTATCATGTAACGTGAAATTTTTTAATATTTTAATTATATTAAAATATATTATTAATAATAATTTACATAGTTACACCTACTTTTTCTCACAAATCTACTTTAATAACTCGCTCATTTGTCTTTCCGCACCAAGTCACTGCCTCCCTGTAGAAACCCGGTAGTCTGCAACTGACCGGCATCATTTCAAGCTCCAAAGCGATGCTACTTCGCTTGCTCATTAAACAAGCATTCTTTTTTTACCAGACTCTCCTGTCCTTTCAACCAGCTTATACAATTAAACACCTACCAGCCAAAATGTGAAGAATTATTATATATATTATGCTTCGAAACAAAATTTATACTCATTATTTCAATAAAATAATATTACTCTCTCTGTTTCTTTTTATTTATTTATTTTAATTAAGATTTTTGTTCTAATTTATTTGTTCCATTAGCAAATCAATATGATATTAATTATTATTTTTTTATAAATATCTCTCTTTAATACAAAAAATATTATACGCTTGTAGCTAGTGAAAAATAAAAATAAATTAAATATACTTATTACACATAAAATTTAATTACTTTTTAATAAAAAGAGATTCTTTGAAGGTAAAATAGAAAATATTAATTAATTAGTTAAAAAATCTTATTTTTTCTTAAATTGAACAGATAAAATGGGAGGAAGGGAATAGTTAATGCTGTCGATTAGAGTATAATTATGACTTGTCAAATTCTCTCACATTTGACTTGGTATTTATCCCTAAACAAACAATTACTAAAATGTAAGATCAATCAAAACACACCGCAAAATTATTTATTTTACTCGTTCAAACTTCTTAACATAAATGCCGTACAAGTTAATCTCAATTTGAAAAGAAAGAGCTCATGATTATACTAATCAAACTCATAGTAATAGAGCTATCAAATTCTAGAAAACATTGAGAGAGAGAGAGAGAGAGAGAGAGAGAGAGAGAGAGAGAGAGAGAGAGAGAGAGTTAATATATATATATATATATATATATATCAGCTCGTGTGTGACAGTATCTATTATATGATCAACAATAGCATCGAATCAAGATTATATAGTACTCTAGTCTAATATAATTCATTCTAAAACCTAAAAAATGATCTCTCTTAATAAATATGGATAAGTTAAAATGAATAGGAATTGCATAATTTCTCATCTTATTTTCCCTTTTTCTTTTTCTTCCCCCCTTATGCTTTGTGGTTGGTTCTGGAACGTAAGAAGTTTCACAATTCCTAGTATGTTATACGTGTTTTTATTCTTGCTTCTTTAGGATTTTACACACATTTAATCGTGAGAAGAACATATTACCCCACAAACACATTAATTTTCCTTTACTCTAAAGAAATTATTTATCTTTTCAAACGAAAGACGACATTGGTGATGCAAAACCCCATCTACATATCAAATAAAAATCTCATTTTTTTTTATTCAGCAAACCGTAAATAATTTTTAATAAATATATGCTCTAGACAAATATTGAAGTATCGTTTCTTGATATATATATATATATATATATATATATATATATATATATATATATGAGTAGGATTTATATAACGCTCATAATGGTACTTGTGCACATTTTCCAAAATCAATTTAAAAATATAAGACTAAAATGGAACAGTACATTATTGTAAAAAGATTAGTAAATTATATTGTAGTACTCAAACTATTTTAAAATTTAATTTTTATCTTTAATTAAAAAAATATGAAACTATTTTTTGAATTTTTTTAATCGTTCATATTTTGCCTTTCCGTCAATTGATTAACGGTCAATTCACAATTTCATTAATTTTTAAGAATATTTTGATAATTTTATATTTTATTAATTATTATTATTTATTTTAAAAGAATTTCTTTTATATTTTTTCTTTTTTTTTCTCTTCTTCCTCTCTTATTCACAGCAAGCTTTCTAGGATAGTCTCCATTCACGGCCACCAATTGGATAACGTTGGTATTCATAAATTCAAACAGGATACATATGTACATATAATCAATAAATTGGACAAAACATGCTTGAATCTCTACAATATTCCAATAATAAATCAAGAATAAATATCACATTAATGTACAAATTGAAGTGACTATTATTGTCACTTTCCTTTCCCCAATCCAGTGTTCTTCTTTCATCATCCAATGATTTGCAATGGGATTAGTAGTATTAACTATGGATGTGAAGTCTTTCTCAGTGATGGGGGGTGTTATTGCTGTCGACATCCATTTATCTACTCTGATTTAAACTCGGGACGACTCAGTGGTTACGCGCCCATCTACTTGTCATCTTCTTCACACTCTCCACCGGAATAGAGTTAAAGACTAGATTCAACTCCGTGAATCAATACTCAGAACCACCAATAAACTCCCACGAAATATACGTCATAAAATTGTAAAAGAAAGAAAAAAAAATTTCCCACCCACTTACCTCAAGGACGTGGTAAGTATGAAAAAAATGGGCTTAAAACCCAAGTTGGCCCTCGAACTTTCCAATTTTTGACAATGTTGCCATTGAAGATTTTTTGGGATAGATTGCACCCTTCAACTTGTAAAATTGAGTACAAAACAGCCCTCCTTAACAGAATCGTTAGTAACAGAATGATGTGGCTGCTTCAATCCGACGTGTCAATGACGTGGCAGGACATGTCACATGCCAGACCCATATGCTAAATGCCAAATATACACCATTTCTTTCTTCACATTTTGGGCCCAAAAAAAAAAAAAAATCATAAAGCTGCTGGTTCTTCCCTTGGCAGACCCATATGCCAATAGAAATCAAAAGTAGATTTATTGTGATAGTGAAAGCACCGAGAGGGATAGAAGAGACGACGGTGGAGTGAAGGAATAGGAGGAAGAACCCACCACCAACCCAACTTCCGAAAATGAATAAAATAGGCTGGAATGGAGTTGTGACCACTACATCTCACCTCCTCCTCTCGCATGCCCCTTTTCTTCCTTCCATTCATTCATTCCGAGTCTCTCCTCCTCTTACTCCTGTAAGAGAAGTGAGCTATCAAAGACATACGCTCTCCCACCGTCCCTCCTTCCTAATTCTATTCTATTCTCTCTGCTACTGAGAAATAGCAGCAGAGCTGCCAACTCTCCGACCAACCCCACAAATTCTACAATAGTAATTGGAATTCCTCCTAAATCAAAATGAGCTCTATTTTCCAAAGCTTTCAGGGCAAGCAGGCCCTTCCATTGTCCCGACCCGCAGATTCCACTCAAGAACAACCAGGACAACGCATTCGCAGAAGGCTCTCCTCTCTCTCCCTCAAGATCCAGATGCAACCTATCTCCTCTTCCCCTGTTGCTTCCTGGGCTTTTCGCCGATCCAAATCTGTCTCCTCCGTGGAAGAATATGCTGGCAATTCCATCAAGAGCTGGTGGGACTGGGGGTGGACCTGGATCCTCTCCCGTAAGCCCACCTTCACCAAAGAGCTGGAAACAGCAGCTTTATGATTTTTTTTTTGTGCCCAAAATGTGGAGAAATAAATGGTGTATATTTGGCCTTTGGCATGTGGGTCTGGCGTGTGATGTGTCTTGCCATGTCATTGACACGTCGGTTTGAAGCAGCCACATCATTCCGTTACTAACGGTTCTGTTAAGGAGGGTTGTATTGTACTCAATTTTACCAATTGAAGGGTGCAATCTATCTCAAAAAATCTTCAATGGCAACATTGTCAAAAATTGGAAAGTTTGAGGGCCAATTTGAGTTTTAAACCGAAAAAAATGGACGCCCTTCTACAAGAATCAGTAGAGGGGTAAACTCAAACTCGACTCGCTATGTTTTCTAAGCAGGCGAAACAACTCAAACGAGTCTAACCCGGGTCAAAATAAGCTTCATATCCTCGTCCACAAGATTGCTTCGGATGCCCATGTGGCAGTATCTCTGGAAGTCTTCAACATTCATGTACCAAGTGGAGTGATTATTGTGACCGGACTCAATCCGAGCCAAGTATCGGAGAATCTCTTCAAACAATGACTCTTCACAGGGAATGGCTAATGGGTCGGAGTTTGTGAAACCGAACTCTTCCTCCGCCTGAGGCAATAGTTTCTTAAACAAAGGATGGTTCAGATAGGATGCCCGAACTACAAATCTTTTACAATTGGCGCCCACTGTGACGGCGATGTGTCCTGAATGTACATCAGAGGGGAGGCGTCGGGAGGTCATGGCGGCCTTTTTCCTCCACCGGCGGAGCATTTGGCAGAGTCTGACAATGCAACGGTTTTGGCAGAATTTCCATTCACCATCCCAGAAAGCCGTTGCCGTGAATAAGAGAGGAAGAACAAAAAAAAAAGAAAAAAAAGAAAGAAAAGATATAAAAGAAATTCTTTTAAAATAAAAATATAAAAT
This sequence comes from Voacanga thouarsii, assembly GCA_026120185.1. Lineage (NCBI taxonomy): Eukaryota > Viridiplantae > Streptophyta > Magnoliopsida > Gentianales > Apocynaceae > Voacanga > Voacanga thouarsii. The sequence goes on along the minus strand of JANUWF010003372.1, from coordinate 679,424 downwards.
TATTAAAATATCTTTAAAAATTAATAAAATTGTGAATTAATCGTTAACTAACTACGAAAATGTAAGACTTGAATGATTAAAATTTTCAAAAAACGTTTTTATATATATTTTTAATTAAAAGTCAAAATTTAAATTTTAAAATAATTTAAGAATCACTAAAATAATTTGTCTTAAACATATTAGAACAATCATAACCAAAATTTCAAAGACCACTCCTAACTTACAGGTATTCACATTATTCGCATTTTAAGAGTTTAAACAATCCAAATCGACTATTGGTTGGTCTTTATAGCACATAGATTACAAGGTGGATTCATAACTGAAATTCAACCACAAATTGAAGGACTTCCCCTTTTAATGTCCACTATCTAAAGGCTCCCTTGTGCACCCTCAAAACTCGCAAGAGCTTTTGCACTTGTAAACCTATCAACGTAGAAGAAATAATCATAAATAAAAATGAAATACCTTCTAAAAAGGCATTTTTCAAATGAGAACATAAAGGTTTGAGCTCAAGACTGGGAGGGAGGTTTCTCAATAGATTGTAATAGTCTTGAAACACTGTTGCTAAAATCCTCCAAAAATTGCCTTCTTATAGCCAAATCCTAATCAAAACACCACTCCAAGGGATCTTCAATCGTATGATCATCAAATTTATCTCTTACTATGTTACCAATTTCATCAATTAGGAAACAAGAACTACTCTCAATAGGGTATTTCATAGATTTAAAATAGATATAAAAATTGACTATGAATACTTAATCCAAACATATAATATATATATATATATATATAATATTCATAATTTCTATCATTATTTTATGTGAAATTCCTATATCACCAAAATCTATTTACATCCATCCATTTAAATCCATTTAATAAATGATTTAAATGACCAAATTACATACCAAATAGAAAACAAGTCTTTCAGAATAAAGATGAAACAAAACGCGTAGCGAAAAAAAAAAATAAAAAGACAAAAACAAAAAACAAAAGAAAGACGAATAAGAAAGAAAAGAAAAAGTTTCATGTACTTTTTGTTTTTTATCTTTTCTATGAAATAATATGTATAGTAGATTCGCCCTCTTGAGCAGTGGCTAGAATGACAAAAGATGAAGCCAGCAAAGTGATCCAGCGAACGACCATGTGGTACTGTGAGCCCATGGTCCAGAAACTCTACTGGGCCTTTCGTTTCTTTGTATTCATTAGTCATGGGTTTAGCCCTTATAGTTAGGGACTTAATTAATGGAAGGATTATTAAGAGGATTTGATAGTAATTTTGTAATTCTTTGATTAAACGTTCTGTTAGAACGTGTATTCACATCGTTGTTCAACTATCAGAGACAATTCAGAGAGAGGAGAAAGGCCAAGAGGAGGAAACAAAGGAAGGGGAAGAACTCGAGGCTTCAAATATAGGTAATCCGCGTTCCCCTTAAACTTTTATTGAGGTATAATTGATGTCTAGGGTTCTTGATTTTACTATTCTGATTTGGGGAGAAATGGGGTGAATGATGTCCTGATGGGGATTGATTGGGATTGTAGGTGTGGAAGAGGTTGGTGGTGATAAGGGTGATCTGTAAGTAGGATTTCGGGTAAGGATTCTGACTTAATTGTGTTGATTTTCAACTGATGGTTTGGCTTTATGATTGTCTGTTTTTTTTTCAATCTGAAAATTATGTTGGTATTCAATTGGATTGAGCATGGGAATAATTTGTTGTGATGTTGAGTTGTTTATGCTAAAGTAAGACTATATGATATGTATTTTACTGTTCTTGTTCTATACTGAATTTTGGTTATTGAAATTCTATTTTGTTATGTCATTTGTTTGGGGTTTGGTCTTGGTAGGAATAATCCCTTATGTTTTGTGTACTAGCCCTAGGCTTGGGGGATACAATATCTTACCCAATACTGTGTACTGGCCCTCCTCCTAATGGGATAAAATAGTTAGGAGACTGATATCAGTTAGCTAAACATTTTCCCCAAACATGTGTCATGAATTTTGGGTCTATTCACATGATTTGAAAAGTTGGCAATGGTGTAGTGAACTGTTATGGAAAAATGGTAGGGTAATGGTTGTGTTGTTCATTATTGGAGTGGTTGTGAATGTTGAGCCTTGTTCTGTTTCTTTGTGCATTTTGCTGATTTGTTCTGGTTTTATGTCCTTTCTTTGGTCTCTGCTTTTCGTGTATTGTACTCTGTTTTTTTTTTTTTTTTGGGCAGATTTAGTTTGAATAGGTGCTTGTTATTCAGTCCAACAGGCGCTGGTTGAAACAGACGCATTTCGGAAATTTTCCCGTGAAGAACCGGTGCTGGTTCTTCAGTTAAACAAGCGCCAGTCCCTATGTTCAATAGGCGCCGATTGGTCCTCAGAAAAATCGACCCTTCCGTTTTTAGCTTCAACAAGCACCGGTTGACATACCTAAACAGGAGCCGATTCATCTCAGAATCAGACCCCTTCCGTTTTGTTCCAACAGACATTGTTTACTCTTCATAACGAGCGCTGGTTGATTTCCTAATTCTGAATCTCTTCAGTTTGTTCAAAGTTAATTTTGTTTGTTGTATTGTTCCTTAGTGTGTGCTATAAGTGAGAAATATTTGAGCCTGAACCACAACCATGTGTTACCCTAACTAAGTCCACTGCTACCACTGTTTTAAAGTTCAATGATTTGCGAAATTATATCTATGTAACTTGTTCAATCCCGATTAAGTCATGATTCTTACTGAACTAGTGAGTTCACACCTTACTTATCATTTCAGGTTCTCAGTTGAACGAGGAGGAATTAGACGGGTGGTTCGAGGAGGACTTGGAGTGACTAATTTGACGAGTTCATGTAACGTTCTCATTTATGGTCTACTACTTATGACATTGGAGTTTTAGTACGTCTGGAATTATTCCAAGGGATTAGTTAGATCGTTTTGCATTGTAATCGAATAATTATAAGTTTTGACAATTTTAGTTATAATAATTGAGTCTATTTTTGATAATGTCTATTCTGGTTTCAGGTTCGATATTCTATTTCGGGATACTTCCATGTCATCTCTCAGGTCCGGGGTGTGACAGGTACCCATAGAAATCATGCAATATAAAATGGTCAATGCCATCGTGGAAAAGATCAAGGAGTGCAAATTTGTATTAATAAATATTTTATTTGTTTTAAACTATTTATTTATGAAAATTTTTTATTTTATTTTAAAATATTTATTTATATATATATTGTAAAATTAATGATTATTTTTTTTCTTATTTTATTCTCATTTATTCTAAACCAACAACACAACTTTTCAAAACACTTCTTTCTTCTTACTTCTTGAAAATTTTTACCAATAAATTATTATTATATTTTTAATATCATTAGAATAAAAATTTTAGTTAAATTGTAGTATTATTTTCAACACCTTTAATATATGAATAAAAAATTTCATGAATAAATATTTTGAAATAAAAGGAGTACTAAATATTCCTAATTCGGAGGTCCATAGTCATTTGATTAGCATCATAACGCTAATGCTCCCATTCAAAAATAACATAGATTTATTTATTTTTATTGGGAGAGAGATTTTCATTTATGTGTATATATAATTTATATATGAATTTTTAGATTAATTTTACAATTATATATGAATTTAATATTATTTTACAATATAAAAAGACAATACGATGTCACTGCAAAAATGACTGAGAAATTAATTTAAGTATTATTGTTTCTCTTTCCTTCTAACAATATTAGATTGATGAAAAAACAGTTGTAGTGCTATATATACTAATATTTTATAATTTTATAATTTTTCGGTATTTCAATCCTAATTATAGATCACTATAATTTTTAATTTATGTTAAATAACTTATTTACTATACATTTCTCATGTATTATAATTTATAAATAATATACTCAATTGATATATTATTATTTTAGCAAAAAAAGACTCATTATTATACTGAAAATAAAATAGAGATTTAAAAAAATACTGTAAATAAGAAAACTATTCCCTTATAAATTTCTTAAATTAATTATTTTTTCAAGAAATACAACGATAAATCAAAATAATAAAACACTGTTTAACCAAAATCTTTTTTTTTTAATACTAAATCATCCAAGTGTACGGGAAAGAAGAGGACAGTTTTGTCCTTTTGGGAAAATACAGATGTCAGTTTCGTCTCTTGAGGTCAGGGGCATTAAAAGCCTGGTGCGCCACGTCGTTATATTTTTCTCTACTTTTTTTCCTGCCAGCTAGGACAGCAGACGGGCCCAACTTTCAGAGAAACTTTGACTGAATTAAGAGAGTTTGACCAACCAGGACGGTCCATTGGGTCATTAGAGACCCTGATCCGTCGCTGTCGTTCTTAGTATTTGGACTCTAGCCTGCTCCTTTTTGAGGGTACAAAGAACAAGGGCATTTTTGTAAATTCAACACTGACTTCCCATTGGTCATTCATATACTTGTTGGCCTCCTGACTCAGATGGAAATTTGGAATCTGGCATGCCAAGATCCGAGTTGAAACTGGCTTTTGTTTTGGCCTCCCCAGCCCCCGGCCCCAGCGCACAAAAAACCAAAAAAAAAAAAAAAAGAAAAGAAAAGAAAAGAAAAGAGTTAAATGAAAATAAACCCCACAAATTATGAATTTGTGTCAATTAAGGTTCTCAGATGTTAATTTTCTCAAATACACCCTCAGAAATAGGAACTTATGCTTTGTTTTATTCACAGACAGAAAAGGGGAAGGAAAGCAAAGGAAGAAAGAGAGGACGCAGGGACATATTTACTTCTAAAGGAAGTAAATTAGATTTATTGTTTGGTTGAGATAAGAGGAAAGTAAAAGAAAGATTCTTCATTATATTAAATTTATTATTACATTCATTACATTTTATTATTTTAATTATTGAAAGATATAAAATAAATATACAATTATCTTTTAATATCATTTACTTTCCAACCCCTTCAAAACTAAAGGAGAGGATTTGTTGATGTGGAGAAGAGCTACTTTCCTTTCTAATTTACTTCTATTCTACATTTACCCCTAATCGATTATGAGGCTTTATATATTTATTTCTATATTTACTTTTTCTCCTCAAATACTTTAAATTTCATCCTAACCAGACATAGGATTACTGACAAATAAGCCCTTTTGTGAGGAGCTCCTCAGTGCAAACAAAAGAGAGCAATATAAGTTCATGGAGTTAAAAAAAATTTAAAATTAAATGTTATTTTATCAATGTTTACTATTATTTTTTTTTTTACCAATGCTATATATAATTTTTCACATTCTTTTCATTTAAAAAATGTATACAATCGTTCACGGGAGATACGATGATGATATATATTTAGAAAGTACAACCACTTAGCGTCACTATAGGAAAATTGCTCATTTGCGACGAAAATTTTGTGATAGCTATAGTACCGTCACTAATTAGCGAGGATTTAGCGACGGAAAATCAAAGACGTCGATAGTTGACCAAATCCATCACAAACCGTCGCTAATTGCAAGGGTTTTGCAATTCGTAACAAAATTCTCACAAATTGTGAGGGTTTTGCGAAGGATAGAGAAGCCGTTGGCTTGTCATTGCTGAAGATAAAATTGCAAGCGAAACATAGCCAAAAAGACAGCCGAGGAACAACAAAAACGCAGCACTCCTGCGTGAAGAAGAAAAAGGGAAAAAAAAAATATTTTCTCATTACCTCTTCTTCTTGTTCTCAAAATCGGCTGAACTGAAATATGCCGAATTGGAGTAAGCACGCTCGTGGAAACTTCTTGTGCAATTCCTGCAAGCCTTCTACTTCGTCTTTGCATGTAGATGAACGCCTAACTTTCGATCTTCCAGTATATGGCCTGTCTAATATCATTTTGGTGAAACAACCTAGGGGCCAAAGAATATTTTCTAGAGAGGGAGAGGAAAAAACGTTTGGTATTTTTCACAGAGAGGCAGCACTAGGAAAAACAACGTTGTTTTTTTTTCTCCTGTTTAACCTAAATAAAACTCTAGATTAAACTGGATTAAGCCATTGGACTCTTAGTTTAACCTTTTTTGGGCTTAATTAATTATTCTAGCTAAAACCAAATAAATGGCCCAATTAATAAATAATTAATTTTCAATCCAAATAAACCAGTCCAATTAATTAAGCCTATATTAGTTTAGTCCCAAGTTAATCTTTAATTATTCAAACGGGGCCAAAGCCCTGAATAATTAATTAACCTACCAAACTAATTTAATTAATTCTCTCTCTCCATGGACCTTTATTTTATTCTAGCCCAATAATTAAATCAGACTACTTAAATAAAATAAATTTCATTTAATTTAAAATCAATTCTTTAGCTCGTATTTAATTAGGACTCACGGTCTATACTGGGGACCAAAAGACACACTGCATTGGCTACTAAAATGACCAAAATACCCTTGCCATAAAAATAGCTGTATTTTGCATTTTAAATATTTCTTAATATCACCATAAGGAAATATTGACCCCAAGGACAATGCTGCGTTAGCAAAGTCTCCGACCTACAAGTGAAATGACTAAAATACCTCTCTACACATCGCCGTACATTTAGAGAGGAAGAAGTGCACTAACACCCCTCTAAATGACATCTACCATCCTTAGGCTTCTAGTCCAATGATCCACGACTTCCTGGAGTGTTTTCGCTTTCCAAGGGAGCTACCCTAAAGCAAACATCAAAGTCATGTTTCCCAGGGTCTTGGACATTTTAGACCATTCGGACAACCACAAGGGGCGATATAGTGCAGAAACTATCTTGTATAAGTCTGTCTTAACTAACTAGTCACACATACCCAACATGCAAGTATATTAGCCCTACGATAGAACCTCAACTATAGCAAATCAAAGTATATGCTACCAGCTTCGCCAGACCACCAACTCATACTCAAGTCGTAGAGTACTAGTCCACGCTGTAGCGGTAGTAGTCTAGGTTTCTATCATATAGTACTTTTAGAGACCACTACTACAGGTCCTGTCCTACGTATTTGAAATACGCTTATGTCATGAAGTGAGTGGACTACTCACTGGCTAAAGGTAAGCCATTCCCCATTTGAAATTCATAACATAATAACCTAAACATGATGAGATTCCCAGTCTCATCAATAGGTTAAGAACAAAAGTTTATGTGTTAAATAACCCGTGATCCATACCTTACTGTGAAAGACTACCATTCACATAGACCACTTATTTAAACACAATGGGTCTGTTCCAAACGAAAATTGTGCACAAACAAAAAGTAAATTCACAAACAATTTCTGAAAATAAATTCTTTTATTAAAATATTCGATTTTACATCAGAAACCTAGTCTAAGAGGGCATACAATTCAACAATTGCTGTAACATCCTACTACTTACGAACCTAGATAGGGCGGGATGTCACCCCATCCAAAGGACTAGAGGTCTTTATAACGAGGTGCAAATAATAAATAATAGGAAAAAAAAGCTAACTAAATAAAATAACAAAATACTCTTAATTACATCCAAGGGAAATACTTATACAAATGTAAGAGATCAAAACTAGCAAACATCTCTTGAAAGAAATACAAGTAAAGAAAAAAATAAATAAATAGCGATCATCGCTTATTCCTTCAACCTGCTCAATATAAGTACTCCCTTGAAATCATGATATAAAAGGTGTGAGATTGACATTTCAGTAAGTCTCGTGGATGCAAGTGTCAATTATAACCATTTCGTGCATGCATGTTTATCAAAATCACAAAATCGTATTTGCAAGTTAATTTCATCAATAATAGTTACACAAAGGAGCTTTGCTTAATGAATCCAAAATAGTTCACAATAAATCATCGTTTTATCATATTCATAATACATTAGGTAGGAATTAACAAATGATACAAACAATAATATCATAGTTACCATCATAATAGCATCCCAATGTATTCTTTCAACAATGGGCAGTGGGGGATCCTCCCACTAGGAAGTACTCCTTCATCTTTATACCTAATACTCTGGTTGTCTAATCCAGATCAACAATGTCCACATGGACCAATATGCTAGCTCGAACAGCCTGACTATGTAGTGCTGTCGCTTCTCCAAATTGACTTCATCTTTTGGAGGTGGCCTCCTATCAGAAGACTCACTTTTACTCTTCCAAACTAGTGCTACTAGCCTAACCTCACTGAGTATTCAACGCTCCATATTTTAGGGTAAAATCATTTTTTTCTTTTTCGAAAGTCTTTGATAACCTTGATTGCAAAATGTGGGTTTTCATAATAGTATTTCCATATTGTTTAGTGATAGTGTAAGAAATTATTTTGAGTTTGAATAGTTGAAATTTGATAAACTTATTTAGAAAGTAAAACATCCACGTTTTCAACTCAAGTATCAAAACACAATGTAACTCATCATGTTTAGCCAGCGTTTTAATACTTTTGTCCAAACATCATAGTAACATCAATTCCAAATAACATTGTAAAAATTACTTGCAAACAAGTAACATTTATCAAAATGGTTATGCAGTGACTTACTTGGATAAATCAACAGCTAGACCCAATTTAATTGATGGCCCTTACTTCCACCATTCCTTATCTAGAATAAATGATTCTATAATTAGGATCCAAATATTACACCCACTATTTCATGCAACATGAATTCTCATGATCTCATTAATCATCTAATTCATCCATGGTATCTAGGTAATTTAATTCATTAGATCACATACACAACTTCTTTTGTCATGCTATTGATCATAACCATGCATTCATCCAAATCAATTCACTATATGACAATTCTTATATTCAACTAGTATAAAATCATCATAATCAGCCTCATAAATGTTAAAAGATCTCATCTTAACCTACTTAGCATAGCTCTAGATTTATCATGACAAGATGCATCATTGTCTTATCTTATACATGTTTTGTCTATGGCTTATATTAATATATTCGTCATTCTAGTTCATTCATGCTTTCATGCTCTATTCCATAAGCATTCATAAGTCAATACACTAAAGATTAATGCCATTTATATCAGTAAAGATAAGATCTTGATTACCTCTTAGCGATCTAGACTTAAAACACGACAATTCCTTGATGACTAGCTTGAGTTCAATCTATAGTTGAAGAGATTGGTCCGCCTAGATGCCCTTGATCGAGACTTACCAAGAAAGGAATAAAATCAGTCCCTTATGGATGTGATTTAAGGGAGAAAGAAGAAAAGAATGGAGTAAGAGCTGAATAGAAGGGTTGAAGATCAATTACCTTGTAGAGAGTTTTGGTTTTGGCTTTGTTCTTGGGGTAGGCTGGCCAAATTTTTGTGCAGGTTGAATGCTTGTTTTTTTGTGAGTTTGAGGGGCTAAGAGGGTAGGAAATTTCATGGTTTGCTGGATAGAAAAGTCTAGGGTTTAGTGTTTAGGTGTTTGGAGGAGTCCTACCTTGCTATGGATTCTTGATCACAAGAGAAAAGTTGGACAGCTTTGGTCCTTCTGTGGATGGCGAAACTGATCAGTAGTTTAGGGGTTATTGCTGCTATGTGTTTTGTTGCTTATGATGGCTGAAAATTTGGATAGAGTGAGAGAAGAAATTTGGTTGGTTTTGGTCTCTGCAGTGGCGAAAATAAGAGAGGAAAAGTGAGCCTTTGTGAGCTGTATTTTGCTCGATAACCAGAGAGGTTTTTGTGCAGGTTTTTGGCTAGAAATTTCGTACAGAATGGTGCTGATTGTGGCTGAAATTCTAAAGGAATTGGAGAGGAAATTCTAGTATTTTTTTGACAAAAACAAAGTTCGAGTTGGTTAAGGTTTTCTTGGATAACCCTAGCTAGGTTTTGAAGAGTTTTAGTTGAGTTACAATTGCTCTAGTGTGTGTGGCGGCCGCTTTGAGGGAATTTTCCAGAAAAATATAGGAGGGAATTAGGTTATTTATTTAAGCAATAATATAATTTATTCCCTATATTAATTTGAATAATTTAAATAGCTATTAAATAATTATTTTTACATAATAAAATTCTGGTTTTCTTTTCCCTTGAAGCTACCAAAAAGCTTCTTCCTTTTCCCCCCAAAATCTTGAAATCCTTATCCAAAAGATAACTACTTCATTTAAAATCCAACTTTTATCCTTTTATTTCCTTTTTAAAATTTATTTGAAGAGAATTAAAATATGGAGACTTATCTCCTTAAGGTGTGGTGGCTACCACATTAAAACGAGGTGTATATTCATATATTTTATCTCCTAATAAATTACTTAGATATAGCTTTTAAAAATCCATATTAATAATGTTTAAAATTTTCTAAAAGATTATGATAAGATATTAGAAATAAAATTTAATTTATTTTCAAATATTTTATAGAATAATTCCCAAGATAAATCACACTCCTAAATTTTAAGAAATTGGTTCCAAGGTGGCGACTATCCTAGGAGTATTTCGGCCAAGGCTTAGAAAAATTTAAGGAAGGAAAAATAAAAGAAAAGAGAAGATTTGAAGTAGCTAGGATTCGAACTCAAGCCCATCAGGAATTAAACACCAAGCCTTATCCACTATTCTAGAACAATTCTTGTATAAAATTTTCCCGAATTAAATTCCTTAATTCCTACTCGCTTCCTTCATCCTCTTCCTAATGAATTCTTCTCAACAAAATAAAAACTCAACTAATTCAAATAACACAACCATTTCAAGAACAAATTAATCCATGAAACAACAAACTCGTGAAACTCATATTTTCATGAAAATAATTCAATTTACCTAATGCAATATAAAAGAAATGCTATGGCATGCATAACTTTTCGCATATACTGAAGGTGGCTTAATACGGGGTATTACATCCTCTCCCCCTTAAGAGAATTTCGCCCCAAAATTCAAAGTGCGATTCCTCTAAAGCAAACTCGAATACTTCCTCCTCACCCAATCTTAAGTCTCCCACCTCGCGTTCTGAGAACCATGATGCTCCTATAAAATCTTCACCATTGGTATCCGCTTATTCCTCAGCATCTTGACACTGTGATCTATAACTTTAAGCGGTTTCTCCATGTAGCTCAAATTAGGCTGAAGAATCAATAGTTCCTCATTCAAGTACCTCTTTACTTGGGACATATGGAATACATCATGAATTCTTACTAACCCTTCTGGTAGCTCCAACAGATATGCTACGGGTCCGATCCTTTCAATCACTGGAAAAGGTCCTAAATATCTAGGACTTAGCTTCCCTCCTTTAGGATGCTTCAGAATCTCTCTGCTCGGCGTTATCTTTAGAAAAGTCCGATCTTCCACTTGAAACTCCAACTCTCTTCTTCTATTGTCGACGTAACTCTTCTGTCGGCTTTCAGTCTCTCCCTTATCACCTTCACTTTATCGGCCATTTCCTCAATATTTACTTCCCCAGACTTGCTGATTTGACCATCCTCTGACCATCCCCAATATAACGATACTTGACATTTCCGCCCATATAACGCTTCGTAGGATGCCATTACAATCGATGCCTGATGACTATTGTTGTAGGCCAATTTGGCATATGGTATGCAATTCAACCACTTATCCCCAAAATCCAACATGCAAGCCCTAAGCATATCCTCCAATATCTGGATAACTCTTTCGGATTGTCCATCTATCTGTGGATGAGCAGAAGTACTGAGCTTCAGAGTCGTTCCCATTAACTCTTGAAATTTGGTCCAAAACCTCGATGTAAATCTGGGATCCCTGTCGGATACAATACTCGACGGTACACCATGCAATTTAACCATTTCTCAAATATACGTCTTAGCCAATTTTTCCATATAGTCCTTCACATTTGCCGGAATGAAATAAGTTGTCTTGGTCAACCTGTTAACCACAACCCACACGGCATCCTTCATAGTCTTCGACGTCAGCAACCCAGTGCTGAAATCCATCGTTACTTCTTGCCACTTCCACTCTGGAATAGACAATGGTTGTAGTAATCCAACTTCCTTCTTGTGCTTTGCTTTTACCTTCTGACATGTCAGGCAAGTAGAGACGTATTGCGCCATATCTCTTTTCATCCTCGGCCACCAGTAGGCCTTTTTCAAATATTTGTACATCTTCATTTCTCCCAGGTGAATAGAATACTTGCTCTTGTAAGCCTCCTCCATTATCTTTCTCTTCTATACGAGGTCGTCCGGTTCACATAGTCATTCTCGAAAATACATCACTCTTGCTTCATCAGTCTGAAACTCCTTATTTCCTCTCTTTTCTTCCTTTGCCTTAAAGGTCTGGAACTCTTGGTTATTCCGCTGAATCTCACTAATTTCTGGCCTCAGCTCAGGCTCTAACCTCAAGTTGCTGAAACTAATTTTCCCTTCTCATACTTCCGTCTTTTTCCCCAAGATTTCTTGTACTATTTGAACCTCTTGCACCCTCAAGCTAGCCATCCTCACTTTCTGACTCAGCGAATTAGCTACCATGTTCGCTTTTCTCGGATGGTAGTTAATTGGACACTTGTATTCCTCCAAGAACTCCATCTACCTCCTCTACTTTAAGTTTAAGTCCTTTTGTATGAATATGCACTTTAAGCTCTTATGATCCGTGAAGATTTCATATTCCGCTCTATACAAATAGTGTCGCCATTTCTTCAAAGCAAACACTATCGCAACTAACTCCAAGTTATGCGTTGGATAGTTTACCTCGTTCGACTTCAATTTCCTCGATGCATAGGCGATAACTTTTCTGTCCTGCATCAACACTACCCCTAGTCCTTCTTTAGAAGCATCCGTATACAAGGAATAGGCCTTACCTTCTTTGGGTAGGCTCAACACTGGTATTGTCATCAATCTCCCCTTAAGCTCTTGAAAGCTCTTCTCGCACTTATCATTCCAGATGTACGACACATCTTTTCTTAGCAATTGGGTCATCAGCATCGCTAGAGTAGAGAAGTTCTTAATAAAACAACGGTAAATATCCTACCAATCCAAGAAAACTCCTGATCTCAGTTACGCTCTCCAGTTGCTTCCAATTTGAGACAGCCTCGACCTTCGATGGGTCCACCTTGATTCCATCCTTAGATATCCCATGATCACGAAAAACCATTGAATCTAACCAAAACTCGCATTTGCTAAATTTAACATAGAGTTTATGTTGGGGATATGCCCTAGAGTCAATTTGTACTTATACAGTTGTCATTATGTTTTATATAATAATATGAGGCTTTCCTTTCCATGAATAGTGAGTTTTGTTTTGTTGGTCATCAAGTACATGACTTGATAGTAAAACCCTACAATGAATACAATGACTATTCTAAAACTGTCCCTGATCGATTATTATTATTGGAATAATAATAAATTAAGATTAGTATGTTTGTGACTTGATGGCTATGTTTTACTGGCCATGGATATTTGTGATATTGAGTCAAGACATAAATAAATGTTAGAGAACATTGTATTGGACATGACCTACTGTGAGAGTACTTCATGGAATATGTCATAAGTACTTTCTAGCCATAATAATATTGAAAGTCCTTCGACCTAAATTCATCATAGTTTCTTACTTGATAAATTCTATATTTTGACATTGTCTAAAGTTGTCTTTAACCAGATAATAAATTAGACGACTGTTGGATATAGAATAAATCAGGGAGAGGAATATAATTGATTGTGAAGGAATTTGTCCCTCTCAGTTATGGGAGAGATATCCATGGGCCCCTTGATAAGTTAGACTGTTAAAAATGTATGGCCGTGCTCAAATATATCAATCTAAGATATTGATATCATTTGTTTGAACAGTCTACTATAAAATCAAGAAATAATTGATTAAGCTTAATAAGGATGACATACTCCGTGCCTTATGCTTAATCTGGATATCGTGTGACAAAAGGACTAAATATAAAATTATGGTTTGGTTCAAAGAGATCACCGATCTTCATTTAACCTGGATAGTTATAATGTTTTGCTAGAAACCGCTTATAACTTGTGGGCCATTTAAATATGATTTAGGCACACTGCCAGTGTTAAATGAACCTATAGGGTCACACAATAAGCGAACTTGTTAGGTTATTTTTCCGGTGACCGAGTTCGATGAATACGGATGATATCCAGATTATAAGAATCGACTCGGTAAAATAATTAGTTAAATTACCGAGATAATGGCAGTAATCTTATCATATCGGTTTTAATTTAATTTGAATTTAAATTAGAATATGATAAGATATTATTAGGGTTGGACTCTAAGAGGTTCGAGGGTTTTTTAAGAAAACCCTAGCCGTCTTTCAATAGTCCAATTTTTCGGTCGAGAACATTCGTGCCATTCTCTACCAGAAAAAAAAACCTCTCAAACCCTAGGCGCTAGCACTCCCCGGGTATCGAGTGAGTTCGCGGTGTGTATCCGATAGAGGACGTTCGCATACTGCAGCGTCTGGTGATTGTTCGGGTTGAACGTACAACAGCGCAACCAGAATCGAAGGATTTCGATTACAGCAACCAGAGGTAATTCTTAAAGTTTAGATCTTCTTAATCGTTTACTTGGGTCATCGGGAGGGATTCGTAGATGTTTTCCGCGTTTAGGAGTCCACGAATCCCAACAGTGGTATCAGAGCAACTTGCTAAACGATTAGGTTGATTTATCTGTATTAATCATATTGTTGAATACATGTATAATATGTATATATGAATTTAACGGGTATGTATCAGCATGTTCGCATGATTATGATTTTAGAATACTTAGTATGCAGACTGCCTGAATTAGGTTTAATGTATGCATCTTAGTCGCCTGATCAGACCAGATTAGTTGCAGATTGTCTGTAAATTGGTCTGTTTTAATATGATATGGTATCGTAAGCATACTATCCGTCGTTCTATATTTGCGAATTGCTTTTATTAATCGGACATGATAATATGTTATCTGTATAAACATGATTAAAAGAACGCATATTGTCTGTAATATGAATTTTCACGGCGATGGTTATTAAGGGCTGCCCCTTGACCCCGCCAGGGGCGTTGCCCCTTGGAACCCCAACTAACTGTTCGTTATGTGTTATTCGTCAATGTTTTTGATTGTAGTTGTGGATTACTTTGAATAGTGCATAGCATGACCCGTTTTATCCCAATGTGATTGGCTGGTTACATTATGGTTGTTTTAAGTTGTAATTTTTAAATATGGCCTGCGTGTCGTTTTTCATTGTTGTAAAATTGTACTGCTTTCCTAGAACAGGAATTATTTTAATTTTACTATCCAATGTAAAAGAAGATGGCAGCCGACATTTACAACCAAGGAGGAGTATGCTCAAGGCATTAGAGAATGCTTAAGGAGTTCATATACCTAGATTGACCACCTTGATCTTCACTTTGCTCGTGATGATCAACATAGGTTATGGGCCATGCTATATCACTTTTATTTATGTCTTGCATGCATATTTGATATGTTTATTTCCTGCTTACTACAATCCAATCAAATTTTTTTAAGAAGAAAAAAATTTAAGTGTTAAATGCCTTCCAAAATCAAACACTTGTTATTACTTAGATCATCATATGGTCATTCCTACCAAAGTAGGATGCTTTTGATTGTCTTAGTGAGATAAGATGGAAAATAGTTTTCCATATGTTTGATATGGTTTGACTTAACTGGGCTATCAAAATGGTTTTGGGCCTAGGGCATTTTATGAGATATTTTAGCCGGGACATTTGATGTCTATCTCATTTAAAATTAGAATTTTATTTAATTATAAGATTAAAGCCAAAGTTTTCTTATGATTAAAACAAAATATTTTTCCCCACTACGAAACATCAAAATGTTGAAGTTTCAAAAAGTTTAAATGCTTTTTAGTGGGAGTTTTTCGTTAGAGTCTCAAAAATTAATTACTTTGCATATTTTTGTATGTAGATAATGGCAACAAATAGTTGGAATAATTCATTGCGATACGTGGCTTGAGAAAGACAAGCTTAGTGGGACTAACTTTCTTGATTGGGCACGAAACTTAAGAATTGTTCTTAAGCAAGAAAAAAGGCTCTATGTTCTTGAAAATCCTATTCCCCCTGCTCCGGCCAAATAACGCCTCAAAAGCTGAAAAAGATGCTTATAGTAAGCACAAAGATGACTCCAACGATGTTACTTGCCTCATGCTAGCAACCATGAACTACGAACTTCAAAAACAGTTTGAAGAAGCGAGAGGCATATGACATGATTGTGCATCTCAAGGAAATGTTCCAAGAGCAAGCACGACAAGAGAGATTTGAAACTCACAAGGCGTTAAATGCATGTAAGATGGTTTACGGCACCTCGGTAAGTGCTCATGTCCTTAAAATGAAGGGCTATCTAGATCATCTTGATAAGCTTGGTGCTCCTGTTAATCATGACATGGCCACGGATTTGATCTTGGGCTCTTTACCTGCTGAGTATGACCGGTTTGTCATGAATTTTAACATGCATAATATGGAGAAATCCATTGCTTGAATTGCATGGGATGCTAAAACAAGGCTGAAGCTGAACATTAAGAAGAATACTCCTAGTGTTCTAATGGTTCAAAAAGGGAAAGGCAAAAAGAACAACCAAAAGGGCAAGGTCATGGCTAGTAAGGGTAAGGACAAGGCAAAGTCCAAGTTCAAGCCCAAACCTAAGGCCAAGACACCAAAGGAGGGAGCTTGCCACCATTGTGGAGAACAAGGACATTGGTTAAGAAATTGCAAGCTCTATTTGGAAGCAAAGAAAAAGAAGGGCGGTGAGGCTAGCCGCTTCGGTATTTATGTTATTGAAATTAATTTATCTACTTCGATTCATGGGTATTGGATACCGGTTGTGGATCTCACATTTGTGTAAATGTGCGGGGTCTAAAAAGGAGTAGAGCCTTGGCAAAAGGCGAGGTGGACCTACGAGTTGCGAATGGAGCAAAAGTTGCTTGCGATAGGCTGTAGGAACTTTTGAATTAATTTTGCCCGGTGGGCTTGTTTTAGAAGCTGAACAATTGTTTTTATGTTCCTGCTATGAGTAGGAATATTATTTCAGTTTCTTGTTTGGATTTAGAAGGTTTTGAATTTGTTATTAGGAATAACATTTGCTCCATTAATAAAAACGGCATTTTTTATGGAGATGCTTCATTATCGAATGGGCTTTATATTCTAAATCTTCGTGGATCTTCGAGACATGTCTATCTATAATATAAATACTAAGAGATTGAAATCCAATGATTTAAATCGGACTTACTTACGGCATTGTCGTTTGGGCCATATAAATGAGAAACGCATAACAAAGCTTCATAATGATGGGCTTCTAAAATCGTTTGATTTAGAATCTTACAGAACATGTGATTCTTGTTTATTAGGCAAAATGACTAAAGCGCCTTTCAAGAGACAAAATGAAAGGGCAAGCTGATTTATTGGGCCTAATACATGCGATGTATGTGGACCAATGAATTCACTCGCTAGAGGAGGATTTCGATACTTCATTACATTTACGAGATGATTTCGTGAGATATGGCTACCTGTATCGATGAAACACAAATCTGAATCGTTCCGAGAAATTCAAAGAATTTCAAAATGAAGTACAAAATCAACTTGGCAAAAGTATCAAAACACTTCGATCGGATCGAGGTGGTGAATACTTAAGCCACGAGTTTGACGAGCATCTTAAAAATTGTGGAATTATTTCCCAATTAACTCCACCGAGGAACACCTCAATGGAATGGTGTATACGAACGGAGAAATCGGACTTTATTAGATATGGTTCGATCAATGATGAGTCAAGCTGATCTTCCAATCTCCTTTTGGGGTTATGCCCTGGAGGCTGCTTGCATTCATACTAAATCGAGTTCCATCTAAATCGGTTCGAAAACGCCATATGAGATATGGATTGGGAGACAACCTAGTTTGTTATTTACGAAGATTTGGGGTTGTGAAGTTTATGTAAAGCGTTTATTATACGATAAACTTGCACCTAAATACGATAAATGCATATTTGTGGGGTATCCTAAAGAAACTAAAGGATATCAATTTTATCTCCCAAAAGAAAATAGAGTAATTGTTGCTCGAAATGGATTCTTTCTTGAAAAGGAATTTATTTCCAAAAGAATCGATGGGAGTAAAATACATCTTGATGAGATTCAAGGACCACGGTTAGTGCTCGAACCTCATCAAGATGAGATTCAAGAGCCACAATTAGTGCACTGAACCAAATAATGAATCTCGATTAGATGGCTCACAAGTCCAAGATGAGCCTACATCTATAGAACAAGGACCTCGAAGATCCGATAGGGTTCGTCAACAACTCTGAGAGATATGGATTTCTCATCAACGACGATCACAATGTGGAGCTTATGGTTAATGATGAGCCCACTTCCTATCAAGAAGCCATTAAGAGTTCGACTCTAGAAAATGGTTAGAGGCTATGAAGTACGAGATGCAATCCATGTATGATAACCAAGTTTGGACTTTGGTTAACCCACCTAAAGGTTCAAAAACCATTGGGTGTAAGTGGGTTTTCAAAA
The DNA here is from genome assembly GCA_026120185.1 of Voacanga thouarsii. Taxonomy (NCBI): domain Eukaryota; kingdom Viridiplantae; phylum Streptophyta; class Magnoliopsida; order Gentianales; family Apocynaceae; genus Voacanga; species Voacanga thouarsii. The sequence continues at coordinate 661,072 of JANUWF010003372.1, read as the reverse complement.
GAAAACAGACATGGAGGAAATGTGCATACTTACAAAGCACGATTGGTAGCAAAAGGTTATAGACAAACTCATGGTATAGACTATGATGAAACCTTTTCACCGGTTGTAATGCTTAAATCTATCAGAATTCTTCTTGCCATAGCAGCATATTATGACTATGAAATTTGGCAAATGGATGTCAAAACCGCGTTTCTTAATGGAAACTTACTCGAAGATGTGTACATGACACAACTCTGAGGGTTTTGATGATCCTTTGAATTCTAATAAAGTGTGCAAGCTTCAAAGATCCATTTATGGATTGAAGCAAGCATCTCGAAGGTTGGAATCTTCGTTTTGATGAAGCAATTAAAGAATTTAACTTTATCAAAAATGAAGATGAGCCTTGTGTCTATAAGAAAACAAGTGGGAATGCAATAGTCTTTTTGGTACTTTATGTTGATGATATCTTACTCATTGGAAACGACATCCCAACTCTACAAAGTGTAAAGACATGGTTGGGAAATTGTTTCTCAATGAAAGACTTAGGTGAAGCTGCCTATATTCTAGGTATAAGGATCTATAGAGATAGATCTAGAAAGCTAATTGGACTAAGTCAAAGTGCATACATTGACAAGGTGTCGAAAAGGTTCGGTATGCAAGACTCTAAGAGAGGATTCTTGCCAATGTCACATGGCATTAAGCTCGGCAAAACTCAAAGTCCTTCTACGAAGGATGAAGAAGAGCGCATGAACAAGATACCATACGCTTCCGCTATAGGGTCTATCATGTATGCCATGTTATGTACTCGACCCGATGTATCATATGCATTGAGCATGACAAGCGAGGTTCCGATCAAATCCTGGAGAGGCACACTTGGACTGCTTGTCAAGAACATACTAAAGTACTTAAGAAGAACTAAAGATATGTTCTTAGTTTATGGAGGACAAGAAGGCGAGCTAGTTGTAAATGGTTACAACGATGCTAGTTTTCGAGTCCGACATAGATGATTATAGATCGCAATCGGGTTTTCTATTTTGTTTGAATGGAGGTGCTTGTAAGCTGGAAAAGTTCAAAGCAAGACACCGTGGCCGATTCTACTACAGAAGGCTGAGTATGTAGGCTGCCTCGATTGCAGACTAAAGAAACGATTTGGATTAAAAAGTTCATTACGAGAACTAGATGTAGTTCCTAGTATTGTGAACCCGGTGGATCTCTATTGTGACAACAATGGAGCCATTGCACAAGCTAAGGAACCAAGATCACATCAGCGATCCAAACATATACTTAGACGTTTTCATCTCATTCGAGAAATTGTTGATAGAGGAGATGTCAATGTATGCAAGGTGCCAGCTGATGACAATGTTGCGGATCCATCGACAAAGCCTCTCCCATCGTCTAAACATGATAGTCATACCGGAACAATGGGATTACGGCTTATGCCAAATTGGTCTTAGTGCAAGTGGGAGAGCTGTTGGGGATATGCCCTAGAGTCAATTTGTACTTATACAATTGTCATTATGTTTTATATAATAATATGAGGCTTTCCTTTCCATGAATAGTGAGTTTTGTTTTGTTGGTCATCAAGTACGTGACTTGATAGTAAAACCCTACAATGAATACAATGACTATTCTAAAGCTGTCCACGATCGATTATTATTATTGGAATAATAATAAATTAAGATTAGTATGTTTGTGACTTGATGGCTATGTTTCTACGGCCATGGATATTTGTGATATCGAGTCAAGACATAAATAAATGTTAGAGAACATTGTATTGGACATGACCCATTTGTGAGAGTACTTCATGGAATATGTCATAAGTACTTTCTAGCCATAATAATATTGAAAGTCCTTCGACCTAAATTCATCATAGTTTCTTACTTGATAAATTCTATATTTTGACATTGTCTAAAGTTGTCTTTAACCGAGATAATAAATTAGACTACTTGTTGGATATAGAATAAATCAAGGAGAGGAATATGATTGATTGTGAAGGAATTTGTCCCTCTCGATTATGGGAGAGATATCCATGGGCCCCTTGATAAGTTAGATTGTTAAAAATGCATGGCCGTGCTCAAATATATCAATCTAAGATATTGATATCATTTGTTTGAACAGTCTACTATGAAATCAAGAAATAATTGATTAAGCTTAATAAGGATGACATGCTCCGTGCCTTATGCTTAATCCGGATATCGTGTGACAAAAGGACTAAATATAAAATTATGGTTTGGTTCAAAGAGATCACCGATCTTCATTTAACCTGGATAGTTATAATGTTTTGCTAGAAACCGCTTATAACTTGTGGGCCATTTAAATATGATTTAGGCACATTGCCGGTGTTAAATGAACCTATAGGGTCACACAATAAGCGAACTTGTTAGGTTATTTTTACGGTGACCGAGGTTCGATGAATACGGATGATATCCAGATTATAAGAATACGACTCGGTAAAATAATTAGTTAAATTACCGAGATAATGGCGGAATCTTATCATATCGGTTTTAATTTAATTTGAATTTAAATTAGAATATGATAAGATATTATTAGGGTTGGACTCTAAGAGGTTCGAGGGTTTTTAAGAAAACCCTAGCCGTCTTTCAATAGTCCAATTTTTCGGTTGAGAACATTCGTGCCATTCTCTACCGAGAGAAAAAAAAACCTCTCAAACCCTAGGCGCTAGCACTCCCGGAGTATCGAGTGAGTTCGCGGTGTGTATCCGATAGAGGACGTTCGCATACTTGCGGCGTACGGTGATTGTTCGGGTTGAACGTACAACGGCGCAACCGGAATCGAAGGATTTCGATTACGGCAACCGAGAGGTAATTCTTAAAGCTTAGATCTTCTTAATCGTTTACTTGGGTCCTCGGGAGGGATTCGTAGATGTTTTCCGCGTTTAGGAGTCCACGAATCCCAACAAGTGGTATCGAGCAACTTGCTAAACGATTAGGTTGATTTATCTGTATTAATCATATTGTTGAATACATGTATAATATGTATATATGAATTTAACGGGTATGTATCAGCATGTTCGCATGATTATGATTTTAGAATACTTAGTATGCAGACTGCCTGAATTAGGTTTAATGTATGCATCTTAGTCGCCTGATCAGACCAGATTAGTTGCAGATTGTCTGTAAATTGGTCTGTTTTAATATGATATGGTATCGTAAGCATACTATCCGTCGTTCTATATTTGCGAATTGCTTTTATTAATCGGACATGATAATATGTTATCTGTATAAACATGATTAAAAGAACGCATATTGTCTGTAATATGAATTTTCACGGCGATGGTTATTAAGGGCTGCCCCTTGACCCCGCTAGGGGCGTTGCCCCTTGGAACCCCAACTAACTGTTCGTTATGTGTTATTCGTCAATGTTTTTGATTGTAGTTGTGGATTACTTTGAATAGTGCATAGCATGACCCGTTTTATCCCAATGTGATTGGCTGGTTACATTATGGTTGTTTTAAGTTGTAATTTTTAAATACGGCCTGCGTGTCGTTTTTCATTGTTGTAAAATTGTACTGCTTTCCTAGAACAGGAATTATTTTAATTTTACTATCCAATGTAAAAGAAGATGGCAGCCGACATTTACAACCAAGGAGGAGTATGCTCAAGGCATTAGAGAATGCTTAAGGAGTTCATATACCTAGATTGACCACCTTGATCTTCACTTTGCTCGTGATGATCAACATAGGTTATGGGCCATGCTATGTCACTTTTATTTATGTCTTGCATGCATATTTGATATGTTTATTTCCTGCTTACTACAATCCAATCAAATTTTTTTAAGAAGAAAAAAATTTAAGTGTTAAATGCCTTCCAAAATCAAACACTTGTTATTACTTGGATCATCATATGGTCATTCCTACCAAAGTAGGATGCTTTTGATTATCTGAGTGAGATAAGATGGAAAATAGTTTTCCATATGTTTGATATGGTTTGACTTAACTGGGCTATCAAAATGGTTTTGGGCCTAGGGCATTTTATGAGATATTTTTAGCCGGGACATTTGATGTCTATCTCATTTAAAATTAGAATTTTATTTAATTATAAGATTAAAGCCAAAGCTTACTTATGATTAAAACAAAATATTTTTCCCCACTACGAAACATCAAAATGTTGAAGTTTCAAAAAGTTTAAATGCTTTTTAGTGGGAGTTTTTCGTTAGAGTCTCAAAAATTAATTACTTTGCATATTTTTGTATGTAGATAATGGCAACAAACAGTTGGAATAATTCATTGCGATACGTAGCTTGAGAAAGACAAGCTTAGTGGGACTAACTTTCTTGATTGGGCACGAAACTTAAGAATTGTTCTTAAGCAAGAAAAAAGGCTCTATGTTCTTGAAAATCCTATTCCCCCTGCTCCAGCAAATAACGCCTCAAAAGCTGAAAAAGATGCTTATAGTAAGCACAAAGATGACTCCAACGATGTTACTTGCCTCATGCTAGCAACCATGAACTACGAACTTCAAAAACGAGTTTGAAGAAGCGAGAGGCATATGACATGATTGTGCATCTCAAGGAAATGTTCCAAGAGCAAGCACGACAAGAGAGATTTGAAACTCACAAGGCGTTAAATGCATGTAAGATGGTTTACGGCACCTCGGTAAGTGCTCATGTCCTTAAAATGAAGGGCTATCTAGATCATCTTGATAAGCTTGGTGCTCTGTTAATCATGACATGGCCACGGATTTGATCTTGGGCTCTTTACTGCTTGAGTATGACCGGTTTGTCATGAATTTTAACATGCATAATATGGAGAAATCCATTCTTGAATTGCATGGGATGCTAAAACAAGCTGAAGCTGAACATTAAGAAGAATACTCCTAGTGTTCTAATGGTTCAAAAAGGGAAAGGCAAAAAGAACAACCAAAAGGGCAAGGTCATGGCTAGTAAGGGTAAGGACAAGGCAAAGTCCAAGTTCAAGCCCAAACCTAAGGCCAAGACACCAAAGGAGGGAGCTTGCCACCATTGTGGAGAACAAGGACATTGGTTAAGAAATTGCAAGCTCTATTTGGAAGCAAAGAAAAAGAAGGGCGGTGAGGCTGCAGCTTCGGGTATTTATGTTATTGAAATTAATTTATCTACTTCGATTCATGGGTATTGGATACCGGTTGTGGATCTCACATTTGTGTAAATGTGCGGGGTCTAAAAAGGAGTAGAGCCTTGGCAAAAGGCGAGGTGGACCTACGAGTTGCGAATGGAGCAAAAGTTGCTTTGCGATAGGCTGTAGGAACTTTTGAATTAATTTTGCCCGGTGGGCTTGTTTTAGAAGCTGAACAATTGTTTTTATGTTCCTGCTATGAGTAGGAATATTATTTCAGTTTCTTGTTTGGATTTAGAAGGTTTTGAATTTGTTATTAGGAATAACATTTGCTCCATTAATAAAAACGGCATTTTTTATGGAGATGCTTCATTATCGAATGGGCTTTATATTCTAAATCTTCGTGGATCTTCGAGACATGTCTATCTATAATATAAATACTAAGAGATTGAAATCCAATGATTTAAATCGGACTTACTTACGGCATTGTCGTTTGGGCCATATAAATGAGAAACGCATAACAAAGCTTCATAATGATGGGCTTCTAAAATCGTTTGATTTAGAATCTTACAGAACATGTGATTCTTGTTTATTAGGCAAAATGACTAAAGCGCCTTTCAAGAGACAAAATGAAAGGGCAAGCTGATTTATTGGGCCTAATACATGCGATGTATGTGGACCAATGAATTCACTCGCTAGAGGAGGATTTCGATACTTCATTACATTTACGAGATGATTTCAGCGAGATATGGCTACTGTATACGATGAAACACAAATACTGAATCGTTCCGAGAAATTCAAAGAATTTCAAAATGAAGTACAAAATCAACTTGGCAAAAGTATCAAAACACTTCGATCGGATCGAGGTGGTGAATACTTAAGCCACGAGTTTGACGAGCATCTTAAAAATTGTGGAATTATTTCCCAATTAACTCCACCGGGAACACCTCAATGGAATGGTGTATACGAACGGAGAAATCGGACTTTATTAGATATGGTTCGATCAATGATGAGTCAAGCTGATCTTCCAATCTCCTTTTGGGGTTATGCCACGGAGGCTACTTGCATTCATACTAAATCGAGTTCCATCTAAATCGGTTCGAGAAAACGCCATATGAGATATGGGTGGGAGACAACCTAGTTTGTTATTTACGAAGATTTGGGGTTGTGAAGTTTATGTAAAGCGTTTATTATACGATAAACTTGCACCTAAATACGATAAATGCATATTTGTGGGGTATCCTAAAGAAACTAAAGGATATCAATTTTATCTCCCAAAAGAAAATAGAGTAATTGTTGCTCGAAATGGATTCTTTCTTGAAAAGGAATTTATTTCCAAAAGAATCGAGTGGGAGTAAAATACATCTTGATGAGATTCAAGGACCACGGTTAGTGCTGAACCTCATCAAGATGAGATTCAAGAGCCACAATTAGTGCACTGAACCAAATAATGAATCTCGATTAGATGGCTCACAAGTCCAAGATGAGCCTACATCTATAGAACAAGGACCTCGAAGATACGATAGGGTTCGTCAACAACTTTGAGAGATATGGATTTCTCATCAACGACGATCACAATGTGGAGCTTATGGTTAATGATGAGCCCACTTCCTATCAAGAAGCCATTAAGAGTTCGACTCTAGAAAATGGTTAGAGGCTATGAAGTCCGAGATGCAATCCATGTATGATAACCAAGTTTGGACTTTGGTTAACCCACCTAAAGGTTCAAAAACCATTGGGTGTAAGTGGGTTTTCAAAAGAAAACAGGACATGGAGGAAATGTGCATACTTACAAAGCACGTTGGTAGCAAAAGGTTATAGACAAACTCATGGTATAGACTATGATGAAACCTTTTCACCGGTTGTAATGCTTAAATCTATCAGAATTCTTCTTGCCATAGCAGCATATTATGACTATGAAATTTGGCAAATGGATGTCAAAACCGCGTTTCTTAATGGAAACTTACTCGAAGATGTGTACATGACACAACACTGAGGGTTTTGATGATCCTTTGAATTCTAATAAAGTGTGCAAGCTTCAAAGATCCATTTATGGATTGAAGCAAGCATCTCGAAAGTTGGAATCTTCGTTTTGATGAAGCAATTAAAGAATTTAACTTTATCAAAAATGAAGATGAGCCTTGTGTCTATAAGAAAACAAGTGGGAATGCAATAGTCTTTTTGGTACTTTATGTTGATGATATCTTACTCATTGGAAACGACATCCCAACTCTACAAAGTGTAAAGACATGGTTGGGAAATTGTTTCTCAATGAAAGACTTAGGTGAAGCTGCCTATATTCTAGGTATAAGGATCTATAGAGATAGATCTAGAAAGCTAATTGGACTAAGTCAAAGTGCATACATTGACAAGGTGCTGAAAAGGTTCGGTATGCAAGACTCTAAGAGAGGATTCTTGCCAATGTCACATGGCATTAAGCTCGGCAAAACTCAAAGTCCTTCTACGAAGGATGAAGAAGAGCGCATGAACAAGATACCATACGCTTCCGCTATAGGGTCTATCATGTATGCCATGTTATGTACTCGACCCGATGTATCATATGCATTGAGCATGACAAGCAGGTTCCAGTCAAATCCTGGAGAGGCACACTTGGACTGCTTGTCAAGAACATACTAAAGTACTTAAGAAGAACTAAAGATATGTTCTTAGTTTATGGAGGACAAGAAGGCGAGCTAGTTGTAAATGGTTACAACGATGCTAGTTTTCGGTCCGACATAGATGATTACAGATCGCAATCAGGTTTTCTATTTTGTTTGAATGGAGGTGTTGTAAGCTGGAAAAGTTCAAAGCAAGACACCGTGGCCGATTCTACTACAGAAGCTGAGTATGTAGCTGCCTCAGCTGCAGCTAAAGAAGCAGTTTGGATTAAAAAGTTCATTACAGAACTAGATGTAGTTCCTAGTATTGTGAACCCGAGTGGATCTCTATTGTGACAACAATGGAGCCATTGCACAAGCTAAGGAACCAAGATCACATCGGCGATCCAAACATATACTTAGACGTTTTCATCTCATTCGAGAAATTGTTGATAGAGGAGATGTCAATGTATGCAAGGTGCCAAGCGATGACAATGTTGCGGATCCACCGACAAAGCCTCTCCCATCGTCTAAACATGATAGTCATACCAGAACAATGGGATTACGGCTTATGCCAAATTGGTCTTAGTGCAAGTGGGAGACTGTTGGGGATATGCCCTAGAGTCAATTTGTACTTATACAATTGTCATTATGTTTTATATAATAATATGAGGCTTTCCTTTCCATGAATAGTGAGTTTTGTTTTGTTGGTCATCAAGTACGTGACTTGATAGTAAAACCCTACAATGAATACAATGACTATTCTAAAAGCTGTCCACGATCGATTATTATTATTGGAATAATAATAAATTAAGATTAGTATGTTTGTGACTTGATGGCTATGTTTCTACGGCCATGGATATTTGTGATATCGAGTCAAGACATAAATAAATGTTAGAGAACATTGTATTGGACATGACCCACTGTGAGAGTACTTCATGGAATATGTCATAAGTACTTTCTAGCCATAATAATATTGAAAGTCCTTCGACCTAAATTCATCATAGTTTCTTACTTGATAAATTCTATATTTTGACATTGTCTAAAGTTGTCTTTAACCAGATAATAAATTAGACAACTGTTGGATATAGAATAAATCAGGGAGAGGAATATGATTGATTGTGAAAGAATTTGTCCCTCTCAGTTATGGGAGAGATATCCATGGGCCCCTTGATAAGTTAGATTGTTAAAAATGCATGGCCGTGCTCAAATATATCAATCTAAGATATTGATATCATTTGTTTGAACAGTCTACTATAAAATCAAGAAATAATTGATTAAGCTTAATAAGGATGACATGCTCCGTGCCTTATGCTTAATCTGGATATCGTGTGACAAAAGGACTAAATATAAAATTATGGTTTGGTTCAAAGAGATCACCGATCTTCATTTAACCTGGATAGTTATAATGTTTTGCTAGAAACCGCTTATAACTTGTGGGCCATTTAAATATGATTTAGGCACACTGCCAGTGTTAAATGAACCTATAGGGTCACACAATAAGAGAACTTGTTAGATTATTTTTCTGGTGACCAGGTTCGATGAATCTGGATGATATCCAGATTATAAGAATCTGACTCGGTAAAATAATTAGTTAAATTACCGAGATAATGGCAGAATCTTATCATATCAGTTTTAATTTAATTTGAATTTAAATTAGAATATGATAAGATATTATTAGGGTTGGACTCTAAGAGGTTCAAGGGTTTTTTAAGAAAACCCTAGCCGTCTTTCAATAGTCCAATTTTTTGGTTGAGAACATTCGTGCCATTCTCTACCAGAAAAAAAAACCTCTCAAACCCTAGGCGCTAGCACTCCCCGGGTATCGAGTGAGTTCGCGGTGTGTATCCGATAGAGGACGTTCGCATACTGCAGCGTCTGGTGATTGTTCGGGTTGAACGTACAACAGCGCAACCAGAATCGAATGATTTCGATTACAGCAACCAGATGTAATTCTTAAAGCTTAGATATTCTTAATCATTTACTTGGGTCATCGGGAGGGATTCGTAGATGTTTTCCGCGTTTAGGAGTCCACGAATCCCAACAGTTTATACTCTCTCAATTTCTCCAATACTAACCTTAGATGCTCAGCATGCTCATTGGGACTTTTTGAATAGATCAGACTATCGTCTATGAACACTACCACGAACTTATCTAGGTACGACTGAAAAATCCTGTGCATAAGATCCATGAAAACGATGGGTACATTAGTTGCTCCGAACGGCATCACCACGAAATCGTAGTGCCCATATCTAGTGTTGAAGGTCGTCTTGAAAATATCCTCATTTTTTATTCGCACCTGATAATAGCCTTGCTGGAGATCCAACTTGGAGAAGTAACAAGAGTCTTGCAACTGATCAAATAACTCGTCAATTAAGGGCAGGGGATACTTGTTCTTAATCGTGAGGTTATTCAACCCTCTATAGTCTATGCACAACCTCAGCGTCCCATCCTTCTTCTAGATAAATAACACCGGAGCTCCCCATGGCGATATACTGGGTCTTATGTACCCTTGCTTAACCAATTCTTCTAGCTGCTCCTTCAATTCTTTCAATTTCACGGGCGCCATCCGATAAGGAGTCTTTGACACTAATTCAACTCTAGGAACTAGATCGATGGTGAACTCAACTTCTCAGGAACGTGGAAGAGAAGTAAGTTCGGCTGGAAACACGTCTGCGAAGTCCTTCACCACCTCGGGGCTCTCTAAAGTACACTGATCCTTGATTAGATAAGCCAAATATCCTATGCAACCTTTCTTCAGCATTTTTTGCGCCTTTGCTCCTGTTATCAAGAATTTCAACTTCTTCACGCTAAACATCGCATCCGGGTCTAACAAATTGCACTGTCTTGGCCTTGCAATCCACTTTTGCTGCATGCTTTACTAACCAGTCTATACTCATAGTCGTCGATGGGTAGGATTATGAGATCTTCCTTCAAAATCTCTTTTCCAACCACAACATCGCACCCTTGAACTACCTTACTCACATCTCTCTGCCTCCCTAAAGGTGTACTCACTAGCATGGTATAAGGTAACTCTACCCCGTCCTAACCCAAATGGCATGCACACTTTTTGTTCACATATGAATGAATCGATCCGGGATCTATTAAAACAGAAATAGAGGGACATTGCATAGAAAGTGTACCTTTAACTACCGCTAAATCAACTCCAACCTCTTCCCAGTTTAGAGCCAAAACCTTGGCTTTCACTTGAGGTTTTTGGCCTCCTCCTCCCGTTGTCCCAACAGGTGCTCCTCTGGCTGTTGAGTCGCGGCCTCTTGCTCCATTCTGAGTGTTCTTGGACAGTTGTTCCTCAAGTGGTTTGGGTCACTACAGTTGAAACATTTTTTTGACTAGCAATCTTTTTTGGCATGACCTTGCCTTCTGCAATTTCAACACATTAGCGTACTTAACATAGGACCTGGTAGTACTGTCCTGGGCTGCTTTCCCTTATTTCCCCATTGCATCGGGCCAGTGGGTCACTTGTAAGCCAAGGGTCTCATTGGTGGTCGGCTTGGCTGGAATGGTCGGTTCATCGGTCGGTTCTTATCCTCATTTTCCATTCGAGTTATTGTATTTACTGCGGCTATATATGTTACCGGAGGAGATGGTGCCAGTGCCCTCCTCAAATCCTGCCTGAGACCCTTCACGAATTGACGTGTCCGCTTCTACTCGGTATCTACTAGACACTTGTAGTACTTGGACAATTGGGTAAACCGTGCGACATACTGAGCTACGGTCATTCCTCCTTGTTTGAGAGTCTGGAATTTATCTTCTTTCTTCTCCACTATCCATCGAGGTATATATTCCACTCAGAAAGCCTCCACGAAGTTCTCCCATGTCCGGTCATTATCTTCTCTCTCCTAATCCTCATAGACTCGCTGCCACCAAGCTCGAGCATGTCCTCAGCCTGAATGTTGCAAACTTCACTCTCCTCTTCTTAGAGTGCTGAAGAGTTGCAAATATATCATCCATTTGTTCAATCTACTGCTCTGCCTTTTCATCTTGCTCCACCTCTCCTTGAAACGTCGGAGGTTGGAACTTCAGGAATCGTTCTAGGACCTCATCCTTACCCCTAGGTGCTTTTTTATCCACCTTATCCACTTTCTTGGTTAAGTTCTGAAGAATGACAGCCATCTTATCGAAGGCCTGCCCCATAGTCACCTCTCGAGATCCTCCAGATGTTAGTTCCTGCTCTTGCTCAGGCTTCTCGTCCACTTCCGGGGTGGACCGACGTGTTTGCTCGAATTTAGGAGTGGATGACTCACTCTCCCGAATGGTTCTTTCTCGCACAATAGTCCTACGCCTTGGTGCCATCTACTTGCACCCAATACCAGCCTTAGTAAGGGGAAGTTCATAGCATGCAATTGTTCAACTTATAGATTTGAAATAACTTGCAATGCATCAGGAAATAAATTTTGTAGATAATGCTCTAAGTAGAATAAAGAAATTAAATAAATTACATTTTTATTAACCAATTCCAAATTGGCACAAAATAAGGGAGTTCCCACTAGGTATCCCTTTTCATTCTGGCTAAACAAAATTCAAAATAAAGAATAAATTTTGAATCAAATAAATAAAAAAAACGTCTCAAATTAAAGAATTAGCACTAGTGGTCCTAAAATTCTAAGCATCACTAGAGTCACTGGAATCTTTGGAAGTCTTTGAAGAAGGTTCCACTAGCCATCCCGCACTACTGTTGTCGTGATCTATGTTGCAATCTACATTGCAATCTCTTGCAAAACCAAAAGATCTATGCTTCTTCCTAGGCCGCCTCAGTATGAACTCTCTAGAGTCTCTACCCCTTAACTTAGTTCTCAGCTCCGTATCCCTCAATTTCTTCATAGCCAGCATCATGCACTCTTATGTCTCCCAAACTCCGACTCATAAGACTCATTTTCTAGCAACATCGGTGTTCCTTCTTCTATAGGGGTCACAGGTGTATCTATTCTATCCTTATCCTCAATCATTTCTGCCCCAAGCTCTAATATTTCTCCCTCAACCCCAAGTCCTCCCAACTCATCCTCACTCTCACCCTCAATCGCTCCTCCACCTCCAATCTCTCCCTCATCATCACCCTCATATTCTGCTAAGCCCTCATTCTACTCAATTGCAAGTATCTCAAGTGTTGGATCTTCTGGTCCTTCCTCTATGCCTAAGTCTTCCATCATAGGCGGCCCATGGTCGATCTCTTCCTCATTAGGGATCCATCCACTTTCAGGTTCCGTCTCTGACTCAGATGATGAAGAATCCAGTATAGTTATAGGGCTAGATGCTATACTACTCCTGGGACTGCACATAAATGGCCAATCTTAGGTCACAACTGTAGATCTTCTAGTCATCCTATAGAAGAAATATAAAGAAATCAGAACTAAATCTCATTACCTAGAGTTCAAACACTATTTAATGAACCACAATTCCTAAGGGTTAGGTACTACCCAATAATATCATTTACCTATACCTAGACTCTATACTAGTTGTAACACCCCACTACCTACGAATCAAGTTAGGGCGGGATATCGCCCCGTCTAGAGGATCAGGAGTTTTTATAACAAGGTGCAAATAATAAATAATAGGAAAAAAAACCCAACTAAATAAAATAACAAAATACTCTTAATTACATTCGAGGGAAATACTTATACAAATCCGAGAGATCAAAACTAGCAAACAACTCTTAAAGGAAATACAAGTTAAAAATAAAATAAACAAATGGCGATCATCGCTTATTCCTTCAACTTGCTCAATACAAGTACTCCTCTGAAATCATGATATAAAAGATGTGAGATTGGCATCTCAGTAAGTCCCGTGTGTGCAAGTGATAATTATAACCATTTCATGCATGCAGGTTTATCAAAATTACAAAATCATGTTTGCAAGTAAATTTCATCAATAACAATTACTTAAAGGAGCCATGCTCAATGAATCCAAAATAGCTCACAATAAATCATCATTTCATCATATTCATAATTCATTAGGTAAGGATTAGCAAATGATCCAAACAATAATATCATAGTCCATATCATGGTTACCACCATAATAGTATTCCAATGTATTCTTTCAACAATGGGCAGTGGGGGATCCTCCTACTAGGTGAGATACTCCTTCATCTCTACACTCAACACTCCAGTTATCTAATCCAGATCAACAATGTCAACATGGACTAATATGCTAGCTCGGACGGCCTGACTATAGAGTACTATTGCCTCTCCAAGTTGAATTCATCTTTTGAAGGTAGCCTCTTGCTAGAAAACTCACTCATACTCTTTAAAACTAGTACTACTAGCCTACCCCCACTGAGTACTCAACGCTCCCCATTTAGGGGCTTTCGAAAGTTTTTGATTAGTTTGATTACAAAACGTGATTTTTCATAATAGCATTTCCAAATTGTTTAGTGGTAGTGTAAAAAATCGTTTTTTAGTTTGAATAGTTAAAATTTGATAAACTCATTTAGAAAGTAAAAAATCCATATTTCCAATCAAAGTATCAAAACATAGTGTAACTCATAATGTTTAGCCAATGTTTCAATCCTCATGTTCAAACATCATATTAACATTAATTCCAAATAACATTATAAAAATTTCTTGCAAACAAGTAACATTTATCAAAACAGTTATGTAGGGACTTACTTGGATAAATCAACAGCTAGATCCAATTCAATTGATAGCCCTTACTTCCACCTTTCCTTATCTAAAATAAATGATTCTATAATTAGAATCCAAATATTACACCCACTATTTTATGCAACATGAATTCTCATGATCTCATTAATACCTAATTCATCCATGGTATCTAGGTAATTTAATTCATTAGATCACATACACAACTTCCTTTGTTATGCTATTGATCATAACCATGCATTCATTCAAATCATTTCACTATATGATAACTCTTATATTCAACTAGTATAAAATCATCATAATCAGCCCCATAAATGTTAAAAGATCTCATCTTTACCGACTTAGCATAGCTCTAGATTTATCATGACAAGATCCATCATTGTCTTATCTCATACATGTTTTGTCTATGGCTTATATTAACATATTCGTCATTCTAGTTCATTCATGCTTTCATGCTCGACTCCATAAGCATTTGTAAGTCAATACACTGAAGATTAATTCCATTTAAATCAGTAAATAAGATAAGATCTTGATTACCTCTTAGCGATCTAAATTTAAAACACGACAATTCTTTGATGACTAGCTTGAGTTCAATCGATAGTTGAAGAGATTGGTCCGCCTAGATGCCCTTGATCGAGACACACCAGGAAAGAAATAAAATTAGTCCCTTATGGACGTGATTTAAGGGAGAAAAGAAGAAAAGAATGGAGTAAGAGCTGAATAGAAGGGTTGAAGATCAATTACCTTGTAGGGAGTTTCGGTTTTGGCTTTGTTCTTGGGGTGGGCTGGCCGAATTTTTGTGCAGGTTGAATGCTGATTTTTTCGTGAGTTTGAGGGGTTGAGAAGGTAGGAAATTTCGTGGTTTGCTAGACAGAAAATTCTAGGGTTTGGTGTTTAGGTGTTTGGTGGAGTCCTACCTTGCTATGAATTCTTGATCACAAGAGAAAAGTTGGACAGCTTTGGTCCTTCTATGGGTGCCGAAACTGGTTAGTAGTTTAGGGGTTATTGTTGTTTTGTTTTTGCTGCTTATGATGGCAGAAAATTTGGACAGAATGAGAGAAGAAATCTGGTTGGTTTTGGTCTCTATAGCTACGAAAATAAGAGAGGAAAAGTGAGCCTTTGTGTAGCTGTATTTTACTAGACAACTAGAGAGGTTTTTGTGCAGGTTTTTGGCTAGAAATTTCGTGCAAAATGATGGTGATTGTGGCTGAAATTCTAAAAGAATTGGAGAGGAAATTTTGGTATTTTTTTTGGCTAAAAGAAAGTTCTAGTTGGTTAAGGTTTTCTTGGATAACCCTAGCTAGGTTTTGGAGAGTTTTAGTTGAGCTACAATTGCTCTAATGTGTGTGGCGGCAACTTTGAGGGAATTTTCCAGAAAACTATAGGAGCTAATTAGGTTATTTATTTAAGCAATAATTTAATTTATTCCCTATATTAATTTGAGTAATTTAAATAGCTATTAAATAATTATTTTTACATGATAAAATTCTGGTTTCCTTTTCTCTTGAAGCTATCGAAATCCTTCTTCCTTTTCCCCCCAAATTTTCAAAAATCCTTATCCAAGAGATAAATATTTTATTTAAAATCCAGTTTTTATCCTTTTATTTCCTTTTTAAAATTTATTTAAAGAGAATTAAAATATGGAGACTTATCTCCTTAAGGTGTGGCGGCTACCACATTAAAACAAGGTGTATATTCATATATTTTATCTTTTAATAAATTACTTAGATATAGCTTTTAAAAATCCAGATTAGTAATATTTAAAATTTTCTAAAAGATTAGGATAAGATATTAGAAGTAAAATTTAATTTATTTTCAAATATTTTATAGAATAATTCCCAAGATAAATCACATCCCTAAATTTTAGGAAATTGGCTTCAAGGTGTCGGCTACCTTAGGAGTATTTCGGCCAAGGCTTAGAAAAATTTAAGGAAGGAAAAATAAAAGAAATGAGAAGATTTGAAGTAGCTAGGATTTGAACTCAAGCCCATCAAGAATTAAACACCAAGCTTTATCCACTATTCTACATCAATTCTTGAATAATTTTTTCCCTAATTAAATTCCTTTAATTCCTACTCACTTGCTTCATCCTCTTCCTAATGAATTCTCCTCAACAAAATAAAAATGCAGCTAACTCAAATAACACAACCATTTCAAGAACAAATTAATCCATGAAACAACAAACTTGTGAAACTCATATTTTCATGAAAATAATTTAATTTATCAAATGCAATATAAAAGAAATGCTATGACATGCATGACTTTTCCCACATACTAAAGGTGGCTTAATACGGGGTTTTACAATTGCAAATGCGACGAAAAAGTATTTTTAAGATAAAATGTTTAAAGGAAAATTTTTTTATCCTCGCTAATTTGCGATGGAATTTCATATTAAAAAAAGGAAAAATATTTTTTCGATGACCATCGCAAAATCCTTGGAATAAAGTATTTTTAAAGAAAATTTTATGCGACAACAGTCGCAAAATCTTTGCATTTAGTGAGGGTTTTGTGACGGAATTTCATATTAAAAAAGTTGTGAGGATTTTGCGACGGTAAAGTATTTTTAAGAATAAAAAGTTTAGAGGAAATCCTCACAATTAGCTGGGATTTTGTGATAGAATTTAAAATTAAAAAAATAAAAACAAAAAATCTTGTTCGACGACCGTTGCAAAACCTCGGTAAGTTGCAAGGGTTTTGCGACAAATAGAGAAGTGTCGTCACAAGACCCTAGCAAATTGTGATGGTTTTGCGACATTCTTATAAATCGATTATTTCTTTTAGCTCATTTTTTAAAATATGAAATTCCATCGCAAAGCTCTCGCAAATTGCCAGGATTTTGTGACGGTTGTTGCAATTTTTTTTTGTCCTTTAATCTTTTTATTCTTAAAAATACATTACCAATTAGCAAGGGTTTTGTAATGACAAGCCAATGGCTTCTCTATCTGTCGCAAAACCCTTTCAACTTGTGAGAGTCTTGCGACGGTCATTGAACAAGATTTTTTTTTTCTTTTTTAAATATGAAATTCCATCACAAAACCTTTGCTAATTGTGAGGATTTTGCCACAGTTCTCGTATAAAATTTTTTCTCTAAACCTTTTATTCTTTAAAAATACTTTGTGAGGATTTTGCGATGGTAATTAAACAAATATTTTTTCCTTTTTAAGGATGAAATTCGTCCTCGCTAATTGCGAGGATGAAATTGTTTCCTTTAAACATTTTATCTTAAAAATATTTTTCGATTAGATGACCGTCGCAAAACCCTTACAACTTGTGGTTGCCATATAGATATAGTACTTGATACTGAAAAGCAAAGGTTTTGCGATGGAAAAATAGTTTTTAGAGAAAAAAATGAAAGGAAAAAACTTTATAAGCCGACCTTTACAAAATCCTCGCAATTAGTGAGGGCTTTGCAATAGAATTCCATATTTAAAAAAGATAGAACAAAGGAAAAATCTTATTCGATGATTGCTCGCAAGTTGTGAGGGTTTTGCGACGGAACAATATTTCTTAGGAAAAAAAAATTATTCGCCAACCGTCATAATATCCTCGAAGTAGCGAGGGCTTTGTGACGAAATTTTATATCTGGATGGGCATTGCAAAATTGTTGCCATATGTGAGGGTTTTGCGACGAATAGAGAAACCATTGGCTTCCTGTCGCATGCCCTCACTAATTAGTGGGGTTTTTGCAGTGGTAGAATGTTTTTTAGGGAAAAAAAATTTAAAGGAAAAAATTTGATTGACCGGTCATTGCAAAATCCTTGCAATTAGCGAGGGTGACCAAATTTCATATTTAAAAAAGAGAAAAAAAAAATCTTGTTCAATGACCGTCGCAAAATCCTTGCATGTTGTGAGGGTTTTGCGATTGATAGAGAAGCCATTGGCTTGCCATCGCAAAAATTAGTGAGGGTTTAGCGATGAAAAAAATATTTTTTAAAAAAAGATTCAAAAGATACAATTTTACGGGTAGACCGTCGCACATCCTCGCAATTAGCGAGGGCTTTGCGACGGAATTTCATATTTAAAAAGCAAGTTAAAAGAAAATTTTGACTTCAAAAGACCGTCGCAAAACCTTAGTAAGTTGCGTTGGATTTTTCTTTTAGCCTCGCTAAACCGTTGCAATTTTTGAGGATTTTGCGATGGAATTTCAAATTTTCAAAAACCCACCACTTTTTCAAGTAAAATATTCGAAAGTCAAAACATCAATTTGTTGTAACGCCGTAGCAATTAGCGAGAGTTCTGCTACACTTTTTTTGAATTTTTGCATAGTAGAAAGTTGAATACCCCAATTCGTCGCAAAACCCTCACAAATTGTGATGAATTTTGCTTTTGCCCTCGCTATACCATCGCAATTTGCAAGGTTTGCGACGGAATTTCAAATTTTCAAAAAATCGCCTTTTTTTCAAGTAAAAATTTCAGAAGTCAAAACATCAATTTGTTGCAAAGCCGTAGCAATTAGCTAGACTTTTGCTATAGTTCTTTGAATTTTTGCACAGTGGAGATTTGAATACCCTAAATTGTTGCAAATCCCTAGCAAATTGAGATAGAATTTCTTTTACTTCTGCTAAACCATCGCAATTTGTCATGGATTTGCAACGGAATGTGGTATTCTATTTGTATTTGTATTTTGAATTTTTGATTTTTTATTTCCGCTTTTGTGTGGAGGTATATTTTGACAAATTTACTAAAATCATCTTAATAACTTGTCTCAAAGAGCGCATTTTTATTATATACGTGTATATATAGTTATGTTATGTTATATACTAATTGTGATATATAGGTAAATGTATATGTTTATAGTATATAATGCATATAAGTATCTCTTTGCTTTATAATTAAAAAAATACATCAATGATGAATGGGTGAATTGCTTTAGATGATTCATGAAAGCTATAATTTTGGTAGGTAGATGAAAATAGTTAATTTTTTAATAATATTCAGAAAATTTAAAATGTTGTGTGTGTGTGTGTGTGTTTTTTTTTTTGGGTATGTATGTATATATTTTTAATTTATCGATCCATCACCTTGATTAAGTGGTGTATAAGGTAAAATATATAAAAGAGAATAATTTTATAAATATTATTGTTGTTGAGATTGGTTAAAAAAATATGGTGAAAATTGTATTGTTCAAGGCGGCATAATAATTAGTAAGGGTTTTGCAAAAGTAAGGAAAATAGTTAGGAATAATTCATCGCAATTTGTGATGAATTAATGATGGTTTACTTATTTCGTTGCAATTTGCAAAAAAATTAGCGAGGGTTTAATTATTTTTGTAATTTGTAAGAAATTAGTGAGAATTTAGTTATTTCATCAAAATTTGCAACGAAATAGCTTGGGATAATAAAAAAAAAAAAAAAACTTTTCTTTCAACTTTTCAACACTTATTCAATTTTGTTCCTATTTCACTTTTCTTCTTCTTCTTCTTCTCCCCCCACCTTGTAACCCCACCCTTCGCCGGTCACTGTTCCAGACCCTCCCGAACACCGTTGACACCCCCCCTCCCCCCCGCGTCGCTCTTGCTCCCTTCCTTGGGCCGAGCTGCCCCTCCCGAAGAATCCCGCGCCCTCACCCCGCAGCCAGCTGAATCTAGTTACCTCCCTCCACCAGATCTGAGTCCCGTGCCCCCTTACCCCGAATATGTTGACTCCCCCCCCCCCCCCCGAGGGGCGATAGAAATAAAGATCCTTCTCTTCAACCTTAATTCTTCCTCACTGGTGAGTAGATTAAAAACTCTAAACCCATGATCTGAGGGCACTTGATAATTTCTCTAGAGTCTAGAGTCTAGATTTCAAATGATTTCCCATTTGGGCTCCTAATTTTCGAGCAATTGAGAGCTGTTTTCTAATTGGTGTTGTACTATCATTTCTGACTAAAAGCTACCATCTATTTTGACTACTGCACGCTAAGGGAGAAAGCTAATAAATTAGGTTTGCCTTTTGATAATTTTGTTTTTAATTTTTCTTGATAGCTAAAATATTAAGAATGCGTAAGAATATATTGTATATCATTTCTTTCCTAGCTCTTCTTAATTTCCCCTCCTAAGTATTGCAATTTTTGTTCTCAAAATGCTTTTTGGTTAAATGGGACTTTGAACATCAAAAAGTTTTTATCTTTATCTTGCTACTATGTTTTATTTAACTAGAGATAGCTTTAATTTCTCTCGTTTTAGCGCTATAGATTTTTTAGTGCTAAAAAATTTTTAGTGTACTGAACAAGCCCTCAATAACTCCCTCCATAGATAAATGTGCATGTTTGAATAAATGTTTATGACTGTGTTTTTTAGCATTTTTAGTTTCAATATATTTGGAATTCTGGAATTCATGAATACTTGCTTCAGGCTTTAGCTCTTAATTGTGTTTGTTTATGTTTCTTTCATTATCAAGATCATACTTTGACAAGACACAAGATAATTAAAATTTAGTTGTGATTTAACCCATTTTCTCATTTATCTATGGTTTTCTCATTCACAAATCACACTTGATTCAAGTCATTATTTTGCCAGCTCAGGGTCATATTAAGGTTCATTTATTGACAAATCAATCAAGTGGCATTTTAACTATAGGTGAAATCATGCAAAAGTGGTAATGCTATACACCATAGTCTTCACAAAATGAAAAATAAAAATAAAAATTCTAAATAAATTAAGTAAAATATCAAATCTAAAATAATACAATTTTCCTTCTACAATTTTCTATGTTGTAGTCTCCTCTATTTGAAGAATAAAAACTTAACTAACTTATTAATCTTACCATTAATCTTTTTAATTAATAAAATAAGATAATAATTCACACATAATCAAAATAATCTAAAAAATATTTGTATTATACAATCAAATTTAGATAGAAAAAGTATTAAAAATAAAGTTACTCGACTTCGTCAAGAGAATTTGTAATCAACCAACTCATCTTCTACTACCATAACACGCTATGATAAATTACTTTCTTTTGTTATATGTTCTTATTTTGGTTAACAAAATGTTATATATATATTTTTAAAAGACTTAAACTAAAGATTTAAGTATGTATGTTCAAATTATTATTTTACTATTAATAATTAAAAAGGTTAGTAGCAGAGATTTGAATATTTCTGTGTACTTATAAATCTTACTATTTGGTAGATTATAGTTTGGAGAATCACAATAAGATAGTGTTGTAGTTAATAATAATAATAATAATAATAATAATAATAATAATAATAATAATAATAATAATAATAATAATAATAATAATAATAATAATAATAATAATAATAATAATAATAATAATAATAATAATAATAATAATAATAATAATAACTTTTAGTGTTTAATAAAAGAAATTCTCCTTTTACATATTAAGTGAGAAAAAAACATGAATAAGAATAATGAAAGATGATTTCTTCAATTTTCTTTTCCCATTAAAAAAACATGAATATTAAGTGAGAAGTGACTGCTTTGAATAAAAGTTATGAAAGGGTTGAAGAACACATCCAATCAGTGAACATTCAAAACTCTATTTCAACAAACAAAACATAGCTTACTCCGCTAACCAATTAGTGAAAGTCTTGCTTTAGGCTTGTTATTGTTCTCTTGATGGACAAGAAAATGGAAGTCTATATCATTTTAAAAAAAAAAAAGTCTATATCATTTATAAAAAAAAAGTTTACTCATAAAAATACTAAAAAAAAGTTGATTGTAAAAATTAGAAAAAAAAAAAAAAGCATCAAAGTGCAAAAATGAAAACACTGACTACTCTAAAAAATACTATTGATTCTTTTATAAGGGTAAAGACTATCAATTCTTCATATTTGTTTGTACACATCAAGTGATCTCTATGTTATAATCAAAGAAATTTAAAATTTTATAGTAAGATGGAGAAAGATACATATTTGAGCAAATTTTATGTAAAAAAAATTAAGAAATCTAGTGAAATTATTCGCACAAAGGTTTTTAATTTTGAGATTTGGATTTTGTGATTGCAATTAGGAGTTGAAAGAAGTGGAGATTTGTAATAGGTCTTGATTTTAATTAGTGAATGGCTTTTTTCCCTCATTTAGACGTTATGGAGGATCGCAGTTGGATATATAGAATGCATGCTTCAGGTGTAAAAGGAATCACTATTGAATTTGATAAAGGGGTTAAAGCTTTTTTGGCATTGGACTTATCAAATGCAATATCACGAGTAATTAGATGTCCTTGTGCAAAGTGTAAGAATAAAAGCTATTTAGATCCAGCATAAGTTAACCTTTACTGTGGAAGTCTGGATTTGTAGCTAATTATTACCGGTGGGCATGTTATGGTGAGCCATATGAGTATGCCTCAAGTGTGTCAACCTCAATCCTAGATATTGAGTCATATCTAGAAAATCTATTTCGAGAAATGGTTTTAGACGTAGCAGGTCCTGATTTCCCCCCTGAAGCTTTATCAGCAGAAAATGTTGAAAAACCCCCTAATGTGGAAGCACAAAGTTTTTATGATATGTTGAGGGCTGTAGAAACTTCTATATGGGATGGTTGCACTACACATTCGAAGTTTTCACTTGCTTCACGGCTATTAAATATCAAGTCTGAAAATAACCACTTGCGGAAAGCCTTAATAAAGTTGTGCAATTGATGAAAGAGGTTGTGCCTAACAGTAATACTATTCTTAATGATTTCTATTAGAAGAAAAAAGTAGTGGCTAGGTTTGGTTTACTAGTACAAAAAATAGATATATGCATCAATAGATGCATGCTTTACTGGAAAGATGACATAAATTGTAGAGAGTGCGAAGTTTGTGGCCATCCTTGATATGCATAGAAAAAGGTTGGGAAAAATACAAGTGGGAAGGAAATGTCATTCAAGAAGATGTATTACTTCCCGATAACATCGAGGCTACAAAGGTTGTATACTTCTAAAACAACAGCTAAACACATGAGATGGCATGTTGAGAGCAGGCCGGAGGAAGGCACTATGAGTTATCCTCGTGATAGTGAAGCATAGCAACACTTTGACTGGATATATCCTGAATTTGCAAAAGAAGTACGGAATGTCAAACTTGGTTTATGTACAGACAGATTTTCACCATTTGGGATGTCGGCTAAGCAATATTCTTCCTAGCCAGTCATTTTCATATCATATAATCTCCCTCTGGGGATGTGTATGAAGGATTTGGTTATATTTTTAATTGTCATTATCCTAAGCCTGAAGAATCCAAAGCATCAAGCGGATGTCTATCTATAACTCTTGATAGACGAATTAACCCAATTGTGGTTTGAAGGTATCACCGCTTATGACATATCGAAGAAACAAAACTTCCAACTACAGGTGGTGCTGAGTATTAATAATTTTCCTACATATGGTGTAACACCCCACTACTTAGACTCGCCAGGGCCGGGGATGTCGCTCCGTCCAAAGGACAAGAGGTCTTTATAACTAGGTCACACAATCAAAATAGCGGAATAAAAATAATACTTTAACTTAAAATTTATTACAACCCAAGAATAAATCTAAGAATTCCAAAAAAAAAAAAAAATCCATAATAAAAATTATCCACTCTCAACTCCCCAAAGCACTGCACAAATCAATTATCAGAAAAATATTCCAAGGCAGGCAATATCTAGCTACTCATCCCTACAGTAGGATCGACCTGAAATCACGATAAAAAGGGTGATGAGACAAAAATCTCAACAAGTTCGTGTGTGCTTTAAGTGTCCAGTGAGAATAGTTCGTGAATGCAGAGTATAAAATCTTTATAAGAGAAATACTAGCAAGCATTAAACATTAGTCAAAATAAAGAGTGGTATTTTGGCTTTTCCAACCATACATAATCAATAAAATCAACCACTCAAAAGAAATGATCATGGGTTACCACATGTTGGGCCCCATAATCGGTCAGAATGCTGACACTTTGTGCAGACTGACAAAAGGTAGGTGATCGGCCTACCGGGCAAGATACTCCTCATTCTCTATACCCAAACAACAACCGAGTGTCCATTCCGGCAAAACACAGTCACTTGACTGAAAGAAATAACTGCTAGCTCGGACCGGTACGACCTACTGGACTAACATCTTATCCGGGAAGGACTCACCCCTCAGAGGTGACCACCTACTGAGGGATTTACCCTAACCCCTCAAAGACTAGCCCTAGCAGTCCACCCTTATTGAGTACTCAACGTAACTTATCCCACTTGGGAAAAAAAAATGAACAAAACACAGTTCCACATGAAAAATGGCAATTAAGGATTTCCAAAGTCTTTGTCAAAATCAGTTTTAGAAAGAGTTTTGAGTTTGAGTAAATCAGCTTATTGATTTTCAAATAATTTGTTTGACTAAAATAAGAAAGGAGTCAATCCTCAATTGCCTTTACAGAAATGAGTGTCCATGCACTCTACATTTGACTTGCCATAATAAACATTTTACATCAATCAGGTTTTATGTAAGAGCTTACCTAATTCTTGCTCACAATAAAAAGGTCTTCAACAGCTGACCTAACCCCGCATGGAGTAAATATAAATCACAATTAAACTTGAGCTAAAATTCACTTTCACAGTTAAAAATAGCTCAACTTACTTCAACCATGATCTTAGTGTCCCAAGCTTTAAGGCCAAATAATAAATAAAAAGGGTTTGTAGGCTTTGTCTAGTTTGATATTTAAAATAATTAGTGTTTTAGGAAATAGATACTGATAAGTTGGAGGTTTAAATCTTGTTAAAATAATTTAGAGTTTATTTGATGAAGAGTCCTAGGTGGTATTAGGTAAAATAATGATTTGTTAATAACTAATTGTTAGAAAATGTTTGATAACTAAAATTAGTTTAGAATAAATTTCAATGGTCTTGATTGAAAGATAATAAATAAATTTTAATAGTTTTGATTAAAAAATAACAAATAAATTTTAAGAAGTTTTATGAGTATAAGACTTACAAAAATTAATGTTCTACTTATTATGATTTTTCATATAAAAGGTTTTTATGTGATATTATTATTATATATATAATATATATATTTTTTATTTCTTAAAATAAAAACTATAATTTATTTGACTAAAATATCCTTATTATATATATATATATATATATATATATATATATATATATATATATATATATAAAATCCAAATCTACCTTCCCAGGATTTTCGAATTTACTAGCAAAAATATTAAATATTTTATTGATGAAATAAAATTAGCTTAGGGACAACTAGATCATGATCATATTTCTATGGCTAACCACAATCATGAACATATACTCCATTTCAATTCATCAAATCATCCAAATCATGAATAAAGGTATAGATCTAAATTTATCAAGGCATAATCCAACCTCTACTAGCATAAACATAATCATGGCTTCAATAATCATACATGAATATAAATCCTATTCATCATAGATGACATAATCTCTAGCATACTTGATCACAAATACTACCTACGACATGGAGACATGCATTAAACCCTAAAACATTATAAGATCATCCAAGATAAATCATCACATGCATCAACCCCAACTCCATCATATACACACATTCATTCATGCTTCAATCTCAACTCATCACAACAACACATGCTTAAACCACAATCATAACCCATCTCATTCCAATATCATCCTAGAGACATGAATCTAGAGTCTAAAAAGAGGGTTGAAGGGACTTACTTGATTGATGAGTACCTTGAAGGAGTTTCGAATGGATCTTAACTCCTAGACGACTAGATTCGTCCAAGGGAGATGAAGCAAGCATGGTCATTGGTGAAGAAATCATTCGGCCAAGAGGGAGAGGGTATTCGGCCAAGAGAGAGAGAGAGATAGAGAGAGAGAGAAGGGAAGAAGAGAGTCCATTAGCATGCTTATTCATATATATATATATATTCATTAGAGATCAAAGATTAGTGAAGATGAAGTTGCTTGAACAAACTTACCTTGAAGGTGTTCTTGAGCCTTCACAAAAATACTGATTTTTGATCCAAAAGTGAGAGTTGAATTTTAGGGATTGATGTTAAAATGGTATGGATGGAATAATGGTAGTGAGTAGATGAATTCTGAAATTTTTTTGAAGAAGTTTGAAGTGGTTTGGAGAGGTATTAGGCGAGAGAAGTGAGTAGGTGTTTTTGGTGTTCTATGTGTGCTTGAAGGTTGAAGAGAATGGAGGGATTTTGGTTTGAAGCTACCAAAATTCTGTGTGATTGTAGTGGCCGAATTGCTAGAGTGTTTTAGGTAGATGATTTTTCTGGTTTGAAAGGAAAAGGAAAGGCTGGTTGTTGAAATCCTAAAAGAATATTTTTGGGAATCAAATTTGGAAACAAAATATAGCAAGAATATCTTTGATCAATGGAGAGCTTTTTGGAAGCTGCTATGGCCGACTGATGTTCAGTGATTTAGCTGGATGAAAGCTGGTTGAAGGAGTTTAATGATGGCTAAAAATAGGGGGTTCAATGGTGAAGGAAAGGTCTGGTTGTTTAAGGGTTATTTTATGGAAGTTTTCTAAATTAGGATTGTTGGAATTTTGGTATCCAATTAAGGCGTGATTGGAGTAATTGTTGAAGATATTTTAGGGGCAGCCATGACTGGTTTTTTGAGCAGAATACTGGAGAAGACAATGGAGTTCAGTTCATGGCTGTTCAAGAGAAGTTTGAACAGAAAGATGAGGAAGATTTCGGACATGGCTGAAGATGAAACAAGGCTAGAAAAATTCTATAAGGGATTTTCGCAAGTGCTGGAATTTTTCTGGGCAGCTTTTGCTGTCATTTTCTAGTCAACTTGCAGAGGGTTTGAAGGAGATTTCAGAGGTCTTTCAAGGCTGGTTTCCAGCCTTCTTTATGGAGGAAAAATGTGGCTAAGGAGCTGGGAGAAAACTGGAAGAAAATAGCTTGGTTTAGGCTCACCTATGCTGCGATTTTGCCCAGAAATTTTTCTGGTTTTGCATAGCATTTGTGTAGTCTGAGTTTGGCCAGAAAATTCTAGGTTTCAAGCTAATCAAGAGGGCCATTTTTTGGCAGAATTTGGAAGGGAATAATGGCTGAGAGTTTCAACACTTTGCTTGCACTAGAAGCTGGAAAAAATTCCTGAACACTTCATGAAAGAAATGTGCATAGCTAGAGTGAAGATTTGAAGGTTCACTAGAGGAATTAATTCTCTTGGAACCTTCCCCATCTCTTCCACATTTTCGGACCATAAGATGTCCTTCCCTTAGACATTTTGAACCTTCAAAGCTACAGCACTTTACTGAATTTTCTGGAATGAAATTGGCTAGAACAAATTAACCAACCTAATGAATTGAGAAGTAGGAAGAATTAAGAATCAAGAAGGATATGAATTCTCTTAGGAATTTTTGTAGTGTACAAGAATAAGATTAGGATACTCCTATCATATCTTCCCTAAGACAACACTTCTACTCTACTCTAAAGCACTTAAAGCCGAAAATACCACCTACCCAAGCAGAAATAAAATTTAATCATGCCAAAGCACAAATGATAGAATTTGAACTCAAGACCTCAAAAATTAATTCTAAAGCTTTAACCACTAAACCACAACAACTCTTATTCTTATTTTCTCTCAAAAATATTTTTCCTATTTAATCCTTAGGCTATCTCCCTATTTCCACCTCAGGCAAAAATTACCATTTTGCCATTCTTACTCAGTAAACATAATTAAGCCATTGAGACTATAACACACAAGTCCAAAACATATAAAATCATATGAAAATATATTTAAACATGCAAATAAATATGATATGCATCCTAACCCCCTTTCTCTAAGGTTGGTTTTGACTAGGGTTTCACATATGGTACGTTGAATAGGTGGAGCATAGCTGGGAGATTGGCTTGTCCATATTGTATGGGCCATACAAAGTCATTTTATCTACAAAATGATGGAAAACAATCATAGTTTGACTATCACCGTCATTTCTTACCATTGGATCATCGTTACAGGAAGGACATGTGATCTTTTAGGAAAGATAAAGGTTTTGAGACATCATAACTTGTGCAATACCCTATAGGTGAAGAAATCTAGGGTAGTGTGTCTCAATATGAAACAATGACAGAAATAGGCAAAGATCTTGGAAGAAGTGACAGTAGGGGTATATCTCACAATTGGGCAAAAAGGAGTATTTTATAGGATTTGTCATATTGGTGTACTAATTTAGTCTAACATAATATAGATGTAACGCACAATGAGAAGAATGTATTTGAAAATGTTATGAACACAGTTATTGAGGTAAATTTGCAAATCAAAAGACAATTTAAAAGCTAGACATGATTTGGAAATTTATTGTCATAGGCCAGAGCTACATGCCTCGGATGTGGGAAGAGGAAAGGTGTCTATACATAAAGCTTGCGACTCATTGACAACAGAACAAAAAAAACTTTTATTGAACTGGTTGAAGGGATTGCAACTCCCAGCCGGATATACTTTAAACATGGGAAGATGTGCTTATTTGAATGAGCTGAAGTTATCCGGTATGAAATCTCATGTCACGTATTCATGGAGAGATTTCTTTCCACTGTATTGAAGGAATTTCTTCCTTCTAATGTATGGGGGGTTTTAATGGAATTAAATCTTTTTTATCAGGATTTATGCTCTTCTAAGTTGAATGTAGCTCATATGGCTAAATTGGAGATTGACATTCCTTTGTTATTGTGTAAGTTGGAGAAGATATTTCCACTTGGATTCTTTGATGTAATGGAACACTTATTAATTCATTTTCCTTACGAAGCAAGAGTTTGTGGTCTTGTTCAATATAGGTGGATGTTTCTTTTCAAAAGGTAATTTAATAATTCATTCCAATTCATTTCTTGTTATGCAATATGATCGTGTGCGACTGATGATGAAATTTGTATGATGACAAATTTTTGCATCATTTGAAAATCAAGGTGAAAAATAAGGCCAAAGTTAAAGGATCAATTTGCAATGCTTATCTCGTTGAAAAAGCATCCACTTTCTTCTTTTATTATTTTGAGTCACATGTACAAACAAAACATACAATTATGGCTCGTAATAAAGAGGGAGAACGCTTGGAAAAGGGTGTAAGAGCCTATGCTTTCAATTTGTAATGTTTAAGGAAAGGTAATAGGAAGGATTCGAACCCAGTTCCTTACCTCTGAAGAATTCAATGTAGTAAGAAATTACATGTTACTTAATTGGCAGGAAGTGCAGCTGTACATTGAGTAAGTTTTATGAATTTATAACTATTTTAATAATAATTATGGATCGTAATGATTTGCGCAATTCACACTTCTAACTTAATACATGAAATTCACGGCACACTTACGAAAATTGGCTCCAAGTACATCAGAGATAGAAATCAATAGAAGAATAGGCCAAGAATTTGCAGAATGGTTTAGTGGATAAGCAAGTTAAATAAGCTACTAACTTGCATTTGGAACTCCATTTGGTGACAAAAATTTCATAATGTAGCAAATTTCATTTTATGTAATATCTGGTTGTTTCATTTTTCTTTTTTATGAACAAGATCCGAAAAACATAGTTACAAATGAATACTTAAGAAACTTTGCATGGGGTCCATGAAGGCTAGTAAAATCATTTAGTGGGTACATAGTTAATGGCTACTGGTTTCACACTAATGATTATGCAGAGGGAAATAAAACAATGAATAGTGATGCGTGCATGAAAAGGATTGGAAATGATGTATCAGGGCATGATTACTACGGAGTGTTGAATGAGATTATTGAAGTGCAGTTTCTTGGTAATCCAAAGCAAAGCGTTGTTCTTTTTAAATGTCATTGGTTTAATGAAACATTGAATCGTGGAATGAAGGTACATCCACAGTATAATTTTGTTGATATTAACCACAAAATGAGCTACTTTAACTACGATCCATTTGTTTTAGCTCAACAAGCTTGCCAAGTGTATTACGTGTCATATCTAGGGAGTAAGAGGCCAAGATCTGATTGTTTGGCAGTTTGTAAAACCAAATCTCGACACGTAATAGATGCAGTCGCAGTTGATAGAGTTTATCAGGAAGAAGTAGATGGCACAAATGAAGTGAACATATCCTTAGTAGTTGATCTTGGCATTTTAACGCATGAGTCTAGTATGAATGAAATGTTGGATGTTCAAGATGAGACTCTAATGGATAGGGAAAATTCTCTTATAAATGAAGATGAAGGTGAACGGGATACGAATAGTGATACCTTAGTGGATGACGAGGAATATAAATCAGAGCATGATTCCAGTGATTAGGTAAGATTTTCATCCGGAATTAAAATCATTTACAATGTATACGGTTTAAGGTAATGGATTATTACCATCTTATTACATCATTTCAATTCCTTGTCAAATTTTAAATTCTTTTATTACACAATTTCAATGCTTATTACTTTGGTTTTACATCTTTTAATTTATGATATTTTAAATTTTATTATCTTCAATCTTTTACGCTAATTTTGTCTAATTTTAGATTCCTATCTATTTTGCAGGATTGAAGAATTGACTTGAGTTGTAATACCCTATATTTTAACTTTCGATTGGCTACTATTCGTAATAGGATGAGAAATTTTATCAATGGATAGAACAAAAGATGATTAGTATAATGAAACGAATATTTTGGTATAATAACATTTTGTCGGGACCTGAATGTAATTATTGAATTTATTCTACCCGTACCCTAAATCTTCAGAAGGCTACTACCATTAATAAAATAAGAATTTGAGGGTACGTTGAGAATGGAAATTGATTAGTGCGATGAAACATATGTTTTGGTGCGAATTAAGTTATTCGGGTTATTGGGGGCATTTTCGTTATTTTAATTGCACTCGCGATTTTGACCATGAATCTGACTAAACTGAGAAAGAATTGAAGAATTTAAGTATTACCAATGGATTCAATGGAATTTTTGGAGTTGAATGGTAAAAAAAATATATTTTTTCATTTTGGACCAGAATTTTGATTTTTTCGGAGAAAAAGTATAATTGTGATTAAAAGAAATGGTACATGTGGCATTTTGTAATTGGTAACCCATGAACATGTTTCAACTTATGAGAGGTTCTTCATGCAAGACACATGGAATTAAGGAATTACAAAATAAGTAAAGGAATAATGTGTTTAATTGTGATAGGAATACATCACTTGTGGAGCCATTTAATTAATGTCTTGCACAATTTAATTGGCCACCAGTTTGACCATGAAGAGGTAGTGGAATGGCTGAAAAACAACTAGAAATTTGGTAGCCACAAGAATGAAAAGAAGAGGAAAATTTAAGGAAGAAAATCAAGGGAAATGATGTGTATTTTTATGATTGGAACACACCTATATGTAAACCACCATACAATTAATAGAATTAGAAATTAATTGGCCAAAAAATTCTGATGAAGTGTGGCAGTGGGAAGGCTGTTTTACAACCAGAAATTCAGCAGCTTGAAGAGAGAAAAATAAGAGAAAAATAAATCAAAAGAAATTAACAAAAGAGAGAGAAAAGGTGAATAGTGTGTGTTCTTGGTGAATTGTGAATGTTCTTGAGAGTTTATTGGAGCAAATCGCACTAAAGAGCTCTATACACATGGTAAAACCTTACTTTGCTAGAATTAAAGTTGTTGTTGGATGAATGGTGATTATTTTGATGTTAATTTTAACATGAAAACATGATTTTCATATCTTGATTTTGGATCAAAAGCTAGGGTATATAAACATTGTATGTGAACTTTGTGAGTGATTATGTGCGTCGGCTGCCTAGGGGATTTATGGATAATCTTTTATGTGATAAAGGAATGAATTTTCATGGTAGTTCGAAGGGTTGATCTTGGTTGATGAGATGATGATCAAAGTAGAATGAAAATGGGAGTTAATTGGTTAGAATGATGAATATGCTAACTTTTGATTGAAGGAAGTGAATTTTGTTGAATAAACATTACTTTTATGAGTTGTTGGAATCTAAAAATTGAAGGATCAAAGATGATTTGAAGGAAAAACTGAATGAATTTAATATTCTCAAGGTGTTAAAGATCAAAGGAAATCAAAGGATAATATGAATGGTTGAGTTAGGGCAAACTATTGTGATTGTTTTGCCTCTGAATTATGTCACAGAAATCTGAAATCAGAAAAAAGCTTACATATAATTAAATTTAAGAGTCTTACAATTGTTTTGATATATCATATAGCCCAATCGGAGTTGTGGATTGAAAATTATGCACAAAACAAAATTGTGTGTCAAGAAGGGAAATTCAAGAATTTTGGTTAGGAAATGAATGAACTTAAGAGGCATTAATTGTGTGATTTTGGGATGAAATGAATGAGAAACATGAAGATAATTCCTTGTTCATGAACAGAGGAAGGATATGGAAAAAGAAAAATGAAAAAATTGAACAAATGATGAAAAATGACATGAACAATTATTGAGCGTTTTTTTAACCGTCGGCTACTTCTCAACTAAACACAACTAAACACAAAAACGATGGTTGATGTAGGCTCACCGGTAAATGGCCAACTGTTGAGTATTTCAGGCTCGTATCCTATACGACGTAGCAGAAAATAAAACGAGATACCCTCCCAAGACTCGTTTATGTGTGGAAAACAAGACATAGTGATAATAAAGGTAACAACAGTTGGGTATCTCAGGCTCGTATCCTATACGGCACAGGAAAAAATAAAACGAGATACCATCCCAGGACCCGCCTATGTGTGGAAAATAAGACATAAAGATAATAAAGGTAGCAGCTTTTTACTTTTGTTTGATCATCTGAAGAACAAAATTTCTTTTTCAAGTCGAGACGTGATCCAGCAATCCTCTTATGTAAACTCCATGAGAGTTGGACATCTAACCATTATAGTCACAGTGTGTGATTATCTCTAACAGTAATCCACACAGAGGAATACTCAAGCACCAAAATTTTCTGTGCTAGCAGAAAAAGATGGCGGCTAGGGCTTCTTCACATTTTCAGCAAAACGAGAGAGAGAGAGAGAGAGAGAGAGAGAGAGAGAGAGAGAGAGAGAGAGAGAGAGAGAGAGAGAGAGAGAGAGAGAGAGACGTTTGTTTTGTGGCTCCTATTTTCGTGTGAATCACACTTGGATTAGGGTTTTGAGCATATCCAATATATGTTCCAAAATCCACTAAAAATATGAAATTCTTAAACAATTAGAATTTCCTAATTGTAATTGGAAACATCAAGTTTTCACCATTACAACTTGGACCACAAATTATAACTAATTATAATTTATCCACAACCACTTCTCTTTCTCGCAATTAACCCCTCTATGTTATCAAATAACATCTTGAGTATATAATCCTCTATTGTGTGTGACCTATTAGGTTTCCTAGTCAATTGGCTGCGAATATGAATTAATTCAAATGTCTTTGAGATTAATAATCTATAATTAATTAGAATTAATCCTATTAATTCTAATCAGGATTGGTTTATTAATTCATCAATTAATAAACTTATATTCCTAGATCATGAGTGGTATTTAGCAACATATCATGACAACCCAAAAGTCTAGGAGGTCAAGTGGCTTGACACGAACTCTTCAATAACAAACTTCAGTGCAATTAACTCCTTTCAACATACAATATCTCATTCGGTTTGGAGTACGAAATTAGTGCCAACTCCCTCCAGAATTAATTTTGTCCTGAATACAATAGCACTTGTACTAGGAACCCACTACTCTAGATGTGTATCAATTGGAACTGTATCCAATACACAATCACCTTGGCCAAGGACTTTTCGAGTAATAATTTCTACAAGTGGCCGTGAGATATT
This sequence comes from Voacanga thouarsii, assembly GCA_026120185.1. NCBI lineage: Eukaryota > Viridiplantae > Streptophyta > Magnoliopsida > Gentianales > Apocynaceae > Voacanga > Voacanga thouarsii. Next base: position 627,169 of record JANUWF010003372.1, on the reverse strand, counting down.
CACCCCTCCTATTAGGAGTGGTGAATCATTTATTGACTCTCTTAACTACTTTCGTTTACCTCACAATGTACCCAATTTCTATCCCATAGGCAGCCCTTGATCGAGCTCTGGAGATTGGAATTAAAGTACAAAGCTCAGCAAACAAAGTACCTTGGAGATCTCAAATCTAAGGATACTTGCACGTTTGCTATATTGAGATTATATCACTGGCACTAAATAGTTATCCATGTGATTATCTCAAAGCTAGGTCATCCAATAAACTTGTTTCATTAACAAGCATCTATGTGTTAACTTTGAGTATTTCAATAGTCACGGTTATGAGAACCACCGCCTGATCAAATCAGGAAGTCTAACACATGTTAGTCTTAATGCATTAATGATGTCCTGTCTCATTAATACTATGACTAGGGATTATTTAAGTACTAACACCATCCAGTGTAGTAGGTATCTCATATCATGATCTCTATCATGATTTTCTTAATACAATGTTGTACTAGGGAATTTATCGAACAGTTATATTACTTAAAGTAAACAAAAGAAACTGTAAGATAAATAATGTCTTTTATTAAAATAAAATGTGTCATATACAATGTACAAGTGATTGCCTCTAGAGCACAACACTAACAACAGGTTTTACCTTTGGGTGATCGTCTGAAGAACAAAATTGATCTTCTTCAAGTTGAGGTGCGATCCAGCAATCTTCTTGTGCAAACTCCATGTGTGTTGAACGTCTAACCACTATAATCATAGTGTGTGATTATCTCTAACAGTAATCTACACAGAGGAATACTTAAGCACCAAAATTTCTTGTGCTAGCAGAAAAAGATGGTGGCTAGGGCTATTTTCGTTTTTTGCAAAACAAGAGAGAGAGAGAGAGAGAGAGAGAGAGAGAGAGAGAGAGAGAGAGAGAAGAAGAAGAAGAAGAAGAAGAAGAAGAAGAAGAAGAAGAAGAAGAAGAAGAAGAAGAAGAAGAAGAAGAAGAAGAAGAAGAAGAAGAAGAAGAAGAAGAAGAAGAAGACGTTTGTTTTGTGGCTCCTATTTTCGTGTGAATCACCCTTGGATTAGGGTTTCGAGCATATCCAATATATGTTCCAAAATCCATTGAAAATCTGAAATTCTTAAACAATTAGAATTTTCTAATTGTAATTGGAAATATCAAGTTTTCACAATTACAACTTGGATCACAAATTATAACTAATTATAATTTGTCCACAACCATTTCTCTTTCTCACAATTAACCCCTCTATGTTATCAAATAACATCTTGAGTATATAATCCTCTATTATGTGTGACCTATTAGGTTTCCCAGTCAATTGGTAGCGAACATAAATTAATCCAAACGTCTTTGAGTTTAATAATCCATAATTAATTAGAATTAATCCTATTAATTCTAATCAGGATTGGTTTATTAAATCATCAATTAATAAACCCATATTCCCAGATAATGAGTGGTATCTAGCAACACATCATGACCACTCAAGAGTCCAGGAAGTCAAGTGGCTTGACATGAACCCTTCAATAACAACTTACAGTGCAATTAACTCATTTCACCATACAATATCTCATTCGGTTTGGAGTACAGAATTAGTGCCAACTCCCTCCAGAATTAATTCTGGCCCGAATACAATAGTACTTGTACTGGGAACCCACTACTCTATATGTGTATCAATTGGAACTATTTTTAATACACAATCGCCTTGGCCAAGGACTTCTCGAGTAGTAATTCCTACAAGTGGCCGTGAGATATTCGCCCCTACTATTAGGAGTGGTGAACCCTTTATTGAACCTCTCAACTACTTTTGTTTATCTCATAATGTACCAAATATCCATCCCATAGGCGGCCCTCGATCGAGCTCTGGAGATTGGAATCAAAGTACAAAGCTCAGTAAATATAGTACCTTGGAGATCTCAAGTCTAAGGATACTTGCACGTTTGCTATATTGAGATTATATCATTGGTACTAAATAGTTATCCATGTGATTATCTCAAAGTTAGGTCATCCAATGAACTTGTTTCGTTAACAAGCATCCATGTATTAACTTTAAATATCTCAATGGTCACAGTTATGAGAACCATCGCATGATCGAATCAGGGAGTCTAACATATGCTAGTCTTAACGCATTAATGATGTCCTGTCTCATTAATACTATGACTAGGGACTATTTAAGTACTAACACCATCTAGTGTAGTAGGAATCTCATATCATGATCTTTTTCATGATTTCCTTAACACAGTGTTGTACTAGGGACTTTATCGAACAGTTATATTACTTAAAGTAAACAAAAGAAACTGTAAGATAAATAATGCCTTTTATTAAAATAAAATGTGTCATATACAATGTACAAGTGATTGTCTCTAGGGCACAACACTAACACCAACGACATGTAGGAAATGGTGAAAACGGTAGTTGAACGGTACGTGAACGATAAAAACTTATTTAGGACACGAGGTGAGTTCCTTTGACTTCTAAAATCTTTTGAAAGCTAGTATACTTTTTTTTTTCTCTGAAATGCTATATTTTACACTGTTTTAGAAATCTCTGGATATATTTAAGATTTTTCTGTACAAGATTTATTTTTATTCCATTTTAGACTTGAATGAACATCATAATTGACTTGGAAACCTTAACAGATGATTAAAGCACGTTTTTTTTGAATTTAGTCCTTTTTAGATTAAATACTTGAGATTTTTGAAAAATGGTAATTTTTGGAATCGGGTATTCACGAATTGACTAAAATGCCTTTATTGGAACATTTTATAAAAACATGATTGAAAACTTTGAATTTAATCCTCTTTTAGGATTAAAATTCTGGATTTCTTGAAATAAGTTCCTTTGAAAATTGGGTATTTGGAAAATGATCCAAATATACTTATGGAATGTTTTATGGAAACTTTTGGAATTAGATAATCGGTAAATGATCGAAATATCCTTATTGGAGTTTTTGTGAATACTTTTCAAATCGGGTAGGGCTAAAATGACCCAAATACCATCGGGAAGCCTTTTTGGAATCGAATATGGACAAAATGACCTAAATACCCTTGGAGATGACTTTTGAGATTGGGTATGGGCAAAAATTACCTGAATACTCTTGGAAACTTATTTTAACATGCGAAAATAACTTTTCACCCTATTTCGACACGATTTTGAAAACTGATCTCTCGGTGTGAGATTAACTTTTGAAAAATGACATTTTAATCCCAAAAATTACTTTATCGGCTTGGTATGCCTATGGAATGAACTGATTGGCCCTGTGAAGCCTATGGGAATAATTATCTGACTTGCGAGTCAGTGGGATCAATTTATGAAAAAATGATATTTTGGCCCAAAAAATGTTTGATTTGGAAATTTTGTGGGAACAAATAACCTTCTGGCCCGATCAGTCAGTAGGGATTGGCATTGGTAACATTAAATACTCAGTAAGGACTTTGATCTTTGTATTAGCCTACATTAGAGTTAGACGATCTTCGTAACCTGGCTTAGTTCTAGGGATTGTTATACTCCGAACAGGGTGACAGGGCATTGAGATGAGTCATCCTGGCTAGCCGTTTAGCACCTGGCATTTACTGCGCTTGCGAGCTCACCTTACTTTTTAGTCGTTCGATGAATGTCGGGTGGGAACACTCGATAGCGTTTGACTCTTTGCCGTCTCGAAGGTGAATGACGTCAGGATTGAGACTCTTAGCTTACAATGGTAAGTAAAACATTTAGTGTGCTGCAGTACACTTATTCATTCTCAGTAGTATGCTGTAGTGTACTTACCCTTCGGTGACGCATAGTTAATTGTTGTAGGATGCGGTATTAACACAATAAGACGTGGCGCCAAAGGCGAAGCTGTTGGGTATTTCTCACTCATATCATATGTGGCGCAGTAGAAAATAAAACGAGATATCATCCCAGGACCTGCATATGTGTGGAAAACAAGACAGAAATAGATCAAAGATAACAACTTTTTACCTTTGTTTGATCATCTGAAGAACAAAGTTTTCTTTTTCAAGTCGAGGCACGATCCAGTAATCATCTTGATCAAACTCCATGAGAGTTGAACGTCTAACCATTATAATCACAGTGTGTGATTATCTTAAATAGTAATCCACATAGAGGATACACTCAAGCACAAAGTGTTCTGTGCTAGCAGAAACTCTAAGTGGCGACTAGGGTTGCTTGCTTCAAGAGCAACGAGAGAGAGAGAGAAGAAGAAAAGGTTGTGTTGCTAGGGTTGGAGTTTTCGTGTCTCACACTTGGCTAGGGTTTCGTGTGTTTTACACATATCACACGAAAAATCATGCTCAAAATATACTCCAATCTCAGAATTCTAAAATAGTTAGAATTCCCTAATTTTAATTGGAAACATCAAGTTCTTATAATTACAATTTGGACCATTAATTTAACTAATTATAATATGGCCACAACAACTTCTTTTTCTCGCAATTAACCCCACTATGTTATCAAATAACATCTTGAGTATATAATCCTCTATTATGTGTGACGTATTAGGTTTCCCAGTCAATTGGTAGCGAATATAAATTAATCCAAACGTCTTTGAGATTAATAACCCATAATTAATTAGAATTAATCCTATTAATTCTAATCAAGATTGGTTTATTAATTCATCATTTAATAAACCCAGATTCTCAGATCATGAGCGGTATTTAGCAACACATCATGACCGCCCAAGAGTCCAGGAAGTCAAGTGGCTTGACATGAACCCTTCAATAACAAACTTCAGTGCACTTAACTCCTTTCACCATACAATATCTCATTCGGTTTGGAGTACGAAATTTGTGCCAACTCTCTCCAGATTTAATTCTGACCCAAATACAATAGTACTTGTACCAAGAACCCACTACTCTAGATGTGTATCAATTGGAATAGTATCCAATACACAATCGCATTGGCTAAGGACTTCTCGAGTAGTAATTCCTACAAGTGGCTGTGAGATATTCGCCCCTACTATTAGGAGTGGTGAATCCTTTATTGACCCTCTCAACTACTTTCGTTTACCTCACAATGTACTCAATATCCATCCCATAGGTGGCCCTCGATTAAGCTCTGAAGATTGGAATCAAAGTACAAAGCTTAACAAACAAAGTACCTTGGAGATCTCAAGTCTAATGATACTTGCACGTTTGCTATATTGAGATTATATCACTGGTACTAAATAGTTATCCATGTGATTATCTCAAAGCTAGGTCATCCAATGAACTTGTTCCATTAACAAGTACCCATGTGTTAATTTTGAGTATCTCAATACTCACGGATATGAGAACCACCGCTTGATCAAATCAGGAAGTCTAACACATGTTAGTCTTAATGCATTAATGATGTCCTGTCTCATTAATACTATGACTAGGGACCATTAAGTATTAACACTACACATTGTAGTAGGAATCTCATCTCATAATCTCTATCATGATTTTTTTAACACAGTGTTATACTAGGAGCTTTATCGAAAGTTATATTACTTAAAAGTAAACAAAAAAACTGTAAGATAAATAATGCATTTTATTAAAATAAAATGTGTCATATACAATGCACAAGTGATTGCCTCTAGGGCACAACACTAACAAACTCCCACTTGTACTAGAGCCATTCATTCATGTATCTAATACCAAATGACTCAACATGACAATCATGTTTCTTTTGGGATAGTGCTTTTGTAAATGGGTTAACTATGTTCTCATCCGTGAGAACTCTCTCTATCTTTATTTCCTTAGTTGCTTCAGAAGCGGCTATGTACTCAATTTCTGTCGTAAAGTTTGCAATAGTCTTTCATTTGGAACTTTTCAAACTTATTGCCCCTCCGTACAACGTAAATACATAGCCGGATTGTGATTTGAAATCATCTTTGTTAGATTGAAAACTGGCATTAGTATACTCGTTTATTTTCAAATCACCTTCTCCATATACTAAGAACATATCTTTAGTCCTTCGTAAGTACTTAAGGATGTACTTTACAGCCACCCAATGACCCTCTCCAGGGTTAGATTGGTATCTGCTCGTCAAACTGAGAGCATAAGATACATCGGGCCTAGTACATATCATAGCATACATGATATATCCAACTGCCGAGGCATATAGAATCTTACTCATGTGATCCTTTTCAACTTATGTCTTGGGAGACAATGACTTTGAAAGGCTTACACCGTGTGACATAGGTAAGAATCCTTTTTTGGATTGATCCATGCTAAACTTCTTTAGCACTTTATCTATGTATGTGGACTACGAAAGACCTAGCAACCTTTTGGATCTATCTCGATAGATCCTTATTCCAAGAATATAGGTTGCTTCTCCAAGGTCTTGTTGGGTATCTCACGCATATCATATATGGCGCAACGGAAAATTAAAACAAGATACCATCCTAGGATCCGCATATGTGTGGAAAATAAGACATATATAGAGAACAAAGATAACAGCTTTTACCTTTCTTTGTTTGTGTGGAAACAAATACTTTCCTTCTTCAAGTATGATAATTGTGGCGCGATCTAACAATCCTCTTGAAGAATCACAACGAGAGTTGAATGTCCAACCACTATAATCACAGTATGTGATTGTCTCTAACAGAAATCCACACGGAGGATCACACTCAAGCACCAAGATTTTTTGTGCTAGTAGAAAACAACAATGGTGGCTGGAGTTTTTCTTCTTTGTTCTTCTTGTTCAACAAAACCAGAGAATGAAGAAGAAGAAGAAGTAGAAGAGTCTTGGTGTTATCTTGGAGAGATTCACACACCCACAAGAGAGAGAGAGAGAGAGAGAGAGAGAGAGAGAGAGAGAGAGAGAGAGAGAGAGAGAGAGAGAGAGAAGATCATTTTATCAAAAGACTTATTGTGTCCCTTGGTTTTATGTTTTTTAGAGTCATTTCATGTGACCCTTGAAGTCACCCGAAAATCTCTACAAAAAAAAAAAAAAAAAAAATCATATCTGAGAATTCCAAACAATTCTCTAATTGCCATTGGAACCCATCAAATTCTCTGACTTACAAATTGGCCCATAAATTATAAATAATTATAATTTGGCCACATCAAATTCTCTTTCTCACAATAAGCTCCACTATGTTATCAAATAATATCTTGAGTATATATTTTTCTATTGTATGTGACTTATTAGGTTTTCCGGTCAATTAGTAGCAAATATGAATTAATCCAAACGTCTTTGAGATTAATAATCCTTAATTAATTAGAATTAATCCTATTAATTCTAATCAAGATTGGTTTATTAATTCATCAATTAATAAACCCATATTCCCATATCATGAGCGGTATCTAGCAATACATCATAACCACCCAAGAGTCCAGGAAGTCAAGTGGCTTGACATGAGCCCTTCAATAACAAACTACAGTGCAATTAATTCCTTTAACCATACAATATCTCATTCGGTTTGGAGTACGAAATTAGTACCAACTCCCTATAGAATATATATTAATTCTGATCCGAATATAATTATACTTGTACCAGGAACCCACTACTCTAGACGTGTATCAATTGGAACTGTTTCCAATACACGTATGCCTTGGCCAAGGACTTCTCGAGTAGTAATTTTTACAAGTGACCGTGAGATATTCACCCCTACTATTAGGAGTGGTGAATCTTTTATTGACCATCTCAACTACTTTCGTTTACCTCACAATGTACCCAATATCCATCCCATAGGCGGCCCTCGATCGAGCTCCAGAGATTGGAATCAAAGCACAATGCTCAGCAAATAAAGCATTTTGGAGATCTCAATTCTAAGGAAACTTGCACGTTTGCTATATTGAGATTATATCATTGGCACTAAATAGTTATCCATGTGATTATCTCATAGTTAGGTCATCCAATGAACTTGTTCCATTAACAAGCATCCACGTGTTAACTTTGAGTATCTCAATACTTATGGATATGAGAACCACCGCCTGATCAAATCCGGAAGTCTAACACATGCTAGTCTTAATGCATTAATGATGTCCTATCTCATTAATACTATGACTAGGGACTATTTAAGTACTAACACTATACATTGCAGTAGGAATCTCATATCATGATCTCTATCATGATTTCCTTAACACAATGTTGTACTAGGGACTTTATCTATCAGTTATATTACTTAAAAGTAAACAAAAAAAATTATAAGATAAATAATGCCTTTTATTAAAATAAAATTTGTCATATACAATGTATAAGTGATTGCCTCTAGGGTATAACACTAACAGGTCTTTCATGGAGAATTGTTTGGACAACCAAACTTTAACCGTTTGCAAGATAGGTATATCATTTCCTATTAGCAATATGTTATCTACATAAAGTAGTAAGAAAATAATCTCACTCCCACTAACTTTCTTTTATACACAAGGCTTATCCATGTTTTGAATGAAACCAAACTCTTTGATTGTTTCATCAAAACAAATGTTCCAACTCCTAGAAGCTTGCTTAAGTCCGTAAATGGACCTTTGCAGCTTTCACACCTTTGTGCTATCATTGGATGTGAAACCCTCAGGTTGTGTTATATACACTTCCTCAATCAGATATCCGTTTAGGAAAACTGTTTTTACATCCATTTACCAAATCTCATAATCATAATGAGCAACAATGGCTAGGAGTATCCTGATGGATTTTAACATGGCTACTAGCGAGAAAGTTTCGTCATAGTCAATACCATGTTGTTGAAGATAACCCTTCACCACTAGTCGTGCTTTATAGGTAACTAAGTTTCCATTCATGTCCATTTTCTTCTTGAAAATCCACTTGCAGCCAATAGGTTTAATTCTTTTGGGTAGATCAACCAAAGTTTATACTTAGTTGTCGTATATGGAATCCATCTTTGACTTCATGGCCTCAAGCCATTTGCCAGTTTCTGAACTGTTCAGAATATCCTTGTAGGTAGTAGGCTCATCTTCATCTATGAGTAATATGTCATTGTGGTCACTGATAAGAAATCTATATCTCTTATGTGCCACACATATCCTACTAGATGTATGAGGTTCTTGTGTATTAGAAGGTTCATCTATTCTCTCAATAGATGTGGGGTTAGACGGTTGATCCTCATTTGTTTGATCTTCATGAATTTCACTAAGTTTAATCTTACTTCTACTGTCCCCTTTGAGCATGTGCTCCTTCTCTAAGAAGACGGTATGCTTCGAAACAAACAATTTATTTTTGGAGGGTAGGTAGAAGTAATATCTGAAAGATTTTTTTAGGTGTCCAATAAAGAAACATTTGTCAGACTTACTATCAAGTTTGTCTGATTGTGGCCTTTTGACAAAGGCAGGACAACCCCATACTCGCAAGTGAGATAATTTTGGTTTCTTACCAAAGAACATCTCAAATGGGGTAGAATCAATCATTTTTGTTGAAACTCTATTTAGTATATAAACAGAAGTCTTTAGTGCATACCCCTAAAACAATTTTGGTAGGTCTGCAGAAGCCATCATGGTCTGTACCATGTCTAGAAGGGTTTGATTCCTTCTCTCAGATACACCGTTATGTTGAGGTGTATGTGGTGGAGTCCATTGAGATAATATTCCATTATTTCTAAGATAATTCAAAAACTCTTAGCTCAAGTATTCTTCTCCTCAATCAAATCTTAGTGTCTTTATGCTTTTGCCAAGTTATTTCTCTATTTCATTCTTGAAGTCTTTGAACCTTTCAAAGGCCTCAGATTTGTATTTCATTAAATACAAATATCCGTATCATGAGAAATCATCGATAAAGGGTATGAAATATTTATAACCTCCTCTTACTTGTATTGACATTGGGCCACATACATCAGAATGTATGAGTTTTAATAACTCCTTAGCCTGTTCTCCTTTTCCTAGAAAAGGAGTTTTAGTCATTTTACCAGTAAACAAGACTCGCATGTGCCATATGATTCATAATCAAATTACCATAAGTTACCAAGCTTGTGCAACTTAAAAACACAATTTTCGTTTACATGGCCCAAACGACAATGCCATAAGTAAGAGGTGTTATAGTTATCTATTTTAGGTTTCTTATTATTTATATTGAGAATCGGATTATCCAAATCTAGAACATATAAACCATTAACCAGAGTTGCTGAACCATAATGAATATCATTCAATGAAAAAGAACAACATTTATTCTTAAATATGAAATGAAATCCATTTGAGACTAAACACGCAACTGAGATAATGTTTTTCATTAAAACTGGTACATAATAACAGTTTTACAGTTCTAGAATTAATCCCGAAGGCAGGTTCAGCTCGTATGTCCCCACAGCAAGTGCAACAACCTTTGCTCCATTTGTAATACGTAGGTCCACGTCGCCTTTCTCTAGCCTTCTACTGCTCTTTAGTCCTTGCAAGTTATTGCACAAATGAGATCCACATCCGGTATCTAATACCCATATCTTATTTCTAAAAACAGTATTTATGTCAATCATAAATATACCTGGAGAAGAAATAGAAGTGCTTGTAAGTTTCTCATTCTACTTCTTGTCCTTAATGGTTTCCAAGTAGGCTTTGCAGTTGTGCCTCTAGTGGCCCATCGTCCCACAATGTTGGCATGGGCCCTTGGTAGCTGCGTCCTTCTTATTCACACCACCTTTGGGCTTCATGTGAACTTTCTTCTTAGAAGAGGAAGGTTCTACCATTAAAATTGCATTGGAATCCTTCCTCATGGAGGACTCCGCAGTTTTGATAAGATTGATCAACTTAAGAATGGTGGATTCAATCTTGTTCATCTGATAGTTAATCACAAATTGTGAGAAACTATTAGGCAAAGATTGTAGAATTAAGTCAACACTTAAGTCATGATCCATTGCAAACCCGAGAGATCCAAGCTTCTCTATTATGCCCAACATCTTCAGCCCATGAGTGGCCACAAGAAGAACCCTCTGCTATTTTGCAACAGAATAGTTACTTCAAGATCTCGTATCTCTCAGTTGTGGCTTGGGCATCAAACAGCTCTCGAAGATGTAGTATAATCGATTGAGCATCCATATGCTCGTGCTGTTTTTGTAACTCAAGAGTCATGGATGCCAGCATAATACATGATGCTCTATCACTATTCTTCTTGTGCCTCTTGTGGACAACATGCTCATCAACATGAGCATCTTGAGCTAGTGGTGGCGAAATAGGACGCAGCTAATTACATAATTTTCTAAAGAGAGAAAATCTCGAGTTACATTCGAGGGGAGTTAGATAAGAAGAGAATTACACAAGAATACTAAAGAAGGTAGGACACGCAGGCCCTATTTCATAATAAAAAAAACAAAACTATAAAATGCATGAACAAATATAATTGGTTTTAGTTCATAACCATCCACCATGCCATTAACTATGCTTAAAACATATAATTTTTATTTTTCCAAAATCACTATTTTGAAAAAATAATACAAATTCTAAAATCAACATTTTAGAAAAATATATTAATTTTAAAATTTTAAAATCACTATTTTGAAAAATAAAATTGTTAGTCTCAAAATTAATTTTGAGAAAATTCTTTTAGGTCCCGTCTCTGGTAGCGAAAATGGCTGTCCCGCTGGCTGGTTAGCGGGAGGGGGTCGCTACCCCTTTGGAAGAATTTTTATTTTACCGCCTCTCATCAAGTGATATTTTTCCCTTTCAAAATTCTATTCCAGAATTTTTTTTAAATAGCTAGAACGTCGCAAACAGAGCAGAACCGGCGCCGGCTGCATTCGGGTTTTAGGAAAAATTTTCTTCTAGCAACGACTTCTAGACGTTCGCGAAACAGCACGGAACCGGTGCCGGTTGGGAGGCCGAAGCCAGCGCAGGCTGTAGTCGAGAACAATGGCGGTGATTTTAGAAAAATTTCAAGAAACAATTTCTGGTGCCTTTTTCTTCTGCAGATTTTTAGTGAGAACAATTCTCAGTAGTATTTTTTGTTTTGAAGCTCAAAACAACAATCAATTTGTTAGTTTAAACAAAACCAAAACAGAAAATTAGGATGAAACGGAAGGCAACAACCATGTTGCAAGAAAACGTTTTTTTGCAGAAAATTGTCAGCACATAAAGAAAGCATCTTTCGAAATACGCTGTAACTTTTACACAATCATATTGTGCTATGGACCCACCCCATAATGTTCGAAACAATTTTGACTTGAGTGAAAACAATTTACACAACAAACAAAGATAAATACGAATACATGAAACCAGTTTTCATGCAAAAAATAATGTCCGTAGACCACACATAGTATGGCTCTGATACCACTGTTGGGTATCTCTCACTCATATCATATATGGTGCAGTGAAAAATAAAACGAGATACCATCCCAAGACCCGCATATGTGTGGAAAACAAGAAATAAATAGATCAAGGATAACAGCTTTTTATCTTTGTTTGATCGTCCGAAGAACAAAGTTTTCTTCTTCAAGTCAAGGAGCGATCCAGCAATCTTCTTGATCAAACTCCATGAGAATTGAACGTCTAACCACTATAATCGTAGTGTGCGATTATCTCTAACAGTAATCCACACAGAGGATACACTCAAGCATAAAGGTTTCTGTGCTAGCAGAAACTCTAAGTGGCGGCTAGGGTTGTTTGCTTCAAGAGCAATGAGAGAGAGAGAGAAGAAGAGAAGGTTGTGTTGCTAGGGTTGGAGTTTTCGTGTCTCACACTTGGCTAGGGTTTCGTGTGTTTTACACATATCACATGAAAATCATACTCAAAATATACTCCAATCTCAGAATTCTAAAATAGTTAGAATTCCCTAATTGTAATTGGAAATATCAAGTTCTCATAATTACAATTTCGGCCATTAATTTAACTAATTATAATATGGCCACAACAACTTCTCTTTCTCGCAATTAACCCTACTATGTTATCAAATAACATCTTGAGTATATAATCCTCTATTGTGTCTGACCTATTAGGTTTCCCAGTCAATTGGTAGCGAATATAAATTAATCCAAATGTCTTTGAGATTAATAATCCATAATTAATTAGAATTAATCCTATTAATTCTAATCAGGATTGGTTTATTAATTCATCATTTAATAAACCCAGATTCTTAGATCATGAGTGGTATCTAGCAAAACATTATGACCACCCAAGAGTCCAGAAAGTTAAGTAACTTGACATGAACCATTCAATAACAAACTTCAGTGCACTTAACTCCTTTCACCGTACAATATCTCATTTAGTTTGGAGTACAAAATTAGTGCCAACTCCCTCCAGATTTAATTTTGGCACGAATACAATAGTACTTGTACTAGGAACCCACTACTCTAAATGTGTATCAATTGGAACTGTTTCCAATACACAATCGCATTAGCCAAGGACTTCTTGAGTAGTAATTTCTACATGTGGCCGTGAGATATTTGCCCCTACTATTAGGAGTGGTGAATCCTTTATGGACCCTCTCAATTACTTTCGTTTACCTCACAATGTACCCAATATTCATCCCATAGGCGGCCCTCGATCGAGCTCCAGAGATTGGAATTAAAGTATAATGCTCAGCAAACAAAGTACTTTGGAGATCTAAAGTCTAAGGATACTTGCACGTTTGCTATATTGAGATTATATCACTGACACTAAATAGTTATCCATGTGATTATCTCAAAGTTAGGTCATCCAATGAACTTGTTCCATTAACAAGCATCCATGTATTAACTTTGATTATCTCAATACTCACGGATATAAGAACCACCACCTGATCAAATCAGGAAGTCTAACACGCTAGTTTTAACACATTAATGATGTCTTGTCTCATTAATACTATGGCTAGAGACCATTTAAGAACTAACACTATATAGTGTAGTAGGAATCTCATATCATGATCTCTATCATGATTTCCTTAATATAGTGTTGTACTAAGGACTTTATCGAACAGTTATATTACTTAAAAGTAAACAAAAGAAACTGTAAGATAAATAATGCCTTTTATTAAAATAAAATATGTCATATACAAAGTACAAGTGATTGTCTCTAGGGCACAACACTAATAGAAGCCTTGTGAGCTTTGCATGCAGGCCGACCTTCTGTTTGAGAAGTGCCTGCAATTCAGAAATTGGGGAAATAATTTGAAATTGAAACACAATTTTCCAAAAATGATTAAGTTTTGAATAAACTCTTCTTTAGAGAGCTTTAGAATTAATTTTCGTGGAAAAAGGAAAACAAAAACTTTTTGGAGTGCCCTTTTAGGACAAAAACGCAACATTGCTTTACTTTATTTGTTTTTGTAAAGCACTGGCACACACGGGACTCATTGGGTGATTTGTCACTCACACGTGTATTTTTATCTTATTGTTTTGTAGGATTAAGAGTTGAGCAGACCTACAAATAGGGAGACGATACCACAGTGACAACAGTCTAGGTCCGGACACTTTCTCTTTTGATTATGTACCTTATTACTGATGTAATATGGAGATTACATGTACGAGACTCACTATTATATATGTATATGACCACGTCAGTATGAGTTAGTTGTACCGGTCTGGGCTTAGTTGTACTAGTCTGGGCCTTGGTTACTACTTTGGTTCTTCGTTATAATGATCCTTTGTTTAGGTAACTGGATGGGGCGACACCCGGTTTTGGTATACTATCGTTGTTACTTTTAGTAAGGGTGCTACATGAGCAGACCGAAGGAAATCTTGAGACAAGGAAACGTTAAAGGAGTTATTTAGGTCAGAGATTCATAAAAGAAAACGAATTATCCCCTACAAATGAGTCTCATGACATTTGGATTCAATATTAAAAGTGATAGAACATACTAATTGAAAGTTCCTTTTTACAAAATATTTGTACTTATTATCAACTCATCTAATCTACGATTTAAAATAGGGAAAGTAATAACTGTTTTAGGTGTATGTTTTAATTATATGCATGCTTGCTATCCATATAATTTTTTGATTAGCCCTTAATTTATTCTTTTGTGGTGTAAACAGCAAGGTAGTCTATATAGTGCATTGCCGTGGTATTGACAGACATTTCACAAAAGCCAGAGACATATGTAGGCTTTTTTTCTTGTCCACCAAGTTGATTTTTACTTTTCTTTTAAATGTATCCAAGTTAATAATTGGAATCCCATGAGTGATGGGTGATTTTCCCCATGAGTGATGGGTGATTACCTTTTAATTACTTTTTAGACTTTTGTATAATTGATTGCTTGTTCTTGTTGTTTGCAACAGTAGTTTGATTGTCAAATGTTTAGGTGGCCTGGTGCCTGGAAAATATCTGTCAAACTTTTTTTAAAAAATGAAACAATTTATTGAGGAAAAAATATCCATCCTTATCATACTATTAGTCTACTACTTTAAACTCAATGAATATAGATATAAAGTCTGATAAACAGAGGTTATAAAGTATCTTAAACCACATTGGATATTATTTATTATTTCAGTAAAATAATGGCAAGTCATGTTCACTAATTTATGATTTCTTAAAGTTAACTTTTCTTTTCAAAATATAAGTATTTTAATTTTTTTATTATTACAATGATATTTTTTATTGACCATATTTGTATCTTACCATTATTTTATTTAAAAATTCCACTTGTCTCTCGCTAATTATTAAAAGCATGTAGTACTTTAATGTTAAAACTAATATTATTTTATCAATTTTTGTTCTATTATTTACATCCTTCTTTTCAAATGTAGATGTAATTAAAATATACTAGGTTTTCTTTTTCTTCTCTTCTAGCAATATCTTCTAATGAAAAATCATTGAGGGAGGAAGGATAGGAAGGTGAATTGTCTCATACCTCAACCCCTAGTCAGCTTTCAGTGCCTCAACTTTTACAGGGCTCTACTGGAGAGGAGGGAGTGCCATCCCCAACTTTTCAATCATCTGCTGCTTCAGCTTCGCATGCATTTGGGTTGCAGGTTTCGAACTCTGGCCTTGGATTGTTCCACGGGAAAATGGTTAAGTAACATAATCAATTTTAAAATATATTAGGTATTATTTCAATTTTTTTTAGTGGTTAATGTATTTCTGTGGTGTATTGTCATTGCAAAAAAAGTTCGCTAGCTCAAACCAATGTTTTCATGAAATTTCAAATATAATACACCAGTACTTCACTGGCGCATATCCAACATACACGCACATCCCAATAAATGTGCGAGACTTACGGTTTTAAGTATTTAGGGGGTAATATTTATTGTTTAATTACTATGTTATATTAATCACCATTCTTAATCGTGATTATGCATAAATATTTTCAGTGGAGGGATGAGTACGGTACCCAGATTCGATCTATTTGGGAGAAGTGTCGGACGAGATTTTCGGACATAATGTATAGGTTGAGGAAGAGGGATGGTAGGGCATGTCCTCATTGGATAGACGCTCAGTATTGGAATGAAATTTGCCATTGTTAGAGTTTAGAGAAGTATTAGAAGCTCTCAACCATCAACAAAAAGAATTGAGGACAAGCTTCACTCATACTAGAGGGTTTATCTCGTTCACTGAACACAAGAACCATTTGGTAGTTTTATTTTCATTTAACCATTTATTTTCTAAATGGTTTGAGATGAATGTATATAAGGTTGTAATAATTATGTTTTGTTAACATGAATGTAGCGGCCGAAGTAGGGGAGTTCTTTCAACTACACAGACATGTTTGAGACGTTACATGTCTTTCAGATTGGGCCCAAGTAGGTCCATTTTGTTAGTGATCGATCTCTCTAGACTTTGGTAGTATATAGATTAAATATGTTTAAATTTCTTTATATTTCATTTAATTATATTTTATTTTAGCATCTATCACTAACGGTTCCTGTGTTTTTTTAGGATGATGTGAGAAATCTCATGCAGAGCACTACTTAGTCTGAGTCTAGTGTCTCAGTAAACTTGGCAAACCTCTTGATAAAAAGGCTATGTTTGTGCAGGCACAAGGTGGGTTTAAAAGGGGTTAGGATAAGAGGCGACACATTTTTTATCTAGGTTGTTTCAGAGCGGAGTATAAACATCTTCCACTACACTTACTGATATCGAGCATCTAGTATAGTAGAGGGTACAACAAGCCGAGCGGAGGTTCAGTCGACAAATAGACTTGTAATAGCAGATTCTTAAGAAGCAATAGTCTACAATTACTGGTTGGATGACAGTTATGTCGGATAAGATGGGCATTCTTGCACCGTCTATGCCATTCTTAGAAGAGATAAACTCTCGCATAGCTAGTGCAAATGCTGATGATGATGACCTCAATGCTGACGACGGATTTAATCCGGCTGATGAGCACCCAGGCCCATGTAGGGGCTCTGATCTCCTCCTCCGCCCCTTTCTGCAGCTACTCATTCATTAGCTACATAGACTTTGTTTATTTATTTCTATGATCTTTATACATTGATACTTATTTCTGTAAATTATTTTGCCTTTTTAGATACTTACTATGTATTTATATTTTACTGAATTTTAGCATTTAAATTATATTTAGGTGTGCTTAGTTTCAATTTTTAAATTATTTTTAGGGTTATGGACACAGTTTTAGAATTTGTTTGTGTGTTTGAAAATTGATTCACAGGGAGTTGATAATTTAAAAATAAATAAAAATGGGAAAAATAAAAAGCTCATTGCAAAATTCTCACAAGTTGTGATGAATTAGCGAGGTTAACAAAATAATGAAAAAAAATTGTCACAAAACTTTCGCAATTTGCGACACTTTAGTGAGGGCTAACGCATGTAAAAAAAAAAATATTGCAAAACCTCGCAATTTGCTATGATTTAACGGACCTATACAAGAGAGAAATCCATCACAAAGCCTTTCTAATTTGCGACGATTTATCAAGGGCTAACACATAAGAGAAAAAATTCATCGCAAAACCCTCGCAATTTGCGATGATTTAGCGATGACCACTATACGAGATAAAAATTCCTTGTAAAACCCTCGCTATTTGCGGTGCTTTAGCGACAACAATACTATACTGGATAAAAATGCATCAGAAAACCTCGCAATTTGCGATGCTTTTGCGAGGGCCACGAGTAGGAGTAAAAACAAGTCCTCACAAGTGCCATGAATAGGACTCAAAAAATTCCTCGCAAAATCCTCGCACTTTGCTACGAAATAGCAAGGGCCAATCAATACGAGGGAAAAATGCCATCCCAAAACCCTCGCAATTTGTGAGGGCAATCTACAAGGTCCATCACAAAATCCTCGCAATTTGTAATGAATTAATTAGCGTCGTCACAAAACCCTCACAACTTGTGATGGTTTTGTGAGGGTTTTGTGAGGGTTAAATATCTTTTAAGTCAACATTGAATAAGAAAACCTTCACAAAGTCCTCGCAATTTGCAACGATTTTGTGATGGCTTTTTATGCATTTCATTGCAAAATCGTAGCAAATTTTCTATCTTGTCGATTTTTAACCAAAAATTAGTCGTCATTTTGCCCTCGCAAAACCGTCAAAACTTGAGACAGTTTTGGCTATCTCTCGCAAATTGCTACTCTATTTTTAGCTGGCTAAGACCATCAAAAAACTGATGCTGATAGCATTTGTGATGGATTTTAGCTGTCGCGAAACCTAAAATTTCCTGTAGTATGTTATCTATTATGAGTATATATTTATAGGACATGTGGGTAATATTGGTTTGCTATAAGGAATTTCACGCTAGCTGTAATAACCCTCATTTTTGAACTTTAAATAGCTACTACTTTGTATAGAATAAGAATTTGTTTAAGTGACCAGAACAACAAAAGATCAGTATAATGAGATGAATGTTTTGGTGTGATAAAAATATTTAGGGGCATTATTGAAAATTTGAAATTGTAGAGATCCAGATAGAATTTTGATATTATTTTACTCGTACTTTTATATTTTAATTAACAACTACTTCCTATAGAATGAAAAATTGGGTATAAACTTAGAACAAAAGTTGATTAGTACGATGAGATGAACATTCTGATATAATTTGAGTTTTCAGGGGTATCGTCGTAATTTTGACCGCGATTGGAATTTTGACCACAAATTGAGAAAATTTAAGAAGAATTTGAGAATTATGACTTCTAGCATTGAATTTAGTGAAATGTGTAGATTTCATTGGTGAAATAAAAAGTTTTCCCGAATGGAATATTTACTGACTCGAATTTTAGTTAAATACTGAGAAAAATTGTGAAGCACGATAAAAAAGGGAAAAAGTGGCATTTTATGATTTGTTGGTGAGAACAAGTGTTACTTTATGGTTGATTGCATGAAATATTCATGTAGATGTTGTAGTATATCAAGCTTATCAAATAAGCTTTAAAGAAAAATTAAGGAAAAATTAGCAAATAGGAAAATTCCAAGTGTTAAAGCATTTAATACCTATTTGACTTTGTGACCAAAATTGGTCACAAAATCAACCAAGAATGGTGGTGGAGGCTGTATAAATAGCCTAAAAATCGGCAGCCACAAGGAAAGAAAGAAAAAGGAAAAGAAAAGAAAGAAAACAAGAGAAAAAGGAAAAAAAAGAGAGAAATTCCCAGAAGAAAAGAGAGAAGGAGAAAAGGAAGAAGTGTGGGCATTTTCAAGCTTGTAAATCTCTATACACAAGGTAAAATATCATACTTTTTGAATTAAAGTTGTAGATTAAGTTGTGAGAATTATTTTGATATTAATTTTATTGAGAAATTCATCAGAATTATGGTTTTTCTTTGGAATTTAGCCATGTTTTGAAGTGTTTATGTGTGCTGAGAAGGATGTGTGCTATGTTTTAAATGGTATATAAAGGTGTTTTGATGGTGGTTTAATTGAAAGTTCATGGCTACACAAGAAGGTGTAAGAAATGGAAAGGAAAAATGGATTTAATTGTTGAAGAAAATGAATTATTGTTGTTGTTGTTTATAATTGTTGATTTTGTGATGAGAAAAGATCAACTTGCTGAGTTCTTTATCTCTGAAAATAAGAGAATTGAGGGTTATTATGATGGAATTTGAGATGGATTAAGTGTTATATAGTTGTTAGGATTAAAGGAGAATTGATGGTGTGAAGAAATGAACAAAACATAAATTCTTCTTTGAAGGAAATCCCGAGTAGACCTAAAGACTGAATAAACTGAATAATATGATTGGTTATTTTGGAACCCAATAACCTAAAACTTGTAGTTAAATGTCTTAGGATAATTATGAGACCAATTTTACATAATTTGGAGTTGTGAATAAAAAGTTAGGATAGAAATACCACAAGCTACCAAAACTGTAACATGATTGAGAAACTGAGATGTTGTAAGCCAAAATGAATGAAATGAGAAAGGAAATTAGTGGTTCATGAGTTGGAATCATCAAGGAATGTCTTGAGGACATTTTGGAACTAGTTTGGCATCAATTAGACTTGTGAATTAAAAATTATGACAAGAATATAGGGTATGCCAAGTGAGAAAAATGCAGAATTTTTGTTTAAGGAAGTGAAGGTATGAATTTATTTCATGTGAGCTATTAAAGGCATGAATGATTAAGAATTCATGTGAAAGCCTTGAAAACATGTTTGAGGAAAGGAGTACGTGAAATGCATTGGTTGTGAATTCTATACTATTAAAGGAAGTGTGAAATGATGACCAATGTAGGTTATCTATTTTAAGGGTCTCTCAAAGGCTTAAGGATTATGAATACTATATTACAGAATAGCTAGGACACGAGGTGAGTCCTAAGTCTTTTAAATTCCATTTAGCTAAGTGTTCTCCTGAAATGATCATATGCTTTCTTGATATATTATGAGATGGATGTTACACTTGAGTTTGAAAGCATTATAAAGCACTCGATTTCTTGAACATCTTGAATATGAAATATCTCTTGTGATCTTTTCAATTTTCAAATATTGATTTTGGTAAAGTGAGTTTTCTTGATATGGAAACTGCTTTGCTTCGTAAACTCAAGCGAGAGGTTTCTACATGGATTAGAAAACATGATGAATATTAAATTCTTGAGAATATCATGAATCTTGAATTCTTGAACATGCCAATCCTTGAATCTAATACATAACTGACAATGCTTGAATACTTGAATATTTGGCGTATGCACTAATTTGAATAATTGACATATGCACTAACTTGAATATTTGGTATATGTACTAACTTGAATACTTGGCGTAAGGACTAACTTGAATACTTGGCGTAAGTACTGACTTGAATACTTGGCATAAGCACTAACTTAAAAACTTGGCATAAGCATTTACTTAAATATTTAGCGTAAGCACTGACTTGAATACTTGGCGTAAGTACTGACTTGAATACTTAGCGTAGGCATGATATTTGGTGTATGCACTAACTTGACTATTTGGTGTAAGCACTAACTTGGCTACTTAACGTAAGCACTAACTTGAATACTTGATATAAGCGCTGACTATACTTGAATACCTGAATCCTCGAATACTTAAGTACTTGAATCAGAATATTTAATACTCGAATTATTGAATACTTAAATCAACATGTTTTCATTTTGAACTCTTGGATACTTAAATCAACATGTTTTCATTATGAATTTTTGGACACCTAATTTGGAAGGGTTTCAAACGAGAAATTCTGAGCCAGACTGTTTATAATGAGATTACTCCTTATGAGTTATTTTCAATGGAAAAATACTAGCACACACGAGATTCACTAAGCCTTACGCTCACACGTGTGCTATTTCTTTTGAAAAATTTTAGGGATAAAAAATGCTATGGAAGCGCTGTGGACTCCCAGAGGCTCATGCTATATTTTGGATATATTATACCCTTGAGTATATGTATCATAAGTCAGACTTTATGCATGTTCCTATGTTCAAAAAAGGAATTTTAGAAATCTTTCCGCCACCTATTGAGTGAATTTTGTTATAAAGAACCCTTGTCTGAGCAATCAGATGAAGCGACATCCCATAAAGTTATAGGCCATTACGCTATGGAAATGTGGGGTGTTACACTGGCCCTACAGCTAATTGGGATTATTATATCTTGGAAATGCAAAACTAGACATATGTAATACCTCACTCATTTTTCATATGAGAATGTGCATTTATTGAGCATATTTTGTTGCAATAATTGATTGAGAACATGTTTTTGTGCTTTACATGTTTAAGTTCTTTCTTCAGATAATTTATAATTGTGAAATTTGTTAATCCTTTGTGTATATTTAATTATTAATTGTTATAAATATTGGTAACTCTTATTTTATCATAGGAGTGAAGTATTATTTACCAGAAGTTCCAATTTCAATTATTTTAGAAAAAACCGTTTAAAGGTAGAATTCTATTTTACTTTTCAAACGGGTGTACATAAGTATTTTCTTTAAACTTGGGCCCTTAATATATAAAAAGGGAAAAATATTAAAGTTGGAATTTATTTTTAGAAATATGATATCTTAATATAAGAGGTGGGAATTAAACTCATGATCTCTTAAACTTTTAGTCAATCAAAGCCTTTACTTAAGACTTTTATTGACCCTAACCCTATCCTTTTAAAAGAGTGTAAAATCCTTGAACTACTCCTTCTTGGATGCCCTTAGTTGGCTTAAAAGCCTTGCTTGCTCATCAAGTAAATTAATCCTAATCTTACATCTTGTGCAATCTTAACCATCCACTTTGCTTAATTTTGATTCTACATTTTACTCAGTCTTACACTACGGGAAAACAGCTATTTAGAGATGGACAGAATTCGTCTCTAAATTGGATTTAGAGATGAAACAGAGACAAATTAGCTTTTGTAGCTAAACATGGCATCTCTAATTAGAGATGAACAAAAATATTGGTTGCTAAAATTTAGAGATGGAAATAATTCATCTCTAAAATATTGGTATCTGTCTTTAAATTATCGAGTAAAAAAAAAGTCAACGCTTTATTAGAGTCGAAATTTTCGTCTGTAATCCGTTTCTAATCAGTGACGAAAGAATTGGTCTCCATTTTTTTGTTTCTATATGGAGACAAAAAATTATTTTGGTTGGTCTCAAAAATTTATCTCCAAATAGAGTCAAAATAGCGACAATAGTATATTCAATAATTCTAATAAAATATGTAACATTACAAAACATTAGAAACAAAATATAGTACCAAAAAGGTCTACAAAAAAATTACAGAGACATTACTACAATCTCTATTTACTCATCATCTTTAGGTGTGTCATGGCCATCATCTCTTTGATTTTGCTTCTTAGGACTCTTGGAAATCCTTTCTCTCTTTATGTACATCATCAATAAATCATCCCTTACAATATAAAAACAAAAAAGCACACATTAAAGACTTTCAAAAATTGCTTAATATATTTCAAAATGCCACAAGCAACTTGCATATGAAGGGCAGTAGGACAATCAAAGAGCATTAGCTAATAGTTCAAAATCAACAAGATGAAATATATGTTTATTGTTAATTGGAATGATCATAAATTGCATCCAAGATAACCTAAATCAGTTAGCAATTCAAGTGCATATTGTGTCGGCAAAGACCAATATCATTAACATGATTGTTGTACATTTCCGAATGATGGGTACACTTTGCACCAGCCATAACTTTGAATTCTTCAACACATCACATACCATATAAATCTTCCAAAATCTTGTTTAACATATGTAGAAATATGATTTAACTTTCCCTTTAACCTAGCACTCTGAAAGACGTTAAAACAAAACACCTCAAACAGGGTATAAAATCAGCATTTTTAGTGAACAACTTTGGTGTTCTTGTGCTTAATGCACTCATTTGCATTCTAAACTTCAGAAATCCAACATCCTTTTCTTCCTAGCATATTTAGACATGCTTAGGAACATTTAGTTGAGTTCATAACCCTACACACACATGAATTCATAGCCTGCAAATCAGAAATACAAAATTACACTACCAGTATTTTTTTTCTTTTCACAAACAACACATAGCTATCTTTAGTTTAGCATTTTCACACCACCTAAAAAAACATCACTCCAACACCTTTTTCCTGTATTTTCTTTATATAAAAACACAACAAATAAAGGCTACAATAAACTGAAGCACAGCCTGCATATCTAGCATAAATAATAACAACACACAACTTGCTACCAGAAATTTATTCCATAAACTTCAGCTTTTGTTTTGCAGATTTCTTCAACAAAATATCCTCCATGAGAATAATAAGCAAAGAGTATATTAGAATTTACAATAATTTGACAAAATATGCACCAATGTTTGAGTACATTGTTAGAAATTAAGTACTCTAATCCTTGCCTAATAGGTAATCCTCCACCTTGATCAGCATGCAATAAAGAATCAATTGTAGTTTAATGATCTGAAGAATATGTTAGCAAGTAAGAATCTAGAAATTTCAGATAATGAGACTGCTAGAGAGGCTATGAAATGCACAATTTTGATTTTAGTATGATTGAAACAAGAAAATTTAACCCCTGTTGTCACACACCTTCTAAATACCATAAAATTGTTCTTGTATAACTCCTCACCCTTTGCACAAGCAGTGAAAAAATCATAGCCTAGGTAAAAGAGGTCGTAGGCACTTTCACTACTACTGCAAACATGTTTTAGTGAGCATATAAAGGATGAGAGTGACATGCCAGTAAATTCGTAATCATCCTCCTTTTTCATGTTCCTATCTATTCTTGCTAATTTAGCATGGTGATGCATTATGGAGAATAAAATAAAGCCCAATGAACTCAACTGCTAAGCAAATGATTACAAACTGGCAAGTGAAAGAAGTAAAGAGAAAACTGAATCCCCCCTCCCCCCCCTTTTCCTCCTGCCCTCTTCCAACAAAAGGAAAAAATGGAACCCAGTACCTCAAAATAAAATACTCACCGAGAGAAAGAACACTAAAATCAATGATATGGCAAGGGTGCCATGAATTACTCTGATTACTGCTCTTGGAGCCAGTTGAACAAAATCACCCCCGCTGACCCCTGTAGTCTGCATCGATCACTCCGGCGCCTACATCAATTGAATGCTTCCATGCTAGCCCAAATCGTGGCACTATCATTTGAAATTTTGATAAGAAAATAATGATAATCTTTTCATGATTTAGAATTTAAAAGAAAAAATTGGTATAATATGCAAGAGAAAAAATTACCAACATGTGCATAGGTTCCTTCATGAATGGCGATGCTTAAATCGGTAGGAACCAAAGCTTTCCCTCTGGCTAGTACTTTAGTTTCAGCAGTGCTGGGCATAAAACAAGAATCCCAGAAAATTTTTCATAATCTTTTCAAATGATTTAGAGCCAATTATAATGCTGCCAACAATGATGTTTTCCTTCCAAAATCATGCTACAATAATATTATACAAAAATCAAGAGGCATTTACCTGGAGAGATGGTAACTAGCAGAGAGAGGAGAAGCTTTTGAGGGCAAAACAGCTTTCTCAGAAAGCTTCTTGACTCGAAAAAATCGGGCGGGTGCCATTTTCACCAAGTTTTTGGATTTTGGGTGAGGGTTCTTTGACTTTAGGGTTTTGGGGATTCATTTCCTGACCTATAGCGGAGAAGAAAGAGAGATTGAGGAGATTTGATTCTAGAATTTGGAAGCAGAAGATGAACTTTGAGGGAAGATTGAAGACATGGTTGGGGATTACATGGGAAAGTGAGGTTTGAAGTTTGAATTTTGTATTTGTGTTTTGCAAATGGAAAGTTTTTGCATTTTTTCAAGGACTGCCAGAACAATTGCATCAGGTAGTTAACTACCAAAAGAATTAGTGAAAATGAAGAGATTAAATTTTGGAATGAAGCTATAACAAATAAATATTTTTAATATTACTATATATATATATATATATATATATATATATATATATAAAACTTATAAACCTAAAAATAACATATTTTAAAAACAAATTAAAATAATAACAAAAATACTGATAAAATAATATTTTGTGTACATATATAATAATAATAATAATAATAATAATAATAATAATAATAATAATAATAATAATAATAATAATATCTTAAGTATATAATATATATAACAATATTTTAGTTCATAAAAAAAATTTAGTAAATTTAATTTTCTTTTATTATGTTTAGTTTATTTATAATCAAAATTTAAGTTGTATATTTATAATTAAATATATTTTTTGAGTTGGTTTGGATAGAGAGATTTGAAAAGAAAAAAATGATTTGGAAGTATAAATGACTACAAGAAAAATATGCTTTTGTGACAAAAAAATTATTAAATTTTTTGTGAGTGAAATATTAAATTTTATAGTGTCTTTTAAAATTATTCTAGTGGAATCTCGAATAAGAAGTCAAAATAGGAATCCGATTGAACACTATTGATAATTATAAAATAAAAAGAATTCCCATACAATTTCTAATAAAAAATAGAAAATTAGAAAAAATAATAAATATAAAAATCAAAATTTAAATATAATTATAATACTTATATTTTTCTTTAGTAGTTATATTAGTACTATTATAATATTCATATTATTATTTTATTCCAAATAGGTCTCCTATAGTCTCCAGTCCTTTTGAGGATATGAGACTTCTTGATATATAGTCTCCTATCCTCTTTAAGATATGCAAGTTTCAATAAAAAAATATAAAAATCAAAATTCAAATATAATAATACTTATATTTTTCTTTAATATTTATATTAGTACTATTATAATATTCATATTATTATTTTATACTAAACAGGCCTCCTATAGTCTCCAATCCTTTTGAGGATATAAGACTTCTAGATGTATAGTCACCTATCCTCTTCAAGATATGCGAGTTCCAATAAAAAAAATAATACATCTAAAAATCAAAATTAAAATATAATAATTCTTATCTTTTTTCTTTACTATTTATATTAGTGCTATTATAACGTTAATATTATTACTTCTTGATATATAGTCGCCTATCCTCTTCAGGATAGGCGAGTTCCAGTTAGTATAAGTTCAAAGTTAAGTTGCTGAAAGAGAATTATTATGAATTTAAAAAATAATATTCATAAATATTGATGGTATTTTATATATTATTTATTATTGAAACAGAGACGTATTTTTGTATCAGAAAGATAGGCATATCAATTTAATGGTCTGATCGTTAGATTTGTTAAAATTACTAAAAAAAGCATCATGACTAAATTTAAAGGTAATCATATATATATATATATATATATATATATATTACATAATCTAGCATAATCTCTATATAAAAGCTCAAAACCTAACGCATTTATGAAGATAGACAAATCAAAATTTATTTAGGCACAAAACAAATAAAGTGGCTAAAATTTATGCCTACTCTCCCTAAAGTGGTTGAAAGTCTCCCTCTCTCTCACTCACACACACACACACACACACACACACACACACACACACTCTCTCTCTCTCTCTCTCTCTCTCTCTCTCTCTCTCTCTCTCTCTCTCTCTCTCTCTCTCTCTCTAATAGTTAAGAACCCTAACTCTAAATCATTGAAGAACAAAGCTTCTCTTGCTGATTTTCAAGACTTGTATCAGGATTCTTTAAAAAGTAATGCATAGAACTTCAATTCCTTCTCCTTTTCGAGTGGCCGAAATTCTTCCCTTGTTGGAATTTTTGAACTTCCTAAAATTTTGATCTTTAGTTATGATTTTGATGAGATTTTAGATGGCTTTCAATTGTAACATGTTTTACTATGTATATGTAATGTTTTAAGTAGAAATAATGTGGAATTGAAGTTGTTTCAGTTATTAGAATTGCCATGCAAAGTGAATTATTGTTGGTGGGTTTGTTTTTATCTTGAAATCTTAATTGAATTAAGTACGTAATCTTTAGGGTTTTGAAAGGTTTATTTTTTTTAGGTAATATGACATTTGTGGAGTCATATGGACTTGATCTTGCTTGCAAATAGTGGAGAGAACAAGCCTTAATGTTAATTAGAAAGCCGCATTGTTCATTTTTAATAGTGAGTTTATTTATATGAAAATATGATTTCTCAATCGAACTGGATTGAGATATTCTATGGTATAAAACTAGCCGAAACTGAGACCTTTACCTTTTGATAGGCCTTCTGAGTTAGATATAGGGAACGTAATAAGAGTCTGTAGCTGAGGATTCTATACAGATGGCAAGCCTGATAAAGGAGTGCGAGGCGATTAGAACTTATAGAATATTCTAAAAAGTAATGAATGTGGCCTTGCTAGATTAGAGAATTTTCCCATATTTTAAGAAGTCTTGAATGACATTTAGAAAAATAATCACTAAAAAATACAATGTGGGTTGATGTTAGTATTTTTTTGAAAACTGTTGTGCAGATTTGTCAAAAATTCCATTGTCGTGACACTCTATTTTAGGGCCTTACTATAACTAGATTTTATGCACAATTTTGAGGAGATTTTTACCTAAAGTTGAATTACATATGATGAGATTTTAAACTAAAAATTTTGAAGCAAACCTTAATTCATTTTCTTAGTAAATTGATCAAATTATTTACTACCCTATTTTACATAAAACAATAGAATTTTCTAATTACAATGAAGTTACATATTCTTAGAGATCTTGCTGGAAATCTAGTATATACCTATTACCTTTGTACTATGATGTTTTGAGAATATTTTAGGAAGTTTATAAAGGAAGGATGACGCTTGAATTGAATTGCATGATTTCTAGAAGTTGGTTGGTAAATCAACTTGTCTTTGAAAACTAAGATACATGAAAAGAATTCTTTGTATGCCACGTAATCTTTTGAATTGTTGATTTGTTGAGATTAATTGAATAATATTTCATTTGATGTATGATTATTAGTTGATAATAATTATGTTATAGGTTAGTTGGGAACATGAAATTAAGGATTGTGAATCTAAATGTTGAGGTGTGGAGATAGTTGATTAAGATTGTGTTTGGGAATGAGTTATACTTTTGAGAATTGAGATAATTTTGTGAAAATTGAAGGTTGCAAACAAGAAATTAAGTTGGAGTTGTCACTCTTTTGCTTCAACAGATGCAAGTCCCTGCATTTCACGCAAACTCTTTTATGCAAGATATAAATCCTTGCATCTCATAAAAGTTTCTTTTGTATAAATAGTTTTAGGACTTTGTAAGTCCTAGTACTCATGAAATATTTTACTTATGGAAAATAAATTAATATATATATATATATATATATATTCCATATATATATTGCCATTTATGAGTGATGTGTTTATGTATGTGTGAAATTTTACTTTATAAAACTATTATTTTGAGAACAAAATCTACTACTTACCATTTATGCTAGTATGTGATAAATCTAAGGGCTATATAGACTATATCTTCTTTGTGTCCTTACTATTTAGAGTGCATATATTATCATGTTGACTATGCAAATGTAGCAACTTAGGAATATTTTAATTCATATATATTTAAAGTTGTAGTATTTATGGTATAAAGATGCTACTTTGACATGGACTATGACGTACCTGGTGGAGTACTTAGAGATGTTATCGTAGCCCAAGCAATTAATAAAACGAAAAAAAATATTCCAAGAACTAACAAAACTGAGGAGGACTCCGGTATCCTTTCCTTCTACCTCATATGCTACAACAATAGATACTGGGACATGGCCTGAGAATAAGGATAAAAAAGGCTCATTAATAGGTCTTCACGAGCAACTAAATGCATCCCTACTAAGAGGTCAGTTAGATAACAGTGGAAGAACAAGTGAAAGCAAGCGCAAATCGTGTCAACAAGCACTATTCTGAAAATAGTAATCTACTGCTACGTTGTAACACACCATATTTCCAGTTGTAGTAGACCTTGTCTTCGTGGGATGTCATCCCGTTTGAACTTCTAGACAAGGGGCCTTTATAACGAATCGATAACTTAATTTATAGTAAATTGATAATATAACTTTAAAATAGGGAACTTGTTTATAAGAAAATCCCATAATACAAGGATTGCAAATCCTTCTTACAATATTCTAAACTTACAATATATATATATATATATATATATATATATATATACACATCATATTGCTTATTTCTATTCCATCACACTTCAATTGTGCACTCTTATCACCAACCTATACCACGTGGCCTAAAAATATGTAGGAAAATGTGCGAGTGCTGAACACTCAATAAGTCCTATGTATGCTTATGATTTTCAAATAAAACAGGTTTCATGGATTTTTCACAACAAAATAATTTGTAAACATATATGAGATCTCATAGTTGATATTGATGCACAAGAAACATTTTTCTCACATGGATATTAATGGCTCCTCACAAGAAGGAATGTTCGAGAATGAGGTTCATGTGTTTTGTTTTACTGAGATTTTTTTTTTTCATGAACATGACCTTTTTCAAAAACCTCCCTTCTTTTTACATTCATCTTGCCTATTTTCTACTTTGATCTTCAACTTCTTTAACAAGGGTTTGATGAGTAAGCATGATGAGTGGGAAGAGTGTTTTTTTTATGTGTTTTAGGTTTGTTTTAAATTTTGGTTATTTTAGGTCTTTTGGTTATTCTATTATTTTATCTAGTTCTATTTTTAGTTGTTAGGTGTTATTTTCCCTAAATAAGAAAAGTATTTTCCACCTTTAGTGTGGGGGAGTGAATCGTGTCTTTATTTACTTTCTTAGGATTTTTAGTATTTCTCTTTAAGTTGTTTTCTTTTATTTTGGTATGTTTTATTTTGCTATTATTTTCTTTATGCTTTTATTTGTGTTTTCTTTTGCAGGTTTGAATAAAGTTCTATTGGACAAGCCATTCTCTTTATTTTTAGTTTGGATATCTCTTGGAGCTTCATTGTACTTGGGGAGTATTACTTAACTGTCTATCCCTCATTTTGTCATTTTTTGATCACTTTGGAGATGTTTTCATGTGTTAATTTTGGCCAATGAGGACATTGTCCAATTTAAGTGGGAGAAAGTGGTTTGGTGATATTTTTTGTCCAGGTTTTGTCAATATTTTTGTGTTTTCTTGGTATTGAGCTATTTTGGCATTTTCTTGGTACCAAGCTACTTTGGAAAAATTTTGATATTGTTTTGGAAATTTGAAGAAATTTGAAAGTTTGAAAATTATGGAGCTAAATTGAGCTTATTTATCTATAATAAAATTTTGATTTTCGTTTTAACTTTGGATATAAATTTGTCATTCATTATGGTTGCATTTTTATTTAAAAAGGTAAACTTTTGTATTAAGTTGAATTATGCTAAGTCTTGAGAATTTAAGTTATCCTTGGGTATATTTGGTATTTGAATTTTATTTTATTCTTTAAGTCATTGAATATGGATGATATGATGAAATATGGGAAGAGTTGTTAACTAATTCTTGTATTATGGATTTAAAATTTGCTTGACTTTGAGTTGTGAATAAGGAATGTGAGGAAAGGAAAAAAAAAAAAAAATTGAGTGAAAAAGGAAAGAATATAAGTTGAAAAAAATTGTTTCATCCATTGAAAAAAATAAGAGAGAGATATTTTGCTGGAAAAAGGGCCAATATGATGAGTGGAAAAGAAGAAACAAAGAAGCATCACACTCTCTTGAGGTAATCCTGAAGGTAAGAATGTAAGAAAAGAAGAAAAAAGGCAAGAAAAAATTGTTGAAAAATAATAATGACTATAATGGGGCCAATACGGTGCATGAAGATAAATCCATTCACTTGAAGCTATCAATTCCCTAAGTCATTGAGAAAATTTTGAGAGGAAAAAAAGAGTGGAATATTTTCCTTATTTCATTAACCTGAGTTGTGTAAATTTGAGTTTATAATACTTGAATTGGTCAAATGGCTTGACTTGTAGGATTTATGTTATCTATATTTTTGCTTGAGGAGTAGGATAATTTTCTTGTACTAGATATAAGCTTGTTTAATTTAACTTTGATGGCCTTGGGATTATTTGATTTAATACATGGGTCTAAAATGTTTTAAATGGGTTGAATGAATGACAAGTTTGTATTTGAGGTTGGAAGAAGATTATTCCTTTATTATGGATGAATTTGCTAAGGATAAGTTGAGAAGTTTTTTTTGTCTTAAGCCATTTGCTTAGTGTCTAATTCTTATTTGCTTGAGGATAAGCAAAAGTTCAAGTGTGAGGGTATGTAATAGGGGCAAAATTCATCTATATTTTCCTAGTTATTTGAGGGTATTTTGTGATATATTTGTTGTAATAACTAGGCATATTCCTTCATACTTGATATTTTACACTTCGAAATGTGTTTTGAACATTTATTGTAGAAAACGACGAAAAAACAAATAAACCATCGCCGTCAGAGCACGGCTGGCGCTGACCATGACCCACCAAGCCGGCGTCGGCCTCGATTTGGAAAAACAGGGGTTTTGTCATTTAGAAAACATAACACGACCAGGCTGACCAAAGCACGGCCTTGCCAAATGGAGTCGGCACCGGCCCTGATTTTCCTAATGTCACTCGAGCTTTCCAATTATGCGTGGATTTGGTAATTTCGCAAGAGTTTTAGAATTTTCAATCTATACTCGGTCAAGGACTCTTATGGAATGAATTTTGGCCTCTTGGGAGTATATTTAAACAAGGAAAACACAAGATAAATGTGTAATTTGAAAGATCTAAGCTAGCTACTTATTATTCAAAGACAAAATCACCACTCAAAGGGCATTGTTCAAAGGAGGTTTTCAAGAGAAGAAGAATGGCTTGTCTATGAGCTCTATCTTTGATCCTTTATTTACATTTCTAGAACAATGATGTGCTTAATGTTTTGATTGTAATTGGATATAATTTTGGAGTCTATGATTTTGAGTTAATTGATATTTTTTATCAATCTATTGTTACCGTTGGTATGTGATTACTTGTTGTCATTGGTTATTGATGCATTTTCTTCTAATTGACTTGGGAAATGATGTTAGAAGTTCAATGCATTGATTTTCTATATGCTAGATCTTAATGGACTTGGGAAACGATGTTAAGATTAAAGAACTAACGTGATCAAAGATTGGTTGATTTCACCTAGAGTATAGGATCATTGGCTAATATCATGTTTATAAGGTATGAGTTTAACACATCTTTTAGTTGCTTTGGTTTGATTGAAAAATTCGTTAAATTAATCTAGGGATAGTGATTCCATGGATTGGGAAAGAAGTGAAATCTACATAAGTAAATTCATGACTTGGTAAACGATTAAATTTTACTTAAGTTCCTTTATGATGGCAAGATGACAATTGATTGTAATGAATGCTAATCAATTCAATATTGTGTTTTCAAGATAATTATCTAATTACATCAATTTGCATCATTGAGTTATATCTATTTTTATCTGTATTTTTTTTATTTTTTATTCTCTTCTTATTTTATTGGCTAAATAATAAAGATCTGGGTAAAGTAATATGGGAGCCTAAGTTCTCGTGGATTCGATACTTGCTAGGCCTTATACTGTACGATGAGTATACTTGCCCGTACGTATAGTTTTAGTGGTTGAAATTTTAATTAAAACCTGATTAATAGTATAATTTGTTGGTAATATTTTCTACACTAAAAAACACTCATCAGTATTCAAAAGAAATAAGGGGTGGATACTTTTATCATCCCCAAGAGCCAAAAGTACTTATAAGTACTTATGCTAGGTACTTAGAGGATGACCAGAGTATATCCACTAAGGTTTCGAGTAAGATGGAATTAGAAAAGAAGTTGAGTGACTCTTCGAATACTAGTACCCCAGTTGAGGAACCAAAAGAGACACCACTAGATATTCCCATATAGATTGGGTCATGTCGTAGTGGGAGGGTATCTAGGGTTCTTGAGCGATGGACCGGAGAGGCCTTTGAGGTGGTCTCTAACCATCAAGAACAAGATCCCGCTATATACGATAAGACCATTGTTGATGTTGATGCGGACAAATGGCAAGTTGCAATGCATGTTGTGAGTGAGTCTATATACCTCAATCATGTTTGGGATCTTGTCACTGCACCTGAAGAGATTAAACCCATAGGGTGCAAGTGGATATACAAGAGAAAGAGAGGTGCGGATATAAAGGTGGAAACCTTTAAAGCAAGATTAGTTGTAAAAGGTTATACCTAAAAGGAAGGGATCGATTATGAGGATACCTTTCCACCTATTGCCATGCTTAAGTCTATACACATTCTTTTGGCCATTGCATATTATTATAACTACGAGATATGGCAAGTGGATGTCAAGATAGTCCTTCTTAATGGCTATCTTAGCAAAGACATCTATATATCCTAACCTGAAGGCTTTATTGCTAAAGGCTAAGAACATATGGTCTACAAACTTAAGAAGTCCATTTGTGGACTTACGCAAGCATCGCGAGCATGTAACATGCATTTTGATGAGATTGTAAAGTCTTATGGTTTTATACAAAATGTGGATGAACTATGTGTATATAATAAGTTAGATGGGAACAATGTGTCCTTTATGGTACTTTAGGTAAACTAGAAATGATGTAGGGACACTGTCATCTAGAAAAGTTTGCTATCAAGTCAGTCTAGTATGAAGGATATGGGAGAAGTTAGCTACATTCTTAGTATTAAGCTTCTTAGAGATAGGAAGCAAAGAATGTTAAACTTATCCTAATCTTCTTATATTGACAAGATATTGGCTAAGTTTAGCATAGATCAGTGCAAAGGGGCAATCATACCTTTTAGGTAAGGATTGACCTTATCTTCCAAATAGTGTCCTAAGACACAAAAAGGAAAGGAAAGGATGAGTAGGATTCCATACTCTTCCGGAATGGGTAGTCTTATGTATGCTATGCTTTGTACAAGGCCAAATATCTGCTTTGCTGTAGGTATGGTTATTAGATATCAATTAAACCCTGGAGAAGAACATTGGCAAATTGTAAAGTATATACTCAAGTACTTTAAGACAATAAGGGAGTATATGTTTGTCTACATAGCTAATAATTTGATTCCTATCAGTTACATTGACTTAGATTTCCACGAGGATAAAGAGGAAAAAAAATCCACTAGTAGATATGTTTTCACTTTGTTTGAAAGGGCTATTTCATGGAGGAGTGTTAATCAATCATGTATTGCTGATTTTACCATAGAAGCTGAGTATGTGACAGTTTCAAAAGCTTCAAAAGAAGCGGTTGGGCTCTAAAATTTCCTCACAAAACTTAGAGTTGTGCCACAAATAGACAAGTCCATTACCATGTATTGTGATAATTCTGGAGTTGTGTCACAATGCAAGGAACCGAGGAGCTATAGGAAGGGCAAACACATTGAGAGGAAATATCACATAATCTGGGAGTTCCTCCAGAGATGGGAGATTGTGGTTGATCAGATTTCCTCAGCAAATAATCTGGTGGACCTATTTACCAAGCCTTTGATGAGAAGGTATTCAAAAGACACTTTGACGTCATAAGAGTAGGTGTATATGGACTACATAGTCTATTTAGTGCAAGTAGAAGACTGTTGGAATGTATGACCAAAATAAATATGTATTTCTATATTTTAAAAATTAATAAAAATATTTCATTCATGGTTGTTTGTTTACATATATTTGCACATTAAATGTCTAATTGTGTTAGTAAGTAATCTACATGATTAGGTCGTACTTTCACAATAAGGTATAGATTATGGGCTACTAACATATAAACAAAAAAATTTTCTTGATTGATTGATGAAGTTGGACACTTTATCAAGGTTTAGATCATTACACTATAGTTTTCTAATGGGGAATGGTTTACCTTTAACCAATGAATAGTCCACTCATGCTAAAGGTGTAAGCGTATTTTGGAATACGTAAAATTGGACCATGTGATAATAATATTTATAAAAGTACTAAAATAAATAAAGATTGATTTATGGCAATTACTGCAGTTAGGATTGTGCCCTAGAAGAAATCATTTGTACAAATGTATTTTTCATATTAAATCAATAAAAGACATTCTTTGTCTTTCAGCTTCTTTGTTTCATATGTTTATGTGTATAAAACTATTAGATAAAATCCCAAGTACAATACTGTATTAAAAAAATCATGATAGAGATCGTGATGTGAGGTTCCTTTGTGCTTAAATTATCCATAATCATAGTATTAATGAGATGGGCATCATTAATGCGATAAGACTAGAACGTGTTATACTTCTTGATCTGATCAAGTATTGTGATACTCAAAGTTATCACGCGGATGCTTGTTACTTGAATAAGTACATTGGATGACCTAGCTATGAGATAATCATATGAATAACTATTTAGTGCCAGTCATAGAATTTCATTAGAGAAAATATGCAAGTATCCTTAGACTTAAGATCTCTAGGGTACTTTGTTTGTTGAGCATTGTACTTTGATTCTAATCGTTGGAGTCAAATCGAGGGCTGCCTATAAGATAGATATTGGGTATATTGTGAAGCAAACAAAAGTAGTTGAGAGGGTCAATAAAGGATTTGCCACTCCTAACAGTAGAAGCGAATATCTGAAGGCCACTTGTAGGAATTATTACTTAAGAAGTCCTTGGCCAAGGCGACTATGTGTTGGAAATAGTTTCAATTGATAGACATATTGAGTAATGAATTCTGGGAACAAGTACTAAAATATTCAAGCCAAAATTAATTTATATTCTAGAGGGAGTCGGCACCAATTCCATACTCTAAATCGAATGAGATATTATATGGTGAAAGGAGTGTATTGCACTGACGTTTTGCTATTGAAATGTTCTTGTCAAGCCACTTGATTTTTTGAACTTTTGGGTGGTCATGATGTACTGCTAGATACTGCTCATGATATGCTAAATATAGATTTATTAATTAGAAAATTAATAGATTTAATTCTAATTAGAATTAATAAATTAATTCTAATTAATAAAAGCATTATTGATTCTATTATGATAGAATTAATTCATATTAACTACCAATTAACTAGAAAACCTAATAGGTCACACACAATAGAAGAACTAGTACTTAAGATATTATATGATAATATTATAGGGTTAATTTATGAGAAAAAATAATAAATTATGGGCTAATTATAAAGTGTTATAATTAGTTGGATGACATTGCAATTATTTAAAAGGTTTGTTGTTGAATTATAAACTAGTTATAATTCAAGAGGCCTTAGTGCAATTTTAGAAATCCAAAACCTATAAAAGAAAGAATAAAGGAAAAGTCTTCTTGTTTCCAAAAAGGTTTAGGAAAACAAGAGACACAAGTTTCACGTGGCTAAAAGAAAAAGGGAAAAACTAAGTTGTTTCCTCAAGGGTTTAGGACATAATCTCTGTTGAGTTTCATGGTTGACATATACAAACATACACACACACATATATATGTGTGTGTGTACAATGCACAGTGGGTCGGTTTTTCACTGAAGATTACATTAGCTATGTCCTTTTCTTCTTTCATGTTAGAACACAACAACATGTTTCTTCTTTGTTTCTTTTCTAAAAATTAAAACCTAGCCACCAATAAATTTTTCTAGCCAAAAATTTTGGTGGTTCTTGAGTACATTACTCGTGTGGACTTTTATTAGAAAATTTCCTATACTTGGAATTTGGTGGCTCGATTGGATTGACTTTAGAAGGGGATTCGCTCGGAAGAAAATTTTAAAGCTATGTTTTCTAGGTAACTAATTTTTCTTCATTCTCCTAATCCGTTTAGTTACATATGAGTTATCCTTTGCGTGGATGTCATCTGGTATGTGTTTTACAGATTTTACTATTATTTTGAAATTGTTCAAAATAAATTCGCCGTTATGAAATCGTTTCATAAATATTATAAAATTTGAAATAGTTTCAAAATTATAT
Organism: Voacanga thouarsii; assembly: GCA_026120185.1. Lineage (NCBI taxonomy): Eukaryota > Viridiplantae > Streptophyta > Magnoliopsida > Gentianales > Apocynaceae > Voacanga > Voacanga thouarsii. Next base: position 589,750 of record JANUWF010003372.1, on the reverse strand, counting down.
TTAGATCCATGAAAATTATTTCATGTAAAATTTTATTTTTGGAAAATTTTGTTTTCAGTGGGTTATTGTTTCTACGTGTATTAATTACTGAAATTGGTTACAGTAAAATGATTTATAAAATCCTGAGAATTTTTTTACAAGAAAAATAAAAAAATTGTTTTGATTGTGTTCAAAGTTGATTTAGAAATTATGAATTTCTAATTCAACAATCAAAATTGTTAGGGAAAAACACTTTTCAGAAATTTGAAATTTGATTGGAAAATTGTTTCCAATTTAATTGTTTTTGAAACGAATAAGAAAGGGGAAATTATTTCTGCAAGGAAAGGAAAGAAAAGTTTTTTTTTTTTTGGAAATTGTTTCCAAACACTAAAATGGTTTAGCGAATAGAAAAAGAAATTGTTTCGTGAGAAATTAAAAAATAAAAGAAATCGAAAGAAATCTAGAAATTGTTTCTAGAAAGGGAAAGGAAATTGCTGTTTTTTTTTTTTTATTTTAGGGAAGTTGTTTCCAGAAAATTAAAAAAAAGGGAAATCAAAAGAAATCTGGAAATTGTTTCTCGAAAGGAAAAGAATTTTTTTTTTAAAGAAATAATATTGAAATTGCAATTGCAATTGAGATTTCCAAAGCCCACGCGGGGCTTGAGCAATCCCACGCAGGGCTGCTTGCATATTTTATTTAATGTTTTTATTCTTTTCCTTTCCCCTTAAGGACCCACAAGGTTTCAATAATTGGTTTTGGACCCACTATATTTCCTAAAACTTGATTTTAGGACTAATAATATTATTTTTCTAAAATTGTGATTTTAGAAATTTATATTTAATTTATATTTATATTTTTTATTTTTTTAAAGCTTGATTTTGGCATGTTGGTTTGGTTTTGGACTTAGACCAATTAATTTTGATTAATTAAATTTATGTCATGCATATATACGGTTTTGTTTTAAATAAATAGGGGCTATGAGTTTTGCTTTCTCTATAATTCTCTTGTAATTTTTCTTCTCTTCTAAATCCCCTCGAATGTAACTCGATGTTTCTTCATTAAAAATTTATGTAATTAGATTACATAGGTTAAATAAGATTAGAAATTATTTTACAAATTTATGGAGATAGCAACCAAGGCGAAGCAAGAAGATGGTAAGACTTTCTTCTCAAAACATACTTGAACACATACGTTTTGACCAAAATTAATTTTCTTCTTGGCTCAAGAAAATTAATCTAAAAAAGTCCATAACTAAGCCATGTAATTGAGTATATTACAATTATGTCAAACTGTTGATATTTTGCATGATAAACGATGAGACTACTAATTAAATAATTAAAATCCTTCAAATAATATTAAATCTAAAGCCTTCTGTTAATATGACAAGAACAAGAGTTCTTTTTCAAGATTAGATTGTTGGGCATACCCAAGCTTACATGACATTGAACATGTTCAAGCTATGAAATATGATTCCTGGTTAATGAGTTAGATTTAATTAATATCTTTATCCTAGTTGGGCATACCCAAGCATTAAGATTATTAAAGGCTAAGCTAGAGTAGCACTAAGTGCTTTAAGATTAAAAGATGTTAATCACCTAACGATCTTGTAGTTACATTTGATGTAATTGGTGTTGGATACATACTATTGAAATTAAGAGTGGCTTTTTGGGTATACCCAAGGTCATTCTTAAAGAATTTGGATATCGGTCCACCAGGAAAGCTTCCAACGGGCTTTCTTGAGCCAATAGTGGGGCTATTAATTTGAAGAAAATAATGGGTTAAATAAGCGTTTAATTAAAGACCTAATTAAATGCATTTCATATGCATATACATAGTTTAATGTCTGTTATCTTTCATCTAGGTCATTTGCATTATGACAATAAATTTGAACTTACGTAGCAATTTAGAAACAAGGAAGCTCACCGAATCAAATTTCTTGGATTGGTATAGAAAGTTGAGAATCGTTCTCATATCGGAAAGGTTGCTCTATGTGTTGGATGCTCCAATTCTGTCATCATTAGCTAATAATGCTCATGCTAAAGAGCATGAAGTCCATAAGAAGCATAAAAAGGACAGTGACACAACATCTTGTATTATGCTGGCATCAATGACTACTGAGCTTCAACAACAGCATGAGCATATAGATGCTAATACTATTATTTTCCATCTAAAGAGAGCTTTTTAAGAAGCAAGTAAGTACGGAGAGATATGAGATCTCTAATTAGTTATTCCGTTCTAAGATGGTAAAAGACACTTCGGTGGCCACTTATGGACTTAAGGTGCTAGGGTTAATTGAGAAGTTTGGATTACTTGGGTTCACAATGGATCACGAGTTAAGTATAGACTTAATTCTTTAATCTTTGCTAGTTAGTTTTTCATGGTTTATGATGAAGTACCAAACGAATAAGATTGAGACCACTATACCTGAGTTGATCAACCTTCTTAAGACTGTAGCATCTTCTATAAAAGCAAATAATGTAGTCTTTTTAGTTGATTCTTCTTCTAAGAAGAAAAATGTTTCTAAAAGGAAGAAGAAGAATCCAACTAAATCTAAAAGTGGTGTGAAAAAGAACGAGACAGCTACCAAAAGCCCATGTAACCATTGTGGAAAAATGGGCCATTGGAGGCGCAACTGCAAAAGCTACTTGGAGACTATTAAAGAAAAAAAGGAGAAAGAGAAGCTTGCAAGTAGTTCTACATCTACTTCGGGTATGTTTATGATTGAGATCAATATTGCCTTTAATAATGAGATATTGGTATTGGATACCGGATGTAGATCTCATTTGTGCAATAATTTGCAGGGACTAAAGAGCAGTAGGAAGCTGGAGAAAGGAGATACGGACCTTCGTATAAGAAATTGAGCACTTGCCGTGGGGACTTATTTGAAGGATCACGAAAAAACATCAGAGAAAAACGCAGTAGAAAATTTTCAATTTTTTCGAGCCACATCTAGGAGAGAGCACTTCCTTTTTCTTGTTGGTCTTAGATTAACCAACGTAGGGATGGGTTGCACTAGAACTTCTTATGTTGGAAAGGGAGAAGCATGAGGCTGCTGCTCAATAGGAATTCCCACCAATCTTCTACTCCTACACATCAAAAGTCTCCAAGCTTCTTCTATTCGTCTTCCAGAGTATGACTCTACCTTGCTCTTAGCATTTGCTTGGTTAGTGCTCTTTTTTGGACAAAAAAACACTCTACCAGAGAGCAGAAAGAGAAAGAATGTTAAAAAGAAAAAGAGGAGGCGGCACACTCTGATCAATTGAATTGCACAACGCTTTTTTTTTCATATATGTTTCCGCCTCACCAAGCCTAATTGGGCTAGGTGTTGTGCTAAAAAAAATAGTGCAAGACTGACCCAATCCTCTTAATCAATTAATTATCTTTTCTAGGTCTCATTAAATACTCAAGACTAATTAATGAATTTTAATTGAACTCTTAATATATGTCAATATATATAAACCCAATTAATTAATTTATTCCAACCCAATTCTCTTAATTACTTAATTATCTTTTCTAGGCCTTGTTAAAACCCAAGACTAATTAATTAATTCTAATTGGACTCTTAAAATAAATTTTATTTCTCTTTCATATAATTATCCATTAAGCCCAGATTGTATCTAAACAATACCAAGGTAACTTGAGGTACTCTGGGGACCAAGAGCCATAACAGTTATAGCTACTAAAATGCCCTTACTATGAAATAGTAGCATTTTATCACTTTAAATATTTCCATTTATCACCATAAAAAAATATTGACCCCAAGAATAATATTGCTAAAACAATGCCTTTGACCTACAGCTTAAATGATAGAAATACCCCTCTATTTAACACCCATCAAAGAGACAGGATAAATGTACTAACACCCATCTGAAATACATCTACTATCCTTAGATCTGTAGTCCGATAATCCATAACTCAATTAAATGTACTTGCTGATAATTGGAAGCTACCTAAAAGCACACATTCTAGAGTCACGTTCCCAGGGCCCTGGATCATTTATATTATCCTGCCAATCACAAGAGGGTGATTTAACTTCACTAAGTGAAGTATAAAAACTCTATTACATGAGTCCATCTTAACTAATTTAAGTAATACATTCAACATACAAGGATATTAATCTCACAAAAAAAATCTCACCTAACATACATCGAAGTATAAAACTCTAGCTTTGCCAGACCACCAACTCATACTCATGTGTGAAGGTATCCATCCACGCTATGGCAGTAATTGTCTGGTCTCTATAATTATAGTACTTTAAGAGAGTTCTATGTATTCAAAATACTTTTATACCTATGATATGAGTGAACTATTCACTGATTCAAGGTAACCATTCCTCATTGGAAATCATGGCACAATAGTCTTACCTTAATAAATGTCCCAATTCCATCAAACGACTAAAAACTCAATTTTACTTGTATGACAAGTACTCATGGTCTATGCCTTACCGTGAAGAACGACCCAACACATGGACTATTACTTATCATATTTGGACCTTTAAATGTGCAATATTATAAGTAACAAACTAAATTGAATGAATAAACATTTTATTGCAATATGTTTACATAGAATACAGTCTTTGAGGGCATACTTTCCAACAAGCACTACAAAGATTAAGAAAGTTCATAAGTGCCTACTCCTATGACATCTAAGTGTCTGTGAAAGACCTTTTCTGTCAAAGGCTTTTTAAAGGAATCCGCTAGATTGTTAACAGAGAAAATCTAATCATCCACAATATCTCGTTTCTGGATAAATTCCCAAATGAGGTGATACTTCATCTCTATGTGCTTGCCTATCTTATGGTTTCATGGTTCCTTACATTGTGACACCACTCCAAGGTTGTAACACCCCGCTACCTAGGCCCGCCAGGGCCGGGGATGTCGCCCTGTCCAAAGGACAAGGGGTCTTTATAACTAGGTCACACAATTAAAATAGCGAAATGAAAATAATAATTTAACTTAAAATTTATTACAACCCAAGAATAAATCCACGAATAAAACCATAAATTCTCAAAAGAAATACAAATCCATAAATAAAATCATCCACTCTCAACTCCCCAAAGCAATAATAAAAATAAAAGACAACATTCTCTTCCAAGGCAGATAACACAAGCTACTCATCCCCACAGCAGGATCGGCCTAAAATCATGGTAAAAAGGTGATGAGACAGAAATCTCAGTAAGTCCGTGTGTGCTTTGGGTGTTCAGTGGAAATAGTTCGTGGATGCAGAGTATAAAAACTTTATAAGAGAAATATTGGCAAGTAATAAACATTAGTCAAAAGTAAGAGTGGTGTTTTGGCTTTTCTAGCCATACATAATTTATAAGATCAACCACTCTAAAGAAAGGATTATGGGTTACCACACGTTGGGCCCCATAACCGGATGGTCAGTATGCTGACACTTTGTGCATACTGCCGGTCAGAATGCCAACACTTTGTGCAGACTGACTAAAGGTAGGTGATTGGCCTACCGGGCAAGATACTCCTCCTTCTCTATACCCAAACAACAACCGGGTGTCCAATCCGGCAAAACACAGTCACTTGACTGAAATAAAAACTGCTAGCTCGAACCGGCATGACTAAGTAGTACTGACGTTTCTATAAGTTGAGTTCATCTTCTGGAGGAGGCCTCCTGCCAGAAGACTCACTCTTGCTCTTCAAAACTAGTACTATCAGTCTACCCCCATTGAGTACTCAACGTAACATATCCTACTTGAGGAGAAAATGAACAAAACACAGTTCCACTTGAAAATGGCAATTAAGGTTTTCCAAAGTTTGGGACAAAACTGGTTTTAGAAAGAGTTTTAGGTTTTGAGTAAAACCGCCCCTTGATCTACAAATAATTTATTTGTCCGAAATGAGAATGGAAATAATCCTCAATTGCCTTTACAGAAATGAGTGACCATGCACTCTACATTTGGCTTGCCATAAAAATCATTTATTCATCAAATATGTTTTATACAGGAGCTTACCTGATCCTTGCCCACAACAAAGGTCTCCAACAGCTGACCTAACCCCGCATAGGGTAAATACAAACCACAATCAAACTCAAGCCAAAGACTCACTTTCTCAAATAAAACTAACTCAATATACTACAATCATATCCCTAGTGTCCCAAGCTTTAAGGCTCAATAATAAATAAAAAGGGTTTATAAAATAAATCTAATTTGATATTAAAATAACTAAAGTTTGGGAAATAGGTACAAAAAGTTGAAGGTTTAAATCTTGCAAAAAATAAATTATGGTTTATTTGAAAAAGGGTCCAAGGTGGTATTAGGTAAAATAATGATTTATTAATAATTTAGTTGTTAGAAAATAATTGATAGCTAAAATTTGTTGAAAATAAATTTAATGAGTCTTGCTTGAAAAATAATAAGCAAATCCTTAATGGGTTTTGATTAAAAGATAATAATTAAAATTTTAGTAATAAATATTTTATTAATTATAATTATTTCCAAAAAAGGCTTTAATTGATTTTATTATTTTAAATAATATATATATATATATTATTTTTCTAGCAGAAACTATTATTTATTTGACTAAAATATCACTATTTTATATAAAAGACCAAATCCACATTTTCCCATGGTTTTCAAAATTTTACCAGAAAAATCATATTATTAAATATTTTATTAATGAAATAAAATTTAGCTTAGGGACAACTAGATCATGATCATATTCCTATAGCTAACCACAATCATGAACACATACAACCCTTCAATTCATCAAATCATCCAAATCATGCATACAAGTATAGATCTCAATTTATCAAAACATGATCTAACCCCTACTAGCATAAATATGATCATGGCTTCAATAATCCAACATGAATGTAAATCATATTCACCAAAGGTGACATAATCTCTAGCATACTTCATCACAAATACTACCTATGACATGGAGACATGCATTAAATCTCAAATCATTATACAATCGACCAAGATAATCCATCCATGCATAAATCCCATCTTCTTCATATTCATACATACATTCATGCTTCAATCTCAATAATATATATATATATATATATATACTTAAATCCTATCGCCATCCACCTACTATCATCATCATCCTAGAGACATGAATCTAGAGTTTAAAAAAGAAGATTGAAGGTACTTACTTGGTTGATGAATGCTTTGAAGGAGTTTAGAGTAGATCCTAACTCCTAGATGGCTAACCTTGTCTAAAAGAGTTGGCGAGAACAAGATTATGGAAGGATAAGTCATCCGGCCAAAGAAGAGTGATTTCGGCCATGAGAGAGAGAGAGAGAGAGAGAGAGAGAGAGAGAGAGAGAGAGAGAGAGAGAGAGAGAGAGAGAGAGAAGAAGAAGAAGAAGAAGAAGAAGAAGAAGAAGAAGAAGAAGAAGAAGAAGAAGAAGAAGAAGAAATCATTAGTATGTTTATTCGCATAGGTTCTCATTAGAGATCAAGGTTAGAGAAGATGAAGTTGCTAGAATAAGTTTATCTTGATTGTGTTCTTGTCCTTCACAAAAATTTCTGGTTTTGATTCGAAGTAGTAAGATGATTCGTGGAGATTGATGTTAAGAATGGTGTTGATGGATTCACAGCAGTGAGTAGACTAAATCTGGAGATTTTCGTGAGGGTTTGAAGTGGTTTGAAGGTGTATTAGGTGAGACCAAGTAGTAGGTGTTCTTGGTGTAGTGTGTGTGTTCTTGGTGGCTAAAGAAAAATCGAGAGAATGGATGTTGTAGCTGTCGAAATTCTGTGGAATTAGGGCTGCCAAAATTCTGTAGGGTTTAGGAGGATGTTTTCTCTGATTTGAGAGGGAAAAGGAAAGGTTAGTTGTTACAATCCTTGAAGAATATTTTTAGGAAGTGAATTTGGAAACTAAATATTTTAAGAATATCTTGATTGTTGGACAGCTTTGGAAGTTTGCCATGGTCGATTGTTTGAGCAGAATTTCTGTGGGATTAAAGCTGGTTCAAGGGGGCTTATGGTGGCTGAAATTAAGGTGCACAATGATGAAGAAGAGGTCTGGTCAATTGAGTGATATATTATGGAAGGTTGCTAAACAAGGGTGGCTGGAATTTTGGAAACCCATCAAGCTAAATTGTAGGGATTTGTTGGAGAGATTTTCGGACAGCCATTGCTGAATTTCGTGCAGAAGCTTGAGGGAAACAATGGAGGTCTGTTAATGGAGGTTTAAGGAAGGTTTTTGCAGAAATAGGTTGGTGTTTCGGCTGGAAGGGAAATAGGAAACAAAGCTGGAAATTTGGACTGCCCAGAATTTCGCTGAACAGAAATTTCTGGGCAGATTTTCGGCTGCCACTTCCAGCCAATTTGCAGAGAGTTTGAAGGGGAAACTCAGGGCATTCTAGGCTAGTTTCCAGCCTTCTTCATGGAGGAAAAACATGGCTAAGGTGCTGCACAAAATCTGGAAGAAAACAGCTTGGTTTTGGGCCTCTAAAGCTGCGATTTTGCCCAGAATTTTTACTGATTTTGCACAGCCTTTGTGCAGTCCGTAAATGGCAGAAATAATTCATGTTTCAAGCTGATCTTAAGGCCATTTTTCTGGCAGCATTTGGGAGGGAAAGTCAGCTAAGAAGCTCGACAATTTGAAGGTACAACAAGCTGAAAAATTTCAGCTCATTCTAAGAAGTAAGATGAACTAGTCTAGAGTGAAATTTCAGCAAGCTTACTAGAGGGATTTTTCCCCTTGGAATTTCCTACCATTCTTCCACATTTTTCAGACCATGAGAAGCCTTTTAGTAGGACATTTTGATCTCACAAGATCACAGAATTTTACTGAAATTTCTGGAAAGAAAATGAATGGACATCTTGATCAAACCAAGGAGTTGAAAATTGAGGAAAATTAAGGATCAAGGGAAAATGAATTCCCTTTAAGAAATTCGAGTAGAGTAAAGGAGTGGAATGAGAATACTCCTAACATGTCTCTCTTAGAACCATCATCCCTACCTTACTCTAAGCTCATAAGACCGAAATTTCCTCCACTAAGCAAAAATAAAATTTAATCTAGCTAAAGCTTCCATGATGGAATTCGAACCCAAGACCTCAAGAATTAATTCCAAAGCTTTAATCACTATACCACAACAACTCTTGTTGATATTTTTCACTAGAAAATTATTTTCTATTCAATTCACAGGCTATCTCCCTATTTTCACCTCAGGCAAAAATTACCATCTTGCCCTTCTCACACAATACTCACCAACAAGACCTCAAGATAATAAAACCCGAATCCAAAACACATAAAAATCATATGAAAATATATTTAACCATGAAATAAAATATGATGTGCATCCCAACCCCCCTTACTCTAAGGTTGGTTTTGACTAGGGTTTCACAAAAGTTGTCACAATAAATGGTGACAGGCCTATCCATATATTGTACTACTTCAAGTTCTATAAGGAACTTTTGGATCCACATAGCTTCTTTAGAAGCTTCTGAAGTAGCACCGTACTCAGCTTTCATGATAGAATCAGCAAAGATTGCTTGATACTTTTCTATGAAATTGCTTTTCTAGATAAAATGAAGAAATATCCACTAGTGGATTTCCTTTCATCTTTATCTGCCTAGAAGTCTAAGTCTATGTAACCGGTAAGAACTAAATTGTCAACACGATATACCATAATATAATCTCTCGTTTCTTTGAGATATTTGAGTATATACTTTACGGCTTGCAAGCGAGCTTCTTCTAGGTTTGGCTGATACCTACTAACCATGCCTACTACATTGCAGATATCTAGCATATTACAAAGTATAGCATACATGAGATTTTCTACAACCAAAGCAGAAGGGATTGTGCTCATTTTCTGCTTGTCTTCTTGTGTCTGAGGACATTGCTTGGAAAATAAGGATAATCCATGTCTAAAGGGTATAAAAGCCCTTTTACATTCATCCATGCTATACTTGACCAATATCTTGTCAATAGTAGCACATTGGAATAAGCCTAATATTTTTTGCTTCCTATCTCTAAGAAGTTTAATGCCTAGAATGTAGCTACCTTCTCCCATATCTTTCATGCTAAATTAACTAGATAGCCAAACCTTGACAGATGACACTATCCCTACATCATTTTCAATGAGTAGAATGTCATCCATATAAAGTACAAAGAAAATCACTTTGCCACTATCTGATTTCCTATACACACATGGTTCATCTACATTTTGAAGGAAACCATAAGCTTTTACGGTTTTATTAAAACATATGTCCCATGCTCGTGACGCTTGCTAAAGTCCATAGATGGACTTCTTAAGCTTACAGACCATTTGTTATTGACTTCTAGCAAAAAAACCTTCTGGCTGGCACATATATACGTCTTTGCTAAGATAGCTATTTAAGAAGGCCATCTTGATATCTATCTGCCATATCTCGTAGCTATAATGGCATGCGATGGATAAGAGATTTCGAATAGACTTAAACATGGCTACAGGTGAAAAGGTTTCCTCATAATCGATCATTTCTTTTTGAGTATAACCTTTAGCAACCAACCTAGCTTTATAGGTTTTAACCTTTCCATCTACAGTTCTTTTCCTTTTGTATACCCACTTACACCCAATAAGTTTTATCCCATTAGGCGCAATGATAAGATTCCAGACCTGATTGAGATACATAGACTCAATCTTAGCTTTCATAGCTAGTTGCCGTTTGTCAGCATCAGTATCAACAATGGCCTCCTCGTATCTAATAGGATCTTATTCCTAATAATCAGAGACTAGATTACAGATCTCTTCGGTCCACCTTTTTGGAACTCTTTGAAGGCATAGGAAGTGGAAAACACAGGGCACGTAGCGGAAGTGAAGATAAAAAATTGGAAAAAAACAAGAACAGAGGATTCCCGAACAGGGCTGGCGCCGGCTTCGGCAGCCCTAGCCAGCGCCGATTGTGCTCTATTTGGACTCCGAGGTTAAAATTTTTTTTTACCTCTTTTCCTTGTTCTAAGAGTTGGTAGGTATGCTGGTGGAAGCTTATGGTGCGATTCCTGCAAGTCTCATACTCTGTCTTTGCATGTAAGTGAACGCCAATCTCTCGATCTTCTAGTATATGGCCTATCTAAATCTGTTTGGTGAACAACTACAGACTAAGGAGCTTTTTTTTTTTCCTGGAGAGAGAGAGAGAAAGACGTCTGGCTTTTCACAGAGAAGAAATCGTCTCCCAGAGCATGTGTGTTCTGTTAACAACGTTGTTTTCAATACTCCTGTTTAACCTAAATAAAAACCCTAGGTTAAACTGGACTTGGACAATGAACTCTTAGTTTAACCTTTTGGGCTTAATTAATTATTATAATTAGAACTACATAACTGGCCCAATTAATAATTAATTTTCTAGCCCAAATAAACTAGTCCAATAAATAAGCCTATATTAGTTTAGTCCTAGGTTGATCTTTAATTATTCAAACTAGGCCAAAGCCCTGAATAATTAATTAACCCACTAAACTAATTTAATTAATTCTCTCTCCATGGATCTTTATTTTATTCTAACCCAATAATTAAATTAGGCTACTTAAATAAAATAAATTCCATTTAACTTAAGATCAATTACTTAGCCTGCATTTAATTAGGACTCACGGTCTATACAGGAGACAAAAAGACACACCGCCTTGGCTACTGAAATGACCAAAATACCATTGCCATATAAATAGCTGTATTTTGTATTTTAAATATTTCCTAATATCACCATGAGAAAATATTGCCCCCAAGGACAGTGCTGCGTTAGCAAAGTCTTCGACTTACAGGTGTAATGACTAAAATACCCCTCTATATATCGCCATACATTCAGAGAGGAAGAAGTGTACTAACACCTTTTTGAATGACATTTACCATCCTTCGGCCTCTAGTCCAATTATCCACGACTTCCTGGATTATTTTCGCTTTCCAAGGGAGCTACCCTAAAGCAAACATCCAAGTCATGTTTCCCAGGACCCTAGATATTTAGATCATTCAGACAACCACAAGGGGCGATATAGTATAGAAACTATTTTGTACAAGTCTGTCTTAACTAACTAGTCATACATACCCAATAGGCAAGTATATTGGCCCTACAATAGAACTTCAACTATAGTATAACAAAGTATATGCTTCCAACTTCGTCAGACCGCCAACTCATACTCAAGTCGTAGAGTATTAGTCCACGCTGTAGTGGTAGTAGTCTAGGTTTCTACCATATAGTACTTTTAAAAACCACTACTACAGGTCATGTTTTACGTATTCAAAATACACTTATATCATGATGTGAGTGGACTACTCACTAGCTAAAGCTAAGCCGTTGTCTATTTAGAATTCACAACATAATAACCTAGACATGATGAGATTCCATTCTCATCAATTGGTAAAGAACGAATGTTTTTGTATTATGTAACCCATAATCCATATCTTACTGTGAAAGACCTCCATTCACATGGACCATTTACTTAACCACAATAGGTCTTTTCCAAACGTAATTATGCACAAATAAAATTGTAAATTCACAAACAATTTATGAAAATAAATTCTTTTATTAAAATATTCGATTTTTATATCAGAAACTTAGTCTAAGAAGGCATACATCCCAACAATCTCCCACTTGCACTCTAAGACTAAGTAAGTCCATAGGTGCCCACCCTTATAGCGTCTAAGTGTCTCTGGAAGACTCTCTCAGCTAAAGGCTTGGTGAATGGATCTGCTAGATTGTTCTTGGAGGAAATCTGTTCCACCATGGCTTCCCGACTCTGAATGAAATCCCGGATCAGGTGGTACTTCCTCTCGATGTGGTTCTGAGGTTCTTTGGATTGTGATATTGCTCCAGTGTTATCACAATACATCACAATCGGCCTGTCCATGTGTAGCACGACTCCAAGTTCTGAAAGGAACTTCCGGAGCCAGACTGTTTCCTTCGATGCCTTCGAAGCTGCCATATACTCAGCTTCCATGATTGAGTCAACAATGCAAGGTTTCTTGATACTCCATCATGAAATCGCTTCTCCAGATAAGGTGAAGATATATCCACTAGTGCATTTTCTCTCATCCTTATCCACCTGGAAGTCTAAGTTTGTGTATTCTGTAGGAACCAAGTCATCAGCCCTGTAAACCAGCATATAATCTCTCATTCCCTTGAGGTACTTGAGTATATGCTTTACAGCTTACCAATGAACCTCCCTAGGGTTTGACTGATATTTGCTAACCAAACCTACGACAAAGCAGATATCTGACTTAGTACACAGCATGGCGTACATGAGACTTCCCATAGCCGAAATGTAGGGAATCCTACTCATTCTGTCATTTTCTTCTTGAGACTTAGGACAGTCCCTTGAAGAAAATGAAAACTCATGTCTGCAAGGAATTAGAGCTCCCTTGCATGAGTCCATGTTATATCTGGCCAGCATCTTGTCAATGTATGTCGCTTGGGATAATCCTAACATTTTCTGCTTCCTATTTCTAAGAAGTCTAATCCCGAGAATGTAGCTGGCTTCTCCCAAGTCCTTTATAGTAAATTGACTAGATAGCCAAACCTTTGTAGATGACAATGACCCTACATCATTTCCAATTAATAGAATGTCATCCACATATAAGATAAGAAAAACCACATTAAAGCCTTCAAGTTTCCTGTATACGCATGGTTCATCCTCGTTTTGAACAAAATTATAGGACTTTACAGTCTCATTGAAATGAATGTTCCATGACCTTAATGCCTTCTTAAGTCTATAAATGGACTTCTTAAGCTCGCAAACCATATGCTCTTAGCCTTTAGCAATAAAGCCTTCCGGTTGGGATATATAAATGTCTTCACTAAGATGGCCATTCAAAAATACCATCTTGACATCCATTTGCCATATCTTGTAGTCATAATGACATGTGATGGCAAGGAAGATATGGATGGACTTATGCATAGCTATCGGGGAAATGGTTTCCTCATAGTCGATTCTTTTTTTTTTATCATACCCTTTCGCCACAAGCCTAGCTTTGAAGGTTTCTATCTTTCCATCTACTCCCCTCTTTCTCTTGTATATCCACTTACACCCTATGGGTTTTATACCTTCAGGTGAAGCTATAAGATCTCAAACCTGATTGAGATACATAGACTCAATCTCGGCTTTCATTGCTTCATGCCATAGATTTGCATCGACATCAGTAATAGCCTCCTCGTATTTAGTGGAGTCTTGTTCCTAATGGTCGAAGACCAGCTCGAAAGCTTCTCCAGTCCATCTCTCTGGAACCCTAGATACTCTCCCACTACGACGAGGCTCCGTATGTACAGGCTCTTGAGGCTGTGCCTCTTCTTGCTCCATAATGGGGTCAAAAGAAGTTGCTTCCGAAGATAACTTCTTCTCCAGTTCCAACTTAGTTGAATTTTTCATGGAAGTACTTTGATCATCCTCTAACTATCTAGCATTGGCACTAACCAGTACCTTCTACTCCTTAGGATGATAAAAGTAACCACCCTTTGTCCCTTTTGGATACCCAACAAAATAGCATAATTCTGATCTTGGTTCCAACTTATCTTCCTTGACCAGTACATAAGTTAGACAACCCCATATCCTGAGATGAATCAAACTTAGCTTATGCCTAATCCACATCTCATAGGGAGTCCTAGGTACTAACTTGGAAGGCACCAAGTTTAGAATATATGCCGTTGTTTCTAGGGCATATCCCCAAAAAGACACTGGAAGAGTAGCATGAGATATCATACTTCGAACCCTTTCCATCAATGTCCTGTTTCTTTTCTCAGCTACTCCATTCCGCTGGGATGTCCCCGGCGTAGAGAGCTGGGATACTATCCCATGATGTATCACGTAGTTCTTGAATTCACCAAGGAGGTACTCTTCACCACGATCCGATCGTAAGGTCTTGATCAATTTACTTGTCCGACACTCCACTTCAACCTTAAACTCTTTGAACTTGTGAAAAAAGTCAGACTTATGTCTCATTAGGTAAATGTAATCAAACCTTGTACAATCATCCGTGAAAGTGATGAATCACTCAAAACCTCCTCTAGCTGGTGTAGTCAAGGGACCACACATATCAGTGTAAACAAGACACAATACCTCTTTGGCTCTATCCGCCTTAGGGGCAAATGACCTTTAGGTCATCTTTCATATCACACAGGACTCACACTGAGGCCAATTTTTCAATCTCAATGAGCCCAATGGCCCATTATGGACCAACCTCTAAATCCTGATTGAGTTGATATGACCTAACCTTAGATGCTAAAGATAAGAGTCATTGACATTAGTCTTTCTCTTCCTTGTTAAAGGTTCAGATTGAGTTTTATTTAATTGATTTTTAATAGGGTTTAAGAAAAATAGATTCCCATACATGTGCCAGTACATAAAATTTCTCCATCTCTACTGATAGAAATACCAGAATGGAAAGATACAGAATATCCTTGATTTATTAGTTTCACAACCAAAATCAAATTCTGTCGAAATCCAGGTACATATAAAATATCTTTCAAAACTACTATTCTATTACAATAAAAAACAAGATCCATCTCTCCCACTGTAAGGGCCCAAACTTGTGCTCCATTTCCCACACTTAGTCCATGTTCGCCTTTCTGGAGTCTTCTAATCTTTCTAAACCCATGCAAAGAGTTACAGATGTGATCAGTGACTTCTAAATCAACAATCTAAGTGGAAGTTGATCTAATCATTGATATAAACTCTAGATAGAAAACATTACCTATGGGATTTTTCTTGGCTTGAAGATCTGGACACTCCTTTTTCTAGTGTCCCTTCAGTCCACACTTAAAGCATTTGCCCTTGGGTTTGTCTTTGGGTTGGGTTTTAGGCTGGACCGCTGCGTTCCCCTTCTTCTTCTTGAACTTCATGGGCTTGGGCCCAGTTCTAGAAGATGAAGCCTTAGCAATCATAGCCTTAGATTGTGGCTTTATGACATTCTCTGCCATCTGGAACTCATTCATCAACTCAGTCAAACCTATATTCAACTTGTTCATGTTATAGTTCAACTTGAATTGAGTAAAGGAACCTGGTAGAGATTTGAGAACCATGTCCACTTAGCTCTCGGGGTCAATGACAGCCCCTAAGATTTCTGCCTCCTCGAAAGTAGCAATCATCTTGAGCATATGCTCTTTGACTGATACTCCCTCAACCATCTTAGTGTTAATGATGGTTCGAAGAGCCTTCTGCCTTGCGGGCCAATTTTTATCTCGTAAACATCGTGGCTAATGATTGAGTTATGTTATACGCAGTGGTCATGTGCTCTTGTTTGGATTGGAGCACATTAGACACGGAGGCCAATATGTAATAATGAGCCATCTCGTCGGCCTTCTTCCATGCCTTCTCAGCCTCACACTTCTCGGTGATAGAACCCTCCCCGATAACAGGGTAGGTTTCGTAAAGGACATACTTATACTCTTTCGCTGTGAGTATTATGTTAAGGTTCATTTTTCAGTCCACATACTTTGGTCCCGTTAGCTTATTCTCTCAGAGAATAACGACCAATGAACTAAAAGAACCTCCCACCATTTCTAAAAAATCAAAAAATAAAAGAAAAAAAAGATTAAGTTTGTGAAAACAGAACAAATATGTGCACTTTATCCTTATTATTAAAACTGATAATAATTAATTTGGCTCTTAGGAAAACTGACATAACTTCTTGGGAAGATTAATAGTTTCCTAAGCTAAGTGTGTTAATCACCACAAATTAATTTCCCTTCTAGGTAATGGTTTAGAAGATAACTCCATTGAGGGGATGGTCGCTTCCTCTCGTTTCCTATGGACATACCTCGCACTATAACCTCCAATGAGGGGTTGGCTGATTATAGTACATGTCTCGGGTTATTAATTACATCCCTCCAATAGATCTAGATCTTTGTGGTATCCCCATCTTATATGGGTTCACTCTCAGGGTGACGCGAAAGGACCCACGATCTCTAATGAGGATTGTGATGGAAGCTGTGGGGCCGTTGGAACTCCTCTCCCACGTAGTCTTTTAAAACAACGGTTTTCTGAAAAATATCCTTTTGAAAATTTCCATTAAGTTTTCCCAATAAATAAAATGTCTAAGTCCATAAAAATCTCTATGTCAAGGCTTATATCCTTTGAGAGTTTTTCCTATGGACTAATTTTATTTAAGTTAAAAACTTAATGATTTTAAAAATTTTCCAATTAAAACTTTCTTAAGACTTTGGTCTCAAGTTTATTTGACAAAATAATTTTTCTGATGCCAAACTAAGATAAAATGACTTTCTATTTTAACCTTACAAAAATATCTAAATCCAATATATTTTCTATGTCAAGGATTAAATCATTTGAGAAAATATCTATGGATTAATTTTTGTTCAAGTTAAAATAACCTTTTAATTTGTAGAAAAAAATATTTTTCTTGTCAAAAACATTCCCAAAGACTTTGGTGTTTAAGAAAATGTGCACATAGGTACCAAAAATAAATAGCATGCTAGAAAACAGTAGACGTTTTTATGCTCTTCTATTTTTACACCTAAGTGCCTAGATAATAGAATTAAACACATTAATTAATTAATTAATTAATTAATGGTCTTGTTTAATCCTAAAATCCCTTACTAATATTTTTCATGCAAACATATTTCTTGGATATTAACTATTGCAAAATATTAACTTCGCTTGGTATGGATTCCAACACAAAAAGAAAACGCAACAAAAATTACAAGGAAAAAATAAAAAATTTCTCCTTGGTCCATTGCATCCGCCACACTGGATCATGCACTCATCTGCACTGTAGTCCATTGCACCCGCCGCACAGAACCAGGACCTACAGGAAACCAGTGCGTGGATTGGCCTTCCAGACCCTAGTTGGCACCGGTTCTTGCACCCCAAGCCAGCGCTGGTTTCGATTTGGACGCCCGATCCTGCAGTTTTTTTCTGCGAATTTCTCCTATTTTTCTGCATAGCTTCCGGCTTCGATGACTGTCCTATTTCAAACCAAATACAATGAAATCAACCAAAACCAACAATCGCCTATACCTATAAACATTGGGCTTACATGATTTGGTAAGAAAAACAGTAAATTACAAATCTCCTATACCTTCACCCACGAGGTTTAACAGAGAATCTATCCATACCATAAACAGTGAAGGATTACAATTTTAATCACACATATGTGTCCAGTTTTATTCATCTAGATGCATGCTTCCTATATTTTCACTAAACCTTCATGCTCTGATACCAATTGAAGGCATAGGAAGCGGAAAACACAGGGCACACAGTGGAAGCGAAGATCAAAAACTGAAAAAAAAACAAGAACAGGGGATTCTCGAACAGGGTTGGCGCCGGCTCTGGCAGCCTTAGTTGTCACCGGTTGTGCTCTGTTTGGACTCCAAGGTTAAATTTTTTTTTACCTCTTTTCCTCGTTCTAAGAGTTGGTTGGAATGGAACATGTACTACTGGGGTAGGTATGCTGGTGGAAGCCTCGATTCCTACAAGTCTCCTACTCTGTCTTTGCATGTAGATGAACACCAATCTCTTGATCTTCCAGTATATGACAACTATAGACTAAGGAACCTTTTTTTTCCTAGAGAGAGAGAGAGAGAGAGAGAGAGAGAGAGAGAGAGAGGTCTGGCTTTTCACAGAGAAGAAGCCGTCTCCCAGAGCATGTGTGTTCTATCAACAATGTTGTTTTCAATCCTCCTGTTTAACCTAAATAAAAACCCTAGGTTAAACTGGACTGGGCTTTTGGACTCTTAGTTTAACCTTTTGGGCTTAATTAATTACTCTAATTAGAACCATATAATTGGCCCAATTAATAATTAATTTTCCAGCCCCAATAAACTAGTCTAATAAATAAGCCTATATTAGTTTAGTCCTCGATTGATCTTTAATTATTCAAATTAGGCCAAGGCCCTAAATAATTAATTAACCCACTAAACTAATTTAATTAATTCTCTCTCCATGGACCTTTATTTTATTCTAACACAATAATTAAATCAGGCTACTTAAATAAAATAAATTTGATTTAATTTAAGATTAATTACTTAGCCAACATTTAATTAGGACTCACGATCTATATTGGGGATCAAAAGACACACCGCCTTGGGTACTAAAATGACCTAAATACCATTTCTATATAAATAGCTGTATTTTATATTTTAAATATTTCCTAATATTACCATAAGGAAATATTGCCCCCAATGATAGTGTTGCGTTAACAAAGTCTCTGACCTACAGGTGTAATGACTAAAATGTGCCTCTATATATCACTATACATTCAGAGAGGAAGAAGTGTACTAACACCTCTCTAAATAACATTTACCATCTTTAGGCCTCTAGTCCAATGATCCACGACTTTTTGGATTGTTTCCGCTTTCCAAGGGAGCTACCCTAAAGCAAACATCTAAGTCATGTTTCCCTAGGCCCTGGATATTTAGATCATTCAGGAAACCACAATAGGCGATATAGTATAGAAACTATCTTGTACAAGTCTGTCTTAACTAGCTAGTCACACATACCCAACATGCAAGTATATTAGCCCTACGATTGAACCTCAATTATAGTATATCAAAGTATATGCTTCCAGCTTCGTCAGACCATCAACTCATATTAAAGTCGTAGAGTACTAGTCCACGCTTTAGCGGTAGTAGTCTAGGTTTCTACCATATAGTACTTTTAGAAACCACTACTACAGGTCCTGTTCTACGTATTCGAAATATGTTTATGTCATGAAGTGGGTGGACTACTCATTGGCTAAAAGTAAGTCATTCCCCATTTAGAATTCACAACATAATAACCTAGACATTATGAGATTCCCATTCTCATCAATCGGTTAAGAACGAATATTTATGTGTTAAGTAACCAGTGGTCCATAATTTACTATGAAAGACCTCCATTCACATGGACCACTTACTTAAACACAATAGGTCTTTTCCAAACGTAATTGTGCACAAATAAAATTTTAAATTCACAAATAATTTATGAAATAAATTCTTTTATTAAAACATTCGATATTTACATCAGAAACCTAGTCTAAGAGGGCATACATCCCAACACTCTTATGATCCTCCCACTACAACAAGGCTCAGTTTATATAGGAACATTCGGTTATGTTTCTCTTGATTTCTCGATCGGGGTGTTAGAAGTACCTGAAGTTATATCAGTGACCAACTTCTCTTCTAACTCTATTATGCTTAAACCCGTGGTGGAAGTAACTTGTTCATCCTCTAAGTATCTAGCATTAGTACTAATAAGTATTTTATGCCCTTGAGGATGATAGAAATATCCACCTCTTATTCCTTTTGGATACCTAATGAAGTAGCATAACTTTGATCTTGGTTCTAGCTTACTTTCTTTTGTCAGCACATAAACTGGACAACCACATATCTTGAGATGTTTTAGAATGGGGTTTCATCCAGTCCATATCTCATAGGGTATCTTAGGTGCTGATTTGGAAGGCACCAAGTTCGAAATATATGTCGCTACTTCTACAGCATACCACCAAAAAGAAATAGGAAGAGATGCATGACTCATCATGCTTTTGACAATTTCCATCAAAGTTCTATTTCTTCTCTCAGTTACTCCATTTTGTTGGGGTGTCCCAGGCACAATTAACTGAGATACTATGTCGTGATGTACCAAGTAATCCTTAAACTCACCGAGGAGGTACTCTCCACCACTATCCAATCTCAAAGTTTTAATTAATTTACCTGTTCAACATTCTACTGCAGCCTTAAACTCCTTGAATTTATCAAAAGAGTCAGACTTGCGCCTCATTAGTTAAATGTAACCAAAACGAGTGTGAATAACTATGAAAGTGATAAAGTACTCATAGTCTCCTCTAGCTGGTGTAGTTATCGGACCACAAACATCCGTATGAACTGGTGCTAGTATTTCTATGGCTCTATATGCCTTTTTGGTAAAGGACATTTTGGTTATTTTACCTTTAAGGTAAGATTCACACTGAGGCTATTCTTCCAGCCTTAGTGAACCTAAAGGCCCGTTGTGGATTGGCCTCAGAATCTGATTGGGATTTATATGTCCCAATCTTAGATGCCACAGATACGAGTCATTTGACATGTTTCCTGAACAAATTAAATTACTATCTCTACTGATGGAAACACCAGAATGGAAAGAAACAGAATATCCTTGATTCATCATTTTGGAAATTGAAATCAAATTCTGTTTAAAACAAGAAACATACAAAATATCTTTTAAAACCAATTTCCTATTACAATAAAAAAATAAGCTCAAGATCTCCCACTACTTCAGCCCATATTCTTGCTCCATTGACTACTTGAAGTCCATGCTCACCCTTACTAAGTTTCCTTATCCTTCTAAACCCCTGCAAAGAGTTACAGACATGGTCAGTGACTCTAGAATCAACTATACAGGAGGATGTTGATCCAACCATCAAAATAGACTATAGGTATAGAGTAATACTTGAAGTAGACTTGGTTAATAAGTTCAGACAATCTTTCTTCCAATATCCCTTCTTGCCACACTTGAAAAATTTGCCTTTGGTCTTCCCGTTCGGCTTGGCCTGACCAGATACTATGGGTTGGGCCCTTATGTTATTTTGGATCTTCTTCTTCTTGAATTTCTTAGGCTTTGCCTTTATTCTAGAAGAAAAAGTAGAATGAGAGATCAAAACCTTTGACACGGGCTTCATGATCTTCTCTGTCACTTGGTGCTCTTTCATAAGTTCCGTGAGATTTATATTCAACTTGTTCATGTTGTAGTTCAACTTGAGCTACGAATAGGAGTTAGGCAGAATTTCAAGAACCATGTTAATTTGGCTCTCTGGATATATTATCGTGCCTAGGACCTCGGCCATCTCGAAGTAAGCAATCATCTTGAGCAGATACTTTTGAACTGATGCCCTCTCAGTCATCTTAGTGTTCATGATTGCTCTAAGAGCTTCTTGCCTTGTGGGCTGGCTCTTGTCAGTAAACATGGTACGTAATGACAAATCTATATCGTACGTAGTGGCCATGTGCTCATGCTTACATTGGAGCACACTAGACATGGAAGTCAACATGTAGCATTTAGCCATCTCATCGGCTTTCTTCCATACCTTCTTGGCCTCTCAATCCTAATCAGTGGATTCTTCCCCAATCTTAGGACAAGGATCTGTCAGAGCATACTTGTACTCCTCGGCAGTGAGTACTATATTTAGGGTCCTCTTCTAGGCCATATAATTTGGGCCTGCTAACTTATTCTCCTTCAGAATGATTGACAATAGACTGAAACCAGACATTTTGAAATATTGCAAAAAACATTCATTTTGTTTGCAAGAAATAAAAATGCACATTCTTTATATTATATCTTTGATAATAAATAACTCTAAAAACCATTATCAATAATATAAATAGTTTGGCTCTTATAAAAGCTAACAGAGCTTCATAGAAAGATTAATAGCATCTAAATTAAGTATATAACCATCACAAATAAAAACTTCCTAAAATAGGTAATGATCTAGAAAAAGTTCCACCGATAGGATGGCCACTAATTCATGCCACCTATGGATAATCTAATATTAAAAACCTCTAACGTAGGTTGGTCGATTCTAGCAAATACCCTAGGCTTTTAATTTTACTCTTCCATTAGCTCTAGATACTTGTAGAAATTCATCCTATAGGGGGTCATGCTTAGAATAACACGAGGAAATCCACTCTCTCTAATAAGAGTTGTGATGGAAGCCATGGGGTCGTTAGAACCCCTCTTCCACTTAATCTTTTATTGAGAATAGAGTTTTATGCCCAAAAACGTTTTCTATAATATTATGGTTTCATTAACTTTAGTAAAAATCTAAAACTCATGTTGTTCTCTATGTGAAGGATTAAATCCTTTAAGAGAATACGGTATGAATTTATTTTACTATTCTAAGTTAATAACTAAGTAAAACATTATTAAATAACCTTAATTTCAACATTATTCTCTATGTTAAGGATTATACCCTTTAAGAGAATAAACCACGGACTCTTTTATTTTTAAAGTTTCTTAGATTAAAACGTTTTAACAAAAACCTTCCTATCTAGTGAGACTTTGGTCTCACAACAGCTCGCGCATTTGATTACAAAAATGAAATAAGAATGATACCAAAAGTAAACTTTTTCATGCTCAAACTTTTCATTTATTCCTAAGTGACCAAACATTGGATTAAACATCATGAATTAAAAATTAATGATCTTATTTAATCCTAAGGTGGTTCCATCCTTTACTATTCATTTTCATGCAAATTATTCATCTGTAGATAAATAAAACTATTGCAAAAAATTAACCTTATACAATAGTTTCAAAACATGATTACAAAAAGGAAAAATTAAGGAATAAAACTTCAGCAGTGCTCTCCTATTTCTTAGACAATTTGTCGCTCGTCCAAATTTGTGCACAACTGCCTCTAGGCAGAGTGGACTTGGCACCTGGTTCGTTGGGCCCACCTGGCACTGGGTCCAATTTATTTTTTTGAAAATTCTAGTTGGGCAAAGTGGACCTAGTGCCTGTTTCGATCGGCCCACCTGGCACCGGGTTAGCTCTGGAGTTCGCCAATTTCTAGAAAAAAAATCAGTCTTTTAAGCCATTTTTCGCACCTCAACAATTCCAGCAATCACGTTCTTCTAATTTCCAAAAATTTATAGATTAAAAGAATACAGAGAAACATAATACCAGGAATAAAAACATTCATTTACAAGTTCCTATGCTTCTATCCACGAGGCGTAAATCGAATCTACTTAAAACTAGAAAAATAATAGGAAAATCATTAGAATATATGATCCTATACCTTAACCGCGGGGCGTACATGAACTCAATAAACCAATGTATGAGGGATCACAAGAAATCACAAAAGATTCATTTTTAATAGAAAAAGGAACCACTTTTTTTTTTTAAGTTTTAACCGTAGTACATACTCCTAGATGAAAACTGTGGCTCTGATACCACTTGAAGGATCACAGAAAAACATCAAAGAAAAACACAGCGGAAAATTTTTAGTTTTTTCGAGCCACATCTAGGACAGAGTACTTACTTTTTCTTGTTAGGCACTGATTAACCAACGCAGAGACGGGTTGCACTGGAACTTCTTGCATTGGAAGGGGAGAGAGAGGTGCCTGCTGCTCAACAAGAATCCCCACCACTCATCAAACATCTCCAAGCTTCTTTGCTTCATCCTCCAGAGTATGACTCTACCTTGTTTTTGGAATTAGCTTGGTGAGAGCTCATTTTTGGAAAAAAAAAAAAAACACAGTCTACCAAAGAGCAGAAAGAAGAAACGTTAAAGAGAAAACGAGGAGGCATCACACTCTGTTCAATTCAATTGCACAACGCTTGTTTTATCATATATGTTCCGGCCAGGCTTAGGGCTTCCAAAGCCCTAATGGCCGAAAATCACCAAGCCCATTGGGCTAGGTTTTGCGCTAAAAAAACAGTGCAAGACTAGTCTAATCCTCTTAATCAATTAATTATCTTTTATGGATCTCATTAAATACCCAAGACTAATTAATTAATTTTAATTAGACTCTTAATATATATAAACATATATCAGCCCAAATAATTAATTTATTCTACCCCAATTCTCTTAATTAATTAATTATCTTTTCTGGGCCTTATTAAAATCTAAGACTAATTAATTAATTCTAATTGGAGTTTTAGAATAAATTATATTTCTCTTCTATATAATTATCCATTAAGCCTATATTGTTTCTAACCAACATCAAGGTAACGTGGGGTGTTCCGGGGATAAAGAAACATATTATCTATGGCTACTAAAATGCCCTTACTATTAAATAGTTGCATTTTATCACTTTAAATATTTTTATTTATCACCATATAAAAAATTGACTCCAAGAATAATATTGCTAAAGTAATGTCTCTGACCTACAGGTAAAATGACAGAAATACCCCTCTATGTAATACCCATCAATGAGACAGGATAAATGTACTAACACCCATCTCAAATACATCTATCATCCTTATATCTCTAGTATGATAATCCATGACTCACTTAAATGTACTTACTTATTGGAAGCTACCTAAAAGCACATATTCTAGAGTCACATTCCCAGGCCCTGGATTATTTAGTTTATCCTGGATAATCACAAGGGGGTGATTTAACTTCACTAAGTGAAGTATAGAAACTCTATTGCATGAGGTCGTCTTAACTAATTAGAGTAATACACCCAACATATAAGGATATTGATCTCATAAAAGAAATCTCACCCAACATACATCAAAGTATAAAACCCTAGCTTTGCCAGAACACTAGCTCATACTCAAGTATGAAGGTATCCATCCACTCTGTAGCAGTAATAGTCTGGTCTCTATAATTATAGTGTTTTAAGAGAGACCACTACTACAGGTCCAGTTCTACGTATTTGAAATATGCTTATGCCTTTGATATGAGTGAACTACTTACTTTTTCAAGGTAAATCATTCCTCATTGGAAATCATGGCACAATAGTCTTACCTTGATGAAATGCCCAATTTCATCAAATGACTAAGAACTCAATTTTACTTGTATGACAAGTAGCCATGGTCTGTACCGTACTATAAAGAACGACCCAACATATAGACCATTACTTATCATACTTGGACCTTTAAATGTGCAATAATATAAGTAGCAAACTAAATTGAATGAATAAACATTTTATTGCAAGATGTTTACACATAATACATAGTCTTTGAGGGCATACTTTCTAACATTATCATCTGTACTTGCCTTTCGGATTAATTCTATAATTGGAAAACTGTTCTTATGCACTAGTTTTACTTAAAAATATTATCTTAGTTTCTTGTTTAGATCTTCTTGGATTTCATTTAAATGTTAAGAATAAAAGTTGTTCTGTTTCATTACATGATATCCATTATGGTATTGCAACTTTGATGAATGGTTTATATATTCTAGAAATAGAAAGGCATGTTCTCAATATGAATAATAAAAGTCCAAGAATAGATAACATAAACCCATCTTACTTATGGCATTATCATTTAGGCCATGTAAATGAGAATCACATTTAAGTTACATAAAAATGGTGACTTAGGCTTATTTGATTTTAAATCATATGATACTTGTGAATTTTTCATTCTAAGAAAAATGACTAAAATATCTTTTTCTAAGAAAGGGGAAAGGGCTAAGCAATTATTGGAACTAATACACAGTGATGTATGTGGACCAGTACATTACAAGCAAGAGGGGGTTATCAATATTTCATAACCTTCATCGATGACTATTCTTAATTTGGGTATTTGTATTTAATGAAATACAAATCTTAAGCCTTTGATAAGTTCAAATAATTCAGAAATGAAGTAGAGAAACAACTTGGTAAGAGTATTAAAACTCTAAGATCCGATCGAGGAGGTAAATACTTAAGCCAAGAGTTTATAAGGAATCTTAGAGATAATAGAATATTATTTCAATGGACTCCACCACATACACCTTAGCATAATGGTGTATCTAAAAGAAGGAATTGAACTTTATTAGAGATGGTTTGATCTATGATGGTTTTTGCTGATCTACTGAAATTGTTTTGGAGATATGCACTAGAAACTGATGTTTATATTTTAAACAGGGTTCCATCAAAAATGGTTGACACTACCCAATTTGAGCTATCCTATGGTAAAAAACCAAAGTTAACTCATATAAGAATTTGAGGATGTCCTTCTTATATGAAGAGGACAAAATCAGACAAATTAGAGAATAAATCTGATAAGTGTTTGTTTGTAGTATATCCAAAAGAATCTCATGAATATTATTTCTATCTCTCTATTGAAAATGAGGTATTTGTTTTAAGGCATGCTATTTTTCTAGAAAAAGAATTCGCGCTTAAGGGGGATAGTGTGAGCAAAATTGAACTTAGTAAAGTTTAAGAAGTACAAATAAATGATAAACCATTTTCTTCTGAATATATTGATAAAATAGATGAACCATCTAATACACAAGAACCTCGTAGGTCAAGTAGAATACATGTGGCACCTGAGAGATATGGATTTCTTATTACTGACCATAATAACGTATTGCTTATAGAAGAAGATAAGCCTACCACTTATGAAGAAGTTCTGAAGAGTTCAGAATCTGACAAATAGCATGAAGCCAGGAAGTCAGAAATGGATTCCATGTATGAAAATTAAATTTGGACCTTAGTTGATCCACTTGAAAGAATAAAACCCATAGGGTGCAAATGGGATTTCAAGAATTAAAACTGACATGGATGGTAAAGTGATTACCTATAAGGCGCGACTGGTTGCAAAAAGTTACCGTCAGAAACAAGATATTAACTATGACGAAACTCTTTCACTAGTAGCAATGCTAAAATCCATTAGGATACACCTAGCACTTGCCGCTCATTATGATTCTGAGATATGGCAAATGGATGTGAAAATAGCTTTCCTAAATAGAAATCCGACTAAGGAAGTGCACATAACAAAATATGAGAGTTTCACATCCAAGGATCATACTAAAGTGTGCAAGCTGCAAAGGTCTATTTATGGACTAAAGCAAGCTTCTAGGTGTTGGAACATCAGTTTTGATGAAACAATTAAAGAATTCAATTTCAAACAAAACACGGATGAATTTTGTGTATACAAGAAGGTTAGTGGAAGTGCAATTGTTTTTGTATTACTATATGTGGATAACATATTACTAATAAGAAATGATGTCTCTATTCTACAATCAGTCAAGTTTTGGTCATCAAAGAAATTCTCCATGAAAGGCCTTAGAGAAGCAGCTTATAATCTAAGAATAAGAATCTATAGAGATAGAAAAAAAAGAGTTTGCTTAGTCTTTCGTAGTCTACATACATGGATAAAGTGCTAAAAGTTTTCGTATGAGTTAAAATGGTATATTGATGCTAGTTTCCAATCTGATAATGATGACTACGAGTTACAATCATGCTATGTGTTAAATTTGAGCACCATCACTTGATTTATGAAATCATTGATAGGAAAGATGCAAAAGATAGAAAGAGTTCCTACTGATCAGAACATAGTTAATCCACTTACAAAGGAATTATCACAAAAGTAACATTATTACCATGTTCAATCATTTGGTACTAGATACATGAATGGTTGGGTCTAGTGTAAGTGGGAGATTGTTAGGATTGTACCATAGGAGCAATCATTTGTATAATGTATTTTGCACATTAAATTAATAAAATCCATTCTTTATCCTTCAGTTTCTTTATTTCACACGTTTATGTGTATACAACTGTTAGATAAAGTCTCAAGTACAAAACTGTATTAAGGAAATCATGACAAAGATCGTGATGTAAGATTCCTACTACACTAGACTGTGTTTGTGCTTAAATTATCCCTAGTTATAGTATTAGTGAGATGGAATATCATTAATGCGATAATAATAGCATAATGTTATACTTCTTCATTTGATCAAGCGGTAGTATTGTGATACTCAAAGTTAACATAGGGATGCTTGTTATTTAAACAAGTACATTGGATGACCTAACTATGAGATAATCATGTGGATAACTATTTAGTTCCATTGATAGAACCTCATTATAGAAAGTGTGCAAGTATCCTTAGATTTGAAATCTTTAAGGTACTTTATTTGCTGAGCATTGTACTTTGATTCTAATCTTTAGAGTCAAATTGAGGGCCACTTATGAGATAGATATTAGGTACAATGTGAAGTAAATAAAAGTATTTGAGAGGGTCAATAAAGGATTCACCACTCTTAATAGTAGAAGTGAATATATCAAGGCCACTTTTAGGAATCACTACTCAAGAAGTCCTTGGCCAAGGCGACTATGTGTTGAAAATAGTTCCAATTGATACACATATTGAGTAATGGATTTCGGGAAGAAGTACTAAAATATTCAGGCCAGAATTAATATATATTCAGGAGGGGGTTGGTACTAATTCAATACTCTAAACCAAATAAGATATTATATAGTGAAAGGAGTTTATTATATTGATGTTTTGCTATTGAAAGGTTTATGTCAAGCCACTTGACTTTCTAGACTTTTAAGTAGTCATGATGTATTGCTACATAACGCTCATGATTTGATAAATATGGATTTATTAATTAGAAAATTATTATATTTAATCCTAATTTGAATTAATAAATTAAGTCTAATTAATAAAAAAGATTATTAATTCTATTGTGATAGAATTAATTCATATTAGCTACCAATTAACTTGAAAACCTAATAGGTCATACACAATAGAGGAATTGGTACTCAAGAAATTCTATGATGATATTATGGGGTTAATTTTTTAGAAGAAATAATAAATTATGGGCTAATTATAAAGTGTTATAATTTTTTGGATGACATTGTAATTATTTAAAAGGTTTGTGGTTGAATTATAAGTTATAATTCAAGGGGCCTTAGTGCAATTTTGAAAATCCAAAGCCCATAAAAGAAAGAATAAATGAAAAGTCTTCCTGTTTCCTAAAAGGTTTAGGAAAACAAGAGAGGTAAATTTCACGTGGCTAAAAGATAAAAGGGAAAAACTAAGTTGTTTCCAAAAGGGTTTAGGAAATAATCTTTGTGGAGTTTCATGGTGGACATATATATGTGTGTGTGCGTGCACGCACAGTATGCAGTGGGTCGATTTTTTCCCTGAATATTACATTAGCTATTTCCTTTTTTTCTTTCACGTTAGAACACAACGTGTTTCTTCTTTGCTTCTTTTCTAAAAATAAAAACCTAGCGGCTAATGAATTTTTCTAGCAAAAAATTTTGGTAGTTCTTGAGTACATTCCTCATGTGGACTTTTATTAGAGAAATTCCTACGCTTGGAATTTGTGGCTTGATTTGATAGACTTTAAAAGGGGATTCACATGTAAGAAAATTTTAAAAGCTATGTTTTCGAGATAACTAAATTTTCTTCCTTTTCGTAATACATTAATTTACATACGGTGATATTTTGTGTGTATTTCATTTCATTTTTCTACAGTGTGTAAACTGGTTTATACGATCGAAATTTAACAACTGCGTGGACGAGTATCCTAAGACTTAAGTATAGGTTGGTGGTCTTGTAACACCCCACGACTACGTACCCTAAAAGGGTGGGGATGTCGTCCCGTCCCATAGGACAAGGGGTCTTTAAAACGAGGTATAAAATACAAAGGCAACCTCCAAGAGATTCAACTTAGATAAATAAAGAAATACTCTTATTACATCAGGCTCAACTTGGAGCAAAACGAAATAAAAATAATTAACCGTTCAACAGCTTAAACAACAAATGTCCCCTAAGGAAAGATGACCATAATTAGAAAAGTTTCAACTATCAATGCCCCGCTAACTCAGCACAGTCTATCTCCTGAAAACATAATGTAAAATAGTGTGAGAATAAATCTCAGTAAGTCCTGTATGTGCACATGGTGTTTAAAACTGTACGTGTATGCAAAGTGGAAAACATTTGTAGAAATATTTGGCAAGTCATAAATAATTTCTCTTTCGCAAAGAGTGGGTTTTTCAATAATCATACTTTACACAAAACAATCATCCACTCGAATAAACAGTCATGTCACCACACGTTGGGCTCCATGAGAACAAAATGGCCAAGGCACCACACTTTGTGCACCTTGTCCGGACTAGATTACCACACGTTGGGCGTTCTGATCAAAGTGAGTGTATAGCTCACCGGGTGAGATGCTCCTCCTTCTCTACACCCAACAAAACCATCCGGGTATCCATGCCGGGAAAATAAATAATACCTTACCAGGTACACATGCTAGCTCGGACTGGCCTGACCAAACAATACTGTCGCATTTTCAAGCAGAGCTTATCTTCTGGAGGTGGCCTCCTGCCAGAAGACTTACTCTAGCCCTCCAAGACTAGTATTGTTAGCCTACCCTTATTGAGTACTCAACGAACATATCCGTCAATTCATAATTCACAATATTTCCAAACCTTGGCTTTGTAAAATGTGATTTTCTTTAAAAGATATTTCTAAAAGTTTTAGGAAAAGAATAGTTTTCTTGATAAAATTATTAGTTTGACAAAACCGTTTAAAGAATAAATATCCACGTTTACAACCCAAGCAAACATAGTTCAACAATAGCTGTACAAAGCTTCACAACCTAGACTTGCCATCACAAAATTTAACAAAAGAGTTTATGCAAGGACTTACCATCGCAACATTTAACAAAAGAGTTTATGCAAGGACTTACTTGATATGCCTCAGATAAACGAGATAAATTCACAGCTTGCTTTCCTCAATTATCCTCCTGATCTAAACCATATAATATCATGATCAGGGCTTCAACTAATTCGAACATGTGCCAAACTCATTTATTTTCATAACAATTCACAATCCCCTAAGATCATATACTATGACCATATATTCAACAAGGTAATAGACATCATCTACTACCTTAAACCTTAATTCCGGCATTAAGGGTAAGTATTTCCGTACCTTACAACAACCGGGTAGCAAGATCCCGATGCTCCTATGGTGATTGTCTCAAGTTCGTTGGATTAGAAGAGAAAAGTTGTCTCCTTTTTCCTTCCTTATGACCGAGAATGCATAAAGAGATGAAATCAGCCTTGAGATGGCGTGATTCCAAAGAAGAAAAGGAAGAGAATTGATGGAAGAAAGGAATCAAGAAGTTGAGATGGTTTTTGCTTACCATGGAGGGTGATCGGTTTTTGCTAGGTGTTGTTCTTGATGTTTTCGAAAATTTGCTGTGGAGTTCTTGCTGGAATTTTTGTGTAGAATGGAGAGGATAGACGGCTGCTATGATTTAGAGTTAGAGAATATTGGTTTAGGGTTAGATGGTGATGTTTAGAAAGACTCCTAATGTGAAACCCCACCGAAGGCCAAACCTAGAGTAAGGGGGTCGGGATGCATATCATATTATTTCGCATGAATATATATATTTTTGAATGATTTTATGTGCTTTAGAATTGTGGATTATAGGTTAAAATGCTTAGTTATGCTTATTGAGTAGGAGGGGTAAAATGGTAATTTTGCTTGAGGTCCGAATAGGAAGATAATTTGAGGATTAAATAAGAAAAATATGTGGGTGAGAAAATAAGAACAAGAGTTGTTGTGGTTTAGGGGCTAGAACTTTGGAATTAATCTCTAAGGTCATGAGTTCAAATCCCATCATTTAAGTTTTTATCATGATTATTTTAGTTAAGTTTGAATTTTTGTTTCTTGCATTCCATAAAAATAGGAAGGTTGTCTTAGGGGAGACATGAGGAGAATGTTCTAAATCTTATCATTGTGTCCTAAAAAGAATTCTAGGGGAATTCTTGTTCTAATTATTACCTCTAGCTTTGTCCTAGCATTTTCATAATTCAAATGAACCAAAACCACCAAATCTTTCGTTTAACTCCCAAAAAATTCTGTGATAATTTTTCAGCCTTGAATTTTGAAAAGCAATCTTGGAGGAGGGAGGTTGGCCGAAAATAGGAGGGGAAATAGGAAGGGTTTCCAAGAGAAATCAATCACCATAATAGAACCTTAAAATTCACCTTCATGTTGTTCATGTTTTAGTGAAGGAAAATCTGGAAATTTTCTAGAATTTTTGCAAACCCTTTCTTTGAAAAATTCAGCCAGTAAACCCACTCATTTGCCACCAGAAAAATGGTCATTTTATGTGGCTTGAAGGCTGGAAAATCTGTACAATTTTCGGACTGCACAAACTGTGCAAAACTAGAAAAAATATTCTGGACATTTCGCATCTTTCAATCAAGGAAATGAAGCTGTTTTAGTCCATCTTCAAGCCAGCAAAACTCCTCTGTATTTCTCCAGAAAGAAGGCTGGAAAATCACCTTTGAAAGACCTTCAAACCCCTCAAGAACCAGCTGCAAATCGGGTTGAAGAAGTGCACAAATTCTGCACCAATCTTCGAAACCTTGGACAGCTTGAAACCAGAATTTTTCCAGCTTTGCTTCCTTCAAGCCTAGGCCTAAAATCACCCTTCAACTTCTGTAACATTGATCCGTGTTCAGCCATGGACTGAACATCATTGACCTTCACACTCACCTTGAATACATGGACTCCATAACCACACCTCAAAACCCTCCTAAGATCACTCCATTTAAACTTTGTTTTGAACTTCAAACTAATTTCAGAATTTTACTCCATGGAAACACTCTTGTATCAAGCTAATGAACCAGAATTTTCTCTACCATTTAAGACTAAATTTCGGCCAGCCTTGGAGCAATATTGCTCGCCATTCATTTCATCAAAGCCACCTTGTTCAGCCGGCACCATTGAAGTGCTTAGACATCTTCCTTGATCAAACACTATAGCTAACCACCTACCTTAAACAACTCCACAACTTCCTCCATTTAAATTTAAAAAAAAAATATGGTCACTCTCTCTCCCACAAGCTGAAATTCGAAACTCCCCTTCACCCTAGACCATTCGGCCAGCACCCTACCAGATTTCGTGCAGCATTTCTCCCACACTCTCTCTATTTTCACCAAGAACACCAATAACACACACTAAACTTCTTCAAGCCTAAACCTACTCTAACCACCTCCAATCACTCTCAAATACTCCAGATCACCTCTATTTAATCCCTAGACTTCATTTCTAGTATTTATAACACAAAACCACGCCAACAAGAATTTTCAATCGGATCAAAATCAGCTTTTCCCTTGAAGGTCTCAAGAACATCAACAAGGTAAATCAAGAACAACCTTCTTGTTCATCCTCTTCTATTCAATTTTCAATATACCTTTCTAATGCTCTCTCTCTCTCTCTCTCTCTCTCTCTCTTTTCCAACCGAAATGGTTGATTAACCATCAACCATGGCTGTTTTTCCGTGGGATCACTCAAGACTCTCCGTCGCGCGTGGACCTTCTTTAGTCTTCACCGTAGTACTCGTCAATCAAGTAATTATTCTCAAAACCTTCTTTTTAAATTCTGAAATCATGTCTCTTAGGAGGTGATAGGGAGATAGAATATGAATGGGGGATTGAGTATATGCATGTGGATTAAGGGGATGGAGTTAAGACATGGTGATTGATGTATATGACTAAGTTGTATGTATTTCCTTTTGAATCAATGTATGTTCTTCATGCTTGATGAATTTTATGGATGTTTGAAGCATGTTAGACATCATGGCACCAAAGGTGATTAGGCTCTTATGTTTCTATTTTCCATTGAAGCCGTTAATGATGATTATGCCTAGAAGAAAGTTAGCCTTGTGATAGTGTGTGATAAGTCAAGCTTGTGTTTATGAATGGATTGGTTTATTTTTTGATGTTGGAGAATGTGTTTAAGAATCTCTTCTAGCAATAGGAAAATCATGGTGAGAGATTATTTTCTTGTTAAGTCTAGGTTATTTTTATTAACAAAATTTATTACTTTAATTAGAATTACTACCATATTTTTCTCTATAAAATTCAAAACTCTAGGAAGATTTGGATTGGATTATTAATTGGAATATTCATATTTTATTTATCAAATAAATAAAATCTTTTATTAAAAATAATATATTAATCTTTTATATAAATAATAATAAATAAAATATTAGAATTAATTAATGACCTTGTAGGCCCTAGTTAAAACTTTTACCAATATTCCTAAATATTATTTATATTAAAATCTATTTGTGATTTATTAATTAAAAATTTAAAATAATTCATTTATTATTAATTTTATTTATTACTAATTATTTATTATCTATTAAAAAAATTAATTAAAAGTTATTTGTAATTTATTATTTATTTACAATAAAGCTATTTTTAAATTACCATTTATTAATATTATTTAGGGCTTAGTGTTAGTCAATATTCAAACCTTGGTTATTTATTAATAATAACACTCAAGAATTATTAATTGAGTCTGTAATTTATTAGCAATTATTTTAGAAGCCCAAGTTATTTTAACTTGTCAAACTAGACTTATTTTATAAAATTCCTTATCATCTAGCCTTAAAGCTTAGGACATTAGGGAGGTGAAGGTAATAAGTTGAACTAGGGTTACTTGTGTAAATGAATTTAGCTTGAGTGTAACCTTATATTTTGTGTTTACCCTAGGCAGGGTTAGGTCAGCCTTGGAAGACTCTTGAATTTGAGCAAGCAAGGAATCAGGTAAGCTCCTGCATGGAATTTTGTGAAGACCAAAAATTACTGTGGCAAGCTAAACGCGATGTGTGCTGAAATTCATATTGTAAAAGAAATTAAGGACTATTTTTCCTATTTATTTCAGTTAAGCAAATCATTTGAAAATCAAACAAGCAGTTTTATACAAAATGCTAAACTTTTTCTAAAACCCAACTTTGATAAGAATTTTAGAACCCTTAATTGCTATTTCTAAATAAAGCAATGTATGATCAATTTTCTCCCAAGTGGGACAATCAACGTTGAGTACTCAATAAGGGTAGTCCACCAAGACTAGTCTTTGAAGGGTTAGGGTAAGTCTCTCAGTAGGTGGTCACCTGTGAGGGGTGAGTCCTTCATGGATAGGATGCAAGTCCGGTAGGTCATACCGGTCCAAGCTAGCAAGTTTCAGTCATGTGGACTGTGTGTACCCGGAATGGACAACCAGTAAGTTTGGGTGTA
Organism: Voacanga thouarsii; assembly: GCA_026120185.1. Taxonomy (NCBI): domain Eukaryota; kingdom Viridiplantae; phylum Streptophyta; class Magnoliopsida; order Gentianales; family Apocynaceae; genus Voacanga; species Voacanga thouarsii. Next base: position 554,418 of record JANUWF010003372.1, on the reverse strand, counting down.
GAGATGGAGGAGTATCTTACCCGTAGGCCGTACACCTACCTTTTGTTAGCTTGCACAAAGTGTAGCATTCTGACCGATATTTAGTCATGGGGCCCAACGTGTGGTAACCCATGGCTACTCATTTTAGTTGTTGTATTTATTGTGCACATGTATGGTTTGAAAAGCAAAACACCACTCTTAATTTCAATACTTATTTAATGCTTGCCAGCACTTTGCTTTATGAAATTTTTACAACTTGCATACATGAATTGTTTTACCTGAAACTCTCAAAGCACACACGGGCTTATTGAGATTTTCATCTCACCACCTTTTATGCCATGTTTCCAGGAAGATCCGGCGGTGGAGGTCATTAGCTAGATTAATGCCTATGCTTTGAAGACTCGTGTTACTTTCTTTATGTGACGTTTGAGAGATTGTTGCAAACAATTTATTTTGGAGTTGTACCAGTGTTTACCTTTTGGGTTGTAATAATTTTAATTTTAAAGTCTTTATTTTATTTTGTTATAAGTAACCTAGTTATAAAGACCCCTTGTCCTCTGGACGGGGCGACATCCCCGGCTCTGATGGGCCTAGATAGTGGGATGTTACACCTAATGGCTTTAGGTTTCTTGGACAGCAAGGCCAAAAATTGCAAGTCACGAGTGCCTTCTTGCTGCTGACTTTGAGAGGGTTTAAGGGAGAAAATATTTTGCAATTTTACTCCCTTGTGCTGGTCGAACTATTGCTCAAGAGAAGGGCTGATTGTGTTAAGAATTTTGGGCCAAACAAAAAAGAGTTTACGAAGGTTTTTAGGGCTGAAATTTCTGTGCGCGTGCAGTAGTTTTGCTATGCGAAATTGCTGAACAGGAGAGGAAGAATTTCTGGACTGTTTTAGCTATGGTTCTGCCGAAATTTCCAGAGAAAAAGTGAGGGTTTTAGGTGCGAAAAAAAAGCTTGATCAGCTAGGGATTTCGGTGTGTTTGTGTGCAGAATTTCGGTTGGAATAGGAGTACAAGGCTGGCCGAAATTTTCTGTACAAAGCTGTCGAAAATTCTGGTTTCCTAGCTGGCCGAAATTCTAGAATTTGTGTGAGTAAAATCTGGTTTTGCACAGCAAAGATAATCTGAATTGATGGAAGATGTTTTAGGGGATTTGAGCTAGGGTTTGAAGGGTTGGGTTGTACTTAAAGGTGCTGGAATTTCGGACAGCTTGTGTTAACACAAAGCTGCCGAAATTCTGCTAGGTTTAGAAAGAAAATCCTAGTCGAATTAGGATTGCAATAAAAATCTGATTTGCTAAAGGATTTAGGATAAGATTTCCTAGCTTTGGAAGAGTTTAAGTTGAGCTAAAATTCCTCTAAGAAGTGGCGGCACTTGCTGGAAATTTTTTCCAGATTTTTAGCTTAGGTTCTAGGGTTAAAATCAATAAGGTTTCCTACTAGAAAAATGATTCATTAATTCCAACTATCCATGGCAAGATCTATGTAGCTAAATTCAAGCTGAAATTCTAATTATTAGCTAGGGGTTTTTCGAAAATCCTAAGGAATAAAAGCTAAAAATTAAAAGTGAACTTTATTCACATCAAGGTCCTTAAATTTATGAAATAAATATAGAGACTTATTTCCTTGGAATAATGACACTAAAATTTCTCTAGGTTTGCTAGATCTTTTTCGGCCAAGACATGGAAACTCTAAGGAAAGGAATTTTCAAGAAGAGAAACTAACTTTACAAAAGGTAGGATTCGAACTCGGGTCACCAAAGGAAATCACCAATCTCCCCGCTATTTCAAAACAACTCTAATACTAATTTTTTCAACAAGCAGTTCTCACCACCCCCCAATACTCATCCTTCCAAATCTTCGACCAAACCTCCCTTATCCAAATCTTTAACAATGCAACTATTTCACATCAATTAATTCAAATGCAAGAGCAACGGAAAAATTCACATGAATCCATGCAAATAAAATAATTCTAAGCTACCATATAAAATGCAAAATGCTATGAAATGCATGACTTTTCCCCATAGTCAAAGGTGGTTTTGGGTGGGGTATTACATCCCCTCCCTCTTAAGAGAATTTCGTCTCGAAATTCAGATTTCATACCCTTCGAGCATATCCGGATTCTTCCATCTTAACCATTCCTCCGTTTCCCACGTTGCATCTTGTGCTCCATGATGATCCCAAAGTATCTTCACCATGGGTATCTGCTTGTTTCGAAGCGTCTTAATACTCCGCTCCAAGATCTTGATGGGTCTCTCCACATAACTCAGATTTGGTTGCAACTCCAACGGTTCCTCATTGTGTACATGACTCGGATCGGGGTTGTACCTCTTTAACTGAGAGACATGGAATACATCATGCATCCCGGTTAGACTATCAGGTAGATCCAATCGGTAGGCAACCAGTCCAATTTTCTCCAATATCGGGAACGGTCCCAAATACCTAGGACTCAACTTCCCTCCTCTCGGATATTTCAGGATTCCTCTACTAGGAGTCAACTTCAAGAATGCACGGTCACCTACTTGGAACTCCAGTTCTCTTCTCCTAGAGTCTGCATAGCTTTTCTGTCTGTTTTGCGCTGCTCTTAGTCTTTCTTGGATTACCTTGACTTTGTCTGTCATCTCCTGAATGCATACTTCACCAGTCTTCTTAACGTTCCCCTCTTCTGTCCATCCCCATTATATCGGTACTTTGTATTTTCGCCCATACAACGCTTCGTACAGCACCATTCCAATTGACGCCTGATAGCTATTGTTATATGCTAACTCCGCATGCGGTAAAGACTCAATCCACTTATCTCCAAAGTCCAAGATATATGCTCGGGGCATGTCTTCCAGTTTCTGAATGACTCTTTCGGATTGAGCGTCTGTCTGCGGATGAGCAGAGGTGCTGAATTTTAGGGTCGTGCCCAAGGACTCTTGGAACTTACCCTAGAACCTTGAAGCGAATCTAGGGTCCTTATCCGACACAATGCACGACGGTACACCATGCAACCTTACAATTTCTCGGGTATATGTCTGAGCCAACTTTTCCATCGAGTCCCTTACATTTACCGGTATGAAGTGCGCTGTCTTGGTCAATTGGTCCACTACCACCCAGATCGCATATTTGTGTGACTTGGTCATCAGAAGGCCAGTCACAAAGTCCATGGTCACCTCTTCCCATTTCCATTCGGGAGTCGGTAACGGTTGCAGTAACCCTGCAGACTTCTTATGTTCCATTTTAACCTTTTGGCACGTAAGGCAAGTTGACACATGTTGAACTACATCCCTCTTCATTCCAGCCTACCAATATTTCCTCTTCAAGTCTTGGTACATCTTTACCTCCCCAGGGTGTATGGTATATTTGCTCTTGTACGCTTCGTCCAGTATCCTTTTCCTTAAGTCCTGGATGTCTGGTACACAAATCCGAACCCGAAAGTATACCCCATTCTCATCGATTCGGAAATCGCTTCCTCCTCTCGCGATCTCTTTCTCCTTGAAAGTTTGAAATTCTGCATTGCCTTGTTGACCTGATACAATTTCCTGGTCCAGATCGGGTTTCAGGGTCAAGTTGCTCACGCAGATCTTCCTCTCTTGCACTTGCGCCTCTTTCTCCAGGATATCCTGGACTGCCGACACCTCCTATATTCTCAAGTGTGCCATTTTCACCTTCCAACTTAGAGCGTCTGCTACCACATTTGCTTTACCCGGATGATAGTTAATAGGGCACTTATACTCTTCCAAGAACTCCATCCACCTACGCTGCCGAAGATTCAAGTCCTTTTGCATGAAGATGTACTTCAAACTCTTATGGTCAGTGAAAACTTCGTATTGCGCACCGTACAAGTAATGTCGCCATTTCTTCAAGGCGAACACTATAGCTGCTAGCTCCAGGTCATGCGTGGGATAATTAGCATCATGCGGCTTTAGCTTCCTAGATGCATAAGCTATGACTTTCCCTTCCTGCATCAGCACAGCTCCTAGTCCTTCCTTGGATGCATCTGTATAGAGTGCATAGGGCTTATCAACCTCAGGCAGACTCAGCACGGGTGCTATAATCAACCTCCTCTTAAGTTCTTGGAAGCTCTTTTCGCATTTCTCACTCCAAGAAAAAGCGACATCTTTCTTCAACAGTCGCGTCATTGGTGAAGCCAGAGTAGAGAAGTTTTTAATGAAACGCCGATAGTACCTGGCTAACCCAAGGAAACTTCGTATCTCGATAATGTTCTCTGGTTGTTTCCTGTTAGCTACGGCTTCCACCTTGGCAGAGTCTACTTTGATCCCCTCTTTGGATATCATGTGACCAAGGAAAGACACCGAACTCAGCCAAAACTCACACTTACTGAACATGGCGTAAAACTTGAATTCCCTTAGCTTCTCTAGGACCAATCTTAAGTGCTCCGCGTGGTCCTCCGGATTTTTGGAGTAGATTGAAATGTCATCGATGAATATAACCACGAACTTGTCCAGGTATGGTTGGAAAATGCGATGCATCAAATCCATGAATACTGCTGGTGCGTTGGTTACACCGAATGGCATTACTACAAATTCGTAGTGGCCATACCGCGTGTTGAATGCAGTCTTAGGAATGTCTTCTTCTTTGATCCTCACATGGTAGTATCCTTGCCGTAGGTCCAACTTCGAAAAGCAAGCGGCGCCTTGCAGTTGATCAAACAACTCATCAATCAAGGGTAGAGGGTACTTATTTTTTATTGTTAGATTGTTCAATCCCCAATAGTCAATGCTTAGCCTCAAGGTTCCGTCTTTCTTCTTGACAAACAACACCGGGGCTCCCTACGGTGACGTACTCAGTCGGATGTAGCCTTACCTTACCAATTCCTCCAATTGCTCCTTTAACTCCTTCAGCTCCATCGGTGCTATCCGGTAGGGGGTTCTTGACACCGGTTCCGCTTCGGGAATCAGATCCACAGTGAACTCAACTTCCCGCTCAGGGGGTAGGGAAGTGAGCTCAGTAGGGAAAACATCCGAAAAGTCATTTACTACCTCCATACTTTCCAAGGTACACTGGTCCTTAGGTTTGTTCAGGAGGTACACCAAATATCCCGTACATCCTTTCTTGAGTAACTTCCGGGCTTTAGCACCAGCAATAAGAAATTTCAGTTCCTTCGTTCACTTGCCGTTGAATTCAATTACATCCCGTCCAGGTCTCACAAACTGCACTGTCTTGATCTTGCAGTTGACATGAGCTCCGTGTTTCGACAACCAGTCCATGCCTAAGATCAAGTCATAATCATCCATGGGCAGGATTTCAAGGTTGGCCTCCAGAATCTCCTTCCCTACCTCAACTCCAAAACTTCCCATTTTCTTGCCTGCTTCCACCACCTTTCCCAAGGGGAAAATAACTACTGGAGTATAAGGTAGCTCATTTCCTTCCCAACCCAGATGTGATACACATACTTTACTTACATAAGAGTGTGTGGATCTCGGATCTATCAGAACATTAACAAGACAACATTGGATAGAAATGTTACCTTCAATCACGGCGGCATCTGCTTCGACTTCCTCTCGGTTCAGGGCAAAAACTTTGGCCTTCACTTGAGGCTTCTGGCCTCCCACTCTGGCTGGTCCAGCAGCGGCGCCTCTATTTCCTCCCATTGGTTGGGCCGGCACGGTCTGCTCAATCCTCAAGGGTTTGGGGTAGATGTTTCTCAGGTGTCCCGGGTCTCCGCAATTGAAGCACCTCCTCACACCCCCATTACCCCAGCAGTTTCTTTCAGTGTGGCCTCGCTTCCCACACAGCCGGTAATTTAGGCTGCCTTGCATCGGTCCTGCTACTGGCACTTGAGGCTGCTTACCCCGATTTTCCCAAGGCATAGAGGCCGTGGGTCACTTGTTGCTTGAAGGCCTCATAGGTGGACGATTCGGTTGGAAGGGTCTACTCACCGGTCGATTCCGATCTTCATCTTTCGTCCGGGAAGTTGTGTCCACGGTGGCGGTGTACGATGTAGGCGGTGATGGAGCCAATGCCTTCCTCAACTCTGGCCTAAGCCCTTTCACGAATTGCCGGGTGCGCTTCTACTCCGTATCTACCAAGCACTTGCAGTACTTGGACAACTGCATGGATCGGGTTGCATATTGGGCCACGATTATGCCTCCCTACCTGAGGGTTTGGAATTCGTCCTCCCTCTTCTCAGCCACCCATCGAGGAATGTACTCGGCTCGGAAGGCTTCCGTAAAGTCGTCCCACGGCCATTCCTGCTCCTCTCTATCCCAATCACTCCGTACTTGCTGCCACCATACTCGAGACAGTCCCCTCAGCCGAAAAGCAGCAAACTTCACCATCCTCTCTTCCGATTACTACAAAGTAGCAAAGATGTCCTCCCTTTGTTCAATCCACTGCTCGGCTTTCTCGTCCTGTTCCACCTCCCCCTGGAATGTGGGAGGCTTCATCCTCTCCCCGCGGTGGTTTCCTGGCCACCTTATCCACTCTTTCCATCAGATTCTGTAGGATTAAGGCCATCTTGTCGAAAGCCTGACCCACGGTCACATCTCGTGACCTCTCCGAAGCCAATTCCTACTCACATGGCAGGTGCTCTTCCACGTTGGGGGTGGAACAATGCATCTGCTCAAATTCCGGGGTGGAGGATGCACTCTCTTGCACCATTCTGCTATGCACAACTGTTCTGCGTCTTGGTGCCATCTTAATCACATTCACTCAGGGCTAGTTAGTTACCAAGGGGAAAAAAATATGCGTAGATGCATGATCAGTTGATAGCAATGTACTTATCTAAAAGAGAATGTGATGATATCGTGCAAGGGTAAATCAAGTAATAAACGAAACTCGTGCTTGTCATATAAACCAATCTTTGCAGAAAAGAAGGGGTTATCTCATACGATACCCTTTTTATTTAAAATGATAAATAAGCCCTATGAGCAACATGCTCCCTTAAAAGAAATAAACAAACAAAGGTATGCAAATCCCAAAGAAAGAAAAGTAAAAGCAGCTGGTCTTCTATGTTCGACTCTACCTAGTTTCAACAGAAGCATTGGAGTCGTCAGAGGCCAGTTCCACAAGCCACCCTACGGAGCTCTCGGGTCTCCCTATGTAGTCCCTTGCGAAACCAACACTCCCACTTGGCTGCCCTGACTCACCTTCTCGGCCTCTCTGGGCCCTCATGGTCGTCTTACAGAGCTCATCCAATGCTAATCTAACCGCACCCTTAGGCGCAGGCCTCTCACTCCCTGAATCAACCGAGTCAAACAACCCCTCTATTCTTAGCATGGCATCTATGCCCAGTCCAAATCGGAGTCCATACCCCTTAGGACTCTTTTCCAGCTTCCTCTTCCCCTTATCTACCCCTCCTAGAACTGACTGCCTAAGGTCTCTCTCTCCTGGGGCAACCCCATCTCTCGGCGTATATCCCTCACCACTAGACCCTTTAAGGTTATGGAAAGCAAGGGTCCTATCAACTTCCCCTATCTGCGGGGTCCGGGGAACCTCTATTACCTCCTCATCCTCTACTTCTACCCCAGCCATCTCTCCCTCATTCTCATCGTCTCCCTCATTCCCTAACTCATCTACCTCTCCCTCACTCAACTCCGTCATCTCCTCATCTCCCTCATCTTCCCCTAAGCTCTCCTCGACCTCTATCTCCGCCTCAACCACCAGTTCATCTAGCACTGACGGCTTACGCTCTCTCTTTGAATCAGATGCGGGTGGATCAGCTACGGGTAGGGGGGCAGGAGGATTCCCGCTGCCAGCGGGCCAGTCTCTGACAGCCGATACAACTCTTTTGACCATCCTATAAACAAAAGATAAAAATTAGCACCAGATCAAAATAGTTAAGAAAATAGAACCCCATAAGTCAAGTAATTGCCTAAACCTTGTTCTCTGATACCAATTGTAATACCCCACGACTACGTACCCTAAAAGGGTGGGGATGTCGCCCTGTCCCATAGGACAAGGGGTCTTTAAAATGAGGTATAAAATACAAAGGCAACCTCCAAGAGATTCAACTTAGATAAATAAAGAAATACTCTTATTACATCAGGCTCAACTTGGAGCAAAACGAAATAAAAAGAATTAATCGTTCAACAGCTTAAACAACAAATGTCTCCTAAGCAAAGATGACCATAATTAGAAAAGTTTCAACTATCAATTCCCCGCTGACTCAGCACAGTCTATCTCCTGAAAACATGATGTAAAACAGTATGAGAATAAATCTCAGTAAGTCCTGTGTGTGCACATGGTGTTTAAAACTGTACGTGTATGCAAAGTGGAAAACATTTGTAGAAATATTTGGCAAGTCATAAATAATTTCTCTTTCGCAAAGAGTGGGTTTTTCTATAATCATACTTTACACAAAACAATCATCCACTCGAATAAACAGTCATGTCACCACACGTTGGGCTCCATGAGAACAAAATGGCCAAGGCACCACACTTTGTGCACCTTGTCCGGACTAGATTACCACACGTTGGGCATTCTGATCAAGGTGAGTGTACAGCTCACCGGGTGAGATACTCCTCCTTCTCTACACCCAACAAAACCATCCATGTGTCCATGCCGAGAAAATAAATAATACCTTACCAGGTACACATGCTAGCTCGGACCGACCTGACCAACCAATACTGTCGCCTTTTCAAGTAGAGCTTATCTTCTAGAGGTGGTCTCCTGCCAGAAAACTTACTCTAGCCCTCCAAGACTAGTATTGTTAGCCTACCCTTATAGAGTACTCAACGAACATATCCGTCAATTCCTGATTCACAATATTTCCAAACCTTGGCTTTGTAAAACGTGGTTTTCTTTAAAAGAGATTTCTAAAAGTTTAAGGAAAAGAATAGTTTTCTTGATAAAATCGTTAGTTTAACAAAACCTTTTAAAGAATAAATATCCACGTTTACAACCCAAGCAAACATAGTTCAACAATAGCTTTACAAAGCTTCACAACCTAGACTTGCCATCACAACATTTAACAAAAGAGTTTATGCAAGGACTTACCATCACAACATTTAACAAAAGAGTTTATGCAAGGACTTACTTGATATGCCTCAGATAAACGAGATAAATTCACAGCTTGCTTTCCTCAATTATCCTCCTGATCTAAACCATATAATATCATGATCAGGGCTTCAACTAATTTGAACATGTGCCAAACTCATTTATTTTCATAATAATTGACAATTCCCTAAGATCATATACTATGACCATATATTCAACAAGGTAATAAACATCAGATGTAATACCCCGCCCAAAACCACCTTTGACTATGGGGAAAAGTCATGCATTACATAGCATTTTGCATTTTATGTGGTAGTTTAGAATTATTTTATTTGCATGGATGCATGTGAATTTTTCCGTTGCTCTTGCATTTGAATTAATTGATGTGAAATAGTTGTGTTGTTAATGATTTGGATAAGGGAGGTTTGGTCAAAGATTTGGAAGGATGAGTATTGGGGGGTGGTGAGAACTGATTGTTGAAAAAATTAGTATTGGAGTAGTTTTGGAATAGCGGGGAGGTTGGTGATTTTCTTTGGTGACCCGAGTTCAAATCCTACCTTTTGTGAAGTTAGTTTCTCTTCTTGAAAATTCTTTTCCTTAGAGTTTCCATGTCTTGACTGAAAAAGATCTAGCAAACCTAGAGAAATTTTAGTGACAATATTCCAAGGAAATAAGTCTCTATATTTATTTCATAAATTTAAGGACCTTGATGTGAATAAAGTTCACTTTTAATTTTCAGCTTTTATTTCTTAGGATTTTCGAAAGACCCCTAGCTAATAATTAAAATTTCAGCTTGAATTTAGCTAGATAGATCTTGCCTTGGATAGTTGGAATTAATGAATCATTTTTCTAGTAGGAAACCTTATTGATTTTAACCCTAGAACCTAAGCTAAAAATCTGGAAAAAATTTCCAGCAAGTGCCGCCACTTCTTAGAGGAATTTTAGCTCAACTTAAACTCTTCCAAAGTTAGGAAATCTTATCCTAAATCCTTTAGCAAATCAGATTTTTATTGCAATCCTAATTTGACTAGGATTTTCTTCCTAAACCTAGCAGAATTTCGGCAGCTTTGTGTTAACACAAGCTGTCCAAAATTCCAGCACCTTTAAGTACAACCCAACCCTTCAAACCCTAGCTCAAATCCCCTAAAACATCTTCCATCAATTCAGATTATCTTTGCTGTGCAAAACCAGATTTTACTCACACAAATTTCAGAATTTTTGCCAGCTAGGAAACTAGAATTTCGACAGCTTTGTACAGAAAATTTCGGCCAGCCTTGTACTCCTATTCTAACCGAAATTCTGCACATAAACACACCGAAAAACCCTAGCTGATCAAGCTATTTTTTAGCGCCTAAAACCCTCATTTTTTCTCTGGAAATTTCGGCAGAACCACAGCTAAAAAAGTCCAGAAATTCTTCCTCTCCTGTTTAGCAATTTCGCATAGCAAAACTACTGCACGCGCACAGAAATTTCAGCCCTAAAAACCTTCGCAAACTCTTCTTTGTTTGGCCCAAAATTCTGAACACAATCAGCCCTTCTCTTGAGCAATAGTTCGGCCAGCACAAGGAAGCAAAATTGCAGAATATTTTCTCCCTTAAACCCTCTCAAAGTCGGCAGCAAGAAGGCACTCGTGAGCTACAATTTTCGGCCTTGCTGTCCAAGAAACCTAAAGCCATTAGGAGTCTTTCTAAACATCACCATCTAACCCTAAACCAATCTTCTCTAACTCTAAATCATAGCAGCCGTCAATCCTCTCCATTCTACATAAAAATTCCTGCATGAACTCCACAGAAAATTTTCAAAAACCTCAAGAACAACACCTAGCAAAAACCGATCACCCTCCAAGGTAAGCAAAAACCATCTCAACTTCTTGATTCATTTCTTCCATGAATTCTCTTCCTTTTCTTCTTTGGAATCATGCCATCTCAAGGCTGATTTATCTCTTTATGTATTCTCGTTCATAAGGAAGGAAAAAGGAGACAACTTTTCTCTTCTAATCCAATGAACTCGGGACAATCACCATAGGGGTATCGGGATCTTGCTACCCGATTGTTGTAAGGTACGGAAATACTTTCCCTTAATGCCGGAATTAAGGTTTAAGGTAGTAGATGATGTCTACTACCTTGTTGAATATATGGTCATAGTATATGATCTTAGGGGATTGTGAATTGTTATGAAAATAAATGAGTTTGACACATGTTCAAATTAGTTGAAGCCCTGATCATGATATTATATGGTTTAGATCAGGAGGATAATTGAGGAAAGCAAGCTGTGAATTTATCTCATTTATCTGAGGCATATTAAGTAAGTCCTTGCATAAACTCTTTTGTTAAATGTTGTGATGTTAAGTCCTTGCATAAACTCTTTTGTTAAATGTTGTGATGGCAAGTCTAGGTTGTGAAGCTTTGTAAAGCTATTGTTGAACTATGTTTGCTTGGGTTGTAAACGTGAATATTTATTCTTTAAACGGTTTTGTCAAACTAACGATTTTATCAAGAAAACTATTATTTTCCTTACACTTTTAGAAATCTCTTTTAAAGAAAACCACGTATTACAAAGTCAAGGTTTGGAAATATTATGAATCAGGAATTGGCAGATATGTTTGTTGAGTACTCTATAAGGGTAGGCTAACAATACTAGTCTTGGAGGGCTAGAGTAAGTCTTCTGACAGGAGGCCACCTCTTGAAGATAAGCTCGGCTTGAAAAGGCGACAGTATTGGTTGGTCAGGCTGGTCCGAGCTAGCATGTGTACCTGGTAAGGTATTATTTATTTTCCCGGCATGGACACCCGGATGGTTTTGTTGGGTATAGAGAAGGAGGAGTATCTCACCCGGTGAGCTGTACACTCACCTTGATCAAACACCCAACGTGTGGTAATCTGGTCCGGACATGGTGCACAAAGTGTGGTGCCTTGGCCATTTTATTCTCATGGAGTCTAACGTGTGGTGACATGTCTGTTTATTCGAGTGGATGATTGTTTTGTATAAAGTATGATTATGGAAAAACCCACTATTTGCGAAAGAGAAATTATTTATGACTTGCCAAATATTTCTACAAATGTTTTTACTATGCATACACGAACTGTTCAAAGTACCATATGCACACAGAGGACTTACTGAGATTTATTCTCACACTTTTTTACATCATATTTTCAGGAGACAGACTATGCTCAGTCAGTGGGGCATTGATAGTTGAAGCTTTTCTGATTATTGTCATCTTTGCTTAGGAGACATTTGTTGTTTAAGCTGTTGAACGATTAATTATTTTTATTTCGTTTTGCTCCAAGTTGAGCCTGATGTAGTAAGAGTATTTCTTTATTTATCTAAGTTGAATCTCTTGGAGGTTGCCTTTGTATTTTATACCTCGTTTTAAAGTCCCCTTGTCCTATGGGACGGGGCGACATCCCCGCCCTTTTAGGGTACGTAGTCGTGGGGTGTTACAGGTCTGGTGAAGCTAGACTTTTGCACTTTGATGTATGTTAGGTAAAGTCATATCGCAAGGCTAATAACCTTGTACGTTGTGTGTATGACTGTAGTTAATTAAGACAGACTTATTCAATAGAGTTTCTATGCTTTATTATGTGAAGAAATCACTCTCTTGTGAATATCCGTGATAATATAATATTCTAGGGCCTTGAGAAACGTGACTAAGTATGTATACTTTATGGGTAACTCCCTGAGATAAGTGAGTATATAGTGGAAGTCATGGATTATCGGATTAGGTATCAAAAGATGGTAGATGTCATTGAGAAATATGTTAGTACTATTTTCCTATCTCAATGGCGGGTGTTACGTTTTGGGGTATTTTCATCATTACACCAATAGGTTGAGGACAGTGCACTTGAAATATTATTTTTGGGGTTAATATTTCTATATGGCGATAAATGAAATATTTAAAATGATAAAATACAACTATTTGTTATCAAGGGTATTTTGGTCATTTTAGTAGGTATAATAATATGTCATTTGGTCCTTAGAGTAGCTCAAATAATCTTAGTAAATTTAATATGGGCTTATTTGGTGAATTTATTATTTGAAGAATTATTCTAGGAGTCCAATTAATTATTTATTTAGACTAGAATAATTAATTGATCTAATTTAATTAATTAGTTATCTTAGGTAATTTTTTATATTAGGCCCAAGTGGATTATTTAATTAATAAAAGAGCTAATTTAATTAATTGGTTAATTAGTTATCTTGGGTAATTTTCAATTGGGCCCAAGTGGATTAATTAATTAATAAAAGGGTTATTTAATTAGTCATTGGACTAATTAAGAAATGATGGCCCATTTGGGTTAAGTGGTAACCGCCACATGATAAAAAGAAAAGGAAGCAGAAAAAAAGGAAAAGGAAATAAAGAAGAATAGGAAGTCGACTGATTTTGTCATGAAAAGGAAAAGGAAACTGTTTTATTACATATAGGCATCACGTGTACTTGTGTTTAAGGTTGACCAAATTCCTAAGGCTACAGTTTCAGTTTTCTTAAGATGACAAAAGGCTCACCGTTTTCTCGTCATTTTTCCTTTGTAGTTTTAGCTCTTCTGTTTTTCTTCCAATCTTTTCACCTTAGTTTTACTTTCATCAGTAGAAGTCCATAGTATGTTAGAGAATACTCTGGAAGGTCAAGAGACAGCAATCATGGTAATAGGTTGATAGAAGGAGCCGACGGTTAGCTTGTTTACCTGCAGAACAAGTAGAGGTTCCAGTTGAGGAAGCACCATCAAACACGAATCCAACTCTAGTTATTAAAGTAAAGTGCCCTAGAAGTAAGTATTCCTAGACTTTAGCTTTGAAAAAAATTTTAATTTGCTATCTTCCGCTGCATATTTATTTTTCCCGTGGCCCTTCAAGTATAACACGTGCTAGTCTTGATGCATTAATAATGTCCAATAACATTAATACTATAAGTAGGGATGATTTAAGTAACACCATTCAATATAATATGAATTGCACATCATGGTCTCAATCATGATTTGCTTAACAAGATTCTGCACATGGGACTTTATCTAACAATTATATATGTCAGTGTTGCACCCTAGAGGCAATCACTTGTACTTTGTATATGGCATATTTGTTTTATAGTACAAGAAATTATTTATCTTTTAGTTTATTTTCTTTACTTTCATGTAAAATAACTATTAGATAAAGTCCCTAGTACAACACTGCATTAAGAAAATCATGATAGAGATCATGATTTGAGATTCCTACTACACTATATAGAGTTAATACTTAAATAATCCCTAGTCATAGTATTAATGAGATATGACTTCATTAATTCATTAAGACTAGTACGTGTTAGACCTCCTGATTTGATCAGGTGGTGGTTCTTTTATCCGTGAGTATTGAGATACTCAAAGGTAACATATGGATGCTTGTTAATAGGACAAGTACATTGGATGATCTAGCTATGAGATAATCACATGGATAACTATTTAGTGCCAGTGATAGAATCTCGATATAGCAAACGTGCAAGTATCCTTAGACTTGAAATCTCCAAGGTACTTTATTTGCTGAGCATTATACTTTGATTCCAACCTCTAGAGCTAGATCTAGGGCCGCCTATGGGATAGATATTGAGTACAATGTGAGGTAAATAAAAGTAGTTTAGAGGGTCAAGAAGGGATTCACCACTCCTAATAGTAGGGGCGAATATCTTACAACCACTTGATGGAATTACTACTCGTGAAATCATTGGCTAAGGTGATTGTTTGTTCAGAATAGTTCCAATTGATACACATGTGGAGTAGTGGATTCCTGGTACAAGTACTGATATATTTGGGCCAAAATTAATATTTATTCTACAAGGAGTTGGCACAAATTATGTACTCTAAACTGAATAAGATATGATATGGTGAAAGCAGTTTATTGAATTTGTAGTTTGTTATTGAAGGGTTCATGTCAAGCCATATAACTTCGTGGACTCTTGGCTGGTCATGATGTGTTGCTAGATACCGCTTATGATCTGCGGAGTGCAGGTTTATTAATTGATGAATTAATAAACCAATCATGTTTAGAATTAATAGGTTAATTCTAAATTATTAAGGATTATTAATCCCAAAGACATTTGGATTAATTCATATTTGCTACCAATAGGCTGGAAAACCTAATAGGTCACACACTGTAGAGGATTAAATACTCAAGATGTTATTTGATAACATTGTGGGGTTAATTGTGAGAAGAAGAAGTTACTGTCGTCAAATTATAATTAGTTATAATTTTAGGCCAAATTGTAATTATCAAATCTTGATGAATGCAATTACAATTTGAGAATTCTAATCGTTTTAAAATTTTGGAAAGCTTGATGTCGTAGTGTTCTGTGACTTAATAGAGTGATATACGGGATATCACAAAATTCAATGTGCCATACATTTTTTTTTTTATATATAGAGTGAATTGTTCTCTCACTGAAAAACATAGGACATACACACTGTTTTCCTGTTCTCTCTCACAACAAAGATGAAAACCTAGCCACTTTCTAGTTTTCTGCTAGCACAGAAAACATTTAATGTCTTGAGTAATCATTCTTGTGTGGATTACTATTAGAGTTATTCTCATGTTGAGATTGAAGAGGCGAGACAATCTGTTCATCATCTGGTAGCTGTTTGATCGAGAGGTTTGCTGGATTGTGCCTTAATCATTGTCCATCAGAGTGTTTTGAGAGCAGACGGAGTAAGGTAAAACTCGTATCTATCTCCTCAAGCCCGTTTTACTTTTTGGCATGTATTCTTGGGATTTGGATTTTTCCGTTACGCAATATAGATTTTGCATATCCTAGTTCCCTTCAGTAGTATTAGAGACAGGTTCCATGTCTATGATTAGAATGGGTTTTATGCTATGAAATTTGATTCGAGCATGCGACAGGTTTCTAGTTTTATTACAGAAATGGTTTCTGTGCTGTTTTCATGAAATTGTTTCATTGTTTATCTTCCTGTGATGAATTGTTTCTTGCGTATTTGATGTCTGAAAACTATTTCAACATAGTTTTGTTTTCGTTAAAATGTTTCTAGGACTCGTACTTGATCCATGAATTTTTTTTATGTTTGCATTGAAGTTTGGATGTTTTGAATTATATCTTGGTTGTGTTGGGTGTCAGTGATAGTTTTGTAGATTCTTGTTGTAGTGTTTTGATTCTGTAAATGTTATAGAATGTTTTACACTGAAAAGAAAAATTGGTTTTTGGTTTCATTTCTATGATTCTGTTTGATGAAAATTGCATTCGGGTGGAGAATATTTTCATTTGGTTACTAAAATTATTTTTTGAAGAAACAGTTTTTTTGGCTTTGTTTATTTTCTACTAATAGAATCATTGTTTGAGTTGTGAAGACAGATAAATTTGGTCTTTGCATAGAGAATTGTTCTCTGAATTCACTGAAAATTTGAAGAAGAAACATCCAGAAATTGTTTCTGGAAGTGGCGGGAAAAAAAAAGGTTTTTCTGCCCCAAGTCATGGCTTACGACACAATTAGCCTAGCCGTGGCTCATATGGGACAAGCTCCATGCGCGGCTTTGGTCCATGCATTTCACTGTTTACTATATGTATAAAAAAAATTTACTCCATTTCGTTTGTCTTTCGGTGGCCCACGATGAAGTTTTCTTTTTCCTTTTTCCACTTGTGCCCAAAGCTTCCCGGAAATTTTGTTTTTTTGATTAACCAAGATTAATTTCTAAAATTGGTTTTGGAAATTAATATATATTATCTAAAATATTGATTATATATATATATATATATATATATATAAGTTTGTTTTATTAATTCTTGTTTTGAGAATTAAGTCTAGTTATGATTAGCTTTTAATTGGGACCTATGATTTGGGATAAAATTATATTTTAGAAATTAATGTATTTTCTAAAATATTGATTGTAGCTTATATATTATTATTTAATTCCTAAAATATGATTTTAGCTATTAATAAATTTTCTAAAATATTGATTTTAGATTTTATCCTAATTAAATTTCTAAAATTTTATTTTAGAAGTTAAATCTAATATTATGATTTTAGATTTAATCATAATTTAATTTCTAGAATTTGATTTAAGAAGTTAAACCTAAATTTGTTTTTTTTTTCCAAAATAGAGATTTTGGAATAATAAAATTATATGTTTAATTTTGATTTAGTATATTTAATGGCTTGGTGGATGGTTATGGACTAAAACCAAAATTATATATGTTCATGCATTTTTTTTTTTTTCATAGTTTCAGCTCCTTTTAGGAATTTTATGTAATTAGATTACATATGTTAGATAGAAATAAAGTTATTTCATTTCAGAGATGGCAACAAAAATAAGGTGAGAGGGTAAGACTTTCTACTTAAATCATGCATGAACACATAGGGTTAACTATATTAATTTCCTTTATGGCTCAAGGAAATTAATTTAGGGAAAGTCCATAACCATACCAGGTAATCGTTTCATTAGTATGATTATCAATTTTGTGATTTATCGATACTTCATACATGTCATTTGATGAAATCACTAAAAGGAACAAATCTCTCAATTAATATTAAATAGAAATCATTCCGTTAATATAGTAAGAACGAGAGTCCTTTGTTTGTACTAGGTTGTTAGGTATGAAGGTTCAAAGAGGAAGCAAAGCATGCACCGGAAGCAAAAAAAAAAAAAAAAAAAAAAAAAACTGAACTGAAGAACAAGAAACATGTAGATCGGAGTCGGCGCCGGTTCCGGCGGTCTCAACTGGCATAGGTCACAGCCTGGTGGGACACCGAGGAAAAAAAATTGTTTTTACCTCTTCTTCTCGTTCTCAGAATTGGCTAGACCAGAATATGTGGAATTGGGGTAGGTGCACTAGTGGAAACTTTTGGTGCGATTCCTAGAAGCCTTCTACTCGGTTTGTGCATGTATATGAACTCCAACCTCTCGATTTTTCAGTATATGGCCTACCTAATCTCGTTTGGTGAACAACTCACAGGGCTAAGGAATATTTTCGAGAGAGAGAAAGAGGGGTTGTCACGTTTTTTCTTTCACCAGAGAAGAAGCAGTCAAACAACGTTCTTTTTTTTCTTAACTTTGAGAATAAAAAAACCACGTACTCCTTTATTCTCCTATTTAACCTAAATAAAATCCTAGGTTAAATTGGACTGGCCTATTAGACTTTTAGTTTAGTCTTTTGGACTAAATTAATTCTTCTAATTAGAACCAAATAAATAATTAATTTTTTAGTCCAAGTAAACTAGTCTAATTAATAAGCCTATATTAGTTTAGCCACAGGTTAATCTTTAATTATTCAAACTGGGCTAAAGCCCTGGATAATTAATTCACCCACCAAACTAATTTAATTAATTCTCTCTCTCCATGGACCTTTATTTTATTATAGCCCAACAATTAAATCAGGCTACTTAAATAAAATAAATTTCATTTAATTTAATTTAAGACCAATTCCTTAGCTTGTATATAATTAGGACTCACGGTCTGTACTGAGGACCAAAAGACACACTGCATTGGCTACTAAATTGACCAAAATACCCTTGCAATATAAAATAGCTGTATTTTGCATTTTAAATATTTCCTAATATCACTATAAGGAAATATTGACCCCAGGGACAATGCTGTGTTTAGCAAAGTCTCCGATCTACAGGTGAAATGACTAAAATACCCATCTATACATCGCCGTACATTAGAGAGGAAGAAATGTACTAACACCTCTCTAAATGACACATACCATCCTTAGGCTTCTAGTCCAATGATCCACGACTTCTTGGATTGTTTCCGCTTTCCAAGGGAGCTACCCTAAAGCAAACATCCAAGTCATGTTTCCTAAGGCTCTGGATATTTAGATTATTCAGATAACCACAAGGGGCGATATAGTATAGAAACTATCTTGTATAAGTCTGTCTTAACTAATTAGTCATACATGCCCAACATGTAAGTATATTGGTCCTACGATAGAACCTCAACTATGGCATATCAAAGTACATTCTTCCAACTTCATTAGACCACCAACTCATACTCAAGTTGTAGAATACTAGTCCACGTTGTAGCGGTTCTGCCATATAGTACTTTTAGAAACCATTACTATAGGTCATGTTCTACGTTTTCGAAATATACTTATGTCATGAAGTGAATGGACAACTCATTGGCTAAAGGTAAGCCATTCCCCATTTAGAATTTACAACATAATAACTTAGACATGATGAGATTCCCATTTTTATCAATCGGTTAAGAACAAATGTTTATGTGTTAAGTAACCCGTGATCCATACTTTACTGTGAAAGACCTCCATTCACATGGACCGCTTACTTAAACACAATAGGTCTTTTTCAAACGTAATTGTGCACATATAAAATATAAATTCACAAACAATTTCTGAAAATAAATTCTTTTATTAAAACATTTAATGTTTACATCAGAAACCTAGTCTAAGAGGGCATATTTCCCAACAGGGCAAACCCAAGCCTACTTGACATCAGGCATGTTCAAGCTATGGAATTAAATTCCTGATTAATGGACCGCTTACTTAAACATAATAGGTCTTTTTCAAACGTAATTGTGCACAAATAAAATGTAAATTCACAAATAATTTTTGAAAATAAATTCTTTTATTATAACATTCAATGTTTACATTAGAAACCTTGTCTAAGAGGGCATATTTCCCAACAGGGCAAACCCAAGCCTACTTGACATCGGGCATGTTCAAGCTATAGAATTAAATTCCTGATTAATTGGTCGGGTATAGCTAAATTCTTTGTCCTGATTGGGCAAACTTAAGCGTAAAAAAATTTAAAGAAAATATTGGGGTAGCCCAAAAGGTTTTAAGATTAAAAGATATTAATCATCCAATGATCCGGTAATTACATATGATGTAATTGGTATTGAATACCTATAATTGAACTTAAGGGGGGTTTTTGGGCAAACCCAAGGCTATTCTTGAGGAATTTGGATATCGGTCGACTAGGAAAGCTTCTACCAGGCTTTTCCGAATTAATAGTAGGAGCTATTGATTTGAGAAAAATAGTGGAGTAATAATGCATTTAATTAAAGACCTAATTATTTGTATTTGATGTGCATATAAAGTTAGCTAATGTTCTCTATTTTTAGATATAGGTCACGTGTATCATATCAACCAACCTAAACTTAGGTAGCATATTAGAGACCAACAAACTAACTGAGTCAAACTATCTCGATTGGTATAGAAACTTGAAAATCATTCTCAAGTTTGTTTTACATACTAGATGCTCATATTCTGCCACCACCAACTCAAGATGCTCATGCTGATGAGCATGCTATCCACAAGAAGCACAAGGAGGACAGTGACACGGCATCTCGCATCACGCTGGCGTCAATGACTCCTAAGCTGCAAAAATAGCATGAACATATGGATGTTCAACTGATTATTCCTTATCTTCGAGAGCTGTTTGACGCCCAAGCCAGTTTAAAGAGATATGAGATCTTGAAGCAATTGTTCCATTTCAAAATGGTTGAGGGTGCTTCTATGGCCACTCACGGGTTGAAGATGTTTGGTTTGATTGAGAAGCTTGGGTCTCTTAGGCTCGTGGTGGACCATGAATTAAGTGTTGACTTAATTTTACAGTCTTTGCCTAAGAGTTTTTCATAATTTGTGATTAACTATCAGATGAACAAGATTGAGTCCACCATTCTTGAGTTGATCAGTCTTTTTAAGACTTCAAAGTCCTCTATGAAGAAGGATTCCAATGTAGTTATGATGGTAGAATTTTCTTCTTCCAAGAAGAAAGTTCAAAAGAAGAAGAAGAAGACTCCCACTAAGCCCAAAGGTGATAGAAAGAAGAAGGATGTAGCCACCAAAGGTGTGAAACTCCATCTAAAACCAACCCCAGAGTAAAGGGGTTGGGATACATATCATATTTTCTTGCATGTATAAATATATTTTTGAATGATTTTATGTGTTTTGGAATCGTGATTTATAGTCTAGAAGGCTTAATTGTGTTTATTAAGTAGGAAGGCCAAAATGGTAATTTTGCTTGAAGTGGAAATAGGGAGATAACTTGCGGGTTGAATAGGAAGAATATTTAGGAGAGAAAATAAGAGCAAGAGTTGTTGTGGTTTAGTGGTTAGAGCTTTGGAATTTATCTCTAAGGTCTTTAGTTCAAATCCCATCATTTAAGTTTTGGCATGATTAAATTTTATTTTAGATAGGTGGATATTTTTCGTCCCTTGTAGGCCTTAAGAAGGAGTAGGAGTGTTGTCCTAGGGGAGACATGAAAGGAATGACCTAATCCTACTCTTGTACCCTACAAAAACTCTTAAGGGATTCATACCCTTTTTGCTCTCTAGCTTACCTTAATTCTTTATCAATTAAGTTGTTCAATTTATCCAAGCCATTTTTATTTCCAGAAAATTCCAGAAAGATTATTTGATCTTGGAGTTTCGAAAATGTCTATATTAGGATAGCATATTGATTGAAAATGGGGAAGGGGTTATGGAAGGTTCCCAAGAGAATTAATCTCCATGGTTGAACCTTCAAACTCCACCCTATAAGTGTTCATCTTCTTCATGTAGTAATCTGGAAATTTTTTTCCAGCTTCTTGGCTAGTCCAACTTTCGAAATCTTCAGCCATATTTCTCACTCAAATAATACCAGAAAAATAGCCAATTTACTCAGCTTGAAGATTGAAAACTTTGGCCAAAATTTAGACTACACAAAGTTGTGCAAACCAGAAAAAAATTCTGGGCAGAATTTGCAGCATAACAGTCCAAAAACCAAGCTATTTCTTCCACCTTTCAAACTAGCAATTTAACCCTGTCTTTCCTCCATAAAGAAGGCTGGAAACCAGCCTTAAAGGACCCTCCAATACCCCTTCAAACCTTCTGCAAGTCGGCTGGAACATGGCAGAAAAATCTACACAAAAATTCTAGCAAACCTCTTGAATGAACAATCAGAAATTCCAGCCTTGTTCCCTCTTCAACCCTATCCAAAACTCACCCCAACTTTCTGTAAAACCAACCTTAGTCACCCATGAACAGAACTTCATCATCTCCTCCATTGATCTGCATGAATGAAGCTCCATGGCTAGTCCTTAAATCACTCCATCAATCACTACAATCAAGCCTCCAATTAAAATTCAAAATTATAGCAAATTGCTCCATGAAAACTCCTTGGATTAAGCTTCAAACAACCAGAAAATCTCCCACCACTACACTCTAAATTTCGGCCATCCTATAACCCATTCAAACATCATTCATCTCAGCAAAATCCCAGCCAAACCAGTCGGCCATTGAAGCCCCCAAAGACTTCCATCAACCAAGCCATTCTTACTATATCTTCTACCTTTATTCACTCCCTAAATTACTTCTTTTGTATTTCAAACAACCAACTTTCTCTCTTTTCCCTAATTTTAAAATTCAATCACAAGGAATCCCCAATCCATTCGGCCAACCCTCTCCAAGCAAATTTCGTCCAGCTTCTCTCCATTCTCTCCATTTCTCCAAGAATACCAAGAATACACACCACCATTTTCCAAGTCTAAGACCACTCTAAACACCTCCAATCTTCTCCAAAAACTCCAAATCACATCTACTCATCCTCTAGGATCCATTTATGTAATTAATAACATCAAACGCTGAAATCAAGACTCTACTTTCGGATAAAAAATCAGAATTTTCTTGAAGACTCAACAACATTCTCAAGGTAAACATGAACAATTCTGTTCATCTTTATTTGATCTTTAATGAAATATACTAATACTCTCTCTCTTTCTCTTCCTCTCTCTTTTTCTCTTCCTCTCCCCCTCTCTCTCTCTCAGCCGAAATGGTTGTTTAAACCATGGCCATTTTCTCTTCTTCCTTCTTGGTCGGATCAAGCCTTCCAAGCGTGTGGACTCTCTTGAGGCTTCATCAAAGTAGTCATCATTCGTGTATGTCTCTTTAAGCCTCTCCTTAATTTTAAAACTTTGTCTCTTAGATGTAATTAGAAAAGGATAGAATATGATTGGTGATTGAGTATGTGTTTATATGATAGAGTTGGCATTGAAGTATGAGGATGATTTGTCATGGTTGAGTTTTATGATGTTTTGGGGTTTGTTGCATGCTCTTCAGGTCATTAGTTAGTGTGGATGATTAAGTATGATAGATATTATGTCACCTTTAGTGAATAGGATTTTATGTTCTTGTATTCTTGTTGAAGCCATGAATATGATTATGTTTAGTGAAGTTTGAATCATGTGATGGTAGATATGGATCTATGCTTTTATGCATGAATTGAATGGTTTGTGGATTGGTATTAAAGTTTATGTTCATGATTATGGTTGTAATATCCCGCCCAAAACCACCTTTGACCTATGGGGAAAAAAGTCATGCATTGTATAGCATTTCGCATGTCATGTGTTATCTTAAAATTATTCTTGCATGGGTGCATGTGATTTTCAAGGTTGCTCTTGAATTTGATTTATTTGATGGGAAAATAATTGTGTTGTTGCATTAATTGGAAAAAATTGTTGTAGGTGAGATTTGGTAGAAGAGATGGAGGGATGAGAATTAGGGTGAAAAGAATTTCTTAGAGAAATATTATCATCGGAGTTGATTTGGAATAACGGATAGGTTTGGTGATTATCTTTTGGTGACTTGAGTTCGAATCTTACCTCTTGCGAATTTTAGCTTTTCTTTTTGGATTCTTTTTCCTAGATTTCCTCATGCTTGGCTGAAAATCCCAGCTTTCCTTTTTAAAATTTCAGTGCTATCTTCTTAGGAGATAAGTCTCCATAATTATCTCCTAAATTCAAGGATTTTTGTTAAGGATAAAGATTGATTTTATTTTCAGCTTTTATCCTTTTTTATTTTCGAAAATTCTAGCTAGGGTAATTAAATTTCAGCTTGATTTTAACTTAGCAGATTTTATAATTGATAGCTGGAATTAAATTGTTATTTTTCTAGTTCAACATCTTGGTGATTTTGATCATGGAACTTTAGCTGAAAATATGGAAATTTTTCCAGCATAGTGCCGCCATCTTGAAGAAGTTCTAGCTCAATTCAAACTCTTCCAATACTAGGAAATCTTATCCTAAATCCTCTTGCAAATCAGGCTTTGTCCTAATCGTAAACAAACCAGAGTTTTGTTCCCCTTATCTTGCAATTTTCGGTCAGCCTTATGCATGCACAAGCTGTACGAAAATTCTGCAATCCTGAGGCAATCAAACTCTTCTAAACCTAGCTCAAATCACGTAGAACACCTCTCACCAAACCAGATTACTTTGGCTACACAAAACCAGATTATTATCCACTAAAATTCCCAGAATTTTGGCCAGCTTGTGTACAGGAATTTCAGCTAGCTTTGCTCAGTGCAATGCACCAAATTCTGCACTTCAAACCCTACTAAAACTCCTTATTGAATTGGCCAAGTACAACACCTAAAGCACTCATTATTCCCTCTCTGAATTGCAGACAGAATAGTAGCCAAAACAATCTAGGAAATCCTCTCTTTTGCTCATAGATTTTGCACAGAATTTTGGTGGTCAAAATCCACACAAACTCTTCCTTATTTTGGCCAAAAACCTGAACACACACAACCCTTCTCTAGTGTAGTTTTCGGCTAGCTTAGGAGAACAATTTCAAACTGTTTTTCTGCTCTCAACTCCTCTCAATTTTGGCACCAATAAAAGTGCAGCAAGCTGCAGTTTTTGCCATTGCTGCCAAAGAAACCTAGAGCCATTAGGAGTCCTTCTTAGCATCACCTTCTAACCCTAAATCAAACTCTTCTAACCCTAAACCACATCAACGGCCTATTCCAACCTTACTACATGAAAAATTCCAGCCAATCTCCTCTGCAATTTTCGAAAACTCAAGAGCAATCCTAGGCCAAGAAACCGAGAACTCCCTAAGGTAAGAAAAAGACCACTCAACCTCGATTCCTTTCCTCCATTGGTTCTTCTCTTCCCTTAAATCACGCCACATAAAGATGAACTCATTTTATTTCTCAATTTTCAATCAAGAGGAAGTAAAGAGGACAGCTTTCTCCCCTTCTCAAGCGAACTTGAGACGATCACCATAGGAGCATCGATATCTTATTAATCCGGTGGTTGTAAAGTAAGGGAATTCTTACCCTTGATGTTGAAATTAAGATCTAATGAGATTGATGATGTCTATGGAAGTATGATAGCATGATGAATGTGCTTAGTTGGGATAGATGAATATTTTGAGTTGAGTAATTAATTAAGCATATTCGATGGATAGCAATGCTATGTTTTATTGTGATAATGATGGATGTGAATTGTGATGGTCAAGTCAAGACCTTTGTGATATATTATTCATGTCTTTGATGGATATATGGCCATAGTGTATGTACTTTGAGGATTAAGTGATTTATTTGAAGCTAGATAATGGATCATGATTTGTTATGGGAAATAAATGAGTTTAATGCATGCTTGAGTCGATTGAGACCCTAATCATGATATTATGTGATTCTAGATCAGGAGGGTATTTGAAGGATGCAAGCTGTGATTTTATCTTATTTATTTGAGGCATATCAAGTAAGTCCTTACATAAACTCTTTTGTTAAATGTATGTGGTGGCAAGTTAAATGTTGTAAAGCTTTGTAAAGCTATTGTTGGACTATGATTATTTGGGTTGTAAACGTGGACGTTTATTCTCTAAATGGTTTTGTCAACCTAATACCTTTATCAAGAACTGTTCTATCTCTTAAATATTTTAGAAAACTCATTTTTCAAGAAAACCACATTTTACAAAGCCCAAGTATGGACTTATTATTGTGAATTTGGAATTGACGGATATGTTCGTTGAGTACTCAATAAGGGTAGGCTAACAATACTAGTCTTAAAGGGCGTGAGTGAGTCTTTTGGCAGGTGGCCACCTCCAGAAGATAAGCTCCGCTTGAAAAGGCGACAGTATTGGTTGGTCAGGCCGGTCTTAGCTAGCATTTGTAACTGGTAAGGTATTATTTATTTTCCCGGCATGGACACCTGGATGGTTTTCTTGGGTGTAGAGATGGAGGAGTATCTTACCCGGTGGGCTGTACACTCACCTTTGATCAGAACGCCCAAAGTGTGGCAATCTGATCTTGGTAAGGTGCACAAAGTGTGGTGGCTTGGCCGTTTCCTTATCATGGGGCTCAAAGTGTGGCGCCATGACAGCCTTACTCAAGTGGATGATTTATTTTGTTCAAAGTGTGACAATAAGAAAAATCCACTCCTTGCAAAGGTAAAATTATTTATGACTTGCCAAATATTTCTGCAAATATTTTTACTATGCATACACGAACTGTTCAAAGTACCATGTGCATACACAGGACTTACTGAGATGTTAATCTCACACTATTTTATATCATGTTTTCAGGAGTTTAATTATGTTGAGCAAGCGGGATGTGAAATAGTTGAAACTTTTTTTATTTTCCATTTTGTTTTGAGAGACAATTGTTGTTTTATGCTTTTGGATCAGATGATAGCTTTTATTTAGTTTTGCTCTAGTTTTGAGCCTAATGTAAAAAGAGTTTTCCTTTATTTATCTACGTTTGATTTCTTGGGCTTGCCTTTATATTATGTACCTTATTTTAAAGACTCATTGTCCTCGGGACGGGGCAACATCCTTGGCCTTTTTAAGGTACGTAGTAGGGGGGTGTTACAAGTGGTATCAGAGCCTAGGTTTAGGCAATTATTTGACTTGCTAGATTTTTATTCCTTATGTACTTTGATCTGGTTCTAATCTGTGCGTTTTGTTTATAGGATAGTCAAGAGAGTTGCATCGGCCGTGAGAGACTGGCCCACTGGTTGCGGGAATCCACCTGCCCCACTACCCGTAGTAGAACCACCCTCATCTGATTCAGAGACAGAGCCTGAAGGAGGTTGGTTGGACGAGATGGAGCATAAGCCGCCTATATTAGATGACCCAGTGGTTGAGGCAGAGATGGTGGTTGATGGGGCCGTAGGCGAGTATGATGGGGATGATGAGGGCGAGGTAGGTGAGCTTGCCTGTGAGGGTGAGGAAGATGAGAGGATGGCAGAGCTGAGTGAAGGAGAGGCAAATGAGCTTGGGGATGAGGATGATGATGAGAGCGAGGGAGAGATGGATGGGATAGAAAATGGAGGATGAGGTAGCGAGGGAGGCTCCCCACACCTCGTAGATAGGTGAGTTAGATAGGACTCCTACTTATTATGACCTCAAGGAGTCCAGTGATAAGGGACATAAGTTGAGGGATGGAGTTTCCCCGGCAGTGAGGTGACTTAGGCAGCTTGCTTTAGGAATGGAGGATAAGGGAAAAGGGAAGCTAGAAGAGAGTCCTAAGAGGAGCGGACTTCGATACGGACTGGGAGTAGATGCTAAGCTGAGGAGAGAGAGATTGTTTGACTTATATGACTCAGAGGATGAGAGGCCTACACCTAAGAGAGCGATTAAGCTAGCTCTGGATGAGTTTTATGAGACCGCCATAAGAGCCAAGAGGGGTAATGGGGTTGATTTAGGTTAGCTAAGTGGGAGTGAGGATTCGATTGGTTTTTCGAGGGATTATGTGGGGGAAACCCGATCGCTCCGTGGGGTGGCTCATGGAACCAGCCTCTGACGATCCAGATGCCTCTACTGACTCGAGCAACAAGTAGAGTATAGAGGACTTGCGGCATTTTCTCTCTCTTTTGGGATTTGCATTCTTTTGTTCATTGATTCTTTTTAGAGAAGCATGTTGCTTGTAGGGATCGATTATTTTATTAAATAAATGGGTATCGCATGTGATAACCCCTTCTTCATGAAAGTATGATTCTTTATGAAAAGCGTGAGTTTTTTTTATTACTTGGTTTTTCCCTACATATTATCATCAAAATTTCTTTTGGAATAAGTAGATATCATTATTAACTGATCATGCACCTGAGCATACTTTTCCTCTTGGTAACTATCTGACTTTGAGTGAATGTGATCAAAGATGGCACCAAGACGCAGGACAGTCGTTCATAGCAGAACCGTGTAGGAAAGTGGTTTGTCGACTCTAAAATTTGAGCGGATGCATCGTTCCACCCCTAACGTGGAGGAACACTTACAGAAGGAGCCAGGGGAAGCTTCTGAGAGATCTTAAGATGTGACTATGGGTCAAGCTTTTGACAAGATGGCTTCGATTCTACAGAATTTGACAGAGAAAGTGGACAAGGTGGCCAAGAGATCACCGCGGGGAGAAAATGAGGCTCTGGAGCATTTTCTGAAATTCCAACCTGCCACATTTCAGGGGGAGGTGGAGCAGAACGAGAAGGCCGAGCAGTGGATCGAACAAATGGAGGACATCTTTGCTATGTTACAGTACGCAGAAGAGAGGATGGTGAAGTTTGTTACTTTTTGACTGAGGGGACTGTCACGGGCATGGTGGCAATGGGTGTAGAGTGACTGGGAAAGAGAGGAGCAGGAATGGACATGGGATAATTTTACCGAAGCTTTCCGAGCTGAGTATATTCCCCGGTGGGTGGCTGAGAAGAGGGAGGATGTGAAACCCTAGTCAAAACCAACCTTACAGAAAGGAGGTTGGAATGCATATCATATTTATTTGCCTATTTAAATATATTTTTATATGATTTTATATGTAACACCCCGCTACCTAGGCCCACCAGGGCCGGGGATGTCGCCCCGTCCAAAGGACAAGGGGTCTTTATAACTAGGTCACACAAACGAAATAGCGGAATATAAATGATACTTGAACTTAAAATTTATTACATCCCAAAATGAATATCAATCCAAGAATAAATCCCAAAAATACCAAAAATAAATCCGTAATAAAATTTATCCACTCTTATCTCCCCAAAACATTACACAAAAATAAATCATTAGAAAATCTTCCGAAGCAGGTATAATCTAGCTACTCATCCCCACAGCAGGATCGACCTGAAATCATGGTAAAATGGTGGTGAGACAGAAATCTCAGTAAGTTCGTGTGTGCTTTGGGTGTTCAGTGAAAACAGTTCGCGAATGTAAAGTATAAAATCCTTTATAAGAGTTCACTGGCAAGCAATAAACATCAGTAAAAAACAAGAGTGGTGTTCTAGCATTTCCAGCCATATATAATTTATAAAATCAACCATTTGAAAGAAAGAATTACGGGTTACCACACGTTGGGCCCCATAACCGGATGGTCAGCATGCTACACTTTATGCATACTGCCGGTCAGAATGCCACACTTTGTGCAGTCTGACAAAAGTAGGTGATCGGCCTACTGGGCAAAATACTCATCCTTCTCTATACCCAAACAACAACCGGGTGTCCATTCCGGCAAAACACAGTCACTTGACTGGAAAAGAACACTGCTAGCTCGGACCGGCACGACTTACTGGACTGTCGTCTTATCCGGGAATGACTTACCCCTCAGAGGTGGCCACCTACTGAGAGACTTACCCTAACCCCTCAAAGACTAGCCCAGTAGTCCACCCTTATTGAGTACTCAACGTAACATTTCCCACTTGGGGAAAAAAAAAAAGAACAAAACATAGTTCCACTTGAACATGGCAATTAAGGGTTTCCAAAGTCTTTGTCAAAATTAGTTTTAGAAAGAGTTTTGAGTTTGAATAAATCTGCTTATTGGTTTTCAAATAATTTGTTTGACAGAATAAAACAGGAAACAATCCTCAATTGCCTTTACAAAGATGAGTGTCCATGCACTCTACATTTGGCTTGCCAAAATTAAACACTTTTCATCAATTAGGTTTTTATGCAGGAGCTTACTTGATTCTTGCTCACAATAAAAAGGTCTCCAACTGCTGACCTAACCTCACATGGGCAAATACAAACCACAATCAAACTCAAGCCAAAATTCACTTTCTCAATTTAAACAACTCAACTTACTACTATCATGATCCTAGTGTCCCAAGCTTTAAGGCCAAACAATAAGTAAATAGGTTTATAAGCTAAGGATAATTTGATATTTAAAATAATTAATGTTTTGGGAAATAAGTACTAATAAGTTAAAGGTTTAAATATTGCTAAGAAAATTTATAGTTTATTTGATAAAGAGTCTTAGGTGGTTTTTAGGAAAAATAATGATTTATTAATAATTTAGCTGTTAGAAAATAATTGATAACTAAAGTTAGTTGAAAATGAATTTTAATGAGCCTTGCTTGGAAAATAATAAATAAGTTTTAATAGGTTTTGATTAAAAGATAATAATTAAAATTTAATAATAAGTATTTCACTAATTATGATTATTAAAAAAAAAGGCTTTAGTTGATTTTATTATGTTTATATAATATCGATATATTTTATTTTTCTATCAAAACTATTATTTATTTGACTAATATATCCTTTATATATATAATAATCCAAATCCACCATTCCTAGGGTTTTTTCGAAATTACTAGCAAAATCATATTATTAAATATTTTATTCATAAAATAAAAATTAGCTTAGGGACAACTAGATCATGATCATATTTCCATGGCTATTCACAATCATGAACATATACAATCCTTCAATTCATCAAATCATCTAAATCATGCATACAAGCATAGATCTCAATTTATCAAGACATGATCTAACCCTTACTAGCATAAATATGATCATGGCTTCAACAATCCAACATGAATATAAATCCTATTCACCAAAGGTGACATAATCTCTAGCATACTTAATCATGGAGGCATGCATTAAACCTCAAATCATCATACACTCAACCAAGATAATCCATCCATGCAAAAATCCCATCTCCTTCATATTCATACATATATTCATGCTTCAATCTTAACAACACATACTCAAATCCTATCTACAATCCACCTTCTATCAACATCATCTTAGAGACATGAATCTAGAATTAAAATAATGGTTAAAAGAAAGCTTACTTGCTTGATGAATTCCCTTGAAGGAGTTTTGCATAAGTCTCAACTCCTAGATGTCTAAATCCGATCAAAGAATGTGAAGGAAGCATGACCATTGGAGAAGAAACCATCCGGCCAAGGAGGAGAGAGATTCGGCTAAGAGAGAGAGAGAGAGAGAGAGAGAGAGAGAGAGAGAGAGAGAGAGAGACCATTAGTGGGTTTATTCATATATATATTCATTAGAGATCACGATTAGAGAAGATGGAGTTGTTAGAACAAACCTACCTTGATGGTGTTCTTGAACCTTCACAAAATTTCTGGTTTTTTATCCAAACTAGCAAGTTGGATTTTGGAGTTTGATGTTAAGAATGGTGTTGATGGACTCACGGTAGTGAGTAGATGAATTCTGGAGTTTTTAGAAGTAGTTTGAAGTGATTTGGATAGGTATTAGGTGAAAGAAAGAAGTAGGTGTTCTTGGTGTGTTGTGTGTTCTTGAAGGTTGAAGGGAATAGGGAGTTTTTGGATGGAGGCTGCCGAAATTCTGAAGAGATTAGGGCTGGACGAATTCCTATATGGTTTAGGGAGATAATTCTCTGGTTTGGAAGGGAAAAGGAAAGGCCAGTTGTTGAAATCCTTGAAGAATATTTTTAGGAAGCAAATTTGGAAACTAAATATTCAAGAATACCTTTGATTATGGGAAAGCTTTTGGAAGTCTGCTATGGCTGAATTGCTGGGCAGTGTTTTGGCTAGATGAATACTGGTTGAGGGAGGCTTATGGTGGCTGAAAATACTAAGTGTAATGGTGAAGGGAAGGTCTGGTTGTTTGTGGTATATTTTATGAAAAGTTGTTAAATCATGGTGGCTGGAATTTTGGTATCCTAATCAAGGCATGATTGCAGAATTTTTTTGGAAATTTTTTAGGCAGCCATGACTGGATTTTCGTGTAGAAGCTTGAGGGGGATAATGGAGCTCAGTTACTGAAGGTTTAAGGGTGGTTTGTGCAGAAGAAGGATGGAGTTTCGGCTAGGGTAGAATTAGGAAACAAAGCTGGAAAATTCCTGCACAGAATTTCGCTGCTTGCTAGAATTTTCTGGGCAGTTTTCGGCTGCCCTTTTTCAGCCGGTTTGCAGGGAGTTTGAAGGGAAGTTTTAGGGGTTTTCAAGGCTGTTCCAGCCTTCTTCATGGAAGAAAAACATGGCTAAGGTGCTGAACAAAAATTGGAAGAAAACAGCTTGGTTTCGGACCTCCAAAGCTGCGATTTGCCTAGGGGTTTTTCTGGTTTTGCACCAACTTTGTGCAGTCCGAAAATGGTCAGAGAAATTCAGGTTGCAAGCTGATCTAAAAGGCCATTTTTCTGGAAGCATTTAGGAGGGAATATTAGCTAAGAGTTTTGACAACTTGAAGGCATAAGAAGCTGGAAAATTTCAGTTCATTCCAAGAAGAAAGATGAACCTAGCTAGAATGAATTTTTAGAAAGTTCACTAAAGGAATTTATCCCCTTGGAATCTTTCACATCTCCTCCACATTTTCAGACCATAAAATGTCTTCCACTAACACATTTTGATTCTACAAAGCCACAGCACTTCACTAAAATTTCTGGAAAGAAATTGGCTAGAACAATTTGAACAAATTAATGAATTGAGAAATAGGAAAATTAAGGATCAAGAGGAAATGAATTCCTCTTAGGAATTTTGTGTAGAACAAATGAGTAGGATTTGAAGACTCCTATTATGCCTCTCATAGGACAACATCTCTAGCCTACTCCAAACACCACTAAGGTCAAAAATGATATTTCCCAAGCAAAAAAGAAAATTTAACAAGCTAAAACTCCTATGATGGAATTTGAACCCAAGACCTTAAGAATTAATTCTAAGGCTCTAACCACTAATCCATAACAACTCTTGTTCTTATTTTCCCTAAAAAAAAAAAATATTTTCTTATTCAATCCTCAAGTTGTCTCCCTTTTTCCACCTCAAGCAAAAATTACTATTTTGCCCTTCTCAAGCAATACTCACAACCAAGGCTTCGAGACAACAAAACTCAAATCCAAAGCATAGAAAATCATTTAAAAATATATTTAAACATGCAATAAATTATGATATGCATCCCAACCCCCTCACTCTAAGGTTGGTTTTGACTGGGGTTTCACATTATATGTTTTGGACTTGTATGTTATAGTCGCGGGCTTAATTATGTTTATTGAGTAAGAAAGGCAAAATGGTAATTTTTGCCTGAGGTTGAAATAAGGAGATTACTTGAGGATTAAATAGGAAAAATATTTTTGAGAGAAAATAAGAACAAGAGTTGTTGTGGTTTAGTGGTTAGAGCTTTAGAATTAATTCTTGAGGTATTGAGTTCAAATTGCATCATTGGAGCTTTGGCATGATTAAATTTTATTTTTGCTTGGATAGGTGGTAT
This sequence comes from Voacanga thouarsii, assembly GCA_026120185.1. Taxonomy (NCBI): domain Eukaryota; kingdom Viridiplantae; phylum Streptophyta; class Magnoliopsida; order Gentianales; family Apocynaceae; genus Voacanga; species Voacanga thouarsii. Next base: position 521,366 of record JANUWF010003372.1, on the reverse strand, counting down.
TTTCAGCTTTAAGTGCTTTAGAGTAGTGTAGAGGTGTTGTCTTAGGGGAGACATGATAGGAGTATCCTAATCCTATTCTTGTACCCTACAAAAATTCCTAAGGGAATTCATATCCTTCTTGATTCTTAATTCTTCCTACTTCTCAATTCATTAGGCTGGTCAATTTGTTCTAGCCAATTTCATTCTAGAAAATTCAGTAAAGTGCTGTGGCTTTGAAGGTTCAAAATGTCTAAGGGAAGGACGTCTTATGGTCCGGAAATGTGGAAGAGATAGGAAAGATTCCAAGAGAATTAATTCCCCTAGTGAACCTTCAAATCTTCACTCTAGCTTTGCACACTTCCTTCATGAAGTGTTTAGGAATTATTTTTCCAGCTTCTAGCGCAAGCAAAGTGTCGAAACTCTCAACCGTTATTCCCTTCCAAATGCTTCCAGAAAATTTCCCTCTTGATCAGCTTGAAACCTAGAATTTTCTGGCAAAACTTAGACTGCACAAATGCTGTGCAAAACCAGAAAAATTTCTGGGCAAAATCGCAGCATAGGTGAGCCTAAACCAAGTTATTTTCTTCCAATTTTCTCCCAGCTCCTTAGCCACGTTTTTCCTCAATAAAGAAGGCTAGAAACCAGCCTTGCAAAAAATCCTAAAATCCCCTTCAAACCCTCTACAAGGTGACTGGAAAATGGTAGCAAAAGATGCCCAAAAAAATTCTAGCAATTGCGAAAATCTTGTACAGAATTTTTCCAGCATTGTTTCATCTTCAGCCATGTCTGAAATCTTCCTCATCTTTCTGTTCAAACTTCTCTTAAACAGCCATGAACTAAACTCCATTGTCTTCTCCAGTATTCTGCTCAAAAAACCAGTCATGGCTGCCCCTAAAATATCTCCAACAATTACTCCAATTATGCCTTGATTGGAGACTAAAATTCTAGCAATCCTAATTTAGTAAACTTCCATAAAATGTCCCTTAAACAACTAGACATTTCCTTCACCATTATACTCCCGCTTTTTGGCCACCATTAACCTTCTTCAACCAGCTTTCATCCAGCAAAATCACTGAACATCAGTTGGCCATAGCAGCTTCCAAAAAGCTCTCCAATGATCAAAGATATTCTTGCTATATTTTGTTTACAAATTTGATTGCCAAAAATATTCTTTTGGATTTCAACAACCAGCCCTTTCTTTTCCTTTCAAACCAGAAAAATCATCTACCTAAACTACACAAACAATTCGGCCATTGCAAACATATAGAATTTTTGCAGCTTCAAATCCAAAAACCCTCCATTCTCTTCAACCTTCAAGCACTTATAGAACACCAAGAACCCTTACTCACTTCTTTCGCCTAATACCTCTCCAAACCACTTCAATCTCCTTCAAAAAAATTCCAGATTTCATCTACTCACTGCCGTGAGTCCATCCATACCATTTTTAACATCAAACTCCAAAATCCAACTCTCTCCTTGGGATAAAAAATTAGTATTTTTGTGAAGGCACTAGAACACCTTCAAGGTAAGTTTTTGCAATCAACTTCATCTTCTCTAATCTCCAATCTCTAATGAATATATATGTGAATAAGCATGCTAATGGACACTTTTCTTCTCTTTTCTCTCTCTCTCTCTCTCTCTCTCTCTCTCTCTCTCTCTCTCTTGGCCGAATAGCCTCTCCCTCTTTGCCGAATGAATTCTTCACCAATGGCCATGATTTTTTCATCTCTCTTGAGCGGATCTAGTCATCTAGGAGTTGAGACCCATTCGAAACTCCCTCAAGGTACTCATCAATCAAGTAAGCCTTTTCAACCCTCCTTTTTAATTCTACATTCATGTCTCTAGGATGATATTGGTAGGAGATGGATTATCAATAGGATTTGAGCATGTATTTTTGTGATGAGTTGAGATTGATGCATGAATAAATATGTGTATATGATGGAGATGGGATTTATGCATGAGTTGGTTATCTTGGTTGATTGTGTGGTGTTTTTAGGGTTTAATGCATGTCTCCATGCCATAAGTAGTATTTGTGATCAAGTATGTTAGAGATTATATTACCTGTGGTGAATAGGGTTTATAATCATGTATGATTGTTAAAGCCATGATTATGTTTTTGCGAGTAGAGGTTGGATCATGCCTTGGTAAATTTAGATATATATTTTTATTCATGATTTGGATGAGTTGATGAATTGAAGTAGAGTATATGTTCATGATTGTGGTTAGCAATAGAAATATGATCATGATCTAGTTGTCCCTAAGCTAATTTTATTTCATCAATAAAATATTTAATATTATAATTTTTGCTAGTAAGGTAGACTTGGATTATTATATATAATAAGGATATTTTAGTCAAATAAATTATAGCTTTTATTTCAAGAAATAAAATATATAGATATTATATATAATAATAATATCAAATAAAGCCTTTAATATAAATAATCATAATAAGTAAAATATTAATTTTGTAAGTCTTATATTCATAAATATCATTAAAATTTATTATTTTTCAATTATTATCTTTTAATCAAAACCTATTAAAATTTATTTAGTATCTTTCAATCAAGACCCATTAAAATTTATTTTCAACTAATTTTAGTTATCAATTATTTTCAAACAATTAATTATTAATAAATCATTATTTTACCTAATACCACCTAGGACTCTTCATCAAATAAACTCTAAATTATTCTTAGCAAGATTTAAACCTTCAACTTATTAGTACCTATTTCCCGAAACAATAATTATTTTAAATATCAAATTAGACTTAGCTTATAAACCCTTTTTATTTTTTATTTGGCCTTAATGCTTGGGACATTAGGATCGTGGTTGTAGTAAGTTGAGCAAGTTTTAACTGTGAAAGTGAATTTTAGCTCGAGTTTAATTGTGATTTATATTTACCCATTCGGGGTTAGGTCAGCTGTTGAAGACCTTTTATTGTGAGCAAGAATTAGGTAAGCTTCTGCATAAAACCAAATTGATGTAAAATGTTTATTTTGGCAAGCCAAATGTAGAGTGCATGGACACTCATTTCTGTAGAGGTAATTGATGATTAACTTCTTTTTTATTTCAGTCAAACAAATTATTTGAAAATCAATAAGCAGATTTACTCAAACTCAAAACTCTTTCTAAAACTGATTTTGACAAAGACTTTGGAAATCCTTAATTGCTATTTTCATGTGGAACTGTGTTTTGTTCATTTTTTTATCCTAAGTGGGATAAGTTAAGTTGAGTACTCAATAAGGGTAGACTTCTAGGGCTAGTCTTTGAGGGGTTAGGGTAAGTCGGTGGCCACCTCTGAGGGGTGAGTCCTTCCCGGATAAGATGTCTGTCCAGTAGGTCGTGCCGGCCTGAGCTAGTAGTTATTTCTTTCAGTCAAGTGACTGTGTTTTGCTAGAATGGACACCCAATTGTTGTTTGGATATAGAAAAGGAGGAGTATCTTGCCCGGTAGGCCGATCACCCACCTTTTGTCAGTCTACATAAAGTCTCGGCATTCTGACCGGTTATGGACCCCAACGTGCGGTAACCTATGATCATTTCTTTTGAGTGGTTGATTTTATTGATTATGTATGATTGGAAAAGCCAAAACACCATTCTTGATTTTGACTAATGTTTAATTCTTGCCAGTATTTCTCTTATAAAGATTTTATACTCTGCTTTCACGAACTACTTTCACTGAACACTCAAAGCACACACGGACTTAGATTTTTGTTTCATCACCCTTTTTACCATGATTTTAGGTCGATCTTGCTGTGGGGATGAGTAGCTAGAATGGAGGGGATGTAATACCCCACCCAAAACCACCTTTAACTATGGGAAAAAAGTCATGCATTGCATAGCATTTCGCATTTCGTGTGCTATCTTAAAATTATTCTTGCATGGGTACATGTGATTTTCAAAGTTGCTCTTGCATTTGATTTATTTGGTGAGAAATAATTGTGTTGTTGCATTATTTGAGAGTTGTTTAAGTGAAGTTTAGTAGAGTAGGTAGAAGGAGGAGAATTAGGGTGGAAAGAATTTCTTAGAGATATTAGCATTGGAGTTGAATTGGAGTAGCGGGTTGGTTGGCGATTTTCCTTTGGTGACCCGAGTTCGAATCTTAACTCTTGCGAATCTTAGCTTTCTTTTTGAAATTCATTTTCCTAGAAATCTCCATGCTTTTGCCAAAAAGACCCTAGCCATCCTAGTGAATTTTCAGCGCTATTTTTCTGAGGAAATAAGTCTCTATATTTATCTCCTAAATTCAAGGATTTTTTATGTGAATAAAGTTTACTTTTATTTTCAGCATTTGATCTCTTTGATTTTCGAAAAATCCTAGCTGGATAATTAAATTCCAGCTTGATTTTAACTTACTAGATTTTGTAATGGATAGTTGGAATTAAAGTGTTATTTTTCTAGTTGGATACATTGTTGATTTTGAACCTTGAACCCTACCAAACGATCTGGAAAAATTTTCCAGCTAGGCGCCGCCACTTTTGAAGGAGTTTTAGCTCAACTCAAACTCATCCAATACTAGGAAATCTTATATTAAATCATTTAGCAAATAAGATTTTATTTCAATCCTACTTCAACTATGTTTTTGCTCGCCTTTCCAGCAGAATTTGGGCAGCCTTGTACAAGCACAAGCTGTCCGAAATTCCTGCACTTCTAGGTGCAGTCCAACTCTTCAAACCCTAGCTCAAAACACCTAGAACACTCCTTATCAATTTAGATTACCTTAGCCACACAAAATCAGATTTTATTCACCAAAAATTCTAGAATTTCGGCCAGTTTCTACCCAGGAATTTCTACAGCTTCCTACCAAAATTTTCGGCCAACTTTCCTTAGGGCAATAACTGAAAATTCTGCACTCCAAACACCACTAAAACTCCCTATTGAATTGGCCAATTTCAACGCCTAAAGAACTCCTTATTTTCCCTCTGAATTATGGATAGAATAGAAACTAAAATAGCTTGGATTTTTTCTCCTTTGGTCTGCAAACATTCGCACAAAAACTACTGCACATGCACAGGATTTTGGGCTACCAAAAGCTGTGCAAATTCTTCCTTGTTTTGGCCAAAACAACCTGAACACACACAGCCCTTCTCTTGAGAAATATTTCAGCCAGCATAGGAGAACAAGTCAAGAATATTTTCCCCTCATAAACCCTCCCAAATTTGGCAGCAACATGGTACACAGCAAACTGCACTTCTCACCCTTGCTGTCCAAGAGATCTAAAGCCATTTGGAGTCTTACTTAGCACCACCATCTAACCCTAAACCAATCTTCTCTAACCCTAAGTCACAGTAGCCGACTACTTTCTCCTTTCTACACAAAAATTCCAGCAAGAATCTCTCTGTAATTTTCGAAAATCACTAGAACAATTCCTAGCAAGAAACTGATCACGCTCCAAGGTAAGCAAAAACCATCCTAACCTCTTGATTCCTTCCTTCCATCAATTCTTCTCTTTTCCTTCCCTTGAATCACGCCACCTAAAGGCTGATTTCATCCTTTTTAGCTACTCTCAGCCAAAAGGAAGGAAATAATGCAGTTTTTCTCTTCTTCTCAAATGAACTTGGGACAATCACCATAGGAGCATCAAGATCTTGTTAACCCAATTGTTGCAAGGTAAGGGAATCCTTACCCTTGATGTTGGAACTAAAGTTTAATATGATTGATGATGTCTATTAGCATGATGAATGGGTATTTTGAGGCAAGTAACTAATTAAGCATATTCGATAGATAGCAATGCTATATCTTACTGTGGTAATGATGAATATGAGTTGTGATGGTCAAGTCGAGACCTTTTTGATATAATATTCATGTCTTTGATGAATATATGGTCATAGTGTATGAACTTTGAGGATTGGATAATTTATTTGGAGTTAGATAATGGATTGTGAATTGTTATGGGAATAAATGAGTTTAGGGCGTGTTTGAATCGATTGAGACCCTGATCATGACATTATATGATTTTGGAACAGGACGATATTTGAAGGAAGCAAGCTGCGATTTTTTCTTGTTTGTCTGAGGCATATTAAGTAAGTCCTTGCATAAACTCTTTTGTTAAATGTTGTGATGGTAAGTCTATGTTGTAAAGCTTTGTGAAGATATTGTTAAACTATGTTTACATGGGTTGTAAACATGGATATTTATTCTTTAAACGGTTTTGTCAAACCAATGATTTTATCAAGAAAACTATTCTTTCTCCTAAATTTTTAGAAAACTCTTTTAAAGAAAACTACATTGTACAAAGCCAAGGTATGAAAATTTTAAATTAGGAATTGACTGATATGTTCATTTAGTACTCAATAGGGGTAGGCTAACAATACTAGTCTTGGACGGCAAGAATAAGTCTTTTGGCAGGAGGCAACCTCTAGAGGATGTGCTCTGCTTAAAAGGGCGACTGTATTGGTTGGTCAGGCCGGTCCGAGCTAGCATTTGTACCTCGTAAGGTATTATTTATTTTTTCGGTATGGACACTTGGATGGTTTTGTTGGGTGTAGAGAAGGAGGAGTATCTCACCCGGTGGGCTGTACACTGACCTTGATCAGAACGCCCAACGTGTGGCAATCTGGTCCCGGCACGGTGCACAAAGTGTGGTGCCTTGTCCTTATGAGGCCTAACGTGTGGTGACATGACCTTGATTCGAGTGGAGGATTTGTTTTGTATAAAGTGCGATTATGTGAAAAACCCACTTCTTGCAAAAGGAAAATTATTTATGACTTGCCAAATATTTCTGCAAATATTTTTCTCTATGCATACATGAACTGTTTAAAATACCATGTGCACACATAGGACTTACTGAGATTTAATCTCACACTATTTTACATTATGTTTTCAGGAGATAGACTATGCTGAGTAAGCGAGGCATGTGATTGTTGAAGCTTTTGCTACTTTTCCATTTTGGTTCTAGGAGATAATTGTTGTTTAAGCTTCTGAACGATATTTATTTTATTTCGTATTGCTGCATTTTGAGCCTGATGTAATAAGAGTTTTCTCTATTTATCTATGTTTGATTCTTTTGGGGCTTGCCTTTATATTTTATACCTTGTTTTAAAGATCACTTGTCCTCTGGGACGGGGCGACATCCCCACCTTTTTAGGGTACATAGTAGTAGGGAGTTACAAGTGGTATCAGAGCCTAGGTTTAGGCAATTATTTGGCTTACTGGGTTTTATTTTTTTAAGTATTTTGATCTGGTGCTGTTTTTTATCTTTTGTTTATAGGATGGTCAAAAGGGTTGTATTGGCTGTTAGGGACTAGCCCGCTGGCTGCGGGAATCCACCTGCCCCACTACCCGTAACTGATCCACCCTCGTTTGATTCGGAGAGGGAACATGAGCCGTCTATGCTAGACGACCCGATGGATGAGGCAGAGATGGAGGTTGAAGGGAGCCTAGGAGAGTACGAGGGGGATGATGAGAGGGAGGTAGTTGAGCTTGTTAGTGAGGATGAGGAAGATGAGTAGATGGGTGAGTTGAGTGAGGAGGAGGTAGATGAGCTTGGGAACGAGGGAGACGATTAGAGTGAAGGGGAGATGGTTGGGATTGAGGAAGAGGATGAGAGGGTAATAGTGGTTCCCCGGACCCCGCAGATAGGAGAAGTTGATAGGACTCCTACTTGCTATGACCCTAGGGAGCCTAGTGGTGAGGGACATAGGCCGAGGGATGGAGATGCCCCGGGAGAGGGGGAATTTAGGCATTCAGCTCTTGGAGTGGTAGATAAAGGAAAGAGGAAGCTAGAAGAGGGTTCTAAGGGGTGTGGACTCCGATATGGACTGGGAATAGATGCCAAGTTGAGGAGAGAGGGGTTGCTTGATCCATCCGACTCAGGGAATGAGGGGCCTGTGCCTAAGGGTGCAGTTAGATTAGCGTTGGATGAGCTTTATGAAACGTCCATGAGGGTCAAGAGGGGCTGTGAGGGTGAGTCAGGGCAGTCAAGTGAGATTGTTAGTTTTGTGAGGGACTACATAAGGAGACCCGATAGCTTCGTGGGGTGGCTTGTGGAACTAGCCTCTGACGACTCCGATGCCTCTGTTGAAACTAGAGAGAGTCGAGTATAGAAGACCCGCAGTATTTACTTTTCTTCTTTTGGGATTTTCATTCCTTTGTTTATTTATTCCTTTTAAAGAAGCATGTTGCTCATAGGGCTTTTTAATTTTATTAAATAAAAGGATATCGCATGTGATAACCCATTCTTTTCTATAAAAGAATGGTTTATATGAAAAGCATGAGTTTTATTTATTACTTGATTTTACCCTGCATAATATCATTACATTCTCTTTTGAAAGTGGATAGCATAACTATTAACTGATCATGCACCTGAGCAGACTCTTTTCCCCTTGGTAACTATCTGACTTTGAGTGAATGTGATCAAAGATAGCACCAAGACGCAGAACAGTCATACATAGCAGAACTATGCAGGAAAGTGCATCCTCCACTCCGAAATTTGAGCAGATGCAGTGTTCCACACCCGACGTGGAAGAACACATGCCACGAGAACAGGAGTTAGCTTCGGAGAGATCACGAGATGTAACGCTGGGTCAGGCTTTCGACAAGATGGCCTTGATCCTACAGAACCTAACAGAGAAAGTGGATAAGGTGGCCAGGAAACCACCGCGGGGAGAGGATGAGGCCCTGGAGCATTTCTTGAAGTTCCAACCTCCCACATTCCAAGGGAAGGTGGAGCAGGATGAGAAGGTCGAGCAGTGGATTGAACAGATGAGGGATATTTTTGCTACCTTGCAGTACTCAGAAGAGAGGATGGTGAAGTTTGCTACTTTTTGGCTGAGGGGACCGTCTCGGGCATAGTGGTAGTGAGTACGGAGTGACTGGGACAGAGAGGAGCAGGAATAGACATGGGACGACTTTACGGAAGCTTTCCATGCTGAGTACATTCCTCAATGGGTAGCTGAGAAGAAGGAGGATGAGTTCCAAACCCTCAAGCAGGGAGGCATGTCTGTTGCTCAGTATACAGCTCGGTTCACGCAGTTGTCCAAGTATTGCAAGTGCTTGGTCGACACGGAGCAGAAGCGCACCCGACAGTTCGTGAAATGGCTGAGGCCAGATTTAAGAAAGGTATTGGCTTCATCACCGCCAATGTCGTACACCGCCGCCGTGGACGCAGCATCCCAGACGGAGAATAAAGATTAGCATCGGCCAGTGAACAGACCTTTCCAACCGAATCGTCCGCCAATGAGGCCTTCGAGTAACAAGCAACCTGCGGGCTCTATGCCGTGCGGAAATCGGGGTAAGCAGCCTCGAGTGCCTATGGCCGGACCGATGTAAGGCAACCTGAATTGCCGACTCTGTGGAAAGCGGGGCCACACCAAAAGGAATTATTGGGGCAACGGGAGTGTAAGGAGGTGCTTCAATTTTGGAGACCTAGGTTATCTGAGGAAGGTCTGCCCTAAACCTTTAAGGATTGGGCAGACCGCCTTGACCTAGCCCATGGGAGTCAATAGAGGTGCTGCTGCTGGACCAGCTGGAACGGGGGGCTAGAAGCTTCAGGTGAAGGCCAAGGTCTTTGCCCTGAATAGATAGGAAGTCGGAACAGATGCAACCGTAATCGAAGGTAACCATTCTATCTAAGGTCGTCTTGTTAATGTTTTGATAGATCCAGGATCCATACACTCTTATGTAAGTAAAGTATGTGCATTACATCTGGGTTGGGAAGGAAAGGAATTACCCTATACCCTAGTAGTAAGCTCACCCTTGGGAAAGGTGGTAGAAGCGGGTATGAAAATGGGGAGCTGTGAAGTTGAGGTAGGGAAGGAGATTTTGGAAGTAGATCTTATAATTCTGCCCATAGACGATTATGACCTGATCTTGGGCATGGATTGGTTGTCAAAACACAGAGCTCATGTGGACTGTAAGATCAAGACAGTGTGGTTTGTGAGACCCAGTTGGGATGTGATTGAATTTAACGGTAAGTGAGTAAAGGAACTGAAGTTCTTAATTGCTGGTGCTAAGGCCCGAAAATTGCTCAAAAGAGGATGTACAGGATATTTGGCGTATCTTTTGAACACACCTAAGGATAGTGTATCTTGGAGAGTACGGAGGTGGTAAAAGACTTTCCAGACGTTTTCCCTGCTGAGCTCACTTCTCTACCCCCTGAACGGGAAGTTGAGTTTATCGTGGACTTGATTCCTGGAGCAGAATCGGTGTCAAGAACCCCCTACCAGATGGCACCGACAGAGCTGAAGGAGTTAAAGGAGTAATTGGAAGAATTGGTGAGGCAAGGCTACATCCGACTGAGTACGTCATTCTGGGGAGCCCCGGTGTTGTTCGTTAGGAAGAAAGATGGTACCCTGAGGCTATGCATTGACTACCGGGGATTGAACAACTTAACGATCAAGAATAAATACCCTCTACCCTTGATCGACGAGTTGTTCGATCAACTGCAAGGCACCGCTTGCTTTTCGAAGTTGGACCTGCGGCATGGATACTACTAGGTGAGGATTATGGAAGAAGACATCCCTAAGACTACTTTCAACACGCAGTATGGCCACTACAAATTTGTGGTAATGCCGTTCAGTGTAACCAATGCACTGGCAGTTTTTATAGATTTGATGCATCGTGTTTTCCAACCATATTTGGACAAGTTCGTGGTTATCTCGATCGTTGATATCTTAATCTACTCCAAGAATCCGGAAGATCATGCGGACCACTTAAGATTGGTCCTAGAGAAGCTGAGGGAATTCAAGCTTTACGCCAATTTCTGTAAATGTGAGTTTTGGTTAAGCTCGGTGTCTTTCCTCGGCCATGTGATATCTAAGAAAGGGATCAAGGTGGACCCTGCCAAGGTGGAAGCTGTAGCTAATTGGAAATAACCGGAGAACATTATGGAGATACGAAGTTTCCTTGGGTTGGCTGGGTACTATCGGCGTTTCATTAAGAATTTATCTACTCTGGCTTCACCAATGACATGATTATTAAAGAAGGATGTCACTTTTGTTTGGAGCGAGAAGTGTGAGAAGAACTTTCAAGAGCTTAAGATGAGGTTGATTACAATACCTGTGCTGAGCCTACCTGAGGCTGACAAGTCCTATGCACTCTATACGGATGCTTCCAAGAAAGGTCTAGGAGCTGTGCTGATGTAGGAAGGGAAAGTCATAGCTTATGTGTCTAGGAAGCTAAAGCCGCATGAAGCTAATTATCCAATGCATGACTTGGAGCTGGTAGCCATAGTGTTCACCTTGAAAAAGTGGCGACAATATTTGTACGGAGCTCAATATGAAGTCTTCACTGACCATAAGAGTTTGAAGTACATCTTCATGCAGAAGGACTTGAATCTTCGACAGCGTAGGTGGATGGAGTTTCTGGAGAAATATAAGGGTCCTATTAGTTATCACCTGGGCAAAGACGAATGTGGTAGTTGACGCATTGTGTCGGAAAGTGAAGATAGCCCACTTGAGAATGTAAGAGGTGTCGGCAGTCCAGGAAATCCTGGAGCAAGTGGAAGTTCAAGAGAGGAAGATTTGTGTGAGCAACTTGGCCCTGAAACCCGATTTGGATTAGGAAATTGTATCAACCCAACAAGACAGTGTGGAATTTCAGACCTTTAAGGAGAAAGAGATCGCAAGGGGAGGAAGCGATTTCCAGACCGACGAGAAGGGGGTTCTGTATTTTCAGGACTGAATTTGTGTGCCTGAATCCAAGACTTGAGGAAGAGGATACTGGCTGAAGCTCATAAGAGCAAGTATACCATACACCCTGGGGAGGTATAGATGTACCATGACCTAAAGAAGAAATATTGGTGGGTTGGAATGAAGAGAGATGTGGTTCAGCATGTGTCAACCGGCCTGACGTGCCAAAAGGTTAAAGTAGAGCATAAGAAGTCTGCAGGTTTACTACAACCGTTACCGATCCCTGAGTGGAAATGGGAGGAGGTGACTATGGATTTTATAACTGGTCTTCCGATGACCAAGTCACACAAGGATGCAATTTGGGTGGTAGTGGACCGACTGACCAAGACAGCGCATTTTATACCAGTGAACGTAAGGGACTCGATGGAAAAGTTGGCCCAGACGTATACTCGGGAATTTGTAAGGTTGTATGGTGTACCATCAAGCATTATGTCGGATAGGGACCCTAGGTTCACTTCGAGATTCTGGAGCAAGTTTCAAGAGTCTTTGGGTACCACATTAAAATTCAGCACCTCTGCTCATCCGCAGACCGACGGTCAATCCGAGAGAGTCATCTAGATACTTGAGGACACACTCCGAGCATGTATTTTGGACTTTGGAGACAAGTGGATTGAGTGTTTACCACATGCAGAATTGGTATAAAACAACAGTTATCAGGCATCGATTGGGATGGCGTCGTATGAAGCATTATATGGGCAAAAATGTCAAGTACCGATATACTGGGGATGGACGGAAGAGGGGAACATTAGAAGGACTGGTGAGGTATGCATTCAGGAAATGACGGACAAGGTTAAGGTTATCCGAGAAAGGCTAAGGGCAGCGTAAAACTGACAGAAAAGCTACGCAGATTCTAGAAGAAGGGAACTGGAGTTCCAAGTTGGTGATTTTGCATTCTTGAAGTTGACTCCTAGCAGAGGAATCCTGAGGCATCCGAGAAGAGGAAAGCTGAGTCCTTGGTATTTAGGACCGTTTTCGATATTGGAGAGAGTTGGGCTGATTGCCTATAGATTGGACCTACCTGATAGCCTAGCTGGGATGCATGATGTTCTTTATATATCTCAGTTGAAGAAGTACAACCCCGATCCGAGTTATGTACATAATGAGGAACCGTTGGAGTTGCAACCGAATCTGAGCTATGTGGAGAGACCAGTCAAGATCTTGGTGCGGAGTATCAAGACCCTTAGAAACAAGCAGATACCAACGGTGAAGATACTCTGGGATCATCATGGAGTACAAGATGCAACGTGGGAAACCGAGGAATGGTTAAGGCGGAAGTATCCGGATATGCTCTAAGGGTAATGCATCTAAATTTTGGGACGAAATTCTCTTAAGGGGGAGGGGATGTAATACCCCGCCCAAAACCACATTTGACTATGCGAAAAAAAAGTCATGTATTGTATAGCATTTCGCATTTCATGTGCTATCTTAAAATTATTCTTGCATGGGTGCATGTGATTTTCAAAGTTGCTCTTGCATTTGATTTATTTGGTGAGAAATAATTGTGTTGTTGCATTATCTGAGGGTTGTTTCAGTGAAGTTTAGTAGAGGAGATGGTAGGAGGAGAATTAGGGTGGAAAGAATTTCTTAGGGATATTAGCATTGGAGTTGAATTGGAGTAGCGGGTAGGTTGGCGATTTTCCTTTGGTGACTCGAGTTCGAATCTTACCTCGTGCGAATCTTAGCTTTTCTTTTTGAAATTCTTTTTCCTAGAAATCTCCATGTTTTGGCCGAAAAGACCCTAGCCATCCTAGTGAATTTTCAGTGCCATTTTCTAAGGAAATAAGTCTTTACATTTATCTCCTAAATTCAAGGATTTTTAATATGAATAAAGTTTACTTTTAATTTTAGCTTTTGTTCTCTTTAATTTTTGAAAAACCATAGCTGAATAATTAAATTCCAGCTTGATTTTAACTTACTAGATTTTGTAATGGATAGTTGGAATTAAAGTGTTATTTTTCTAGTTGGAAACCTTATTGATTTTGAACTTAGAACCCTAGCTAAAGATCTGGATAAATTTTCCAGCTAGGTGCCTCCACTTTTGAAGGAGTTTTAGCTCAACTCAAACTCATCCAATACTAGGAAATCTTATCTTAAATCCTTTAGCAAATCAGATTTTATTTCAATCCTACTTCAACTGGGTTTTTGCTCCCCTCTCTAGTAAAATTTCGGCAGCCTTGTACAAGCACAAGCTGTCCGAAATTCCTGCACTTCTAGGTGCAGTCCAACTCTTCAAACCCTAGATCAAAACACCTAGAACACTCCTTTATCAATTTAGATTACCTTAGCCACACAAAATCAGATTTTATTCACCAAAAATTCTATAATTTCGGCCAGTTTCTACCCAGGAATTTCTACAGCTTCCTACCAAAATTTTCGGCCAGCTTTGCTTAGGACAATAACTGAAAATTCTGCACTCCAAACACCACTAAAACTCCCTATTGAATTGGACAATTTCAATGCCTAAAGAACTCCTTATTTTCCCTCTGAATTACGGATAGAATAGCAACTAAAATAGCTTGGATTTTCTCTCCTTTGGTCTGCAAACAGTCGCACAAAAACTACTGCACATGCACAGGATTTTCGGCTACCAAAAGCTGTGCAAATTCTTCCTTGTTTTTGCCAAAACAACCTGAACACACACAGCCCTTCTCTTGAGCAATATTCCAGCCGGCATAGGAGCACAAGTCAAGAATATTTTCCCCTCATAAACCCTCCCAAATTCGGCAGCAACAAGGTGCACAGCAAACTGCACTTCTCGCCCTTGCTGTCCAAGAGATCTAAAGCCATTAGGAGTCTTACTTAGCACCACCATCTAACCCTAAACCAATCTTCTCTAACCCTAAATCACAGTATCCGACTACTTTCTCCTTTCTACACAAAAATTCCAGCAAGAATCTCTCTGTAATTTTCGAAAATCACTAGAACAATTCCTAGTAAGAAACCGATCACGCTCCAAGGTAAGCAAAAACCATCCTAACCTCTTGATTCCTTCCTTCCATCAATTCTTCTCTTTTCCTTCCCTTGAATCATGCCACCTAAAGGCTGATTTCATCCTTTTTAGCTACTCTCAGCCAAAAGGAAGGAAAGAAGGCAGCTTTTCTCTTCTTCTCAATTGAACTTGGGACAATCACCATAGGAGCATCGAGATCTTGTTAACCCAATTGTTGCAAGGTAAGAGAATCCTTACCCTTGATGTTGGAACTATAGTTTAATATGATTGATGATGTCTATTAGCATGATGAATGGGCATTTTGAGGCAAGTAATTAATTAAGCATATTCGATGGATAGCAATGCTATATCTTACTGTGGTAATAATGGATATGAGTTGTGATGGTTGAGTCGAGACCTTTTTGATATAATATTCATGTCTTTGATGAATATATGGTCATAGTGTATGAACTTTGAGGATTGGATAATTTATTTGGAGTTAGCTAATAGATTGTGAATTGTTTTGGGAATAAATGAGTTTAGAGCATGTTTGAATCGATTGAGACCTTGATCATGATATTATATGATTTTAGATCAGGAGGATATTTAAAGAAAGTTAGCTGTGATTTTATCTTGTTTATCTGAGGCATATCAAGTAAGTCCTTGCATAAACTCTTTTGTTAAATGTTGTGATGGCAAGTCTATGCTGTAAAGCTTTGTTAAGCTATTGTTAAACTATGTTTACTTGGGTTGTGAATGTGGATATAAAATCTTTAATCGGTTTTGTCAAACTAACGATTTTATCAAGAAAACTATTCTTTCTCCTAAATTTTTAGAAAACTCTTTTGAAGAAAACTACGTTGTACAAAGCCAAGGTATGGAAATTTTGAATTAGGAATTGATGGATATGTTCGTTGAGTACTCAAGATGGGTAGGCTAACAATACTAGTCTTGGAGGGCTAGAGTAAGTCTTTTGGCAAGTGGCCACCTCCAGAAGATCAGCTTTGCTTAAAAGGGCGACAGTATTGGTTGGTCAGGCCGGTCCGAGCTAGCATTTGAACCTAGTAAGGTATTATTTATTTTCCCGGCATGGACACCCAGATGGTTTTGTTGGGTCTAAAGAAGGAGGAGTATCTCACCCAGTGAGCTGTACACTGACCTTGATCAGAACGCCCAACGTGTGGCAATTTAGTCCCGACAAGGTGCACAAAGTGTGGTGCCTTGTCCTCATGAAGCCCAACGTGTGGTGACATGACCTTGATTTGAGTGGAGGATTTGTTTTGTATAAAGTTCGATTATGTGAAAAATCCACACCTTGCAAAAGGGAAATTATTTATGACTTGCCAAATATTTCTGCAAATATTTTTCTCTATGGATACCCGAACTGTTTAAAATACCATGTGCACACATAGGACTTACTGAGATTTAATCTCATACTGTTTTATATCATGTTTTCAGGAGATAGGCTATGCTGAGCAAGTGAGGCATGTGATCGTTGAAGCTTTTGCTATTTTTCCATTGTAGTTCTAGGAGATAATTGTTGTTTAAGCTTCTAAACGATATTTGTTTTATTTCGTATTACTCCATTTTGAGCCGGATGTAATAAGAGTTTTCTCTATTTATCTAAGTTTGATTCTTTTGGGGATTGCCTTTATATTTTATACCTCGTTTTAAAGACCCATTGTCCTCCAGGAGGGGGCAACATCCCCGCCCTTTTAGGGTACGTAGTAGTGGGGTGTTACAGCTCGCTTGGGAAGATTTTTCTGATAATTGATTTGTGTAGTGCTTTGGGGATTTGAGAATGAATAATTTTTTTATGGATTTATTTTTTTTTGGAATTCTTGGATTTATTCTTGGGTTGTAATAAATTTTAAGTTAAAGTATTATTTTTATTCCACTATTTTGATTATATGACTTAGTTATAAAGACCCCTTGTCCTTTGGACGGGGTGACATCCCAGGCCCTAGCGGACCTAGGTAGTGGGTTGTTACAAGTAGTATCAGAGCCTATGTTATAGGCCAATATTGATGATATATATTCTATTTATTTAAGATTAAATCTTTATCTAACCTATCTTGTTGTTGTTGTAGGATGCTTAGGACCGCTAGGAAAGGGTAGCAATAGCACTCGCCTATCCTTATATACCCGGAAGACCTTCCAGTTCTCCAGCCTATCCCTCCGCCAGTTATCCCTATGGAGGATAGCAGTGATGATGAGGTCCAGATCCCTGATGTGAAACCCCACCTAAAACCAACCCTAGAGTAAGGGGGTCGGGAATGCATATCATATTATTTTGCACGAAATATATATTTTTGAATGATTTTATGTGCTTTAGAATCATGGATTATAGGTTTAAATGCTTGGTTATGCTTGTTGAGTAGGAGGGGTAAAATGGTAATTTTGCTTGAGGTCAGAATAGGGAGATAACTTGAGGAGTAGATAAGAAAAATATGTGGGTGAGAAAATAAGAACAAGAGTTAGTGTGGTTTAGTGGTTAGAGCTTGGTGAATTAATTTCTAAGGTCATGAGTTCAAATCCCATTATTTAAGTTTTACCATGATTATCTTAATTAAGTTTGAATTTTTGTTTTCTTGCATTGCATGAAAATAGGAATAATTGTCTTAAGGGAGACATGAAGAGAATGTCCTAATCTTATCCTCATGTCCTAAAATAATTCTAGAAGAATTCTTGTCCAATTTATTACTTCTAGCTTTGTCCTAGCATTTTCATAATTCAAATGAACTAAAATCCATTAAATCTTTTTCTTTGAATTCCAAAAAAAAATCTGTGATAATTTCTTCCCCTTGAATTTTGAAAATCAGCTTTGGGGAAGGGAGGTTGACCGAAAATAGGAGGGGAAATAGGAAGGGTTCCAAGAGAAAATCAATCACCATGGAAGGACCTTCAAATCTATCTTCATGTTGTTCATGCTTTAGTGGTAAGAAATCTGGAAAATTTCCAGATTTGTTGCAGACATTTTTTTCGAAAATTCAGGCCATAAACCCATTCATTTGCTGCCCAAAAAATGGTCATTTCAAGTGGCTTGGAAGCTGGAAAAAATTGTGCAATTTTCGGACTGCACAAAATAGCACCAAACCAGAAAAATTTTCTGGGCAATTCGTAGCTCTTCATCAAAGAAATGAAGCTGTTTTTAGTTCATCTTCAAGCCAGCAAACTCATTTGTATTTGTCTAGAAATGAGGTTGAAAAAGCACCCTTGGAAGACCCTCAAACATCCCTGAAGAACCTCTGAAAAACCGAGCCAAGGGGGTGCGAAAATCCTGCACTAAAATTCTGCAATTTTCGGAAAGCCATGAGCACTTGAGACCAGAATTTTCCAGCCTTGTTCCTTTCTAGCCTAAGACCGAAAATCACCTTCAACCTCTGTAGAATTGAGCCTTGTTCAGCTATACACTGAACACCATTAAACCCACACTTACCTTGAAGCATAAGGACTCCATAGCCACACCACAAAACACTCCTAAGATCACTCCATTCAAACTCCATTTGAACTTCAAATAATTTCAGCATTTCACTCCAATAAAATCACTCTTGCATTAAGCTGAATTAACCAGAATTTCCTCTGCCTTTAAGGACTGAATTTCGGCCAGCCTTGAGCAACATTAACCTTCAATCATTTCAGCAAGACAACCTTGTTTCAGCCGACACCATTAAAGTCCATAGACACCTCTCTTGATCAAACACCATAGTTGATCTTTTACCTTAAACATCTCCACCATTTCCTCAATTTAAATTTCAAATAAAATCTAATTTCTCTCTCTCACAAAGCTGAAAACCGGAACTCTCAATCACACCCTACCATTCGGCCAGCCTTCTAGCAGAATTCGTGCAGGACTTCTTCTAATTTCTCTCCATTTTCACCTAAAACACCAAGAACACCAAGAACACACACTAAACTTCTTCAAGCCTAAACCTACTCTAAACATCTCCAATCACTCTCAAATACTCCAGATCATCTCTAATTAATCCCTAGACTTCATTTCGGCCATTTATAACACGAAATCTCGCAAACAAGAATTTTCAACCGGATAAAAAATCAGTTTTTCTTGAAGATCTCAAGAACATCAACAAGGTAAAACAAGAACAACCTTCTTGTTCATCTCCTTCCATTCAATTCTGAATACACCTATCTAATGCTCTCTTTCTCTCTCTCTCTCTCTCTCACTCTCTTCTAACCGAAATGGTTGATCAAACCATCAACCATGGATGTTGTTTCGTTGGACCATTCAAGTCATTCCATCGCGCGTGGACTTTCTTTTGTCTTCATCAAAGGACTCGACAATCAAGTATTCATTCTTAAATTTCTCTTATTAAATTCTGAAATCATGTCTCCTAGATGATGATAGAGAAATGGAATATGATTGGGAGATTGAGTATATGCATGTGGATTAGGGGGATGAAGTTATGACATAATGATGGTTGTATTTGACTAGGATGTATGTGTTTTCCTTTCGAATCAATATATGTTCTTCATGCTTGATGAATTTAATAGATGTTGAAGCATGATTAGATATTATGACACCAAAGGTGATTAGGCTTTTATGATCTTATTTTCCATGGAAACCATGATTGATGATTATGCTTAGTAGGATTTTTGACCATGTGATAGTATGAGATAGTTCAAGTGTTTGTTCATGAATAGATTAATTTCTTATTTGATAATGGAGAATGTGATCATGAATCTTTTCTAGCACTAGGAAAATTATGAAAAGAGATTATTTTCTTATTAATTCTATGTTATGTTCATTAACAAAATTTATTACAAAAAAATTAGAATTACTACTATATTTTCCCTCAAAATTCGAAACACTAGGGGATTTGGATTGGAAATATTTAATTAGGCTATTAATAGTTTTATTAAACAAAAATTTGATAAAAATCATTTATTCTTAATTTTATTTATTATTAATTAATTATTATCTATTAAAATTTTTTTAAATTAAAATTTATTTCATTTATTATTTATTTATAATAAAGCTATTTTTAAATTATCATTTATTAAAATTATTTCGGACTTAATATTATTTAAATTTCAAACCCTAGTTTATTTATTATTAATAACACTCAAGAATTATTATTTGAGTCTATAATTTATTAACAATTATTTTAGAACCCCTAGTTATTTTAACTTATCAAACTAGACTTATTTTATAAAATTCTTTAGCATCTAGCCTTAAAGCTCAGACATTGAGGTCATGGTTAATCATGGTTGTAACTAGTTGAGCTAGGAATTATTTATGTAAGGCAGGTATAGCTTGAATGTGACCTTTTGTTTTGTGTTTACCCCAGGCGGGGTTAGGTCAGCCTTGGAAGACTTTTGAGTAGAGCAAGCAAAGAAGCAGGTAAGCTCCTGCACGGAGTTTTGTGAAGAACAAAAGTTATTGTGGCAAGCAAATGCAATGTATATGGACATTATTTGTAAAGGTAATTAAGGACTGTTTTTCCTTTTTATTTCAGTCAAGCAAATCATTTGGAAATTGAACAAGCAGTTTTACACAAATCTAAATTTTTTCTAAAATCCAACTTGACTAGACTTTTGAAAACCCTTAATTGCTATTTCCAAATAAAGCAAAGTTTGATCAATTTTCTCCCAAGTGGAACAATCAACGTTGAGTACTCAATAAGGGTAGACCACCAAGACTAGTCTTTGAACGGTTAGGGTAAGTCTCTCAGTAGGTGGCCACCTCTGAGGGGTGAGTCCTTCCTGGATAGGACGCCAGTCCAGTAGGTCATGCCGGTCCGATCTAGCAAGTTTCATTCATGTGGACTGTGTATTTCCGGAGTGGACAACCGGTAAGTTTGGGTGTAGAGATGGAGGAGTATCTCACCCAGTAGGCCGTACACCTACCTTTTGTCAGCATTGCACAAAGTGTGGCATTCTGACTGTTATTGGTCATGGGGCCCAACGTGTGGTAACCCATGGCTACCCATTTGAGTGGTTGTATTTATTGTGCACATGTATGATTTGAAAGGTGAAACACCACTCTTTATTTTCAACACTTATTTATTGCTTGCCAGCACTTTTCCCTATGAAACTTTTACAACTTGCATACATGAATTATTTTACCTGAAACACTTAAAGCACACACGGGCTTACTGAGATTTTTATCTCACCACATTTTATGCCATATTTTCAGGAAGATCCTGCTGTGGAGATCATTAGCTAGAATGTTGCCTTGCTTGAACACTCTTGTTATTTACTTTAAGTATTGTTTGAGAGATTGTTGCAAACAATTTATTTTGGATTTGTGCCAGTATTTATCTTTTCGGTTGTAATAAATTTAATTTTAAAGTCTTTTGTTTTATTCTATTTTCATGTAACCTAGTTATAAAGACCCCTTGTCCTTTGGACGGAGCGACATCCGCGGCCCTGATGGGCCTAGGTAGTGGGGTGTTACACCTGAGCCACCCCCAATTCCAATGATAGACATAAGTTCTGACAGCGACGATAAGGTGATAGCAGTGGAGCATGTACCCTACCCTCCTAAACCCGTAGTGGACTTAGCAGCAGATAGCGATGACCCGGGGGAGATAAACTATGAGTCTCCACCTAGGCCTTCTTTCATTCCTCCTCCCAGTCGAGTTGAGCCCGGGGACAGTTCTAGGCGCCCCGGGAAGGAGCCAATTGAGGGGTTTGCCAGTGGGGTTGGGGTAGACTTTTCTAAGAACTTTAGGGGATGGTTGTATGAGGCTGATCTAGAAGATTCTGTTAAGGACTAGTGGGGCTAAGAGCTGTTATGATTAGGATATTTTATTTACTACTTTTCATGAACTTCTATGTTAAGGATTTCCTTTCTGCTTACTGTTTTGATTCCTAATTTAGTCAAATAAGAGTACTTAGAGTATTTTAAGGTTTGAAAAATTTTTATGCAATTTTTACACAAAAACATGCAAATGATTTTCTTTTACTTTAACCTGAATGTGAATGCATGCTCAAAATGTTTTAAACTTGAATGCATACACTCATCATCTGGGCATAGTTTATCATGGCACCCAAGTGTTGTGTTGCCACATTAGGTAGAAGAGTTCCGGAGGGAGAACCTTTGGCGCCGGAGTTTGAGACAACTCAAATGCAGTCACCCCACCGGGGAATTGAGAGTATGCCATATTCGGAAATGGGGTTGGAAACACCTGTTGAAGTGACAATGGGGTAAGCTTTTCGCCGAGTTTAACAAGTGTGAATTCTGGCCGGACAGTGTAGCATTTCTAGGCTATGTGGTGATCAAGAAGGGAATCAAGATAGACCCAACAAAGGTTGAAGCAGTGTCAGACAAGAAGTAACCGGAGAACATCACCGAGATTCGAAGTTTCTTGGGATTGGCTAGCTACTACAGGAGGTTCATTAAAGGGTTTTCGACGCTCGCATTGCCAATGACTCGACTGCGGAGGAAGGATGTTCCATTTGTGTGGAACGAGAAATGCAAGAAAAGTTTTCAAGAGCTGAAACAGAGGTTGATGACGGTGCTAGTATTGAGTCTGCCAGAGGAGGGTAAGCCTTACGTGCTATATACCGACACCTCGAAGGAAGGATTAGGAGCAGTGTTGATGCAAGACCAGAAGGTGATCTCTAACGCTTTCTCAGAAGCTGAGACCTCATGAAGTCAACTATCCCATTCATGATATGGAGCTAGCAGCTTTCGTGTTCGCCCTGAAGAAATGGCGACACTGCCTGTACGGAGCCGAATATGAGGTGTTCACCGACCACGTGAGTCTGAAGTATATCTTCACCCAGAAGGATCTAAATTTGAGGCAGCGAAGATGGATAGAATTTTTGGAGGAATACCATTGTCCGATCAATTACCATCCTGGGAAGGCCAACGTCGTGGCAAACGCCCTGAGCAGAAAAGTTGGAATGGACAGACCGAGAGTGTAAGAAATTCTAGTAGTTCAGGATGTGTTAGACTGAAGGGTGGAAGAGCAAGACGAAAGAATTGTCGTCAGCAATTTGAAGTTCGTACAGGATTTGAAGCTAGAAATCATGGAAGCTCAGCAAGTCGACGCCGAGTTTCAGCTTTTCAAGGACAAGGAGTTCAAGCGGCTAGGTAGTGAATTCCGTCAAGACGAAGCGGGAATTTTACATTTCAGGAATCGGTTGTGTGTACCCGAGGAGTAGCAATTGAAGGATAGAATTTTGGAAGAGACGCACAAGAGCAAGTACGCCATTTATCCGGGGGAAGTAAATATATACTATGTGAAACCCCAATCGAAACCAACCTTAGAGTAAGGGGGTTGTGATGCATATCATATTTTATTTTATGTTTAAATATATTTTTATATGATTTTATGTGCATTGAATTTTTGTTTTATAGTCTAGAGGGCTTGATTGTGATTATTGAGTGGAAAGGGCAAAATGGTGATTTTTACCTAAGGTGGAAAAAGGAAGATAGCTTGAGGATTGAATAGGAAAATATTTTTAGAGAGGAAATAAGAACAAGAGTTGTTGTGGTGTAGTGGCTAGAGCCTTAGAATTGATTCTTGAGGTCTTGGGTTCAAATTCCATTATTAGAGCTATAGCATGATTAAATTTTATTTTTGCTTGGGAAGTATCATTGTTGGCCTTAGTGGTGTTTGGAGTAGGGTAGAGATGTTGTCCTATGACAGACATGATAGGAGTCTTCAAATCCTACTCTTTTGCTCTACACAAAAATTCTAAGGGGAATTCATTTCCTCTTGATCCTTAGTTTTTCCTAATTCTCAATTCATTAGTTTGTTCATTGTGTTCAAGCTAATTTTATTCTAGAAAAATTCCAGCAATGTGTTGTGAAGGTTCAAAATGTCTTAGTAAAAGACATCATATGGACCGAAACAATGGATGAGGGGGAAAGATTTCAAGTGAATTAAATTCCTTAGTGAACTTTCTAAAAATTCACTCTAGCTAGGTTCATTTCCTTTTGTGCATAGAACTGAAATTTTTCCAGCTTTGTGTGCCGTCAAAATTCTTGACCATTATTCCCTCCCAAATGCTGCCAGAAAATGGCCCTTTTGATCAGCTTAGAATCTGGATTTTTATGGCTATTTTCGGACTGCACAAAGATGGTGCAAAACCAGAAAAAATCTTGTACAAATCGCAGCTTTGGAGGTCCAAAACCAAGCTATTTTCTTACAGTTTTTGTACAGCACCCTAGCCATGTTTTTCCTCCATGAAGTAGGCTGGAAACCAGCCTTGAAAGCCCCTGAAATTCCCCTCCAAAACCTCTGCAAATCGCCTGGAAAAGGGCAGCCGAAAACTGCCCAAAAAATTCCAGCCATGCGAAATAATGCTGTGCAGAATTTTGTCCAGCTTTATTTCCTAATTCAACCCTAGCCGAAACACCATCTTTTTTCTGTAAAAACCACCTTAAACCTCCATTAACTGAACTCCATTGTCCTCCCTAACTTCTGCATGAAAATCCAGCCATGGATGCCTAAAAGATTTCCAAAAAAATTCTGCAATCATACTTTGATTTGGATACCAAAATTCTAGCCACCATTATTTAACAACTTTCCATAAAATATACCTCAAACAACCAGAACTTCTCTTCACCATTATATTCCATAATTTCGGCCACCCTAAGCCTCCTTCATCCAGCTTTCATTCAGCCAAAACACTGCCCAGAAATTCATCCATGGCAGATTTCCAAAAGCTCTCCAATAATCAAATATATTCTTGTGATATCTAGTTTCCAAATTTGCTTCACAAAAATATTCTTCAAGGATTTTGACAACTAACCTTCTCTTGTTCCTTCCAAATCAGAGAAACAACTCTCTAAACCCTATAAAAATTCGGCCAGCCTAATTCCCTCAGAATTATCGGCAGCTACACTACAATCTCTCAATTCCCTTCAATCTCCAAGAACACACACACTACACCAAGAATACCTACTACTTTCTTTCACCTAATACCCCTCCAAATCACTTCAAATCTTCACTAAAATCTCTAGATTTGACCTACTTACTGCTGTGAGTCCATTGACACCATTCTTAACATCAAACTCCTCAAATCATCTTACTACTTCGGATCAAAACCAGAAAATTTCTGTGAAGGACAAGAACATCTTCAAGATAAATTTACTCTATCAACTTCATCATCTCCAAACTTGATATCTAGTGAAAACCTATGCGAATAAACATACCAATGATCTCTTCTTCTTCTCTCTCTCATGGCTGAAATCCCTCTCCCTTGGCCGGATGACTTCTTCTTCCATAATCATGCTCTCGCCATCTCCCTTGGACAAAGTTAGACATCTAGGAGTTGAGATCTACTCTAAACTCCTTCAAGGCATTCATCAATCAAGTAAGTACCTTCAATCTTCCTTTTTAAACTCTAGAATCATGTCTCTAGGATGATGTTGTAAGAAGGTAGATGGCGATGGGATTTGAGTATGTGATGTTGTGATTGAAGTATGAGTATATGTATGATTGTGAAGGAGATGGGATTTATGCATGGAAGGATTATATTGGTTGGTTGTATGTTGAATTGAGGTTTGATGCATATCATAGGTAGTATTTGTGTCAAAGCATGCTAGAGATTATGTCACCATTGGTGAATAGGATTTTTATTCATAATGGATTGTTAAAGCCATGATCATATTTACGCTAGTAGAGGTTAGATCAAGTCTTGATAAATTTAGATCTATTCTTATATGAAAGGTTTGGTCGATTTGATGAATTGAAGGATTGTGCATGTTCTTGATTATGGTTAGGCATAGGAATTTGAATCACGGCCTAGTTGTCCCTAAGCTAATTTTTATTTCATGAATAAAATATTTCATAATGGGATTTTGCTAGTAATTTCCAAAAAACCCTAGGAGGGGTAAATTTCGATTATTATATATAATAAGGATATTTTAGTCAAATAAATAACAGCTTTTGCTAGAAAATAAAATATATAGATATTATATATAGAATGATAATATCAAATAAAGCCTTTTATGGAAATAATCATAATTAGTAAAATATTTATTACTAAAAATTTAATTATTATCTTTTAATCAAACCCATTAAAAATTTATTTATTATCTTTCAAGCAAGATTCATTGAATTTATTTTAAACTAATTTTAGTTATCAATTATTTTCTAACAACTAAATTATTAATAAATAATTATTTTACCTAATTCTACCTAGGACTTTTCATCAAATAAACTCTAAATCTTTCTTAGCAAGATTTAAACCTTCAACTTATTAGTACGTATTTTCCAAAACACTAATTATTTTAAATATCAAATTAGACTTAGCTTATAAACCCATTTTATTTATTATTTGGCCTTAAAGTTTGGGACACTAGGATCATGGTAGGAGTGAGTTGAGTCGTTTTATTTGTGAAAGTCGATTTTGGACTTGATTTTCTTTTGGGATGATCTAGAAAGTGCTGTAATTAATTTATATGAACTCTTTGATAGATTTAGAAGATTGTTAAGGGTAGGGACCAACTTACTAGAGTTCATACCCTAAGCTTAAGGATAAGGTAAGTTCCCTTGCATTCATGAAATTGATTTTATTTTATTATCTTAGTTTGAAAGTAAGGTTGGTGAGTATCTTTTGCAAATACGAAATTTTAGCATGGTAGCTGATTTTTAAAACCTCTATATTTGGAACCTTCTTATTTTGGAAACTTTCTACATTTGGAAAACTTCTAATTTTAGAAACTTCTAGATTTATAAATTTTTAAAATGTGTCAGGCATGACTTAGGAGTCAAGCATCAAACATTTTAATTTGTTTTGAATATGCGAGAGATAAATTTTTGGGCATGCATCTAATTTTTGAAAATCATAGCATGACTTATTTAAGCATGTGGCTCCTCCACTATGAATTTGTGGAATAAATTATTGACTTAAAACCATGCGTTCTAAAATTTTTGTATGAGTTGAAAATTGTTGTTTGGAACTGTATTGAGCTAATTTTGTAGGTTCCACCTTGCAGCCTTATGAATTGTGAAGATTGAATAACGTTGAGTACTCAATGGGGGCTAGGCCTTTATACTAGCCTTTGGTTGGTCTGGGGATATCTCTCGGCAGGTGGCCACCTCCGAGAGGTTGACTCTTTTCGATCAGGGCATCAGTATAGAAGGTTGAGCTGTCCTCAGCTAGCGACGGGGTTCTGGTAGAATCGACGGCCGGAAGTGGGACAACCGGTTTGGATTGAGTGAGAGAGGGAGGAGTATCTCATTCGGTAGGATGTACACCACCAGGTGTTGGGGGTCAAGTGCTTCATAGAAGTGAGAGCCACCTCTGTGCCCTTTCACCACCTATCGGGGGTCAAGTACCTCACCTGGTATGAGAGCCACCACTGTGCCCTATCAGATTAACTTAGTTGCTTTAATTGATGAGTTATTTTCGTGGAACTGTTCTAAAGTGTCATTGGAATATTATTCGAAGCTCAAAATCTTTTAATTATTCATATCTTTCCAAACAGAATATTTTAAGAGAATTTTGCTCCATGACTTCTCACTACTATTTTCCAAGAAGTGAGACTTAAATTTGTAAAGAAGGCATGACAAGCTTTTGATATACTGCTAGTGCATGTATCATGAAAAGTGTTTTGTCTTTTTAGCCCAACTCACACACGGGGCTTACTGAGATTTCTGTCTCATCACTCTTTTTACCATGATTTTAGGTCGATCCTGCTGTGGGGATGAGTAGCTATTGTTATCTGCCTTGGAAGAGAATGTTGTCATTTATTCTTATGTATTGCTTTGGGGAGTTGAGAGTAGATAATTTTTATTTATGGATTTGTGTTTGGGAATTCATGGATTTATTCTTGGGATATAATAAAATTTTGAGTTAAAGTATTATTTTAATCCGCTATTTTATTTGGGTGACCTAGTTATAAAGACCCCTTGTCATTTGGACGGGACGACATCCCCGGCCCTGGCAGGCCTAGGTAGCGGGGTGTTACATACCAGGACCTGAAGAGAGCCTATTGGTGGGCCGGACTGAAGTGGGATGTGGTCAAGTATGTCTCGACCTGTCTCACCTACCAGAAAGTCAAAGCAGAGCACAAGAAATCAGCGGGACTATTGCAGCCATTGCCAGTATCGGAATGGAAATAGGAGGAGGTGACTATAGATTTTGTCATCGGAATTCCCATGTCAAAGACCCAGAAGGATGCCATATGGGTAGTGGTGGATCGACTGACCAAGTCGGCTCACTTCATACCGGTAAATATAAGAGACTCGATGGAGAAGCTGGCTCAGAC
The DNA here is from genome assembly GCA_026120185.1 of Voacanga thouarsii. Taxonomy (NCBI): domain Eukaryota; kingdom Viridiplantae; phylum Streptophyta; class Magnoliopsida; order Gentianales; family Apocynaceae; genus Voacanga; species Voacanga thouarsii. The sequence goes on along the minus strand of JANUWF010003372.1, from coordinate 493,634 downwards.
TTCTATTCGAGAAATAGTCTGACTGCATGGAGTGCCTTCGAGTATTGTGTCTGGCTGAGACCCGAGGTTTACATCTCGTTTTTAGGGCAAGTTTCAGGAAACAATGGGGTCGAGTTTGAAATTCAGCACGACGGCGCATCCACAGACCGATGGGCAATCAGAAAAGGTTATTCAGATATTGGAAGATATGCTGAGAGCCTGTATTCTGGATTTCGGGGGCAAATGGATAGAGTGTGTACCGTACACGGAACTATCGTATAATAATAACTAATAAGCTTCAATTGGGATGGCACCATATGAGGTTTTTTATGGACGCAAGTGTCAAGTACCACTGTATTGGAGTTGGTCAGAAGATGGTCCCATAAGTAGAACCGGAGAAGTTTGTGTCCAAGAAATGTTGGATAAGGTAAAATTGATCAGGGAAAGGTTAAAGGCGGCTCAGAGCCGACAGAAGAGCTACCCGGACAACCGGCGGAGAGAATTGGAATTTTAAGTTGGGGACAGCGTATTTTTGAGATTGACGCCGAACAGGGGAATCTTGAAACATCCAAAGGGTGGAAAATTGAATCTGAGGTATTTGGAGCCGTTTTCGATTAAGGAAAGGATTGGACCGGTAGCTTACCGATAGGACCTGCCAAATGGGTTGACGAGAATTCACAATGTGTTTCATATGTCACAATTGAAGAAGTACAATGCTGATCTCGGACATGTTCTGAATAACGAGCCGTTGGTTTAGCAACCCAATCTGAGCTATGTGGAAAAGCCCATGAAAATATTGGACCACAGTATCAAGAGTCTTCGGAACAAGCAGATACCGATGGTCAAGGTTCAGTGGGAGCATCAATGCACGCAGGATACCATATGGGAATAAGAAGAGTGGGTTAAACGGAAGTATCCTGATCTGAAATAGAGGTATGCTTAAATTTTGGGACGAAATTCTTCTAAGGAGGGGAAGATGTGAAACCCCAGTCAAAACTAACCTTAGAGAAAGGGGGTTAGGATGCATATCATAGTTATTTGCATGTTTAAATATATTTTAAAATGATTTTATATGTTTTAGACTTATGTGTAATAGTCTCGATGGCTTAATTATGTTTATTGAGGAAGAAGGGAAAAATGGTAATTTTTTCCATAGGTGGAAATAGGGAGATAGCCTGAGGATTAAACCGGAAAAATATTTTTGAGAGAAAATAAGAACAAGAGTTGTTGTGGTTTAGTGGTTAGAACTTTAAAAATAATTCTTGAGGTCTTGAGTTCAAATTCCATCATTGGAGCTTTGGCATGATTAAATTTTATTTTTGCTTAGGTTGGTGGTATTTTCGGCTTTAAGGGCTTTAGAGTAGAGTAGAGGTGTTGTCTTAGGGGAGACATGATAGGAGTATCCTAATCCTATTCTTGTACCCTACAAAAATTCCTAAAGGAATTCATATATTTCTTGATTCTTAATTCTTCCTACTTCTCAATTCATTAGGTTGGTCAATTTGTTCTAGCCAATTTCATTCCAGAAAATTCAATAAAGTGCTGTGGCTTTGAAGGTTCAAAATATCTAAGGGAAGGACATCTTATGGTCCCAAATGTGGAAGAGATGGGGAAGGTTCCAAGAGAATTAATTCCCTTGGTGAACCTTCAAATCTTCACTCTAGCTATGCACATTTCCTTCATGAAGTGTTCAGGAATTTTTTCCAGCTTCTAGCGCAAGCAAAGTGTCGAAACACTCAGCTATTATTCCCTTCCAAATGCTGCCAAAAAATGGTCGTCTTGATCAGCTTGAAACCTGGAATTTTCTAGCCAAACTCGGACTGCACAAATGCTATGCAAAACCAGAAAAATTTCTGGGCAAAATCGCAGCATAGGTGAGCCTAAACCAAGCTGTTTTCTCCCAGCTCCTTGCCACATTTTTCCTTGATAAAGTAGGCTGGAAACCAGCCTTGAAAGACCTCTGAAATCCCCTTCAAACCCTCTGCAAGCTGACTGGAAAATGGCAGTAAAAGCTGCCCAGAAAAATTCCAGCACTTGCGAAAATCCTGTATAGAATTTTTCCAGCCTTGTTTCATCTTCAGCCATGTCCGAAATCTTCCTCGTCTTTCTGTTCAAACTTCTCTTGAACAGCCATGAATTGAACTCCATTGTCTTCTCCAGTATTCTACCCCATAATCCAGTCATGGCTGCCCCTAAAATATCTCCAATAAATTACTCCAATCATGCCTTGATTGGATACTAAAATTCTAGCAATCCTAATTTAGTAAACATCCATAAAATGTCCCTTAAATAACCAGACCTTTCCTTCACTATTATACACCCTCTTTTTGGCCACCATTAACCTTCTTCAACCATCTTTCATCCAGCAAAATCACAGAAAATCAGTCGGCCATAGCAGCTTCCAAAAAGCTCTCCATTGATCAAAGATATTCTTACTATATTTTGTTTCCAAATTTGATTCCCAAAAATATTCTTTTAGGATTTCAACAACCAGCCTTCCCTTCTCCTTTCAAACCAGAAAAATCATCTATTTAAACTACACAAACAATTCGGCAACTGCAAACATACAGAATTTCGACAGCCTCAAAGCCAAAATCCCTCAATTCTCTTTAACCTTCAAGCATACATAGAACGCCAAGAACACTTACTTCTCTCACCTAATACCTCTCCAAATCACTTCAATCTCCTTCAAAAAAATTCCACATATCTTCTACTCACTGTCGTGAGTCCATCCATACCATTTTTAACATCAAACTCCAAAATCCAACTCTCTCCTTGGGATAAAAAATTAGTATTTCTGTGAAGGCATAACAACACCTTCAAGGTAAGTTTGTGCAATCAACTTCATCTTCTCTAATCTCCAATCTCTAACGAATATATATGTGTATAAGCATGCTAATGGATGCTCTTCTTCTCTTCTCTTCTCTTCTCTTCTCTCTCTCTCTCTCTCTCTCTCTCTCTCGGCCGAGTACCCTCTCCCGCTTGGCCGAATGAATTCTTCACCAATGGCCGTGCTTTCTTCATCTTTCTTGGACGAATCTAGTCATCTAGGGAGTTGAGACCCATTTGAAACTCCTTCAAGGTATTCATCAATCAAGTAAGCCTTTTCAACCCTCTTTTTTAATTCTAAATTCATGTCTCTAGAATGATATTGGTAGGAGATGGATTATGAATAGGATTTGAGCATGTATTGTTGTGATGAGTTGAGATTGAAGCATGAATAAATGTGTGTATATGATGGAGATTGGATTTATACATGAGTTGGTTATCTTGGTTGATTGTATGGTATTTTTAGGGTTTAATGCATGTCTCCATGCCATAAGTAGTATTTGTGATCAAGTATGTTAGAGATTATATCACCTATGGTGAATATGATTTATATTCATGTATAATTGTTAAAGCCATGATTATGTTTATGCTAGTATAGGTTGGGTCATGCCTTGGTAAATTTAGATCTATACTTTTATTCACGATTTGGATGAGTTGATGAATTGAAGTGGAGTATATGTTCATGATTGTGGTTAACAATAAAAATATGATCATGATCTAGTTATCCCTAAGTTAATTTTATTTCATCAATAAAATATTTAATATTATAATTTTTGCTAGTAAGGTGGACTTGGATTATTATATATAATAAGGATATTTTAGTCAAATAAATTATAGCTTTTATTTCAAGAAATAAAATATATAGATATTATATATAATAATAATATCAAATAAAGCCTTTTATATAAATAATCATAATAAGTAAAATATTAATTTTGTAAGTCTTATATTCATAAATATCATTAAAATTTATTATCTTTCAATTATTATCTTTTAATCAAAACCTATTAAAATTTATTTAGTATCTTTCAATCAAGACCCATTAAAATTTATTTTCAACTAATTTTAGTTATCAATTATTTTCAAACAATTAATTATTAATAAATCATTATTTTACCTAATACCACCTAGGACTCTTCATCAAATAAACTCTAAATTATTCTTAGCAAGATTTAAACCTTCAAATTATTAGTACCTATTTCCCGAAATATTAATTATTATAAATATCAAATTAGACTTAGCTTATAAACCTTTTTTATTTATTATTTGGCCTTAAAGCTTGGGACACTAGGATCATAGTTGTAGTAAGTTGAGCTAGTTTTAACTGTGATAGTGAATTTTAGCTCGAGTTTAATTTTGATTTATATTTACCGCATGCGGGGTTAGGTCAGCTGTTGAAGACCTTTTATTGTGAGCAAGAATCAAGTGAGCTCCTGCATAACACTTGATTGATGTAAAATGTTTATTATGGTAAGCCAAATGTAGAGTGCATGGACACTCATTTCTGTAAAGGCAATTGAGGATTGACTCATTTCTTATTTCAGTCAAACAAATTATTTGAAAATCAATAAGCAGATTTACTCAAACTCAAAACTCTTTCTAAAACTGATTTTGACAAAGACTTTGGAAATCCTTAATTGCCATTTTCATATGGAATTGTGTTTTGTTCATTTTTTTTCCCAAGTGGGATAAGTTACGTTGAGTACTCAATAAGGGTGGACTTCTAGGGCTAGTCTTTGAGGGGTTAGGGTAAGTCCCCTAGTAGGTGGCCACCTCTGAGGGGTGAGTCCTTCCCAGATAAGATATCAGTCCAATAGGTCATGCCGGTCCGAGATAGTAGTTATTTCTTTCAGTCAAGTGACTGTGTTTTGCCGTATTGGACACCCAGTTGTTGTTTGGGTATAGAGAAGAAGGAGTATCTTGCCTGGTAGGCCGATCACCTACCTTTTGTCAGTTTTCACAAAGTGTCGGCATTCTGACCGGTTATGGTGCCCAACGTGTGGTAACCTATGATCATTTCTTTTGAGTGGTTGATTTTATTGATTATGTATGATTGGAAAAGCCAAAACACTGTTCTTGATTTTGACTAATGTTTAATGCTTGCTAGTATTTCTTTTATAAAGATTTTATACTCTGCATTCACGAACTATTTTCACTGGACATTCAATGCACACACGGACTTACTGAGATTTTTGTCTCATCACCCTTTTTACTATGATTTTAGGTTGATCCTACTGTGGGGATGAGTAGCTAGATATTGCCTGCCTTGGAAGATTTTTCTAATATTTGATTTGTGTAGTGCTTTGGGGAGTTGAGAGTGGATAATTTTTATTATGGATTTTTTTTGTGGAACTCTTGGATTTATTTTTAGATTTATTCTTGTGTTGTAATGAATTTTAAGTTAAAGTATTCTTGTTATTCCGCTATTTTTATTGTGTGACCTAGTTATAAAGACCCATTGTCCTTTGAACGGGGCGACATCCCTGGCCCTGGCAGGCCTAGGCAGTAGGGTGTTACAGAGGATGAATTCCAAACCCTCAAGCAAGGCAGCATGATAGTTGCTCAGTATGCAGCCCGATTTACGCAGTTATCCAAGTACTATAGATGTTTGGTCGACACGGTACAGAAGTGAACCCGACAGTTTGTGAAGGGGCTGAGGCCAGATCTAAGAAAGGCATTGGTTCCATCGCCACCGACATCCTACACAGCCGCTGTGGACGTAGCCTCCCGGATAGAGAACGAAGATCGGTACCGGCCAGTGAGTAGGCTTTTCCAACCGATCCGACCACCAATGAGGCCTCCGAGTAACAAGCGACCTGTTAGGCCTATGCAGTGGGGAAACCGGGGGAAGCAGCCTCAAGTGCCTATGTCAAAACCGATGCAGGGTAATCTCAGTTGCTGACTCTGTGGAAAATGGGGACACACCGAGAGGAACTGCTGGACCAGTGGAGGAGTAAGGAGATGCTTCAACTGTGGCGACCCGAGCCATCCAAGGAACGCCTGCCCTAAACCTCCAAGGATGGGGCAGATGGCCCTGACACAGCCCATGGGAGTCAATCAAGGTGCTATTGCTGGAACAACTGGAGGGGGAGGTCAGAAACCCCAAGTGAAGGCTAAGGACTTGACCCTGAACCGGGAAGAAATTGGAGCAGATACTATAGTGATTGAAGGTAAATTTTCTATCCAAGGCCGTCTTGTTAATGTTTTGATAGACCCAGGATCCACGCACTCTTATGTAAGTAAAGTCTGTGCATCGCATTTGGTGATAAAGGCTAAATTAGTCATACTTTGCTTAGTTATTTGAGGCTCTTTTATAAGACATTTTGTGCAATAACTAGTCATATTTTTTCATATTTGAGATTTTACCCTGGGAAAGGTATTTTGTTCATTATTTCAGATTTTTAGGTAAAACAAATCAAAACCGTTGTAAAGCAGAGTAGAGGCGGCGCCGGCTGTGAGGTTGGAACCGGCGCCGGCTGCAATCTGGAACTTATGCGCACAATTCGGAGAAAAATCGGTGAATGAGTGGAGAAGCATAACACAGGCGGTGCCGGCTCCGAATGACCAAAGTGGCGCTAACTGTGTTCTGTCCTTGAGGCGGTGCTGCGATCTTTCTACACATTTTTGAAAACCTGAGGAGTTTTAGTATTTTCCAAATTCTCCTCGGCCCAGAACTTTGTACCTACGAGTTTAGGCATTTCTTAAGCCTATAAATAGATGAAAAACACAAGGGAAAAAGGGAGAATTTATTGATCATCATAGAAAATCACTCAATCCAAGGAGGAATTCTTGAATTCAAGGAAGGTTGTACAAAAAGGTCTTCAAAGGAAGAATAAGGAGGCTTGTCTATGAGTGCTTTCGTTTACTTTGTTTTCTTTTTCTTGACAATGATGTTTTAATGGTTTTATTGTAATTTGACATTGGTTTAGATACTTATGGTGTTTAGAGTTATTTGATCTTTTGATTAACTGATTGTTATTCTTGATATTTAATTTACTTGGGTTGATGGCGAGATTAATTGATTGTGCTATTAACTTGCTTGAGAATAGGGTTGATGGTTTAAATTGATTGATTTCATATTTGTTGCCTTTTAACTTGCCTGAAAATAGGGTTAATTGCAAGAACAGAGTAATTAAAGGTTAATTTATGTCTGCCAGAATATGGATTCAATTGGTTAATTTCATGGGTTAAGTTTGCCTGAGAATAGAACTTAATCAGAGAATTGTGTCTAATGCTTTTTTTTGTAAGACTGGTTGAGACAGAGTATGTGATACTAAGTTACCTAAAAGATAGTGATTCATGGATTGAGAAAGAAGTGAGTCTATTTTAATTCTTCATGATGCCAAGAGAATAATTAGTTATAATAAAGGTTGGGTACTTTAAGATCATGGTTGTCTAATCAATGGTTTGAATTACATAAATCTACATCCTTGACATGTATATATTTTTATTTTTAGTTTCTTTTGTTTTATTTTATTTTGGTTTCGTTTTATCGAGTCGGTTAAACAATGAAAGAAAGGTAATTAATGTTACTTGTTTCTTGAGGATCGACACTCATTTGAACCCTATGCTCAGTTAATGATGAGTATGCTTGCTCATATGTGTGATTTGGGGTTTAACATTTTAATTTAAACTTGATTGGAAATGTGCTTAGTTTTTATATGATTTTTATACCCAAGTCCGGACACATCATTTGGGTTGGGAAGGAAAGGATTGCCCTATACCTTAGTAGTAAGCTCACTCTTGGAAAAAGTGGTAGAAGCGGGTAAGTTAATAGAAAGTTGCGAAGTTGAGGTAGGAAAGGAGATTTTGGAAGCAGATCTTATAATTTTGCCCATTGAGGATTATGACCTGATCTTGGGCATGGACTGGCTATCAAAGCACAGAGCTTGTGTTAGTTGCAAGGTTAAGACGGTGCAATTTGTGAGACCCGTGCGAGATGTGATTGAATTTAGTGGTAAGCGGGCAAAGGAACTGAAATTCCTGATTGCTAGTGCTAAGGCTTGAAAGTTGCTTAGGAGCGGATGTGCAGGATATCTTGCCTATCTTCTGAATAAACCCAAAGATCAGTGTACCTTGGAGAGTACTAAGGTGGTAAAGGATTTTCCAGACTTTTTCCCTACTGAGCTCACTCCTTTACCCCCTGAGCGAGAAGTTGAGTTTATCATGGATTTGATCCCTGGAGTGGAACCTGTGTCAAGAACCCCCTTCCAGATGGAACCGATGGAACTGAAGGAATTAAATGAGCAACTGGAAGAGTTGGTGAGGCAAGGATATATTCAACCGAGTACATTGCCGTGGGGAGCACCGGTGTTGTTTGTTAAGAAGAAAGATGGTACTTTGAGATTGTGCATCGATTATCAGGGACTGAACAACTTAACGGTCAAGAACAAGTACCCACTACCCTTGATCGACGAGTTATTTGATCAACTTCAAGGCGCAGCTTACTTTTCAAAGTTGGACTTGCAGCAAGGATACTACCAGGTGAGGATTAAGGAGGAAAACATTCCTAAGACTGCTTTCAACACGCGGTATGGCCACTACGAATTTATGGTAATGTCGTTCGGTGTAACTAACGCACCAGCAATTTTCATGGATATGATGCATTGAGTTTTCCAGGCATATCTGGACAAGTTTATGGTTATCTTCATCGATGATATCTTAATCTACTCCAAGAATCCGGAGGATCACGTGGAGCACTTAAGGTTGGTCCTGGAAAAGCTGAGGGAATTTATCCTCTTTGATAAGTTTAGTAAATGTGAGTTTTGGTTAAGCTCGGTATCCTTCTTTGGCCATGTGATATCCAAGGATGGGATCAAGGTGGACATTGCCAAGGTGGATGTCGTAGCTAATTGGAAGCAACCAGAGAATGTTACTGAGATACGAAGTTTTCTTGGGTTGGCTGGGTACTATTGGCGTTTCATTAAGTATTTCTCTACTCTGGCTTCACTGATGACGTAGTTTCTCAAGAAGGATGTTACCTTCACATGGAGTGAGAAGTGCGAGAAGAGTTTCCAAGAGCTCAAAAGAAGATTGGTTACAGCGCCAGTGCTGAGTTTACCCGAGGCCGACAAGCCCTATGCACTCTACACGGACGCATCCAAGGAAGGTCTGGGGGCTGTGCTGATGCAGGATGGTAAGGTCATTGCTTATACATCTAGGAAGCTAAAACTGCATGAAGTCAATTATCCGACCCATGATTTGGAGCTAGCAGCCATAGTATTTGGTCTGAAGAAGTGGCAATATTATCTGTATAGAGTGCAATATGAAGTCTTTACCGTCCATAAGAGTTTGAATACATCTTCACGCAAAAGGACTTGAATCTTCGGCAGCGTAGATGGATGGAGTTCTTGGAGGAGTATAGGTGTCCCATTAATTACCATCCAGGCAAAGCAAATGTGGTAGCTGATGCTTTGAGTCGTAAAGTGAAGATAGCACATTTGAGAATTCGGGAAGTGCTGGCAGTGCAGGAAATCCTGAAGCATGAAACAAAAGTTTGAGAGGGGAGGATCTGTGTAAGTAACTTGACCCTGAAGCCCGATCTGGAATAGGAAATTGTAACAGCCCAATAGGGCATTGTGGAGTTTCAGGCGTTCAAAGGAAAAGAGATTGGGAGAAGAGGTAAGGATTTTCGGACCGATGAGAAAGGAGTACTATATTTTCGGGACCGGATATGTGTACCTGACTTCCAAGATTTTAGGAAGAGGATACTGGATGAAACACACAGGGGTAAGTATACCACACACCATGGGGAAGTAAAGATGTATCATGACCTGAAGAAGAAATATTAGTGGACTAGAATGAAGAGAGATGTGGTTCAGTATGTGTTAACGTGCCTAACATACCAAAAAGTTAAGATGGAGTATAAGAAGTTTGCAGGTTTACTACAACCCTTACCGATTCCCGAATGGAAATGGGAAAAGGTTGTTGGATTGTATGCCCTCTTAGACTAGGTTTCTGATGTAAAATTGAATTATTTAATAAAAGAATTTATTTTTAGAAATTGTTTGTGAATTTACTTTTTGTTTGTGCACGATTCTCGTTTGGAACAGACCCATTGTGTCTAAATAAGTGATCCATGTGAATGGTGGTCTTTCACAGTAAGGTATGGATCACGGGTTATTTAACACATAAACATTTGTTCTTAACCTATTGATGAGACTGGGAACCTCATCATGTTTAGGTTATTATGTTATGAATTCCAAATGGGGAATGGCTTACCTTTAGCCAGTGGGTAGTCCACTCACTTCATGACATAAGCGTATTTCGAATACGTAGAACAGGACCTGTAGTAGTGGTTTCTCAAAGTACTATATTGTAGAAACCTAGACTACTACCGCTACAGCGTGGACTAATACTCTACGACTTGAGTATGAGTTGGTGGTCTAGCGAAGCTGGAAGCATATACATTGATTTGCTGTAGTTGAGGTTCTATCATAGGGCCAATATACTTGCACGTTGGGTATGTGTGACTAGTTAGTTAAGACAGACTTATACAAGATAGTTTCTGCACTATATCGCCCCTTGTGGTTGTCCGAATGGTCTAAATTATCCAGGGCCCTGGGAAACATGACTTGGATGTTTGCTTTAGGGTAGCTCCCTTAGAAGCGGAAACACTCCAGGAAGTCGTGGATCATTGGACTAGAAGCCTAAGGATGGTAGATGTCATTTAGAGGGGTGTTAGTACACTTCTTTCTCTCTAAATGTACGGCGATGTGTAGAGGGGTATTTTAGTCATTTCACCTGTAGGTCGGAGACTTTGCTAACGCAGTATTGTCCTTGGGGTCAATATTTCCTTATGGTGATATTAGGAAATATTTAAAATGCAAAATACAGCTATTTATATAGCAGAGGTATTTTGGTCATTTTAGCAGCCAAGGCGATGTGTATTTTTGGTCCTCGGGATAGCCCGTAAGTCCTAACTATTTTTGGGTTGAGGAATTGGTGTCAGTTGAAGAGGATTTTATTTTATTTTGTTTTGTTTTATTTTATTCAGGAAGTCTAATTTATTATTGGACTGGAATAAAATAAATAAATAAATAAATAAAATAGGAGTTGAGAGAAATTAATTATCTAGTTTATTTGGTTAATTAATTTTCCAGGGCCTATGTCCACTATGAATAATTAAGAAATTAACCTGGGCTTAAACTAGGGGAAATAATTAATGTTTAATTATTTATTGGGTTATTTATGTAGGCCCAAGAAATAAATAATTAAAGATTAATTATTATGGTTCATTTGGGCTCATTAATTATTTATTGGGTTACTTATGTAAGCCAGAAAATAAATAATTAATATTTACTATTTTGGGCCTTTTGGGTCCAAGAAAAATAATAAATATTTATCTGGCCCAATAGCTTGGACCTTAGGGTTTTTTTCCAGATACGGTTAAGAGGAGTTTAAGGTTAGGCCAAACTGTTTCTCAGGATAACATCCGGGTATTTTGAAATCCCGGGGAGATGTTTATCAGAGATTGAGAGACCTAGTTTAGGCTAAATATAAACAACTCTTTGAAAAGGGAAAAAAAACCCTAATTTTTCCTTGACCAAGCCACACACTCACGTGGGTCTCTCTCTCTCTCTCAAGGTCTCTCTCATTCTTCTTGTTTTCTTCTTGTTCTTTGTTAATCAATAGCGAAAGACCTAAGGAGTTTTGAGATCGTTCCTCTTCACCATAGTGTTCACCAACTTGAGGTTAGGCTGAGGAATATCCCGAGAGCTGGAGAGCTATGCGTTAATGCAAATAAGGCGGAGTAGAAGGCTAGCGGGTGTTCAACCGGAAGCTCCTTCAAGTGGACAAAGCGAGGCGATTCCAGTCGTTCAATCCGCTCTTACTCAACCTAGAAGGGTTAAGGAGCACAAAGGTATGATCTTCACGCTTCCGCATGGCCTTTATGGCTCGCGTTTAATTTTTCTCTTTGTTTTTTTTTTCGTCCATGGCTCCCTGTTTCTGCATTTTCCATCAAAGTGGTATCAGAGCCACTGGTTTTGATCAATATAGGGAGCATGGTAGTTAATAAAATGGAGAAGATGATTATACCTGTGATCCTTCGCTGTTTTGGTATGGGATAGGTGGATTTGTAAGCTTCACAGTGGAAGCATAGGATCTCTGTAAATTTTTTGGCTTTGGTGTTTTAATCGTGTAAACCCAATTTTAATGGGTATAGGCGGTTGTGTTTATGTTGTGGATGAGTTTTTCTGAGTAAAAATGTCCGAAGAAGCTAGAGAACAGAGAAAAATCGAAGGAAAAATCTTCTGTGAAAAAATTCGCGCGGATGAAAAACGAAGAAGAAGAAAACTGTTCATAAGCCGCCGCGTCCAAGCCGAGCCGCCGAGCCGAGCTGCTGCTGTTGGTGAGAGAAGCCAGTCGCTGATGAGCCGCGGAAGCCGAGCCACTTCCTTTGATTTGAGCCGATGAAATTGCAGAATTGAAATGCAATTTGTGCGGGTTGAATTCGGGCTGAAGCGCGGGTCGGCAGCAGAGGAGAACCAGGCGCGGGTCGCGGGAGCGGGCGAAGTCCACGGGTCGTGGCTGGCGTGCGATCTGGTGCGGTGCGGTGCATTGCGGCTACGGTGGACCGCAGGCATTCTGGCGCGGATCCTGTGCAGCCGGTGCAGTGGACCGCCAGCCATTTTTGGCAATTTTTTTTTCTTTTTCGTTTTGGGTCCCATACCAGGCGAAGTTAATATTTTTGCAATATTTATATTCTTGGAATATATTTGCATGAAAAATATTAGTAAGGGATTTTAGGATTAAACAAGATAATTAATTAATTAATTAATGTGTTTAATTCTATTATTTGGTCACTTAGGTTTAAAAAATAGAAAATCATGAAAACGTTTATTGTTTTCTAGCATGCTATTTTTTTTATGTACCTATGTGTGCTTTTTCTCAAAGACCAAAGACTTTGGGAACCTTTTGTTTTGGCAAGAAAAAATATTTTTCTTTAAAAAACTAAATGGTTATTTTAATTGGTACAAAAATTAATCCTTAAATATTTTTTCAAAGGATTTAATCCTTGACATAGAAAATATATTGGATTTAGATATTTTTGTAAATTAAAATGGAGAGCCATTTTGTTTTGTTTTGGACTAGAAAAATGATTTTGTCAAATAAACTTGAGACCAAAGTCTCTAGAAAGTTTTATTTGGAAAATTTTTTAAATCATTAAGTTTTAACTTATATAAAATTAGTCCATGATATAAGCCTTGACATAGAGATTTTATTGGACTTAGATATTTTATTTTTGAGTTAAGAAAAACTTAATGGAAATTTCAAAAGGATATTTTCTAGAAAACCTTTATTTTAAAAGACTAAGTGGGAGAGGGGTTCCAACGGCCCCACGGCTTCCATCACGGTCCTCATTAGAGATAGTGGATCCCCTCGCGTCACCCTGGGAGTGAACCCGTATAGGATGGGGATACCACAAGGATCTAGATCTAATGGAAGGATGTAATTAATAACTCGGGGCACGTACTATGATCGGCCAGCCCACGTTGGAGGTTATAGTGCGAGGTATGTCCATAGGAAATGAGAGGAAACGGCCATCCCACGATGGAGTTATTCTCTAGACCATTACCTAGAAGGGAAATTAATTTGTGGTGGTTAATACACTTAGCTTAGGAAACTGTTAATCTTCCCAAGAAGCTATGTCAGTTTTCCTAAGTGCCAAATTATTTTCAGTGCACAAATTTCATTTTGTTTTCACAAACTAATTTCTTTCTTTAATTTTCGATTTTTAGAAATGGTGGGAGGTTCTTTTAGTCCATTGGCCGTTATACTCAGGGAGAATAAGTTAACGGGTCCAAACTATGTGGACTGGAAAAGGAACCTGGACATAATACTTACAGCCGAAGAGTATAAGTATGTCCTTTACGAAACCTGCCCTTTTATCGGGGAAGGTTCCACCGCTGAAGAGCGAGAGGCTGAAAAGGCATGGAAGAAAGCCGACAAAATGGCACGTTGCTATATGTTAGCTTCCATGTCTAATGTGCTCCAGTCAAAACACGACCACATGACTTCTGCATATGATATAAGTCAATTGTTGGCAACTATGTTCGCGGACAAGAGCCGGCTCGCAAGATAGGAGGCTCTTCGAACAATTGTAAACACTAAGATGGCTGAGGGAGCATCAGTCCGAGAGCATATGCTCAAGATGATTGCTGCTTTCGAGGAGGCAAAAATCTTAGGGGCTATCATTGACCCCGAGAGCCAAGTGGACATGGTTCTCGAATCTCTACCGGGCTCTTTCACTCAGTTCAAGTTAAACTATAACATGAATAAGTTGAACATGAGTTTGACGGAACTGATGAAGGAGCTCCAGATGGCAGAGAAGGTCATGAAGCCGCAGTCTAAGGCCATTATTGCTAAGGCCTCTTCTTCAAGAACTGGGCGTAAGACGAGAAAGTTCAAGTGGAAGAAGGGGAATACAGCAGCCCAGCCCAAGAACCAGCCTAAGGACAAACCAAAGGGCAAGTGCTTCAAGTGTGGAAAGAAGGGACACTGAAAAAAAAGAGTGTCCAGATCTTCAGGCCAAGAAAAACCCCACAGGTAATGTTTACTATTTAGAGTCCATATCAATGGTAGGATCAACTTCCACTTGGATTGTTGATTCAGGAGTCACTGATCATATCTGTAACTCTTTGCAGGGGTTTAGGAAGATAAGAAGACTCAAGAAGAGCGAACCTGGGCTTCGAGTGGGTAATGGAGCACAAGTCTGGACCCTTGCAGTGGGAGAGCTGGATCTTATTTTTTATTGAAATAAGATAGTGGTTTTAAAAGACATTTTAATAGTACCTGGTTTTCATCAATGTTTGATTTCAGTTGCAAAACTTATTAATCAAGGATATTCTGTATCTTTCCATTCTGGTATTTCTATCAGTAGAGATGGAGAAATTTTATGTACTGGGCACATGTATGGAAATTTGTTCTTTTTAAACCCTATTAACATCCAATCAAATAACGCTCTGTCTGAACCTTTAACTAAGAAGAGAAAGACCAATATCAATAATTCATACCTTTGGCATCTGAGGTTGGGTCATATTAACTCGACCAGGATTCATAGGCTAATCCATGATGGGCCTTTGCGCTCATTGAGATTGGAAAGTTGGCCTCAGTGTGAATCCTGCCTGATGGGAAAAATGACCAAAAGGTCTTTTACACCAAAGGCGGATAGAGCCAATGAGGTGTTGAGTCTTGTTCACACTGATGTGTGCGGTCCATTATCTACACCAGCTAGGGGAGGTTTTGAGTACTTCATCACGTTCATGGATGATTGTACGAGGTATGGTTACATTTACCTGATGAGACGCAAGTCTGACTTTTTTTACAAGTTCAAAGAGTTTAAGGCTGAAGTGGAGCGTCGGACAGGTAAATTAATCAAAACCTTACGATCGGATCGTGGTGGACAGTATCCCACATGGTACATCATGGGATAGTATCCCAGCTCTCTGCGCCGGGAACCCCCCAGCAGAACGGAGTAGCTGAGAGAAGGAATAGGACGTTGATGGAAATGGTCCGAAGCATGATGTCTCATGCTACTCTTCCAGTATCCTTCTGGGGATATGCCCTGGAAATAGCGGCATATATTCTGAACTTGGTGCCTTCCAAGTCAGTACCTAGGACTCCCTATGAGATGTGGACTGGGCATAAGCCAAGTCTGAATCATCTCAGGATTTGGGGGTGTCCAGCTTATGTACTGATCAAGGGAGACAAGTTGGAACCAAGATCAGAATTATGCTATTTTGTTGGGTATCCAAAAGGGACAAAATGAGGCTACTTTTATCATCCTAAAGAGCAGAAGGTACTAGTCAGTACCAATGCTAGATACTTGGAAGATGATCAAAGTACTTCCACTAAAGGTTCAACGAGGTTGGAACTGCAGGAGAAGTTATCTATGGAATCAACTTCTACTGACCCGATTTTGGAACAAGAAGAGGCACAGCCTCAAGAGCTTGTACAAATGGAGCCTCGTCGTAGTGGGAGAGTGTCTAGGGTTCCGGATAGATGGACTGGAGAAGCCTTTGAGCTGGTTTCCGACCATCAGGAGCAAGACCCCGCTAGATATGAGGAAGCTATTGCTGATGCCGATGCAAATCTGTGGCATGAAGCAATGAAAGCCGAGATTGAGTCTATGTACCTCAATCAGGTTTGGGATCTTGTAGCTTCACCTGAACGGATAAAACCCATTGGGTGCAAGTGGGTATACAAGAGGAAGAGAGGAGCGGATGGGAAGGTGGAAACCTTCAAAGCTAGGCTTGTGGCGAAAGGGTATACTCAGAAAGAAGGGATCGACTATGAGGAAACCTTTTCTCCGGTAGCCATGCTTAAATCCATTCGCATCCTCCTTGCCATCGCCTGTCACTATGACTACGAGATATGGCAAATGGATGTCAAGACGGCATTCTTGAATGGCCATCTTAGCGAAGACATCTATATGTCCCAACCGGAAGGCTTCATTGCTGAAGGCTAGGAACACATGGTTTGCAAGCTTAAGAAGTCCATTTATGGACTTAAGCAGGCATCAAGAGCATGGAACATTCGTTTTGATGAGACTGTAACGTCGTATGGTTTTATTCAAAACGAAGATGAACCATGCGTGTACAAGAAACTTGAAGGCATCAATGTGGTTTTTCTTGTCCTATATGTGGATGACATTCTACTCATTGGAAATGATGTAGGGACATTGTCATCTACAAAGGTTTAGTTGTCTATTCAATTCAGTATGAAGGACTTGGGAGAAGCCAGCTACATTCTCGGGATTAGGCTTCTTAGAAATAGGAAGCAGAGAATGTTAGGATTATCCCAAGCAACATACATTGATAAGATGCTGGCCAAGTACAACATGGACTCATGCAAGGGAACTCTAATCCCTTGCAAACATGGGTTGTCATTTTCTTCGAAGGATTGTCCTAAGTCTCAAGAAGAAAAGGACAGAATGAGTAGGATTCCCTACGCTTCGGCTGTGGGAAGTCTCATGTACGCTATGCTGTGTACTAGGCCAGATATCTGCTTTGCCGTGGGCTTAGTTAGCAGATATCAGTCAAACCCAGGGGAGGTTCATTGGCAAGCTGTAAAGCATATTCTCAAGTACCTCAAGGGAACGAGAGATTATATGATGGTTTACAGGGCTGATGATTTAGTTCTTGCAGGATACACAGACTAAGACTTCCAGGCGGATAAGGATGAGAGAAAATCCACTAGTGGATATGTCTTCACCTTGTCTCGGAGGAGCAATTTCATGGAGGATTATCAAGCAATCTTGTATTGCCGACTCAACCATGGAAGCCGAGTATGTGGCAGCCTTCGAAGCGTCCAAGGAAGCAGCTCGCTCCGGAAGTTTCTTTCGTAACTTGGAGTCGTACCACATATGGACAGGCCGGTTGTGATGTATTGCGACAACACTGGAGTAGTGTCGCAATCTAAGGAGCCTCGGAACCACAAGAAGGGGAAACACATCGAGAGGAAGTACCACCTGATCCGGGATTTCATCCAGAGACGGGAAGTCGTGGTGGAGCATATTATCTCGTAAAACAATCTAGCAGACCCATTCACCAAGCCTTTGGTCGAGAGAGTCTTCAAGAGACACTTAGACGCCATAGGGGTGGGCACCTATGGACTAACCTAGTCTTAGAGTGCAAGTGGGAGATTGTTGGATTGTATGCCCTCTTAGACTAGGTTTCGATGTAAAATCGAATTATTTAATAAAAGAATTTATTTTCGTAAATTGTTTGTGAATTTACTTTTTGTTTGTGCACGATTCTCGTTTGGAATGGACTCCATTGTGTCTAAATAAGTGATCCATGTGAATGGTGGTCTTTCACAAGAAGGTATGGATCACGGGTTATTTAACACATAAACATTTGTTCTTAACCTATTGATGAGACTGGGAACCTCATCATGTTTAGGTTATTATGTTATGAATTCCAAATGGGGAATGGCTTACCTTTAGCCAGTGGGTAGTCCACTCACTTCATGACATAAGCGTATTTCGAATACGTAGAACATGACCTGTAGTAGTGGTTTCTCAAAGTACTATATTGTAGAAACCTAGACTACTACCGCTACAGCGTGGACTAGTACTCTACGACTTGAGTATGAGTTGGTGGTCTAGCGAAGTTGGAAGCATATACATTGATTTGCTGTAGTTGAGGTTCTATCATAGGGCCAATATACTTGCATGTTGGATATGTGTGACTAGTTAGTTAAGACAGACTTATACAAGATAGTTTCTGCACTATATCGCCCATTGTGGTTGTCCGAATGGTCTAAATTATCCAGGGCCCTGGGAAACATGACTTGGATGTTTGCTTTAGGGTAGCTCCCTTGGAAAGCGGAAACACTCCAGGAAGTCGTGGATCATTGGACTAGAAGCCTAAGGATGGTAGATGTCATTTAGAGGGGTGTTAGTACACTTCTTCCTCTCTAAATGTATGACGATGTGTAGAGGGGTATTTTAGTCATTTCACCTGTAGGTCGGAGACTTTGCTAACGCAGCATTGTCCTTGGGGTCAATATTTCCTTATGGTGATATTAGGAAATATTTCAAATGCAAAATAAAGCTATTTATATAGTAGGGGTATTTTGGTCATTTTAGCAGCCAAGGCGATGTGTCTTTTTGGTCCTCGGGATAGCCCGTAAGTCCTAACTATTTTTGGATTGAGGAATTGCTCTCAGTTGAAGAGGATTTTATTTTATTTTGTTTTGTTTTATTTTATTCAGGAAGTCTAATTTATTATTGGATTGGAATAAAATAAATAAATAAATAATAAAATAGGAGTTGAGATAAATTAATTATCTAGTTTATTTGGTTATTTAATTATCCAGGGCTTAGGTCTAGTATGAATAATTAAGAAATTAACCTGGGCTTAAACTAGGGGAAATAATTAATTTTTAATTATTTATTGGGTTATTTATGTAGGCCCAAGAAATAAATAATTAAAGATTAATTATTATGGTTCATTTGGGCTCATTAATTATTTATTGGGTTACTTATGTAAGCCCAGAAAATAAATAATTAATATTTATTATTTTGGGCCTTTTGGGTCCAAGAAAAATAATAAATATTTATCTGGCCCAATAGCTTGGACCTTAGGGTTTTTTCCAGATACGGTTAAGAGGAGTTTAAGGTTAGGCCAAACTGTTTCTCAGGATAACATCCGGGTATTTTGAAATCCCGGGGAGATGTTTATCAGAGATTGAGAGACCTAGTTTAGGCTAAATATAAACAACTCTTTGAAAAGGGAAAAAAAACCCTAATTTTTCCTTGACCAAGCCACACACTCACGTGGGTCTCTCTCTCTCTCTCAAGGTCTCTCTCCTTCTTCTTGTTTTCTTTTTGTTCTTTGCTAATCAATAGCGAAAGAACTAAGGAGTTTTGAGATCGTTCCTCTTCACCATAGTGTTCGCCAACTAGAGGTTAGGCTGAGGAATATCCCGAGAGCTGGAGAGCTAAGCGTTAATGCAAACAAGGCGGAGTAGAAGGCTAGCGGGTGTTCAACCGGAAGCTCCTTCAAGTGGACAAAGCGAGGCGATTCCAGTCGTTCAATCCGCTCTTACTCAACCTAGAAGGGTTAAGGAGCACAAATGTATGATCTTCACGCTTCCGCATGGCCTTTATGGCTCGCGTTTAATTTTTCTCTCTGTTTTTTTTTTTTCGTCCATGGCTCCCTGTTTCTGCATTTTCCATCAAAGGTGACTATGGATTTTGTGACTGGCCTTCCTGTTGGATTGTATGCCCTCTTTGACTAGGTTTCTGATGTAAAATCAAATATTTTAATAAAAGAATTTATTTTTAAAAATTGTATATGAATTTACTTTTTGTTTGTGCACAATTTTCGTTTGGAATAGACCCATTGTGTTTAAATAAGTTGTCCATGTGAATAGTGGTCTTTCACAGTAAGGTATGGATCACGGGTTATTTAACACAAAAACTTTTGTTCTTAACCTATTGATGAGACTGAGAATCTCATCATGTTTAGGTTATTATGTTATGAATTCCAAATGGGGAATGGCTTACCTTTAGCCAGTGGGTAGTCTACTCACTTCATGACATAAGCGTATTTTGAATACGTAGGACAGGACCTGTGGTAGTGGTTTCTAAATGTACTATATGATAGAAACCTAGACTACTACCGCTACAGCGTGGACTAGTATTCTACGACTTGTGTATGAGTTGGTGGTCTGGCGAAGCTGGTAGCATATACTTTGATTTGCTATAGTTGAGGTTCTATCGTAGGGCCAATATACTTGCATGTTAGGTATGTGTGACTAGTTAGCTAAGACAGACTTATACAAGATAGTTTCTGCACTATATCGCCCCTTGTGGTTGTCCGAATGGTCTAGAATGTCCAGGGCCCTGGGAAATATGACTTGGATGTTTGCTTCTGGGTAGCTCCTTTGGAAAGCGGAAACACTCCTGGAAGTCGTGGATAATTGGACTAGAAGTATAAGGATGGTAGATGCCATTTAGAGGGGTGTTAGTACACTTCTTCCTCTCTAAATGTACGGCGATATGTAGATGGGTATTTTAGTTATTTCACCTATAGGTCGGAGACTTTGCTAACGCAGCATTGTCCTTGGGGTCAATATTTCCTTATGGTGATATTAGGAAATATTTAAAATGCAAAATACAGCTATTTTTATGGCAATGGTATTTTGGTCATTTTAGTAGCCAAGGCGGTGTGTCTTTTGGTTCCTAGTATAGACCGTGAGTCCTAATTAAATACGGGCTAAAGAATTGATTTTAAATTAAATGGAATTTATTTTATTTAAGTAGCCTGATTTAATTATTGGGCTAGAATAAAATAAAGGTCAATGGAGAGAGAGAATTAATTAAATTAGTTTGGTGGGTTAATTAATTATTCAGGGCTTTGGCCCAGTTTGAATAATTAAAGATTAACCTGGGACTAAACTAATATAGGCTTAATTAATTGGACTGGTTTATTTGGGTTGAATAATTAATTATTTATTAATTGGGCCATTTATTTGGTTTTAGTTAGAATAATTAATTAAGCCCAAAAAGGATAAACTAAGAGTCCAATGGCCTAATCCCGTTTAACCTAGGGTTTTATTTAGGTTAAACAGGAGAAAAAAAAACAACATGGTTTTTCCAGTGCTTCGTCTTTGTGAAAAATACCAGACGTTTTTCCTCTCCCTCTCCAGAAAATATTCTTTGGCCCCTAGGTTGTTTCACCAAAACGATATTAGGCAGGCCATATATTGGAAGATCGAAAGCTAGGTGTTCATCTACATGCAAAGACGAAGTAGAAAGCTTGTAAGAATTGCACCAGAAGTTTCCACGAGCGTGCCTATCCCAGTTCCGCATATTCCAGTTCAGCCGATTTTGAGAACAAGAAGAAGAGGTAATGAGAAAATATTTTTGTTTCCCCTTTTTCTTCTTCACGCAGGAGTGCTGTGTTTTTGTTGTTCCTTGGCTGTCTTTTTGGCTATGTTTCGCTTGCAATTTTATCTTCACTTCCGATGACCAAGTCGCACAAGGATGTAGTTTGGGTGGTTGTGGACATTCTAACCAAGACAGTGCATTTTATACCGGTGAACATCAAGCATCGTATCAGATAGGGATCCCAGGTTCAGTTCGAGATTCTGGAATAAGTTTTAGGAGTCTTTGGGTACTACGTTGAAGTTCAGCACCTCTGCTCATTCGCAGATCGACGGTCAATCCGAACGAGTTATTCAGATGCTGGAGGATATGCTTCGAGCGTGTATTTTAGACTTTGGGGACAAGTGAATTGAGTGTTTACTGCATGCAGGATTGACATATAACAACAGTCATCAGGCATCGATTGGGATGGCACCGTACAAAGCATTATATGGGCAGAGATGTCAAGTACTGGTATACTAGTGATGGATAGAAGAGGGGCATGTTAGGAGGACTGGTGAGGTATGTATTCAAGAGATGACGGACAAGGTTAGGGTCATCCGAAAAGACTGAGAGCCGTGCAAAGCCGACAAAAGAGTTACGCAGATAATAGGAGGAGGGAACTGGAATTCCCAGTGGGCGATCGGGTGTTCTTGAAGTTGACTCCTAGTAGAGGAATAGTAAGGTAGCCGAAGGGAGGAAAGTTGAGTCCTAGGTATTTGGGACCATTTTCGATAATGGAGAAGGTTAGGCCGGTCGCCTATAGACTGGATCTACCCGATGGACTAACTGGGATACATGATATTTTCCATGTGTCTCAGCTAAAGAAGTACAACACCGATCCAAGTCATGTGCTTAAAGAGGAACCTTAGGAGTTGCAGCCGAATCAAAGTTATGTGGAGAAACCAGTCAAGATTTTGGAGCAGAGTGTCAAGACTCTTCGGAACAAGTAGATACCTATGGTAAAAATACTTTAGGATCATCATGGAGCACAGGATGCGACGTGGGAAACTGAAGAATGGATCAAACGGAAGTATCCGGATATGCTCTAAGGGTATGGAATCTGAGTTTCGAGATGAAATTCTCTTAAGGGGGAGGGGATGTAATTCCCCACCCAAAACCACCTTTGACCTATGGGGAAAAAGTCATGCATTGCATAGCATTTCACATGTCATGTGTTATCTTAAAATTATTCTTGCATGGGTGCATGTGATTTTCAAGGTTGCTATTGCATTTGATTTATTTGATGGGAAAATAATTGTGTTGTTGCATTAATTCGAAAAAAATTGTGGTAGGTGAGATTTGGTAGAGGAGATGGAGGGATGAGAATTAGGATGAAAAGAATTTCTTAGAGAAATATTATCATCGGTGTTGATTTGGAATAGTGGATAGGTTTAGTGATTATCCTTTGGTGACCTAAGTTCGATCTTACCTCTTGCGAATCTTAGCTTTTCCTTTTGGATTCTTTTTCCTAGATTTCCTCATGCTTGGCCGAAAATCCCAGCTTTTCTTTTTAATTTTTCAGTGCCATCTTCTTAGGAGATAAGTCTCCATAATTATCTCCTAAATTCAAGGATTTTTTATAAGGATAAAGATTGATTTTATTTTCAGCTTTTATCCTTTTTTATTTTCAAAAATTCTAGCTAGGGTAATTAAATTTCAGCTTGATTTTAACTTAGCAGATTTTATAATTGATAGCTGGAATTAAATTGCTATTTTTCTAGTTCAATATCTTTGTGATTTTGATCATGGAACCTTAGCTAAAAATTTGGAAATTTTTCCAGCTTAGTGCCGCCACCTTTGAAGAAGTTCTAGCTCAACTCAAACTCTTCCAATACTAGGAAATCTTATCCTAAATCCTCTTGTAAATCAGGCTTTGTCCTAATCCTAAACCAACCAGATTTTTGTTCCTCTTATCTTGCAATTTTCAGTCAGCCTTGTGCATGCACAAGATGCACGAAATTTCTGCAATTCTAAGGGCAATCAAACTCTTCTAAACCTAGCTCAAATCACCTAGAACACCTCTCATCAAACCAGATTACTTTAGCTACACAAAATCAGATTTTTATCCACAAAAATTCCCAGAATTTCAGCCAGCTTATGCACAGGAATTTCGGCCAGCTTTGCTCAGTGCAATGCACGAAATTCTACACTTCAAACCCTACTAAAACTCCTTATTGAATTGGCCAAGTACAATGCCTAAAGCACTCATTATTCCCTCTCTGAAATGCGGACAAAATAGCAGCCAAAACAGTCCAGGAAATCTTCTCTTTTGCTAACAGATTTCGCACAGAATTTTGGTGGTCAAAATCCACACAAACTCTTCCTTATTTTGGCCAAAAACCTGAACACACACAACCCTTCTCTAGTGCAGTTTTCGGCCAGCTTTGGAGAGCAACTTCAAACTGTTTTTCTGCTCTCAGCTCCTCTCAATTTCGACAACTATAAAAGTGTAGCAAGCTGCAGTTTTCGCCATTGCTGCCAAAGAAACCTAGAGCCATTAGGAGTCCTTCTTAGCATCACCTTCTAACCCTAAATCAAACTCTTCTAACCCTAAACCATAGCAGCCGCTTATTCCAACCTTACTACATGAAAAATTCCAGCCAATCTCCTCTGCAATTTTCGAAAACTCAAGAACAATCCTAGGCCAAGAAACCGAGCACTCCCTAAGGTAAGAAAAAGACCACTCAACCTCTTGATTCCTTTCCTCCATTGGTTCTTCTCTTCCCTTGAATCATGCCACATAAAGCTGAACTCATTTTCTTTCTCAATTTTCGATCAAGAGGAAGTAAAGAGGATAGCTTTCTCTCCTTCTCAAGCGAACTCGGGACGATCACCATAGGAGCATCGATATCTTATTAATCCGGTGGTTGTAAGGTAAGGGAATTCTTACCCTTGATGTTGAAATTAAGATCTAATGAGATTGATGATGTCTATGGAAGTATGATAGCATGATGAATGTGCTTAGTTGGGATAGATGAATATTTTGAGTCAAGTAATTAATTAAGCATATTCGATGGATAGCAATGCTATGTTTTATTGTGATAATGATGGATGTGAATTTTGATGGTCAAGTCAAGACCTTTTTGATATATTATTCATGTCTTTGATGGATATATGGTCATAGTGTATGTACTTTGAGGATTAAGTGATTTATTTGAAGCTAGATAATGGATTATGATTTGTTATCGGAAATAAATGAGTTTAATGCATGCTTGAGTCGATTGAGACCCTAATCATGATATTATATGATTCTAGATCAGGAGGGTATTTGAAGGAAGCGAGCTGTGATTTTATCTTGTTTATCTGAGGCATATCAAGTAAGTCCTTGCATAAACTCTTTTGCTAAATGTATGTGGTGGCAAGTCGAGTGTTGTAAAGCTATTGTTAGACTATGATTACTTGGGTTGTAAACGTGGATGATTATTCTCTAAATGGTTTTGTCAACCTAATGCCTTTATCAAGAACTGTTCTCTCTCTTAAATATTTTAGAAAACTCCCTTTCCAAGAAAACCACGTTTTACAAAGACATTATGGTATTGACGTATAGACTTATTATTATGAATCTGGAATTGACGGATATGTTCGTTGAGTACTCAATAAGGGTAGGCTAACAAGACTAGTCTTGGAGGGCGTAAGTGAGTCTTCTGGAAGGCGGCCACCTCTAAAAGATAAGCTCTGCTTGAAAAGGCGACAGTATTGGTTGGTCAGGCTGGTCCGAGCTAGCATTTGTACCTGGTAAGGTATTATTTATTTTCCCGGCATGGACACCCAGATGGTTTTGTTAGGTGTAGAGATGGAGGAGTATCTCACTCGGTGGGCTGTACACTCACCTTTGATCAGAACGCCCAAAGTGTGGTAATCTGATCCTGGCAAGGTGTACAAAGTGTGGTGCCTTGGCTGTTTCCTTATCATGGGGCTTAAAGTGTGGTGCCATGACTGCTTTACTCGAGTGGATGATTTATTCTGTTCAAAGCGTGAAAATGAGAAAACTCAACTCCTTGCAAAGGGAAAATTATTTTTGACTTGCCAAACACTTCTGCAAATATTTTCACCATGTATACACGAACTATTCAAAGTACCATGTGCACACGCAGGACTTACTGAGATATTAATCTCACACTATTTTATATCATATTTTTAGGAGCTTAATTAAGCTGAGCAGGTGGGATGTGAAATAGTTGATGCTTTTGTTATTTTCCATTATGTTTTGAGAGACAATTGTTGTTTTATGCTTCTGGATCAGATGATAGCTTTTATTTAGTTTTGCTCTAGTTTTGAGGCTGATGTAACAAGAGTTTTTCTTTATTTATCTAAGTTTGATTTCTTGAGTTTGCCTTTATATTATGTACCTCGTTTTAAAGACCCCTTGTCCTCGGGACGGGGCGACATCCCTGCCCTTTTTAGGGTACGTAGTAGGGGGGGTGTTACAATGGTTAGTAATAGGAGAATTATGATCATGACCTTGTTGTTCTTATACTATTTAAGTTAGCCAATTTTATTACATTGATAAAAATTAATGCTATATTTTCTTCTAATGATTTCGAAAACCGTAGGAAGATTTGGAATTGGATTGTTAAATGAAATAGTGGAATTTTAGCCAAATAAATGATGTCCTCTATTAAAATTAAAATATAAAAATATTATATAAAATAATACTATTAAATAAAGCCTTCTATATAAATAATCATGATAGGTAAAATATTAATCTTATAAGCCATATATTCATAAATACTATTAAAATTTATTTATTATCTTTTAATCAAAATATATTAAAATTTACTTATTATTAATTTTATTTATCAATTATTTTCTAACTATTAATTATTAATTAAGAGAATAGTAATATTTTATTATTTTTATAATATCATTTAGGACTTAGGACCCTTTATCAAATAAACCCTAGTTTATTTATTAATAACAAAGACTTATACCTACAACTTATTAGTAATTATTTCGCAAACCCTAGTTATTTCATTATCAAATTAGATTTATTTTATAAAATCCTTTTGATTATCTAGCCTTAATGTTTGGAACATTAGGGTTATTATTATAGGAAGATGAACTAGGATTATTTATAGAAGCAAATTTGGCTTGAGTTTAATTATGGCTTGTGTTTACCCCAGGCGGGGTTAGGTCAGCTTTGGAAGATCTTTGAGTTAGCTCAAGCAAAGGATCAGGTAAGATCCTACATAAAATTTGTTTGTTGTAAAAGGTTACTATGGCAAGCCAAACACGAAGTATGTGAACACTGATTTTGTAAAGGCAATTGAGGACTGTTTCCTTTCTTATTTTAGTCAAACAAATTATTTGAAAATCTATAAGCAGTTTTACTCAAACACTAAACTCTTTCTAAAACCAGCTTTGTCACGAACTTTAGAAACCCTTATTTGCCATTTTCAAGTAAAGCTATGTTTTATCAGTTTTGTCCCAAGTGGAACAATTAACGTTGATTAGTCAATAAGGGTAGGCTAGCAGTACTAGTTTGAACAGCAAGAGCGAGTCTTCTGGCAGGAGGCCACCTCCAGAAGGTGAACTCAACTTGGAGAAGTGACCGTACTACTTAGTCATGCCGGTCCGAGCTAGCAAGTTTCAGTCATGTGGACTGTGTGTTGCCGGAGTGGACAACCGGTTTTGTTTGGGTGTAAAGAAAGAGAAGTATCTTACCCGGTAGGCCTTACACCTACCTTTTGTCAGTCTGCATAAAGTGTGGCATTTTGACCATTATATGGACATAGGGCCCAACGTGTAGTAACCCATGGCCATCCATTTGAGTGGTTTAATTTATTGTGCACTTGGATGGTTTGAAAAGAGGAAAACGCCACTTTTTATTTTAACCGTATTTATTGCTTGCCAGCATGTTCTCTTATGAAATTTTACAACTCGCATACATGAGCTGTTTTCCTGAACACTCAAAGCACACACGGACTTACTGAGATTTTTATCTCATCAACTTTTATGACATATTTTCAGGGCGATCTTGCTATGGAGAAGAGTAGCTAGAATGTTGCCTTCTTGAAGACTCTATGTTATTTAATTTATATGTTACTTTGAGAGATGATAGTGAACAATTTATCTTAGATTTGTTCTTGAATTTTTGGGTTGTAATAAGTTTTTAATTTCAAAGTATTTTTTTATTTTTGTTTGTGTGACATAGTTATAAAGACCTCTTGTCCTTTGGACGGGACAACATCCCTGGCCCTATTGGGCCTAGGTAGTGGGGTGTTACAAAAGGCCCATGCCATCACTGTGGCAAAATGGGCCATTAGAGGCACAACTGCAAAGCTTATTTGGAGACTGTCAAGGAAAAGAAGCAGAAGGAGAAGCTCAAGGGCATTTCTACTTCTACTCCTAGTATGTTTATGATTTAGGTTAATACTGCCTTTAGAAATGAGATATGAGTATTGGATACCAGATATGGATCTCATTTATGCAATAACTTTTATGGGGACTAAAGGGCAATAGAAGGCTAGAGAAGGGTGACGTGGACTTACGTACTGCAAGTGGAGCAAAAGTTGTTGTACTTGTTGTGGGGACTTACAAGCTACACCTGCCTTCAGGATTACTTTTAGAATTGTAAAACTATTATTTTGTACAAGTTTTATTGAAAAACATTATCTCTATTGCGTGTTTAAGCTTATGTGAATTTTATTTAATATTTAAGAATACATGTTGTTCTTTTTAATTGAATGATATTCATTATTGTTCTGCAACTTTAGTTAATGGTTTATACATTCTAGACATGGATAATCCAATCCTGAATATAAATAATAAGAAACCAAGGATAGATAATTCAACCTCATCTTATTTATGGCATTGTCCTTTAGGCTATGTAAATAAGAATCGCGTTTCTAAGTTACATAAGTTAGGTGACTTAGGGTCATTTGATTATGAATCATATGGCACATGCGAATCTTGTTTACTTGATAAAATGGCTAAAACTCCTCTTTTTAGAAAAAGAGAAGGGGCCAAAGAGTCTTTAGCAATTATACATTTTGATGTAAGCTTCTCTATTAGGACTCACATTTTCAGCCCATTAATGGCCACAGAAGAAACCTCTGCCATGTTGTAATGAAATAGTTGCTTCGAGATCTCATATCTCTCAGTTCTGGCTTGGGCATTAAACAACTCTCAAATATGTAGTATAATCGATTGGGAATCTATATGCTCGTGCTGTTTTTGCAACACGGGAGTCATGGATGCTAGCATAATACATGATGCTGTATCACTATCCTCCTTATGCCTTTTGTGGACACCATGATCATTAGCATGAGCATCTTGAGATGGTGATGGCGGACTAGGAGCATCTAGCACGTAAAATAACTTTTCTGATTTGAGAACGATTCTCAAATTTCTATTCCAGTTGAGATAGTTTGATTCGGCTAACTTGTTGGTTTCCAAGATGATGCAAGTGTCCTTATTGTAAAGATAGAGTGGATTAGCTATTGTATATGCACATGAAATGTAAGTAATTAGGACTTTAATTAAACATATTTTTACTCCACTATTTTACTTAAACCAATAACCCCTACTACTGATTTAGGAAAGCCCGTTGGAAGCTTTCCTAGTGGACCGGTATCCAAATTCCTCAAGAATAACCTTGGGTTTGCCCAACAAGCCACCCTTAAGTTCATTAGTAGGTATTTAATACCAATTACAACGTATATAACTACCGGATCATTGGGTGATCAATAACTTTTAATCTTAAAGCCTTTTGGGCTACCCAACTTTTCCTATAATTTTTTTGATGCTTGAGTTTGCCTAACCAGGATAAAGAATTCAGTTAAACCCGACTCATTAATCAGGAATTTAACTCTATAGCTTTAACATGCCCAATGTCAAGTGAGCTTGCGTTTACCTAACAACCCGGTCTCGAAAAAGGACTCTCGTTCATACTATATTAACAAAAGGAATTAGTTTTAATATTAATTGAGGGATTTGTTCCTTTTAGTGATTTCATTGAATGACATGCATTAAATCAATAAATCACATAATTGATAATCATGGTAATAAAGCGATTACGTGGTATGGTTATGGACTTTTCCTAAATTAATTTCTTTGAGCCATAAAAGAAATTAATATAGTTAACCCTATATGTTCATGCATGATTTAAGTAGAAGGTCTTACCTTGTTTTGGTCGCCATCTCCAAAATTAAAATAATTTTACTCCTATCTAACCTATGTAAACTAATTATATAATTTCCTAAAGAGAGAAAACTTCGAGTTACATTCGAGGGGAGTTAGATGAGAAGATAATTACACAAGAATTCTAGAGAAAGTAGGAGACACAGGCCCTATTTCATAAAAAACCAAAACTGTAAATGCATAAACATATATAATTGGTTTTAGTCCATAACCATCTACCATGCCATTGACAATGCTTAAACCAAATAAACATATAATTTTTATTATTCCAAAATCATTATTTTGGAAAAATAAAACAAATTCTAAAATCAATATTTTTAAAAAATACATTAATTTTAAATTTTCAAAATCACTATTTTGAAAAATAAAATTGTTTGTCTCAAAACTAATTTTGAGAAAGTGCTTTTAGGTCTTGTCTCTGGCAATGAAAACGGCGGTCCTGCTAGCTGGTCAGTGGGCGGGGGTTTGGGGCAGCACCCCCGTGGAAAAATTTTATTTTACTGCCTCTCATCAAATGAGATTTTTCCCTTTCAAAATTATATTCCAGAATTTTTTTTTTGAATAGCTGGAACGTCGCAAATAGAGCAGAACCGGCGCCGGCTGCATTCGGGTTTTAAGAAAAAATTTCTTCCAGAAATGATTTCTGGACATTCACGAAACAGCACGAAATTGGCGCTGGTTAGGTGGCTGGTGCCAGCGCCGGCTGTAGTCCGGAACAATGACAGCGATTTTGAAAATTTTCCCGAAATAATTTCTGGTGACTTCTTCTTTTGCAAATTTTGAATGAGAACAATTCTCAGCACTATTTTCTATTTTGAAGCTCAAAACAACAACCAATTTGTTGTTTTAAACAAAATAAAATAGAAAATCAAATTCACAAAATGAAACGGAAGCCAATCATTATGTTTTCAAGAAAACATTTTTCTGCAGAAAACTTTTAGCACATAAAGAAAGCATATTTTGAAATATGTTGTAACTTTTACACAATCATATTGTGCTATGCACCCAACCCATAAAGCTTGAACCAATTTCGACTCGAGTAAAAATGATTTTCATAGCAAACAAAGACAAACATGAAAACAGTTTTTCATTCCAAAAATAATGTCTGTAAACCACACATAGCATGTCTCTGATACCACTGTTGGGTATCTCTCACGCATATCATATATGGCGCAGCAGAATAATAAAATGAGATACCATCCCAGAATCAGCATATGTGTGTAAAACAAGATATAAAGGGATCAAAGGTAACCGTTTTTTACCTTTCTATGATCGTCCGAAAAACAAAAATTTTCTTCTTCAAGTTAAGGCGCGATCTAGCAATCCTCTTGATCAAACTCTCTGAGAGTTGAACGTCTAACCACTATAATCACAGTGTGTGATTATCTCTAATAGTAATCCACATAGAGGAATACTTAAGCACCAAAATTTTCTATGCTAGTAGAAAAAGATGGCGGTTAGGGTTTCTCAAGAACAATCGTGAGAGAGAGAGAGAAGAGAGAGCTTTCGTGGCTGTTGTTTTCATGTGAATGCCCTCCTAGGGTTTCGGTTATATCATCATATAAATCAAAAAATTCACTGAAAAAACTGAAATCCTAAAACAATTAGAATTCCCTAACTGTAATTGGAAACATCAAGTTCTCACAATTATAATTTCGACCACAAATTATAACTAATTATAATTTGTCAACAACAACTTCTCTTTCTCGCAATTAACCCCACTATGTTATCAAATAACATCTTGAGTATATAATCCTCTATTATGTGTGACCTATTAGATTTCCAAATCAATTAGTAACGAACATGAATTAATCCAAACGTCATTGACATTAATAAACAATAATTAATTAGAATTAATCCTATTAATTCTAATCAGGATTGGTTTGTTAATTCATCAATTAATAAACTCATATTCCCAGATCATGAGCGGTATCTAGCAACACATCATGACCACTCAAGAGTCCATGAAGTCAAGTGGCTTGACATGAACCCTTCAATAACCAACTACAGTGCAATTAACTCCTTTCACGATACAATATCTCATTCAGTTTGGAGTACGGAATTAGTGCCTACTCCCTCCATAATTAATTCTGGCCCGAATACAATAGTACTTGTACCAGAAACCCACTATTCTAGAAGTGTATCAATTGGAACTCTTTTCAATACACAGTCACTAATGTGTATTGTATTTGGGTATTAAAATCATACAAAAATAAGTACATTCCTAATCAAGTTTAAGTTAAAATGTTAACTCCAAATTACACATATAAGCAAGCTTACTCATTATTAACATAGCACAGGGTTCAAACGAGTGTCGATCCTCAAGGAATAAGTAGATATTTATCACCCTTCTTTCATTATTTGACCGACTCTATAAAGTGAAAAGGAAATAAAATAAAACAAAAGAAAATAAAAACAAAAATATATACATGTCAATGATAGAGAAGTATGTAACTTAATCTATTATTTTGACATACATGACCTTAAAGTACTTAATCATTATCATAATTAATTATTCTCTCGGCATCATTAAGGATTAAGGTAGATTTACTTTTTTGGTCAATTCGTGAAATCATTATCTTCTCGATAAATTAGAATCACTTGGTCTCGTCTAAACTAATTTATCCAAAAGATACATTAAACACAATCCTTAATCCCATTCCCTTAGTCTCGGCGAATTTAAAACATGAAATTCATCAATGAACCCTTGGTCTCAGAAGACATCAATTAACCTTTAATTACCAGTTCTAAGCAATTAACTCCGTTGGTCCAGTAAGTTAACAACCAACAGCTATGAAATCAATGACTTGAAACCACTATGAACCCCATTGGTCCAGTATGCTAATGGAGAGAAACAACTAACTAACCTCGTAATAAGCACAAGTAATCAAATACCAAGAATAATAATCAATTAGTCAAAAGATCGAACAACTCTAACAATCGTGAATATTTAAAACAATGTCAAATTACAATAAAACAATTAATACATCATTGTTCAAGAAAAAGAAAACAAAGTAAAAGAAAGCACTCATAGACAAGCTTTATTCTTCTTCCTTTCAAGACTTTCTTGTACAACCCTCCTTAAACTGAAGAATTCCTCATTTGATTTGAGTGATTTTCTATGATGATCAATGAATTATCACTTTTTCCCATATGTTTTCCATCTATTTATAGGTTTAAGAAGTGCCTAAACCCGTTGGTGTAGTGTTCTTGTCTGAGTAGAAGTAGGGAGATACTAAAACTTCACAGATTACCAAAAACTGGGTAGAAAAATCAAAGCACTGCCTTAATTGCAAAGCATAGCTGGCGCTGCCTTGGCTACTGGAGCGAGCGCCAGTTGTGTTCTGTTTCTTCAATCGTTCACTGATTTTTTCTTGATTTCAGCCCCATGCTGTCCAGAGTGCAACTGACGCCGCCTTGGCTATTGGAGTTGGCATCGCTTCCATTTTGTTCCGTTCTCATTTCAACAATTTTTCATCGCTTCGAAGTTTGTGTCATCATCACATGGCCGGTGCCAGTTCCTCTATCCTAACTGGTGCCGCCTTTAGTCTGTTTTGCAACGTTTTTGCTTCCTTTTACCCTTAAAATTTGAAATAATGAATAAAATACCTTTCCAAGGGTAAAATCTCAAATATGAAGGAATATGGCTAGTTATTGAACAAAATGTATTACAAATGAACCTCAAATAACTAGGAAAAGTATGACTAATTTAGCCCTTATCATATTCCTCCACACTTAGCTCTTTGCTTGTCCTCAAGCAAAGTATCAAGAACAAGTAGGAAAACACATGGTTTATTTAATCACTCAATCAATTTCAAAACCATATCTTTAATGCTTTCTTCATTCAAGAACATAAAACACATGACACTACATCTTTCACAACAAATGCAAGACTTGTGTAAGTGAATAATGACTTAGTAGAAGCATACCAATACTTAACTATATTCTCAAACCATTGGAAAGGATTTAGTTAAAACAAGATTATGCATTCCATAAGCTTACTTTTCATAACTCTCTTCACTAATTCGAGATATATCATGATTCTACTTAGATCAAGTAGGGCTTTTAAGCCTGTAATGTAAGGCTAAAGGCTTGTAATATAGTTTATCAAATGAAAGATATAGGAGATTCAAATGTCAAAGAAGCTAAGAGTTCGCAAGAAAAGGATAAACAAAATGTATCAATAATTTCCAACTCTTCTTGCTCTCCTATTCCCAGATAAATCAAAACCATAACCTTATTTAGCAATTCTAGTGCAACTCAAGCAAATCCTGCATTTTTCTTTTTTTTCTTGTCCCTTTTCATCAACTCTTCTCTATTTTCTTTTCCCAAGATCACTCAAATTTTCAGCAATGGTGTTAAGGACTTGATGAATTCCACTTTTACAGCTTAATCACCATTCTTTTTGTGATCTTTCTTTTCTTTTTCTTTCAAAAAGTTTTTATTTCTCTTTTCTTTCTTTTCACTGTTCTTTTGTCTTCACTACTGCTGTTCTTTTCTTTCTCAGTTTCTTTCTTTTCAACTTTGGTAGCAACTTTGTCTTATCTTTTCTTGTTTTCAATCTCTCTTTTCTCTTTTCAGCTCAACTCAGTATTGATACATGACTGAAAGTAACGAGTCATGATCTTTCTCCACGTACTCTCCCTCAACATTCTCGTACATATACTTTTGTCCATCAAGAGCATATAGATATGGAAAATTATTCAAACTCTCAAAAACAAGCAATTGACAAAGTATGATAACGGGTTTTAAAGAAAAAAACTAACAATTTAGGCTCAAAATAGGCATTAGGGACAATATAAAAATAGGTAGGCTTGAAAAGCTCAAACTATCCAAAGAAGGCCTATTACCGTCATCTCTAAGTTAAATCATGACTGTCTTTCTTATTTCACCTCGAGAGGTATTCAAGTAAGTTCTAGAATGCTCCATGAATATTAGTAGAAAACTAGGTTTAAGAACAATGTAAAGCATTTGGTCAAGAACTACTTCGCCCAAGTGAGTACAAAAAGTCATGCATAAGCCATAAATGATTTAGAACATATGCTCTATAACCCATCATAAAGACAAGCATTAAAAATATAGCTTGAAATCTCAAAGGAAATCAGAAAAAAAAAAATTGAAAATTTTGCTCACAAGAAGGATAAGGTATATTCATAGAAGAATTTTCAATCAAATCACTCCCCCACACTTAAATTGGACATTGTCCTCAATGACTAAATAAAAAGAAAAAGAATTAAACAATGCCATAGGACAAAAAATATACAGGAGAAGAGATAAGAAAGTCAAACTTCCATAGATGGTGTAATGTGCTGTACAAGAGCCGAATGCTTGAAGAATGAGGCATTGGCAAAGTACCTAAAAAAAGAAAAATACAAAAGAGAACACCATAGCATAAAAACTAGAAAAGATAAATAAATCAATAACAAAAGAAAAAGTATATTGATAAACTAAAAAGTTCTATGTGGTGGCGTCGAAGAGCATCTTCTCCTGCTCGGGGTTTAGAAGACCGTCATCCACATAGTGTTTCACCCGATTGCTATTGACTTTGAAAGTGCCCCGAGTAGGGTGAGTAAGTTCAAGGGTGCCAAAAGGGCTGATCTTACTTACCGTGAATGGTCCCAACCACCTGGATTTCAACTTACCAGGAAAATTTGTTAAGCGAGAATTGAATAGCAACACTTGCTCGCCTTTTTCAAATTCAGGTTGGTAAGTGATATGCTTATCGTGCCACTTTTTGACCTTTTCTTTGTACCGCATGGAATGATCATATGCACCCTCCCGCAATTCCTCCAAAGCTATGAGTTGGAGTAACCTTAACTTTCCAGCGGCTTCAAGATCTATGTTAACAAGTTTAATGGCCCAATAGGCTTTTATGCTCAATTTCAACAGGTAAATGATAAGCTTTTCCATAAACTAATAGAAAAGGTGTCATGCTAATGGAGGTCTTAAAAGCTATCCTATACACCCAAAGAATGTCATCTAATTTTAGACTCCAATCTTGCCGACTATGGCTAACAGTCTTTTCCAAGATTTTTTTGATTTTCCTATTAACCACTTCGACCTGACTACTCGTTTGGGGATGATATGAGATGGCAAACTTATGGTGCACTCCCAAATGTTTGAGCCCTTTTTCCAATTGAGTATTACAAAAATGAGTACCCCTATCATTAATGAGAACCCGAGGTACACCAAAATGGGTGAATAGTCTTTTCAGGAATTTTACCATTACCCTTGCATCATTAGTTGTTAAAGCTTGTGCTTTTACCCATTTAGAAACATAGTCCACTACTACCAGAATGTATTTATTACCCAAGGAGTGCTCATGAAGTCTATTCCCCAACAATTAAATACTTTACAAGCTTGAAAAATATGTAAAGGATGTTCATTCGATTTAGAAACATTACCTGTGCGTTGACACCTATGACAACTTTGAACAAACATGTGGGCATCCTTGAACAATGTGGGCCAAAATAATCCAGACTCAAACAATTTTCGTGAGGTGTTGTGAGCTTGGTGGTGGCCTCCAGCAAGTCATTCATGACAATGTCTTAGAATATCTTCGTCTTCCTTAGAGTCCACACATCTGCGAATAATTTGGTCCACACAATACTTAAATAAATATGGATCTTCCCAAAAGTAATGCCTTACTTCGGAGAGGAATTCCTTCTTTTGTTGCATTGTATGAGCTTGTGGAACAATTACTGCAACCAAGCAATTAGCAAAATCAGCAAACCTAGGGGTGTTTGGAATCTCACCTTCTATGAGCAAGAGTTGCTCATCTGGAAAGGTGTCATCGATGTCCTCTTCTATCAAGGATTCTAAATTTAGATTATCCAATCTTGACAGGTGATCCACAGCCAAGTTTTTCACACCATTTTTGTCCCTAATCTCCAAATTAAACTCCTGCAATAATAGAACCCATCTTATTAATCTTGGATTGGAATCATGTTTGGTTAGTAGGTACTTCAGGGTTGAATGGTCTATATAAATAATGACTTTGGACAGAATAAGATAAGAATGGAATTTATCAAAGTCAAACACTATAGCAAGCAATTCTTTCTCCGTTGTGGTGTAGTTTTCCTGTGCATCCGTTAAAGTCTTGCTCGCATAGTATATAGGTTGGAAGTGCTTATTCCACCTTTATCCCAGTACTCCATGATGTCCCCCACGAGTCCTTCAAATATAACTCTCATGCACCTTTGGAATGTTTTGGGTCCATTGCAAAGACCAAACGGTATTCAATGATATGCAAAAGTACCATATGGACACGTAAAAGTGGTTTTTTTTTTTGTCCTTAGGAGTTATGGGAATTTGTAGGTAGCCAGAAAATCTATCTAAGAAATAATAATACTCATGCCAGGCTAACCTTTCCAACATTTGGTTAATAAAAGAGAGAAGAAAGTGATCTTTCCTAGTGGCTTTGTCTAGCATCCAATATTCTATGCAAAACCT
Source organism: Voacanga thouarsii (assembly GCA_026120185.1). Taxonomy (NCBI): domain Eukaryota; kingdom Viridiplantae; phylum Streptophyta; class Magnoliopsida; order Gentianales; family Apocynaceae; genus Voacanga; species Voacanga thouarsii. The sequence continues at coordinate 456,850 of JANUWF010003372.1, read as the reverse complement.
CCAACCCATGACCAATCTCATAGGGACTAGGTCATTTTTATCATTGGGACTCACTGTCATTCCTCCTTTCTTTGGTACCACTTGAGTAGGACTCACCCAAACACTATTAGAAATAGCGTAAATAATGCTTGAATATAAGAGCTTAACCACCTCACTTTTTACCACTTCACTCATATGTGGGTTCAACCTACATTGGGGTTACACTACGGGTTTTGCACCTTCTTCCATCAAGATCTTGTGCATGCAAAAGGATGGACTAATACCCTTAATATCAGTGATCTTCCAAACTATAACTTGCTTATATTTTCCCAACATACTTACCAATTTGGTCTTTTGTTCGACATTGAGATTTTTGGCAATGATCACAGGGAATTTATGTCCTTTAGATAAGAACACATATTCCAAATGCTCGGATAGGTCTTTTAGGTCCAATTCAAGAGGCTCTTCTATGGATAATTTCATTCTCCCTAAACTCCTTTTCTCAATTTCCAATTTCTTCATCCCATCCTCATTGTGAAAATCCTCCGAATATGCCATTGATGTTTCCATCAATTCCTCCTCACTGGATTCCTACATCAACTCAAAAATAAGTTCGTCAAGAATATCAACTCTTAAGCAGGAATCATCAGAAGACAAAGGGTATTGCATGCTCTTATGGATTTGAATGACTACTTCCTCATCCCCGACCCTAAGTGTCAACCTCCCCCCATGAACATCAATTAATGCTTTTGCTGTAGCTAGGAAAAGTCTACCTAGGATTAAAGGGACTTTAGAATCTTCATCCATGTCAAGAATAACAAAATCCACTGGGAATATGAATTTATCTACTTTTACCAACACATCTTCTATTATACCCCTCGGATATTTGATAAATCTATCTGCGAGTTGAATGCTCATCCTAGTGGGCTGTGGTTTTCCTTGGCCTAAATTTTTAAATGTTTTATATGGTAATAAATTAATGCTAGTACCTAGGTTAGCTCATGCATTACATACATGAAGAGGGCTAATTAAACAACGGATAGAAAAACTCCCTGGATCATTTTCTTTATGTGTCAAATTTGGTTTGTCCTGCAAGATAGCTGACCATTTTTCATTGAGGACCACTGTGGATAACTCTTCCAATCACTTTTTGTTGATAAGCATGCTTTTCAGAAACTTGGCACATTTGGGCATGTGAATTAAAGCTTCACTGAGTGGGATGTTTATATGTAGTTGTTTAAATACCTCAAGGAATTTGTTGAACTGAGCATTTTTTTGGGCTTTGTGTAGCCAGGTAAGATATGGTATTTTAGAATGAAAAGTAGCATTTTTTGGGAGATGGACAGGGGATAGTCGGCACCGGTTCCAGTGCTTCGGCTGGCGCCGGTTCAATTCTGGGTTGCTTGGTCTCGGGTTTACAAGATAGCCGACGCCGGTTCTCTTCCTCCAGCCGGCGTCGGTTGCAATCTGTAACCTCTAGCAACTCTTTCCCACTCCGTAACATGACAACAGCTATTTCCTCTTTGCCTAATGGTGCTAGCTCTATGGATTTTCACACCATATCGGTCAAAAAACCAGATTTGTTGTTCCATATTGAGGATCATCACTTCGAACTTCTCAAATGTGGAATATATTTCCTGGAAACTCCTCATGACATGAACTGCAAATTTCCCAATTATGGTTTCGAGCTCTGCTGATTCTAGGATTGCATGTGTTATCGCCGAAGCGTAATGGGGGCACTGCCCCTCATTAAACTTCCTTCGATTCCAATTTGCTATTTTTCTTGAACATAGAAGCGCGTTAGGTACAGAATTCATGATTGAAACAAAATTAAAAGATTACAAAGTTAGTAAATGTTAGTCAAAGTTAGTAGGTTAGGTTATAAAGGTATACAAGATACACACAAGATACAAAAGATAGCCCTTTTTTTTGTGAAAAGAACAATTATACATATTTACATATTTATATATTTACATGGTTAGATCAACAAAATCTAAGCTTTCATGCGATTGTTCCCCGGTAATGGTGCCAAAAACTTGATGTGTATTTTCTTTGGATATAAAAATCATAAAAAAATAAGCACATTCTAAATCAAGTTTAAATTAAAACGTTAACCCTAAATTACACATATGAGCAAGCGTACTCATCATTGACATAGCATAGGGTACAAACGAGTGTCAATCCTCAAGGAACAAGTAGACATTAAGGACATTTCTTTCATTATTTAACCACTCTATAGAGTAAAAAAGAAATAAAATAAGAAAAAAATAAAAACAAAAATATATACATATCAAGGATGGAGTAGTATGTAACTTAAACCATTATTTTGACATACATGACCTTAAAGTACTTAATCATTATCATAATTAATTATTCTCTCAGAATCATGAAGTATTAAGGTAGATTTACTTTTTTGGTCAATCCGTGAAATCACCATCTTCTCGATAAATTAGAATCACTTGGTTTCGTCTCAACTAATTTATCCAAAAGATGCATTAAAAATAATCCTTAATCAAATTCCCTTGGTCTCGGCGAATTTAAAACATGAAATTAATCAATGAACCATTGGTCTCAGAAGACATCAATTAACCTTTAATTACCAGTTCTAAGCAATTAACCCGTTTCGTCCAGTAAGTTAATAGCCAACAAATATGAAATCAATGACTTGAAACCACCATCAATCCCCTTGGTCTAGTAAGCTAATGGAGAGAAAGAATTAACTAATCTCGTAATAAGCACAAGTAATTAAATACCAAGAATAACAATCAATTAGTCAAAAGATTGAACAGCTTTAAAAATCATGAATATGTAAAATAATATAAAATTATAATAAAATAATTATTACATCACTGTTCAAGAAAAAGAAAACAAAGTAAAAGAAAGCACTCATAGACAAGCCCCCTTCTTCTTTCTTTGAAGACCTTCTTGTACAACCCTTATTGAATTGAAGAATTCCTCCTCTGATATGAGTGATTTTGTATGATGATCAATGAATTCTCCTTTTTTCCCTTATGTTTTTCATCTATTTATAGGTTTAAGAAGTGCCTAAACTCGTTGGTGTGGTGTTCTGGGCCGAGTAGAAGTAGGAAGATACTAAAACTCCACAGATTACCAAAAATTGCGTAAAAAAATCAAAGCACCACCTTAACTGAAGAGCACAGCAGGCACTGGTTGTGTTCTGTTTCTTCAATCATTTGCCAATTTTTTCTTGATTTCAGCACCATGTTGTCCAGAGTGTAGTCGGCGCTGCCTTGCTACTGGAGTCGGCGCCGGTTCCATTCTATTCTTGTCTAGTTTTGAACAATTTTTCGTCATTTCAAAGTTCGTGTCATTAGCACATTTCCGGTGCCAATTCCTCTGTCCTGGCCGGCACTGCATCTAGTCTATTTTCCAACGTTTTTACTTCGTTTTACCATTAAAATATGAAATAATGAACAAAATACCTTTCCAAGGGTAAAATCTCAAATCCGAAGGAATATGGCTAGTTAATAAACAAAATGTATCACAAAAGAGTCTCAAATAACTAGAAAAAATACGACTAATTTAGCCTCTATCAGTCGCCTTGGCCAAGGACTTCTCGAGTAGTAATTTTTACAAGTGGCCGTGAGATATTCGCCCCTACTATTAGGAGTGGTGAATCATTTATTGACCCTCTCAACTACTTTCGTTTACCTCACAATGTACCCTGTAACACCCTGCAACCTAGGCCCGCCAGGGCCAGAGATGTCACCCCGTCAAAAGGACAAGGGGTTAACTAGGACACACAAATATAATAGCGGAAATAAAATGATACTTCAACTTAAAATTTATTACAACCCGAAAGAAATAATAATAAATCCAAGAATACTCAAAACAAATCCATAATAAAAATTCATCCACTCTCAGCTCTCCCAACATTACACAAAATAAATCCTAAAAAAATTCTTCCAAAGCAGACAATATATAGCTACTCATGCCCACAGTAGGATGGACCTGAAATCATGATAAAATGGCGGTGAGACAGAAATCTCAGTAAGTCCGTGTGTGCTTTGGGTGTTTAGGGAAAACAGTTCATAGATGCAAAGTGTGACACCTTTATAAGAGAAATACTGGCAAGCAATAACATTAGTCAAAAGCAAGAGTGGCGTTTTGGCTTTTCCAGCCATACATAAGTAATAAAATCAACCACTCGAAAGAAAGGGATATGGGTTACCACACGTTGGGCCCCATAACCGGTCAGAATGCCGACACTTTGTGTAGACTGACAAAAGTAGGTGATCGGCCTACTGGGCAAGATACTCCTCCTTCTCTATACCCAAACAACAACCGGGTGTCCATTCCGGCAAACCACAGTCACTTGACTGAAAACAAACCGCTAGCTCGGACCGGCACGACTCACTGGACTGACATCTTATCCGGGAAGGACTCACCCCTCAGAGGTGGCCACCTACTGAAAGACTTACCCTAACCCTTCAAAGACTAGTCCTAGTAGTCCACCCTTATTGAGTACTCAACGACGTTTCCCACTTGGGATAAAATGAACAAAACACTGTTCCACATGAAAATGGCAATTTATGGGCTTTCCAAAGTCTTTAACAAAATCAGTTTTAGGAAGAGTTTGAATTTGAGTAAATCTGCTCATTGGCTTTTAAATATTTCAAATGTTTGAAATAAGAAAGGATTTAACCCTCAATTTCCTTTACGTAAATGAGTGTCCATGCACTCTACACTTGGTTTGCCATAATAAACATTTTGCATCAAACAGGTTTTATGCAGGAGCTTACCTGATTCTTGCTCACAATAACAAGGTCTCCAATGGCAGACCTAACTATACATGGGCAAATACAAATCACAATCAATTTCAAGCCACAAACTACTGCCTTAATTTTAAATCGACTCAACTTACTACTACCATGATCCTAGTGTCCCAAGCTTTAAGGTTAAACAATAAGTAAATAGGTTTAAGAGTTGAGCCTAGCACAATTATTTAAAATAATTAATGGTTTGGGAAATAAATTTAATAAGTTGAAAACTTAAATCTTGTTATGGAAAATTTAGAGTTTATTTGATCAAGAGTTCTAGGTAGTATTAAATAAAATATTGATTTATTAATAATTTAGTTGTTAGAAAATAATTGGTAGCTAAAATTAGTTGAAAATAAATTTAATGAGTCTCACTTGAACAATATTAAATAAATTCTTAAGGAGTTTTGATTAGAAGATAATAGTTAAATTTTTAGTAATATATATTCTACTACTTGTAATTATTTTCATAAAGGCTTTAATTGATCTCATTATATTAAGTAATATATACATATATATATATATATATATATTTTCTAGCAAAAATCATTATTTGTTTGACTAAAATATCCTTTATATATATAACAATCCAAATCTACCCTTCCTAGGGTTTTTTTTTTCTTTCGAAAATACTAAGAGAAATTATTTTATTGAATATTTTATTCATGAAGTAAAAATTTGTTTAGGGACAACTAGATCATGATCAAATTCCTATGGCTAACCACAATCAATACATACACAATCCTTTAATTCATCAAATCATCGAAATCATGCATACAAGAATAGATCTCAACTTATCAACACATGATCTAACCCTTACTAGCATAAACATGATCATGGCTTCAATATTAATCCATCATGAATATAAACCCTATTCACCAAAGGTGACATAATCTCTAGCATACTTCATCACATATACTACTTATGACATGCATCAACCTTAAATCATCATATAATCATCCAAGACAATCCTTCCATGCTTAAATCCCATCTCCTTCACAATCAAACATATATTCATACTCCAATCTCAACAATATATATATATATATATATACTCAAATCCTATCACCATCCACCTATTATTATTATCACCCTAGAGACATAATTCTAGAGTTTAAAAGAAGGATTGATGATCCTTACTTGATTGATGAATGCCTCAAAGGAGTTTAAAGTAGATCTCAACTCCTAGATGCCTAACTTTGTCAAAAGGAGATGGCGAGAGCATGATTATGGAGAAGAAGTCATCCGGCCAAGGGAAACGAGTTTCGGCCGTGAGAGAGAGACAGGGAGAGAGAGAGAAGAAGAGATCATTAGCATGTTTACTCACATAGGTTCCCACTAGAGATCATGTTTGGAGAGGATGGAGTTGATAGAGTAAATTTACCTTGAAGATGTTCTTGTCCTTCAAAGAAATTTCTACTTTTGATCCGAAGTAGCAAGATGTTTTGAGGAGTTTGATGTTAATAATGGTGTTGATGGACTCACAGTAGCGAGTAGATCAAATCTGGAAGTTTTTGAGAGGATTTGAGATGGTTTGAAGGGGTATTAAGTGTAGGGAAGAGGTAGGTGTTCTTGGTGTAGTGTGTGTGTTCTTGGAGCTTGAGATTTCGAGAGATTGTAGTGTGTAGCTGCCGAATTTCTGTGAGAGATAGGGCTGGCCAAATTTCTGTAGGGTTTAGGGAGTTGTTTCTCTAATTTAGAAGGGAAAAGGAAAGGTTAGTTGTTACAATCTTTGAAGAATATTTTTAGGAAGTGAATTTGGAAACTAAATATTCCAAGAATATCTTGATTGTCAGACAGCTTTGGAAGTCTGCCATGGCTGACTGTTTGAGCAGAATTTTGGTGGGATTAATGCTGGTTTATGGAAGCTTATGGTGGCCGAAAGTAGGGTGCTTAATGGTGAAGAAGATGTCTGGTCAATTGAGTAAGATTTTATGGAAGGTTGCTAAACAAGGATGGCTGGAATTTTGGAAACCAATCAAGCTAAATTGCAAGGATTTGTTGGAGAGATTTCCGGACAGCCATTGCTGCCTTTCATCCAGAAGATTGAGGGAAACAATAGAGCTCTGTTAATGGAGGTTTAAGGAAGGTTTTGATAGATTAGGGCTGGTGTTTTAGCTGGAAGAAAAATAGGAAACAAAGCTGGAAGTTTGGACTGCCTAGAATTTCGCTAAACAGAAATTTCTGGACAGATTTTCAGCTGCCACTTCCAGCCAATTTGCAGAGAGCTTAAAGGGGGATTTCTGGGGTATTCAAGGCTCATTTCTAGCCTTCTTTATGGAGGAAACACATGGCTAAGGTACTGAACAAAATCTTGATGAAATCAGCTTGGTTTTGGACCTCCAAAGTAGCGATTTTGCCCAGAATTTTCACTGGTTTTGCACAGCCTTTGTGCAGCCCGAAAATGGCAAAAATAATTCATGTTTCAAACTAATATTAAGGCCATTTATCTGGCAGAATTTGGGAGTGAAAGTCAGCTAAGAAGCTCGACAATTTGAAGGTACAGCAAGCTGAAAAAATTTCAGCTCATTCTAAGAAGTAAGATGAACTAGTCTGGAGTGAAATTTCAGCAAGCTTACTAGAGGGATTTTTCCCTTTGGAATTTCCTACCATTCCTCCACATTTTTCAGACCATGAGAAGCCTTTTAGTAGGAAATTTTGATCTCACAAGATCATAGCATTTTATTGAAATTTCTGGAAAGAAAATGGATAGAATATCTTGATCAAACCAAGGAGTTGAAAATTGAGGAAAATTAAGGATCAAGGAAAAATGAATTTCCTTTAAGAAATTCGAGTAGAGTAAAGGAGTGGAATGAAAATACTCCTAACATGTCTCTCTTAGGACCATCATCCCTACCTTACTCTAAGCTCATACGACCGAAATTTCTTCCACTAAGCAAAAATAAAATTTAATATAGCTAAAGCTTCTATGATGCAATTTGAACCCAATACCTCAAGAATTAATTCCAAAGCTCTAACCACTACACCACAACAACTCTTGTTGATATTTTCACTAGAAAATTATTTTTTATTCAATCCACAGGCTATCTCCCTATTTTCACCTTTGGCAAAAATTACCATCTTGCCCCTCTCACACAATACTCACCAACAAGACTTCAAGATAATAAAACCAGAATCCAAAACACATAAAAATCATATGAAAATATATTTAACCATGAAATAAAATATGATATGCATCCCAACCCCCTTACTCTAAGGTTGGTTTTGACTGGGGTTTCATATACCCAATATCAATCCCATAGGCAGCACTCGATCAAGCTCCAAAGATTGGAATCTAAGTACAATACTCAACAAACAAAGTATGTTGGAGATCTCAAGTCTAAGGATACTTGAACGTTTGTTTTATTAAGATTATATCACTTTTACTAAATAGTTATCCATGTGATTATCTCATAACTAGAACATCCAATGTATTTGTTCCATTAACAAGCATCTATATATTAACTTTGAGTATCTCAATGCTCATTGATATGAGAATCACCGCCTTAACAAATCAGGAAGTCTAACAAATGCTAGTCTTAACACATTAATGATATCCTGTCTCATCAATACTATGACTAGGAACTTTTTAAGTACTAATATTATACATTGTAGTAGGAATCTCATATCATGATCTCTGTCATGATTTCCTTAACACAGTGTTGTACTAGGGACTTTTTCGAACAATTGTATTATATAAAAGTAAACAAAAGAAACTGTAGATAAATAATGACTTTTATTAAAATAAAATGTGTCATATACAACGTACAAGTGATTGCCTCTGGGGCATAACGCTAACAAAAGTTAGCCAGAAACTCATTTTAATGGTTATCCAAAAGATGCCCGAACTACAACTCAACACTATGCTTGAAGAATGAGGAAAAAGTGAAGAAAAACCATCAGAGCAGAGTCGAGCTGGCACCGGCCCCAACCAACTGAGCTAGCGCCGGCCTCATTCTACCGGCGTAAGGATGGGCTCTAAAGCAGGGCCAGAGTCCGCTCCGGCCCTAGCGCCGGAGCCGGTGTCGGCAGCTGTCGACGTTCAACCCTGTTTTGGCCGATTTTTACTGTTTTCTCCGCAGTTACTCTATTTTAAACATTTTTGTAAAGTCTTTTTAAGTCCTCTTAGGGCCTTAGATATCACTTAGCTAAGATTAGGGTAGGGTAATATATTTTTGTGATTTGACAACACATTCAACTCACTTTATTCAAATTCTGTAAAAGAGCTTCGAGAGGATTTTACCTCCTTTTTCATCTTGTTCAAGATCGTGCTTAAGGCTTAGTCCTCCCATTGAATGAGTCTCTATATCTTTGGATAATCCAATATGGTTTCTCTTGACTGGGTCATGGTTGCTTAGTTCTTCTAGGGTTTATCTTTAATTCCATTATTTGGGCGCCTATAGTTCCACTTTTTTTATTCTTGGTTTCCTCTGTTGTGTCAAGGATATTTGGATGAATTTATAGTAGATCTTGCTATTTTTTCTTATGGGTCTTTGATGCTTAGTTCTTCAAGTGTTTACTACGGAATAGTTTGATAGTTATTCTATTTCATTTAGCCACAAAATTCGACTGATTGGGTTTCATCTTAAGAGCTAAGGTTTTAGCTTATTCTTAGCCATTGTTCTAACAAATTTACCCTCCCTTGATTATATCAAAGAGTTTGGTATTAAATTTTTTTAAAAAAAGCCTTGATTCTAATAAAATCTTGACATCAAGAAAATGAGCCATTCAAAATTGAAGAAAAACTAGGGAATCCCGTAACTTAAAATAAAGCCACAAAAATGTCATGATATCTTTGTTGTTTTTAATTTTTTTTTGAGAAAATTGCTTATTGATGTTGTTATAATTATTGGGAATAAATTTATCTTGTATATGTGGTGAAAAGTTGTTTGAATTTAGCTGAAAATATTGGTTGGTCTTAAGTGATGGGATTGTAGCTAAGGTGATTGCTAAATGTTCTATGAGAATGTTTGTGACTATAGTTGTGAATTTTAACTTTTATTCTTCAATGTTTGGGATTTTGGGACTTAATATATCACTCTGTTATTGAAATCCATGATCATTGAACACATTTTTGCAATTGCACACTTGTGATTATCTTGTTCTTCCTATTCCTATTTACCAGTAGTTTTTGTTTCTTCGTTTTGCTTCTTCTTGTTCGTTTCTTTTTTTGAATTGCTTCCTAATGCTTGTATTGTTATTGTGTTAATTAAGTCCTTTGCTCTTTGGAATTCTTGCTTAAAATTTTGTTTGTTAAGGTTCTTGATAAGTTTTTGTTGAAATTCACCTGAGACCCCTTAATTGGAAAATCCATTGGTTTTATTGATTCAATTGGTCGAACTAAATCTTTAGCTATTGGAGAGAATTGAGATTGAATAAGAAGGTTTGAGTATTGAGAAAAATAGAAGAGGGTGAGCCTATCATCAAAAGAGCTAATAAGGGTAAACAAGAATGTATAATGAAAATCATTGAGAGTAAACATGCAAGGGAGTGAAGAGGAACTACTTTTTTTTTTTTTATTAATCTCTTTTACAGGTATAACTTCTTGAGTAATTCCGTTGCCAAGGCCTATGAACAAGAGCTTTCTTGGCCTAATCCTCTACTAAATGTTCAACAAGGTGAAGATTTGGATGAGCACTTAATTGGGGGTTTCCAACAAGCTCCCATAGGAGAGGGAAGACAAGGAGTAAGAGGAGAATGAGGTAGGGGCCAAGGAAGGAATGGAGGAAACAATCTAAGAGGGTTGGAACAAGAGTTTGAGGGAGATGATGAATGGTATTAAGGAGGACTTGATTATGCATATGGGGAACTCAATAGAGGATGGGATAACAGAAGACGTAGGAGAGAAGGAAATGAAGAAGAGAGAGTTGAACCATATCCAGATAAAAATGCATACATTCATTGGACAAAATGATCTTGAAGCCTATTTTTAATGGGTGAGAAAAATAGAGATATACTTTCAGTGCCATACTTATAGTGAAAGATCAAATGTGACGCTAGTTATTTTGGGATTTTCAGAGTATGCATTAGTTTGGTAGGAATAAGTTAGCACTCAAAGAAGGTAAACAAGAGTAGAAGATTTGGAAAATTGGAACTTGTTAAAGGACATTATGTGGGTTAGGTTTGTCCCATACCATGACTACCATGACCTCTACCATTGAATTCAATCATTTCAACAAGGGAATAAAGGTGTGGTGTACTACCATTAGGAAATGGAGGTAATGTTGATGAGAGCTCACATCCAAGAGGACCCTAAAGTAACAAAGGCTAGATTCTTGGGAGGATTGAATAGGGAAATAGCTAATTTGGTAGAGTTGCACTTTGATGACTGACTTGAGGATATGGTTCATGCCGCTAGAAAGATTGAAAGTCAACTAAAGGGGAGGACCATTGCTAAACCTACATTTCAAAATCTGAACACCACTAGTAAGATTCCAACCAACAAAGATGATGCTCCTAAACCTTTCCAAAGGGAGTACAACACATCAAGGGTAGGATGAAAGCCTAGGGAAGATTGAAAACCTAGGGAAGGTTAGAACACGAATAAGGGAAAAGCCATGGAAAGGCCCCAACAAAATAGAGATATCAAGTGTTTCAAGTGTCTTGGCTATAGGCATACTTCCTATGAGTGTCTAGGAAAAAGGGCTATGTACATTAATCCCTATGGAGAAGTCTCAACTGATGTAGAAGAAGAGGGAGAAAGATGCTAAGAAAACCAAGAAGAAAATATGGAGTGGGAAAGTGATAAAGGGGAAGTAGTTGTCCAAGAGTATTCCCTAGTTGGAGTCATGAGAAAATCATTGAACTCCTAAGCCATTAAAGACCAAGACAATCAATAATGAAAAAGCGTATTCTACAAAAGATGTCTAATCAACAAAACCCATTGTAGCATCGTTATGGATTGTGGGAGTTGCACTAATATAATTAGTGAAAGCTTTGTTGATGAATTGAGCATGAAATGGATTAAACATCCCAAACCCTACAAGCTACAATGGTTGAATGATAGTGGGTAATTGAGGGTCAACACACAAGTCATGGTATCTTTTGGGATGGGGAACTACAAAGATGATGTGCTTTGCGATGTGGTACCTATGCAAGCGGCCAATTACTTTTATGGAGACCATGGTAATATGATAGGAATGTAAAGTATAACGAGAGGAAGAACACTTATTCCATTGTTAAGGAGGGTTCCAAATTCACTCTAACCCCCATGCCCCCAAGTAAGGTGAACAAAGACTAAAAAATTAAGAGGGAAACATAAAAGGAAAAGTGAGCACAAGATGCCAAACAAAAACAAGAGTTAGAGAGAAAAGACTAAAAGAGGAAAGAGAAATAGTTGAGGGAGAGAATGGAAAAACAAGTACCATTGACCATAACGAATGGGAGTGGGCAAGGATAAGAGAGAGGAGGTAAAAGAAGAGTGAATTAGTTTGCAAAAGGGAGTGAGATCATAGAGGCAAGAGAAGCTAAAGAACTGATTATTCTTCTTCTTTGCAAATGATCTTATGTTTCTACTAATTATTCTACCTTATCTTTGCCAAGTGAAATTGCAGCCATTCTTCAAGAGTTTGATAACATTTTTCTAACTGAGATGCCCAAAGGATTGCCACCCATAAGAGGAATCGAGCCGTCTTGCCTAACCGACCGGCCTATAGAACTAATCCAGAGGAGGCCAAAAAATTACAGAAGCAAGTAGAGAAATTACTTGAGATGGGGCATGTGAGAGAGAGCCTAAACCTTTCTGCAGTTTCGATTCTCTTGGTTCCCAAGAAGGATGGAACTTGGTGCATGTTTGTGGATTGTTGTGTCATCAACAATTTCATGATTACATATCACTATCCCATTCCTATACTAGATTACTTGCTTGATGAATTATTTGGGGCATGCATTTTCAATAAAATTTACTTGAAATCCAGTTACCACCAAATTAGGATTAGGGAAAGGAATGAATGGAAAACAGCTTTCAAAATCAGACAAAGATTTTAGGAGTGGCTTGTTAAGCCTTTTGGGTTGTCTAATGCTCCAAGTACATTTAAGTGTTTAATGCATCACACTTTGAGAGAATTCATTGGGAAATTTGTTATTGTGTATTTTAATGATATATTAATATATAACAAATTGTATGTAGATCACTTGAACCATCTTCAATGTGTTCTTGTTACTCGTAGAAGGGAAAGATTGTATGTTAACCTGAAAAAATGTTCTTTTGGTTTGGAGACGATTACATTCTTTTGGTATGTTGTGAGTACTAAGGGGATTGAGGTTGATGAGAAGAAAGTGAAAGCCATTCTAGATTAGCCCCCTCCTACCACCATTGCCCAAGTTAGTAGTTTCTATGGGCTAGCTAATTTCTATAGGAGATTCATTAAGAATTTTGCATCTTAGCAGCCCCTCTAACCGAAGTGGTGAAGAAAAAAGTGGGATTTACGTGGGAGGAATCCTGATAACAAGCCTTTCAAACGCTTATGGATAAATTGAGCTAAGCTCCAATTCTCATCCTACCTAACATTGAGAAAGCATTTGAGATAGAGTATGATGTAAGTGGGGTATGGATAAGTGTGGTTCTAACCCAAGATTGAAAACCCATTACATATTTTTTTTGAGAAATTGTCCGGGGTGGCTACCAATTATTTTACCTATGATAAAGAACTTTTTGCCTTTGTGAAAACTTTAGAATATTAGCAACACTCTCTATTGCTTAGTAACTTTGTTATCTATACTGACCATAAAACTCTTCATCACCTCAAAAGAGAATAAAATTTGAGCAAGTGGCATGCAAGATGGATGGAATTCATTGGGGGCATTACCTTATGTCATTCAATATAAAAAGGGTAAGGAAAATGTAGTTGCGGATACACTATCTTGACGGTATGCACTACTAAACTCGTTAGGCACTAAAATTCTTAGTTTTGAGCTTGTAAAGGAACTGTATGAAAATGATGAGGAGTTTGGGGATATCTTTTCATGTTTGTGAAAAAATCTACATTTGCTAAGTACTATAGGCATAACGGTTTTTTTAGTTAGGGAGTCAAGAATTTGTGTGCCAAAAGGGTTTGTTAGGGAATTGCTAGCCAAGAAGGCTCATAGTAGGGGATTAATGGGACATTTAGGTATTGAAAAAACCTTAGGCATCTTTAAAAACCATTTTTTTTTTTTTGCAAAAAATGAGAAGGGATGTAGAGAAACATTGTTCTTATTGTATAACTTGTAGGCAAGCTAAATCTAGATCACTTCCATATGGATTGTACACTCCTTTACCGACTACAAATACTCCTTGGGTTGATATTTCAACTAATTTTATCTTAGGATTGCCTATATCCGAAGGGGGTAAGGACTCCGTATTTGTGGTTGTTGATAGATTCTCAAAAATGTCTTATTTTATGTCTTGTTTCAATACTACCAATATCTCATACATTGCAGATTTATTCTTCAAAGAAATGGTGAGAATGCATAGGATTCCAAAGACTATTGTGTCAGATAGGGACACTAAATTTCTTAGTCATTTTTGGAGGGTCTTGTAGAAGAAACGTGGCACTAATCTTTTCTTTTCCACAACTTATCACTCCCAAATGGATGGGCAAACAAAAATGGTCAATCAAACATTCACGCAACGCTTGAGTTTCATTATTGAAAAGAACTTGAAGAATTAGGAAGAATGCTTGCCACACATTGAGGTTTGTCGACAATCAGGCTATCCGTTCTACTACTTCTTATTCTCTTTCTGAAGTTGTGTATAGTTTTAATCTTCTAACACCCTTAGATTTGATTCCTTTGTCGGTAAGTGAACGAATGAACTTTAATGGAGTTAAGAAGGTGAAAGTGGTGAAGGCTCTCTATAAAAGGGTGAACGCAACTATTGCAAAGAGAAATAAAGAAATCACCCTTAAGTGCAATTAAGAAAGATAAAATACGTCATTTAAGCCCAAAGATTGGGTATGGATGCACCTGTTAGGGATATGCCCTAAAGTCAATTTCTACTTATACTATTGTCGTTATGTTTTATATAATAATATGAGGTTTTCCTTTCCATGAATAGTGCATTTTATTTTGTGGTCATCAAGTACGTGACTTGATAGTAAAACCCAACAATAAATACAATGACTATTGTAAAATAGTCCCTAATCGATTATTATTATTGGAATAATAATAAATTAAGATTAGTATGTTTGTGACTAGATAGCTATGTTTTACTGATCATGGATATTTGTGATATGAAGTCAAAACATAAATAAATGTTAGAGAACATTGTATTGGACATGACCCATTGTAAGAGTACTTTATTGAACATGTCATAAGTACTTTCTAGCCATAATGATATTAAAAGTCCTTCGACCTAAATTCGTCATAAGTTTCCTACTTGATAAATTCTATATTTTGACGTTGTCTAAAGTTATCTTTAACCAGATAAGAAATTGGACTATAGTTGGATATAGAATAAATCAAGGAGAGGAATATGATTGATAGTGAAGGAATTTGTCCCTATCAAATATGGGAGAGAAATCCGTGGGCCCCTTGATAAGTTAGACTGTTAAAATGCATGGTCGTGTTCAAATATATCATTTTTTAAATAGTCTACTATGAAATCAAGAAATAATTGATTAAGCTTAATAAGGATGAAATGTTCCGTGCCTGATGCTTAATTTGGATATCATGTGACAAAAGAACTAAATATAAAATTGTGGTTTGGTTCAAAGAGATCGCTGATCTTCATTTAACTTGGATAGTTATAATATTTTGCTAGAAACTACTTATAACTTATGGGCTATTTAAATACGATTTAAGCACACTGCCAGTGGTAAATGAACCTATAGGGTCGCACAATAAGTGAACTTGTTAGGTTATTTTTCTGATAGCCAGATTCGATAAATCTGGAACTATGTCTAAGTTAATCGAATCTAGAAAATTTACCATATACAATGAATCTGGAAATATGTTCACATTCGATGTATCTGGATGATGTCTAGATTATAAGAATCTGACTCGGTAAATTAATTAGTTAAATTACCGAGATAATGGCTGAATCTTAACATATCAGTTTTTAATTTAATTTGAATTTAAATTAAAATATGAAAAGATATTATCAGATTTGGACTCTAAGGGATTCAGAAGGTTTTAAGAAAACCCTAGCCGTCTTCTCAACAGTTCGGTTCTGTTAAAAATTTCGTGCCTCTATTCACAAAAAAAAAAAAAAAAAAAAATCTCAAACCCTAGGCACTAGCATTCTCAGGGCAATGAGTCAGTTCCCTGTGTGTACCTATAAAGGACATTTGCACACTGCAGCATCTAGTGATCGTTTGGGTTGTATGCACGACAGTACAATCAGAATCGAAGGATATCGATTACGCCGAATAGAGGTAATTCTGTAAACCTAAGGTCTTCTTAATCATTTACTTGGATCATTGGAAGGGATTCGTGGATGTTTTCGGCATTTAGGAGTCCACGAATCCAAACAGCACCTTCACAAGGAGAGATTCCTTACTCAAAGGAGAAGTAAGTTAGACCCAAGAGGCGATGGACCTTTCCAAGTCATTGGCCAAGTTGGAGATAATGCCTACAAGATCGATGTATCCGGTGAGTATAAAGTGAGTGCTACTGTAATACCCCGCCCAAAACCACCTTTGATTATGGGAAAAAAGTCATGCATTGCATAGCATTTCTCATTTCATGTGCTATCCCAAAATTATTCTTGCATGGGTGCATGTGATTTTCAAAGTTGCTCTTGCATTTGATTTATTTGGCGAGAAATAATTATGTTGTTGTATTATTTGAGAGTTGTTTAAGTGAAGTTTGATAGAGGAGAATTTGGGTGGAAAGAATTTTTTAGAGAAATATTAACATTGGAGTTGGTTTGGAATAGCGGTTAGGTTGGGGATTATCCTTTGGTGACCCGAGTTCGAATCTTACCTCTTGCGAATCTTAGTTTTTCTTTTTGAAAATTCTTTTTCCTAGACTCCTCTATATTTTGGCCGAAAAGACCTTAGCCATCCTACTGAATTTTTAGTGCCATTTTTCTAAGGAAATAAGTATCTATATTTATCTCCTAAATTCAAGGATTTTTTATGTGAATAAAGTTTACTTTTATTTTCAGCTTTTGTTCTCTTTGATTTTCGAAAAACCCTAGCTGAATAATTAAATTCCAGCATGATTTTAACTTAGTAGATTTTGTAATGGATAGTTGGAATTAAAGTGTTATCTTTCTAGTTGGATACCTTGTTCATTTTGAACCTAGAACCCTAGCTAAAAATTTGGAAAAATTTTCCAGCTAGATGCTGCCACTTTTGAAGGAGTTTTGGCTCAACTCAAACTCTTCCAATACTAGGAAATCTTATCTTAAATCCTTTAATAAATCAGATTTTATTTCAATCCTACTTCAACTAGGTTTTTGTTCCCCTCTCCAGCAGAATTTCAGCAGCCTTGTACAGGCACAAGCTGTCTGAAATTCCTGCACTTCTAGGTGCAGTCCAACTCTTCAAACCCTAGCTCAAAACACCTAGAACACTCCTCATCAATTCAGATTACCTTAGCCACACAAAAACTAGATTTTACTCACTAAAATTCCAGAATTTCGGCCAGCTTATGATCCAAAAATTCGGCCAGCTTGTACAGGAAATTTCGGCCAGCTTTGCACTCCAAATCAAACGAAAATTCTGCACACCAAAACATACCAAAACTCTCAGCTGATTAAGCCAATTTTCAGCACCTAAAACCCTCACCTTTTCTCTGTGACTTGCGGTAGAACAACAACTAAAACAGTACAGAATTTCTCCCCTTTGGTTCAATGATTTTTGCATAGCACTTACACCATTCCTGCACATAATTTTAGTTATCAAAACCTATTCAAACTCTCCCTTGTTTTGGCCAAAAACTCTGAACACACACAGCCCTTCTCTTGAGCAATATCTTGGCTAGCATAGGAGAAAAAGTCCAGAATATTTTCCCCTCATAAACCCTCCCAAATTCGGCAGCAACAAGATGCACAGCAAGCTGCACTTCTCGCCCTTGCTGTCCAAGAGATCTAAAGCCATTAGGAGTCTTTCTTTGCACCACCATCTAACCCTAAACCAATCTTCTCTAACCCTTAATCACAGTAGCCAACTACTCTTTCTATTCTACATGAAAATTCCAGCAAGAATCTCTCTGCAATTTTCGAAAATCACAAGAACAATTCCTAACAAGAAACCGATCACGCTCTAAGGTAAGCAAAAACCATCCTAACATCTTGATTCCTTCCTTCCATCAATTCTTCTCTTTTCCTTCCCTTAAATCACACCACCTAAAGGCTGATTTCATCCTTTTTAGCTACTCTCGGCCAAAAGGAAGGAAAGAAGGTAGCTTTTCTCTTATTCTCAAAAGAACTCGGGACGTTCACCATAGGAGCATCGAGATCTTGTTAACCCGGTTATTGCAAGGTAAGGGAATCCTACCCTTGATGTCAATACTAAGTTTTAATATGATTGATGATGTCTATTAGAATGATGAATGCGTATTTTGAGGCAAATAATTAATTAAGCATATTCGATAGATAGCAATGCTATATCTTACTGTGGTAATAATGGATATGAATTGTGATGGTCAAGTCAAGACCTTTTTGATATAATATTCATGTCTTTGATGGATATATGGTCTTAGTTTATGAACTTTGGGGATTGGATAATTTATTTGGAGTTAGATAATGGATTGTGAATTTTTAGGGGAATAAATGAGTTTAGAGCACGTTTGAATTGATTGAGACCTTGATCATGACATTATATGATTTTAGATTAGGGGGATACTTGAAGGAAGCAAGCTGTGATTTTATCTTGTTTGTCTGAGGTATATCAAGTAAGTCCTTGCATAAACTCTTTTGTTAAATGTTGTGATAGGAAGTCTATATTGTAAAGCTTTGTGAAGCTATTGTTAAACTATGTTTACTTGGGTTGTAAACATGGATATTTATTCTTTAAACGGTTTTTTCAAACTAACGATTTTATCAAGAAAACTATTCTTTCTCCTAAATTTTTAGAAAACTCTTTTAAAGAAAACCACGTTGTATAAAGCCAAGGTATGGAAATTTTGAATTAGGAATTGACGGATATGTTTGTTGAGTACTCAATAGGGG
The DNA here is from genome assembly GCA_026120185.1 of Voacanga thouarsii. NCBI lineage: Eukaryota > Viridiplantae > Streptophyta > Magnoliopsida > Gentianales > Apocynaceae > Voacanga > Voacanga thouarsii. Next base: position 437,992 of record JANUWF010003372.1, on the reverse strand, counting down.
TAGGCTAACAATAATAGTCTTGGAGGGCTAGAGTAAATCTTCTGGCAGGAGGCCACCTCCAGAAGATGAGTTCTGCTTGAAAAGGCGACAGTATTGGTTGGTCAGGTCGGTCCGAGCTAACATTTGTACCTGGTAAGGTATTATTTATTTTCCCGGCATGGACACCCGGATGGTTTTGTTAGGTGTAGAGAAGGAGGAGTATCACACTCGGTGAGCTGTACACTCACCTTTATCAGAACGCCCAATGTGTGGCAATCTGGTCCCGGCAAGGTGCACAAGGTGTGGTTCCTTGTCCTCATGAAGCTCAAAGTGTGGTGACATGACCTTAATTCGAGTGGAGGATTTGTTTTGTATAAAGTGCGATTATGTGAAAAATCCACTTTTTGCAAAAGGGAAATTATTTATGACTTACCAAATATTTCTCCAAATATTTGTCTCTATGCATTCACGAACTGTTTAAAATACCATGTACACACACAAGACTTACTGAGATTTAATCTCACACTGTTTTATATCGTGTTTTCAAGAGATAGACTATACTGAGCAAGCGAGGCATATGATAGTTGAAGCTTTTTCTATTTTTTCGATTTTGGTTCTAGGAGATAATTGTTGTTTAAGCTTCTGAATGATATTTATTTTATTTCATATTGCTCCAATTTAAGCCGATGTAATAAGAGTTTTCTCTATTTATCTAAGTTTGATTCTTTTGGGGGTTTGCCTTTATATTTTATACCTCGTTTTAAAGACCCCTTGTCCTACGGGACAGGGCAACATCCCTACCCTTTTAGGGTACGTAGTAGTGGGGTGTTACAAGTGGTATCAGAGACTAGGTTTAGGCAATTATTTAACTTTTTGGGTTTTATTTTCTTAAGTATTTTGATCTGGTGCTATTTTTTGTCTTTTGTTTATAGCATGGTCAAAAGAGTTGTATTGGCTATTAGAGACTGGCCCGCTAGCTGCGGGAATCCACCCACCCACTACCCATAGCTGATCCACCCTAGTTTGATTCAGAGAGGGAACATGAGCCGCCTGTGCTACACGACCCGGTAGATGAGGTAGAGATGGAGGTTGAAGGGAGACTAGAAGAGTACGAGGGGGACGATGAGAGGAAGATAGTCGAGCTTGTTAGTGAGGGTGAGGAAGATGAGGAGATGGCTGAGTTAAGTGAGGAGGAGGTAGATGAGCTTGGGAACGAGGGAGAAGATGAAAATGAAGGAGTGATGGTTGGGATAGAGGAAAAAGGTGATGGAGGTTCCCCGGACCCCGCAGATAGGAGAAGTTGATAAGACTCCTGCTTGCTATGACCCTAGGGAGCCCAGTGGTCAGGGACATAGGCCGAGGGATGGAGATGCCCCGAGAGAGGGGGAACATAGGCAGTCAGCTCTAGGAGTGCTAGATAAGGGAAAGAGGAGGCTAGAAAAGGGTCCTAAGGGGTGTGGACTCTGATATGGACTGTGTAACACCCCGCAACTTAGGCCTGCCAGGGCCAGGGGTGCCGCCCCGTCCAAAGGACAAGGGGTCTTTATAACTAGATCATACAAATATAATAGCGGAATAAAAATGGTACTTTAACTTAAAATATATTACAACCCAAAATACTTCAATAATAAATCTATAAATTCGCAAAACAAAGCCATAAGTAAAATTATCCACTCTTGCCTCCCATAACATTACATAAGATAAATCCTCAGAAAAATTCTCCTAAGATAGGTAATATTTAGCTACACATGCCCATAGCAAGATCGACCTGAAATCATGATAAAATGGTGATGAGACAGAAATCTCAGTAAGTCCGTGTGTGCTTAAGAGACGGGAGAAAACAGTTCGTGAATGCAGAGTATAAAAATTCTTTATAAAAGATCACTGGCAAACAATAAACATTAGTCAAAAGCCAGAGTGGTGTTTTGGCTTTTCCAACCTTAAATAATCAATAAGATCAACCACTCAATGAAATGCTCATGGGTTACCACACATTGGGCCCCACAACCGAACGGTCAGCATACCACACTTTGTGCATACCGCCACCCAGAATGCCACACTTTGTGCAGACTGACAAAAGTAGGTGATCGGCCTATTGGGCAAGATACTCCTCCTTCTCTATACCCCAAACAACAACCGGGTGTCCATTCCGGTACAATATAGTCACTTGACTGAAAATAAACTGCTAGCTCGGACCGGTACGACTCACTGGACTGACATCATATCCAGGAAGGACTCACCCCTCAGAGGTGGCCTTCTACTGAGGGACTTACCCTAACCTTTCCAAGACTAGTCCTAGTAGCCCACCCTTATTGAGTATTCAACGACGTTTCCCTCTTGGGATAAAATGAACAAAACATGATTCCACATGAAACTGGCAATTTAGGGATCTGCAAAATCATTATCAAAATCATTTTTAGAAAGTATTTTGAGTTTGAGTAAATCTGCTCAGTAATTCAATTGTTTGAAATAAGGAAGAATTCCACCCTCAATTGCCTTTATATACATGAGCGTACATTCACTCTACATTTGACTTGCCACAAAGAAAACGTTTCACATCAGTCAGGTTTTATGCAGGAGCTTACCTGATTCTTGCTCACAAATAAAAGGTCTCCAATAGCTGACCTAACCCATAGGACAAATACAAATCGCAATCAATTTCAAGCCACAAACTAATTCCTCAATTTTAAGTCAACACAACTTACTACTACCATGATCCTAATGTCCCAAGCTTTAAGGTTAAACAACAAGTAAATAGGTTTAAGAGTTGAGCCTAGTGTGATATTTAAAATAATTAATGGTTTGGGAAATAAATTTTAATAAGTTGAAAGCTTAAATCTTGTTAAGGAAAATTTAGAGTTTATTTGATCAAGAGTCCTAAGTAGTTTTAGGTAAAATAATGATTTATTAATAATTTAGTTGTTAGAAAATAATTGATAGCTAAAATTAGTTGAAAATGAATTTAATGCGTCTTGCTTGAAAAATAATAAATAAATTCTTAATGGGTTTTGATTAAAAGATAATAATTAAATTTGTAGTAATAAATATTTCACTAATCATAATTACTTCCATAAAAGGCTTTAATTGATTTCATTATTTTAAATAATATATATATATATATATATATATATTATTTTTCTAGCAAAGCTATTATTTATTTGACTAAAATATCCTTATTGTTTATAATAGTCCAAATCTATCCCTCCTAGGGTATTTTTTTTCGAAAATACAAAAAAAAAATATTTTAATGAATATTTTATTCAAGAAGTAAAATTAGTTTAGGGACAACTAGATCATAATTCAAATTCCTATGGCTAACCACAATCAAGAACATGCACAATCCTTCAATTCATCAAATCGACCAAATCTTTCATATAAGAATAGATCTAAATTTATCAACACATGATCTAACCTCTACTAGTATAAATATGATCATGGCTTTAACAATCCATCATGAATAAAAATCATATTCACCAATGGTGACATAATCTCTAGCATGCTTTGACACAAATACTACCTATGACATGCATCAAACCTCAATTCAACATACAACCAACCGATATAATCCTTCCATGCATAAACCCCATCTCATTCACAATCATACATATACTTATGCTTCAATCACAACAACACATACTTAAATCCCATCGCCATCTACCTTCTAACAACATCATCCTATAGACATGAATCTAGAGTTTAAAAGGAAGATGGAAGGTACTTACTTGATTGATGAATGCCTTGAAGGAGTTTAGAGTAGATCTCAACTCCTAGATGTCTAACTTTGTCCAAGGGAGATGGCGAGAGCAGGATTATGGAAGAAGAATTCATCCGGCCAAGGGAGAGGGATTTCGGCCATGAGAGAGAGAGAGAGAGAGAGAGAGAGAGAGAGAGAGAGAGAGAGAGAGAGAGAGAGAAGAGATCATTAGTATGTTTATTCACATAGGTTTTCACTAGAGATCAAGTTTGGAGAAAATGAAGTTGATAGAGTAAATTTACCTTGAAGATGTTCTCGTCCTTCACAGAAATTTCTGGTTTTGATCCGAAGTAGCAAGATGATTTGAGGAGTTTGATATTAAGAATGGTGTCGATGGACTCACAGCAGTAAGTAGGTCAAATCTGGAGATTTTATGGAAGGTTTGAAGTGATTTGGAGGGGTATTAGGTGAAAGAAAGTAGTAGGTGTTCTTGGTGTAGTGTGTGTGTGTGTGTGTTCTTAGATATTGAAGAGAATTGAGAGATTGTAGTGTAGCTGCCGAAAATTCTGAGGGAATTAGGCTGGCCGAATTTCTGCAGGGTTTAGGAAGTTGTTTCTCTAATTTGGAAGGGAAAAAGAAAGGTTCGTTGTTACAATCCTTGAAGAATATTTTTTGGTAGTGAATTTGGAAACTAAATATTTCTAGAATATTTTGATAATTGAAGAGCTTTGAAGGTCTCCCATGGCCGACTGGTTGAGCAGTTTTTCTGAGGAATTAAAGCTGGTTCAAGGTAGCTTAGGGTGTCCGAAACTAAGGTGCACGATGATGAAGAAGAAGTCTGGTCAATGGAGTGATATATTATGGAAGGTTGCTAAACAAAGATGGCTGGAATTTTGGAACCCAATCAAGCAAAATTGTAGGGATTTGGTGGAGGGATTTTCGAGTAGCCATTGCTGGATTTCGTGCAGAAGCTTAAGGGGAACAATGGAGCTCTATTATTGGAGTTTTAAGGAAGGCTTTTGCAGAATAAGGTTGGTGTTTTGGCTGGGAGAGAAATAGGAAACAAGGCTGGAAAATTTCCTGCACAGTTTTTTGCTGAACAGTATTTCCTGGGCAGATTATCGGCTGCCATTCCCAGCCAACGTGCAGAGAGTTTGAAGGGAAATTTTAGGGGTATTTAAGGCTGGTTTCTAGCCTTCTTCATAGAGATAAAACATGGCTACGGTACTGAACAAAATCTGGAAGAAAACAGCTTGGTTTGGACTCTCAAAGCTATGATTTGTACAGGAATTTTTTTTTCCTGCTTCTGCTCCAGCTTTAAGCAGTCCGAAAATGGCTAAGAATTTCAGATTACAAACTGATCCTAAAGACCATTTTTCTAGCAGTATTTGAGAGGGAATGCTAGCTAAGAAACTCGACATTTTGAAGGCATAACAAGCTGGAAAATTTTCAGCTCATTCCAATAAAGAAGATGAACTAGCTAGAGAGAATTTTCAGAAAACTCACTAGAGGGATTTTTCCTCTTGGAACTTCCCACAACTCTTCCACCTTTTTCAGACCATAAGAAGTCTTTTACTAAGACATTTTGATCCTACAAGACCTCAGCACTTTACTGAAATTTCTGGAAAGAAGATGGCTAGAACATCTTGATTAAACTAAGGAGTTAAGAATTAAGGAAAAATCAAAGATCATGGGAAAATGAATTCCCTTTAAGAAATTCGAGTAGAGCAAGGGAGTGGAATGAGGTTACTCCTAACACGTCTCTCTCTTAGGACATCATCCCTACCATACCCTAAGCTCATAAGGCCGAAACTATTTCTTCCCAAGCAAAAATAAAATTTAATCAAGCTAAAGCTTCCATGATAGAATTTGAACCCTAGACTTCCATAATTAATTCTAAGGCTCTAACCACTAAACCACATCAACTTTTGTTGATATTTTCACTAGAAAAATTATTTTCTAGTCAATCCACAAGCTATTTCCTTACTATCACCTCGGGCAAAAATTACCATTTTGCCCTTCTCACACAATACTCATCACAAGACTTCAAGACAATAAAACTCAAATCCAAAGCACATAAAAATCATACAAAAATATATGTAATCATGAAATAAAATATGATATGCATCCCAACCCCCTTACTCTAAGGTTGGTTTTGATTGGGGTTTTACATTCTCCCATCCTTAGAAGAATTTCGTCCCGAAATTCAAGCATACCTCTAATTCAGCTCGGGATACTTCCGCTTAACCCATTCTTCCGATTCCCATGTGGCATCCTGCGTGCCATGGTGCTCCCACTGAATCTTAACTATCGGTATTTGCTTATTTCGTAGAGTTTTGACACTGCGGTCCAATATCCGCACAGGCTTCTCCACGTAGCTCAGGTCTTGCTGCAACACTAATGGTTCATCATTCAATACATGACCGGGATCCGCATTATACTTCTTCAATTGTGACACATGGAACACATCATCAATACCCATTAACCCGCCCCGTAGGTCCAATCGGTAAGCTATCGGTCCAATTCTTTCCTTAATCGGAAACGACCCCAAATACCTCGGATTCAACTTTCCGCCCTTCAGATGCTTCAATATTCCCCTATTCGGAGTCAGCTTCAGAAATACGGGGTCCCCAACTTGAAATTCTAGATCCCTTCGCCGATTGTCCGCATAGCTCTTCTGTCGGCTCTGAGCCGCCATTAACCTTTCCCGAATCAGTTTCACTTTATCCAACATTTCTTGGACACAGACCTCTACTATTTTGCTCACGTGACCATCTTCTGACCAACTCCAATACAACGGTACCTGACACTTGCGCCCATACAAAGCCTCGTATGGTGCCATCCCCATCGAGGCTTGATAGCTATTGTTATATGAAAATTCGGCATACGGTACACACTCTATCCACTTGTCCCCGAAATCCAGGACACAAGCTCTCAACATATCTTCCAATATTTGGATTACCCTTTCTGACTGCCTATCGGTCTGCGGATGTGCCGTCGTATTGAATTTCAAATTCGACCCCATTGCCTCCTTGAACTTTCCCAAAAAACGAGATGCAAACCTCGGGTCTCGGTCGGATACTATGCTCGAAGGTACTCCATGCAGTCGGACTACTTCTCGAACATAAGTCTGGGCCAGCTTCTCCATGGAGTCCCTCACATTTACTGGTATAAAATGGGCTGACTTGGTCAGTCGATCCACCACCACCCATATGGCGTCCTTCTGGGTCTTTGACATGGGAAGTCCGATGACAAAGTCCATGGTTATCTCCTCCCACTTCCATTCCGGTACTGGTAATGGCTGCAATTGCTCCGCTAACTTCTTATGCTCTGCTTTAACTTTCTGGCAGGTGAGATAGGTCAAAACGTACTTGACCACATTTCGCTTCAGTCCGGGCCACCAATATGCTCTCTTCAAATCCTGATACATCTTGACTTCCCCCAGATGAATGGCATACTTGCTCTTGTGCACCTCCTCCAAAATTCTATCATTTAATTACGGCTCCCCGGGTACACACAATCGATCTCTGAAATGAAAAACTCCTGCTTCATCCTGACGGAATTCACTGCCTAGCCGCTTAAGCTCCTTATCCTTGAAGAGTTGAAATTCGGCGTTGTTTCATTGAGCCTCTACAATTTCTCCCTTCAAATCTGGCACCAACTTCAAGTTGCTGATGACAATCCTTTTATCTTGCACTTCCGTTCTTCTGTCCAACACATCCTGAACTGCTTACATTTCTTGTACCTTCAGTCTGGATATTCCAACATTTCTGCTCAGGGCGTCTGCCACCACTTTAGCCTTCCTGGGATGGTAGTTGATTGGGCATCGGTATTCCTCCAAGAATTGCATCCACCTTCGCTACCTCAAGTTCAGATCCTTTTGAGTGAAGATATACTTCAGACTCTTATGGTCGGTGAACACCTCATATTCGTCTCCATACAAGCAGTGTCACCATTTCTTTAGGGCGAACACTATAGCTGCCAGCTGCAGATCATGGGTGGGGTAGTTCACCTCATGAGGTCGCAACTTCCGAGATGCATAAGCAATCACTTTTCTGTCTTGCATCAACACCGTTCCCAGTCTTTCCTTCAAAGTGTCGATGTACAGGGCGTAAGGTTTGCCTTCCTCTGGTAGACTCAATACCGGTGCTGTCATCAGTCTTTTCTTCAATTCTTGGAAACTTTTCTCGCATTTTTCGTTCCACACAAACGGAACATCCTTCCTCAACAAACGGGTCATTGGCGATGCGAGCGTAAAAAATCCCTTGATAAACCTTCGGTAGTATCCAGCCAATCCCAAGAAGCTCCGGATCTCGGTAATATTCCCTGGCTGCTTCCAATCTTATACCGCTTCAATCTTTGCCGGATCTATCTTGATACCCTCCTTGGTCACCACATGCCCAAGGAATGCCACATTGTCTAACCAGAATTCGCACTTGCTAAACTTCGCGTACAGCTTGTACTCCTATAGTTTCTCCAGTACGAGCCTCAGATGCTCCGCATGCTCCTCCGGACTCTTAGAGTAAATCAAAATGTCGTCGATAAAGACCACCACAAACTTGTCCAGATAAGGTCGGAATACTCGGTGCATCAGGTCCATGAATACTGCTGGAGCATTAGTTACCTCGAATGGCATCACCACGAACTCGTAATGTCCATATCTGGTATTAAAGGCTGTTTTGGGAATATCCTCCTCTCTTATCCGCACTTGGTAGTAACCTTGCCTCAGATCCGACTTGGAATAGCAACTAGATCCTTGCAGCTGATCAAATAGCTTGTCAATCAGAGGTAGGGGGTACTTGTTCTTAATCGTCAAATTGTTCAACCCTCGGTAGTCGGTTATTTTTCTTCACAAATAGCACAGGCGCTCCCCAGGGTGACGTGCTCGGTCTGATATAGCCTTGTCCTATTTACTCCTCCAACTGCTCTTTCAATTCTTTCAACTCTGTCGATACCATCCGGTACGGAGTTCGCGATACTGGTTCTGCTCCGGGAACTAAGTCTACGGTGAATTCCACTTCTCGATTAGGAGGTAGAGAATCAAGCTCTGTCGGAAACACATCGGGAAAATCCTTCACCACTTCCGTGTCTTCCAGAGTGCACTGGTCCTTTGGCTTGTTCATCACGTAAGCCAGATAACCCTGACATCCTTGCCTTAACAAGTTCCGGGCCTTAGCCCCCGAAATCAAGTACTTTAGTTCTTTCACTCTCTTGCCATTGAATTCCAATACATCACAACCCGGTCTGACGAACTGAACTGACTTACTTTTACAGTCTACCCTAGCCCCATGTTTGGCTAACCAGTCCATTCCCAATATCAGGTCATAATCCTCAATATCTAACACAATCAAATCTCCCTCCAGGTTTTCTCTCCCTACTTTAATATTACAATCCTTCACATACAGATCCGCTTGCACCATTTTCCCCAAAGGTGTGTTTACTTCTAAAATGAAAGGTAGCTCCACTCCATCCCAACCCAAATGACATGCACATAACTTGTTTATATAGGAATGAGTAGAGTCAGGATCAATCAAAGCATTAACAGAACGTCCTTGAATAGTGAACGTACCTTCTACCACCACTGTATCGGTCCCAACTTCCTCTCTGTTGAGAGCGAATACCTTGGCCTTCACGTTCGGCTTCGGTGCTCCACTCCCGGATGCTCCTGTGGTGTGGGCTCGGTTGGGCCCTGGGTTCTGAGCCACGTTTCCCTGCCCGACCCGGTGCAACTTGGGGCAAGTGTTCCTCAGGTGGTTCGGGTCGGCACAGTGATAGCATTTCTTTTCTCCTCCCTTAGACCAACAATTCCTCTCGGTATGGCCTTTTCTTCCACATTGTCTGCATGATGGGAGATTCGGTGCGGGTTCACCTGGTGTTGTCCGGGCTTGCTTTCTCCAGTTCTGCCATTGATGATTAGCAGGGCACTTGTGAGGTTGCGACCACAAGAAATGATCTTGTGGTTGTCTTGGCGGTTGGAAAGGCTTGGCCGCCATCCTGCTGCAGTCCTTGTTCTCCGTGCGAGTAGCTGCGTCCATAGCCCCCGAATAGGTTGTCGGTGGAGCAGGCGCCAATGCCCTCCTCAGTTTCGATCTCAGCCCCTTGACAAACTGCCTCGTCCTGTTCTGCTCGGTGTCGACCAACCTTCAGCAGTACTTTGACAATTGTGTGAATTGCGCCGCATATTGTGCCACTGACATGCTCCCCTGCCTCAGATTCTGAAATTCATCTTCCTGCTTCTCCACAATCTACTGAGGGATGTACTCAGCCCTGAAGGCTTCTACGATGTTGAACCACGTCCATTCTTGCTCAACCGTCTCCCAGTCCTCTTGGACCCGCTGCCACCATGCCCGAGCTGGTCCTTTCAATCGAAAAACTGCAAACTTAACCATCCGCTCCTCAGTATACTGGAGCATTGCGAAAATGTCCTCCATTTGCTCGACCCATTGCTCGGCCTTCTGATCTTGTTCGGCTTCTCCTATAAAGACGGGCGGCTAAAACTTCAAAAACCACTCTAAAGCCTCATCTTCCCCTCTAGGTTTCCTTCGTTCGGTCAGCGTTTGAAGAATGTCGGCCACCTTACTGAGTGCCTGGCCCATTGTCACATCCACTGGGGTATCGAACCCCATTCCCATTTCTAGATCACTTTGTGCATTGCCCAGGTTGGGTGATTGCATCCGTTCAGTTTCAACTTCCGGTGCTACATGGTCCACCTCCGGGATCCTTCTGGCTGAAGAAGCTGCACGTCTCTTGGGTGCCATTCTATACCATACCCTAAATGTTAAGTGTATGCACTCTAGTGCCAAATCATTTTAGTGGTGTATGCATAAATAGCTAAGTATGAGTAGGAAAAAAAAATCAAATGCAACTTATTTAAAGGATTGCTCATAACATTCAATTTCAAAAATTGACTTGCATAAATCGAAGTTGTGAACAGAACATAGAATTTTAAAATCATTGACATAATGGTTCTCAGAAGACAATAAATAAGTAACCATCCAAAATATAACAACTCCTAGCTCCCTAATCCTCATTAGAACCCTCATCATCAGCCTCATACAACCAACCCCCAGTGTTCCTAGACAAATCTACTCCATCCCCGCGAGCAAATCCCTCTATTGGCTCCTTTCCAGGGCGCCTAGAACTCTCTCCGGGCTCCATTCGGCTGAAGGAAGGAATAAAAGAAGGCCTAGGTGGAGACTCATAGTCTATCTCCCCCGAGTCATCACTATCTGCTGCTAAATCCACCTCAGGATTAGGAGGGTGGGGTTCAGGCTCCACTATCATCACTTCATCCTCACTGTCAGAGCTTATGTCTATCACCAGGATTGGAGGTGGCTCTAGGATCTGGACCTTGTCCTCACTACTATCCTCTATAAGGTCAATCTCATCATCACTGTTATCCACCATAGGGACAACTGGCTGAGGGGTAGGCTGGGGAACTGGAAGGTCCTCCTGGTCTAGATAGTAAGGCGGGTGCCACTGTTGCCCTTTTCTTGCTGTCCTAAGCAGTCTAACCATCCTACAGCATCAATAAGATAGGTTAGATAAGATTAAAACTTAAATAAATAAAATATATATCATCAATATTTGCCTATAACCTAGTCTCTGATACCACTTGTAACACCCCGTGCGGGCCGGGGATGCCGCCCCGTCCAAAGGACAAGGGGTCTTTATAACTAAATCACACAAATATAATAAAGGAATAAAAATGGTACTTTAACTTAAAATATATTACAACCCAAAATACTTCAAGAATAAATCCATAAATTCGCAAAACAAAGCCATAAGTAAAATTATCCACTCTCGCCTCCCATAATATTACATAAGATAAATCCTCAGAAAAATTCTCCCAAGACAAGCAATATTTAGCTACTCATGCCCACAGTAGGATCGACCTAAAATCATGATAAAATGGTGATGAGACAGAAATCTCAGTAAGTCTGTTTGTGCTTAAGTGACGGGAGAAAACAGTTTGTGAATGCAGAGTATAAAAATTCTTTATAAAAGATCACTGGCAAGCAATAAACATTAGTGGAAAGTAAGAGTGCTGTTTTGGCTTTTCCAACCTTAAATAATCAATAAGATCAACCACTCAATGAAATGGTCATGGGTTACCACACATTGGGCCCCACAACCGAACGGTCAGCATACTAAACTTTGTGCATACCGCCGGCCAGAATGCCACACTTTATGCAGACAGACAAAAGTAGGTGATCAGCTTACTGGGCAAGATACTTCTCCTTCTCTATACCCCAAAACAATAATCGGGTGTCCATTCCGGCACAATACAGTCAGTTGACCGAAAATAAACTGCTAGCTCGGACCGGTACGACTCACTGGACTGACATCTTATCTGGGAAGGACTCACCCCTAAGAGGTGGCCTCCTACTGAGGGACTTAACCTAACCCTTCCAAGACTAGTCGTAGTAGCCCACCCTTATTGTGTACTCAACGACGTTTCCCTCTTGGGATAAAATGAACAAAACATGATTCCACATGAAACTGGCAATTAGGGATCTCCAAAATCGTTATCAAAATCAGTTTTAGAAACTATTTTGAGTTTGAGTAAATCTGCTCAATAATTCAATTGTTTGAAATAAGGAAGAATTCCACCCTTAATTACCTTTATATACATGAGTGTACATACACTCTACATTTGACTTGCCACAAAGAAAACGTTTCACATCAGTCAGTTTTTATGCAGTAGCTTACCTGATTCTTGCTCACAAATAAAAGGTCTCCAACAGCTGACCTTGTAGGATTTCTAAATTAATTAAACAGATTAAACGCAGTGGAAAATAGCAAGAAATCCAAGCCATGGATCACGGGTTTGCAGTAGAAACGGGAAAAAGAGAAGATCACGCTTATTACCTCTTGAAGTCGGAATTTAAATTTTCTTATTCCAAGAACACAAGCGCGATCCAGATCACAAAACCGGTTCACTGCAGCTCAACTGAAGTTGAAGAAAGAACTCCCTCTAATGATAATCCACACAAGGTCGAACGCTCACAATCTCACAATTCTATCCTAGTAGAATTTAGGAGGCTAGGGTTTGATTAATAAGAGAGAGACGGCTGGGGTTTGATCAAGAAAGAGGCAGAGAAACGGTTTCTTTGTTATTGCGTGAATAGTCTATGTCTCTTACCCTAAGGAAATCGTTTCCTTATATTTATAGATTTATAATTACCGTAAATTGTAACCTAGTCCTTTAATGTCCAATTGTCAACAAATTAGTGCTTGAAGTTTACTTAATTACAATTAGGTCCCATGAATAATAACAAACTTATAATTCACCTATAAATATATTCCCTTCTCTTAATTAACCCCACAATATTATCAAATAATATATTTGAGCATTCAAACATTTATTGTGTGTGACCCATTAGGTTTCCTGGTCTTATTGGTAGCATAATATAAATTAATTCTAACAATATTTGAATTAATAATCCTTAATAAAGTAAATGATTAAATTTATTAATTCTCTAATTAATAAATCCATATTTAGCATATCAAGAGCGACATCTAGCAATGACTCTTGACCACCCAAAAGTCCAAAAAGTCAAGTGGCTTGACATTAACCTTTCAATAGCAAATTATCAATGCGATAAACTCCTTTCACCATACAATATCTCATTCGGTCTAGAGCATGGAATTAGTGCCAACTCCCTCTAGAATATTATTAATTCTGGCCCGAATATTTTAGTACTTGTTCAAGAAATCCATTTCTCGATATTTGTATCAATTCGAACCATTTCCATCACATAGTCTCCTTGGCCAAGGACTTCATGAGTAATGATTTTAACAAGTGGCCTTGAGATATACTCTCCTACTATTAGGAGTGGTGAATCCTTTATTGACTTTCTCAACTACTTTCGTTTACTTTACGTTGTACCCAATATCCATCCCATAGGCAGTCCTAGATAAGACTCCAAAGATTAGAATCAAAGTACAACGCTCGTTAAACAAAGTACCTTGGAGATCTCAAGTCTAAGGATACTTGCACACTTGCTATAATGAGATTCTATCACTGGCACTAAATAGTTATCCAAGTGATTATCTCGTAGTTAGGTCATCCAATGAACTTGTTCCAAAACAAGCATCCATACGTTAATCCTGAGTATCCCAATACTCACGGATATGAGAACCACTGCTTGATCCAATCAAGAGATATAACATGTGCCAGTCTTGGCGTATTAATAATGTCCCATCTTATTAATACTATGACTGGGGATTATTTAAGTATAAACACTGCATAGTGTAGTAGGAATCTCACATCATGATCTCTATCATGATTTCCTTAACACTGTGTTGTACTAGGGACTTTATCTAATGGTTTGTACACATATTTAGATATAACAATCAAATTGAAAGATAAAGAATACCTCTTATTAATTTAATATTCAATATACATGGTACAAGTGATTGCCTCTAGAGCACAACACTAACAGGAATTTTTTTCCCTGCTTTTGCTCCAGCTTTAAGCAGTCCGAAAATGGCTAAGAATTTCAGATTACAAACTGATCCTAAAGAACATTTTTCTGGCAGCATTTGAGAGGGAATGGTAGCTAAGAAACTCGACATTTTGAAGGCACAACAAGGTGGAAAATTTTCAGCTCATTCCAATAAAGAAGATGAACTAGCTAGAGAGAATATTCAGAAAACTCACTAGAATTTTTAGAAAATTATGTTCTAGTCAATCCGCAAGCTATTTTCCTATTTTCACCTCGGACAAAAATTACCATTTTGCCCCTCTCACGCAATACTCATCAACAAGACTTCAAGACAATAAAACTCAAATCCAAAGCACATAAAAATCATATAAAAATATATGTAATCATGAAATAAAATATGATATGCATCCCAACCCCCTTACTCTAAGGTTGGTTTTGACTGGGGTTTCACAGACTGGGAATAGATACCAAGCTGAGGAGAGAGGGGTTGCTTGATCCATCCGACTTGGGGAATAAGGGGCCTACGCCTAAGGGTGCGGTTAGATTAGCATTGGATGAGCTTTATGAGACGGCCATGATGGCCAAGAAGGGCCATGAGGGTGAGTCAGGGCAATCAAGTTAGAGTGTTCGTTTTGCAAGGGACTACATAGGGAAACCCGATAGCTCCGTGGGGTGTCTTGTGGAACCAGCCTCTGACGACTCCGATGCCACTGTTGAAACTAGAGAGAGTCGAGTATAGAAGACCCGCAATATTTACCTTTCTTTCTTCGGGATTTTCATTCCTTTATTTGTTTATTCCTTTTAAAAAAGCATGTTGCTTATAGGGCATTATTGTTTTACTAAATAAAAGGGTATCACATGTGATAACCCCTTCTTTTCTACGAAAGAATGGTTTATATGAAAAGCATGAGTTTTATCACTTGATTTTACCTTACATAACATCATCAAATTATCTTTTAAAATGAGTAGATGACATAGCTATTAACTGATCATGCACCTGAGCATACTCTTTTCCCTTTGGTAACTATCTGACTTTGAGTGAGTGTGATCAAAGATGGCACCAAGACACAAGACAGTCGTACATAGCAGAATTGTGCAGACAAGTGCATCATCTACTCCGGAATTTGAGCAGATGCATCGTTCCACCCCCGACGTGGAAGAGCACTTACCACGAGAACAGGAGTTAGCTTCGGAGAGATCACGAGATGTGACCATGGGTTAGGCTATCGATAAGATAGCCTCAATCTTGTAGAACCTAATAGAGAAAGTGGATAAAGTGGCCAGGAAACCACCGCGGGGAGAGGATGAGGCCCTGGAGCGTTTCTTGAAGTTCCAACCTCCTACATTCCAGGGGGAGGTGGGGCAGGATGAGAAGGCCGAGCAGTGGATTGAATAGATGGAGGATATTTTTGCTACCTTGCAGTACTCAAAAGAGATGATGGTGAAATTTGCTGCTTTTCGGCTGATGGGACCGTCTCGGGCATGGTGGCAGTGAGTACGGAGTGACTGGGACAGAGAGGAGCAGGAATGGACATGGGACGACTTTACGGAAGCTTTCCATGCCAAGTACATTCTTTGATGCATAGCTGAGAAGAGGGAGGATGAGTTCCAAACTCTCAAGCAGGGAGGCATGTCTGTTGCTTAGTATGCGGCCCGGTTCATGCAGTTGTCCAAGTACTGCAAGTGCTTGGTCGACACAGAGTAGAAGCGCACCTGGCAGTACATGAAGGGGCTAAGGCCAGATTTAAGGAAGGCATTGGCTCCATCACCGCCAACGTCATACACCGCCGCCATGGACGCAGCATCCTGGATGGAGAATGAGGATTGGTATCGGCCAGTGAACAGACCTTTCCAACCAAATCGTCCACCAATGAGGCCTTTGAGTAACAAGCAACCTACGGGCTCTAGGTCGTGGGGAAATCGGGGTAAGCAGCCACGAGTGCCTATGGCCGAACCGATGCAAGGCAACCGAAATTGCTGACTCTGTGGAAAGTGGGGCCATACTGAGAGGAATTGTTGGGGCAACGGGAGAGTAAGGAGGTGCTTCAATTGTGGAAACCCAGGTCATCTGAGGAATGCTTGCCCTAAACCATTAAAGATTGGGCAGACCGTCTTGACCCAGCCAATGGGAGTCAATATAGGTGCTGCTGCTGAACCAGCTGGAACGGGAAGCCAGAAGCCTCAGGTGAAGGCCAAGGTCTTTGCCCTGAACAAAGAGGAAGTCGAAACAGATGCGGCCATAATGGAAGGTAACCTTTCTATCCAAGGTCATCTTGTTAATGTTTTGATAGATCCAAGATCCACACTCTCTTACGTAAGCAAAGTATATGCATCACATCTGGGTTGGGAAGGAAAGGAATTACCCTATACCCTAGTAGTAAGCTCACCCTTGGGAAAGGTGGTAAAAGCGGGTAAGAAAATGGGGAGCTGTAAAGTTGAGGTAGGGAAGGAGATTTTAGAAGCCAACCTTATAATTCTTCCCATAGACGATTATGACCTGATCTTGGGTATGGATTGGTTGTCGAAGCACGGAGCTTGTGTGGACTATAAGATCAAGACGGTGCAGTTTGTGAGACCCGATCGGGATGTGATTGAATTTAACAGTAAGCGAGCAAAGGAACTGAAGTTATTGATTGCTGGTGCTAAGGCACGAAAATTGCTCAAAAGAGGATGTACGGGATATTTAGCGTATCTTCTAAACAAACCCAAGGATCAGTGTACCTTGGAGAGTACGAAGGTGGTAAAAGACTTTCCAAACCTTTTTCCTGCTGAGCTCACTTCTCTACCCCCTGAACGGAAAGTTGAGTTTACCGTGGACCTGATTCCTGGAGCAGAATCGGTGTCAAGAACCCTCTACTGGATGGCACCGATGGAGCTGAAGGTGTTAAAGGAGAAATTGGAAGAATTGGTGAGGTAAGGCTACATCCGACCAAGTACGTCACCGTAGGGTGCCCCGGTGTTGTTTGTTAGGAAGAAAGATGGTACCCTGAGGCTATGCATTGACTACCAGGGACTGAACAACTTAACGATCAAGAATAAATACCCTCTACCCTTGATCGACGAGTTTGTTCGATCAAATGCAAGGTGCCGCTTGCTTTTCGAAGTTGGACCTGTGGCAAGGATACTACCAGGTGAGGATTAAGGAAGAAGACATCCCTAAGACTGCTTTCAACACACGGTATAGCCACTATGAATTTGTGGTAATGCCGTTCGGTGCAACCAATGCACCGGCAGTTTTCATGGATTTGATGCATCGTGTTTTCCAACCATATTTGGACAAGTTTGTGGTTATCTTCATCGATGATATCTTAATCTACTCCAAGAATTTGGAGGATCACGCGGAGCACTTAAGATTGGTCCTAGAGAAGCTGAGGGAATTCAAGCTTTTCGCCAAGTTCAGTAAATGTGAGTTTTGGTTAAGCTCGGTGTCTTTCCTCGGCCATGTAATATATAAGGAAGGGATCAAGGTGGACCTTGCCAAGGTGGAAGCTATGAAACCCCAGCCAAAACCAACCTTAGAGTAAGGGGGTTGGGATGCATAGCATATTTATTTGCATGTTTAAACATATTTTATATGATTTTATGTGCTTTGGATTTATGTTTTATAGTCTAGAGGGCTTGATTATGATTATTGAGTGAGAAGGGCAAAATGGTAATTTTTGCTTGAGGTGGAAAAAGGGAGATAGCTTGAGGATTGAATAGGAAAATATTTTTAGGGGGAAAATAAGAGCAAGAGTTGTTGTAGTTTAGTGGTTAGAGCCTTAGAATTAATTCTTGAGGTGTTGGGTTCAAATTCCATCATAGGAGCTTTAGCTTGGTTCAATTTTATTTTTGCTTGGGAAGTATCATTTTTGGCCTTAGTGGTGTTTGGAGTAGGGTAGAGATGTTGTCCTATGAGAGACATGATAGGAGTCTTCAAATCCTACTCTTTTGCTCTACACAAAATTCCTAAGGTAAATTCATTTTCTCTTGATCCTTAATTTTTCCTATTTTTCAATTCATTAGTTTGTTCATTTTGTTCAAGGCAATTTTATTCTAGAAAAATTCTAGCAATGTGTTGTGGCTTTGAAGGTTCAAAATGTCTTAGTAAAAGACATCATATGGACCGAAACAATGGAAGAGGGGGAAAGATTTCAAGTGAATTAAATTCCTTAGTGAACTTTCTAAAAATTCACTCTAGCTAGTTCATCTTCCTTCTTGGAATGAGTTGAAATTTTCCAACTTATTGTGCCTTCACAGTGTCGAGTTTCTTAGCTAATATTCCCTCCCAAATGCTGCCAGAAAAATGGCCTTTACGATCAATTTGCAATATGAATTTCTTGGCCATTTTCGGACTGCTCAAAGCTGGAGCAAAAACAGGAAAAATTCCTGTACAAATCGCCACTTTGAGAGTCCAAAACCAAGCTGTTTTCTTCTAGATTTTGTTCAGAACCTTAGCCATGTTTTTCCTCCATGAAAAAGGCTAGAAACCAGTCTTGAAAGCCCCTGAAATTCCCCTTCAAACTCTCTGCAAGATGGCTGGAAATGGCAGCCAAAAATCTGTCCAGAAAATTCTGCCCAGCGAAAATTCTGTGTAGGAAAATTTTCCAGCTTTGTTCCCTATTTCCCTTCCTGCTGAAACACCAACCTTATTCTGCATAAACCTTCCTTAAACCTTTAGTAACAGAGCTCCATTGTTCCCCTTAAGCTTCTGCACAAAACTCAGCCATGACTATCCGAAAATCTCTCCAACAAATCCCTACAATTATGCTTGATTGATTACCAAAATTCCAGCCACCATAGTTTAGCAACTTTTCATAAAATATATCTCAAACAACCAGACCTTCTCTTCACCATTATACTCCATGATTTCGGCCACCCTAAGCCTCCTTCAACCAGCTCTCATTCAGCCAAAACACTGCCAGAAATTCGTCCATGGCAGACTTCCAAAAGCTCTTCCATAATCAAAGAGATTCTTGTGATATCTAGTTTCCAAATTTGCTTCCCAAAAATATTCTTCAAGGATTGTAACAACTAGCCTTTCCTTTTCCCTTCCAAATCAGAGAATCAACCTCCTAAACCCTACAGAAATTTGGCCAGCCATATTTCTCACAAAATTTCGGCAGCTGCAAATCGAATTCTCTCAAATTCCTTCAACCTTCAAGAACACACACACTACACCAAGAACACATACTTCTTCCTTTCACCTAATACCTCTCCAAATCACTTCAAACTACCTCTAAAAATTCCAGATTTCATCTATTCATTGCTGTGAGTCCATCCGTACAATTTTTAACATCAAACTCCAAAATCCAACTTGCACTTTTGGATAAAAAACCAGAAATTTTGTGAAGGCTCAAGAACACCTTCAAGGTAGGATTATTCAATCAACTTCATCTTCACTAATCTTCAATCTCTAATGAACATATATGTGTTTAAGCATGCTAACGAGCCTTCTTCTTCTTCTTCTTCTTCTTCTTCTTCTTCTTCTTCTTCTCTCTCTCTCTCTCTCTCATGGCCGAACCTCCATTCTCTTAGCCGGATGGCTTCTCCTCTCATGATCATGTTTTCGCCATCTCCCTTGGACAAAGTTAGATATCTAGGAGTTGAGATCCATTCTAAACTCCTTCAAGGCATTCATCAACCAAGTAAGTGCCTTCCATCTTTCTTTTAAATCCTAGATTCATGTCTTTAGGGTGATGTTGTTAGAAGGTGGATGGAGATAGGATTTGTGTATGTATTGTTGGGGTTGAAGCATGAATATATGTATGATTGTGAAGGAGTGGGATGTATGCATGGAAGGATTGTCTTGGTTGATAGCATGATGATTTGAGGCCTGATGCATGTTATAGGCAATGTTTGTGATAAAGTATGATAGAGATTATGCCACCTTTGGTGAATAGGATTTATATGCGTGTTGGATTATTGAAGCCATGATCATATTTATGCTAGAAAAGGTTAGATCATGTCTTGATATCATTAGATCTATGCTTATATGCATGATTTGGATGATTTGATGAATTGAAGGATTCTATATGTTCATGATTATGGTTAGCCATAGAAATATGATCATGATCTAGTTGTCCCTAAGCTAATTTTTATTTCATGAATAAAATATTTAATAATATGATTTTGCTAAGTAAGTTCGAAAAAACCCTAAGAAGGGTAGATTTGGAATATTATATATATAATAAGGATATTTTAGTCAAATAGATAATAGCTTTTGCTAGAAAAATAAAATATATAGATATTATATATAAAATGATAATATCAAATAAAGCCTTTTATGAAAATAATCATAATAAGTAAAATATTTACTATTAAAATTTAATTATTATCTTTTAACCAAAACCTACTAAAATTTGTTTAGTATCTTTCAATCAAGACTCATTAAAATTTATTTTCAACTAATTTTAATTATCAATTATTCTCTAACAACTAAATTATTAATAAATCATTATTTTACCTAATTCCATCTAGGACTTTTCATCAAATAAACTCTAAATTATTTTAGCAAGATTTAAACCTTCAACTTATTAGTTTTATTTGTGAAAGTGAATCTTTGTCTTGAGTTTGATTGTGGTTTGTATTTATCCCATGCGGAATTAGGTCAGCTGTTGAAGACCTTTGTTGTGAGTAAGGATCATGTAAGCTCCTGCATAAAACCTGTTTGATGAAAAATGATTTTTTTTATGGCAAGCCAAATGTAGAGTGCATGGTCACTCATTTCTGTAAAGGCAATTGAGGATTATTTCCATTCTCATTTCAGACAAATAAATTATTTGTAAATCAAGGGGCGGTTTTACTCAAAACCTAAAATTCTTTTTAAAACCAGTTTTGCCCCAAACTTTGGAAAACCTTAATTGCCATTTTCAAGTGGAACTATGTTTTGTTCATTTTTCCCAAGTGGGATACGTTACGTTGAGTACTCAACAGGGGTAGACTGGTAGTACTAGTTTTGAAGAGCAAGAGTGAGTCTTCTGGCAGGAGGCCACCTCCAGAAGATAAGCTCAACTTAGAGAAACGTTAGTACTACTTAGTCATGTCGGTCCGAGCTAACAGTGTTCTTTTTAGTCAAGTGACTGTGTTTTGCCGGATTGGACACCCGGTTGTTGTTTGGGTATAGAGAAGGAGGAGTATCTTGCCCAGTAGGCCGATCACTTACTTTTGTCAGTATGCACAAAGTGTGGCATGCTGACCATTCGGTTATTGGGCCCAACGTGTGGTAACCCGTAATCCTTTCTTTCGAGTAGTTGATTTTATAAATTATGTACGGCTGGAGATGCCAAAATACCACTCTTGTTTTTTACTGATGTTTTTTGCTTGCCAGTGAACTCTTATAAAGAATTTTATTCTTTGTATTCTCGAACTGTTTTCATTGAACACCCAAAACACACACGGACTTACTGAGATTTCTATCTCACCACCATTTTACCATGATTTCAGGTCGATCTTGCTGTGAGGATGAGTAGCTAGTGTTATCTGCCTTGGAAGAGAATGTTGTCTTTTATTTTTATGTATTGCTTTGGGGAGTTGAGAGTGGATGATTTTATTTATGGATTTGTTTTTCTTTTAGGAATTCTTGGATTTATTCTGGGGTTGTAATAAATTTTAAGTTAAATTATTTTTTTATTCCGCCATTTTATTCGTGTGACCTAGTTATAAAACCCCTTGTCCTTTAGACGGGGCGACATCCCCGGCCCCGGGCGGGCCTATGTAGTGGGGTGTTACAGAAGCCGTAGCTAACTGGAAACAACTGGAGAACATTACGGAGATACGAAGTTTCCTTGGGTTGGCCGAGTACTATCGGTGTTTCATTAAGAATTTCTCTACTCTGGCTTCACCAATGACGCGATTATTAAAGAAGGATGTCGCCTTTGTTTGGAGTAAGAAGTGTGAGAAGTGCTTTCAAGAGCTTAAGAGGAGGTTGATTACAACACCCGTATTGAGCCTACCCGAGGCTGACAAGTCCTATGCACTCTATGCGGACGCATCCAAGGAAGGTCTAGGAGCTGTGCTGATGTAGGAAGGGAAAGTCATTGCTTATGCGTCTAAGAAGCTAAAGCCGCATGAAGCTAATTATCCAGAACATGACTTGGAGCTGGCAGCCATATTGTTCGCCTTGAAAAATTGGCGACATTATTTGTACGGAGCTCAATATGATGTCTTCACTGACCATAAGAGTTTGAAGTACATCTTCACGCAGAAGGACTTGAATCTTCGACAGTGTAGGTGGATGGAGTTTTTGGAGGAATATAAGTGTCCTATTAATAATCACCCATACAAAGCGAATGTGGTAGCTGACGCATTGAGTCAGAAAGTGAAGATAGCCCACTTGAGAATGCAAGAGGTGTCGGCAGTCCAGGAAATCCTGGAGCAAGAGGTGGAAGTTCAAGAGAGAAAGATCTGTGTGAGCAACTTGGCCCTAAAACCTGATATGGATCAGGAAATTATATCAGCCCAATAGGACAGTGTGGAATTTTAGACCTTCAAGGAGAAAGAGATCGCGAGGGGAGGAAGTGATTTTCGGAATGACGAGAAGGGGGTATTGTATTTTTGGGACCAAATTTGTGTGCCTGACATCCAAGACATGAGGAAGAGGATACTAGCCGAAGCTCACAAGAGCAAGTATACCATACACCCTGGGGAGGTAAAGATGTACCGTGACCTGAAGAAGAAATATTGTTGGACTGGAATGAAGAGAGATGTGGTTCAGCATGTGTCAATCTGCCTGACGTGCCAAAATGTTAAAGTGGAGCATAAGAAGTCTGCAGGTTTACTGCAACCATTACTGATCCCCGAGTGCAAATGGTAGGAGGTGACTATAGATTTTGTGACTGGTCTTCTGATGACCAAGTCACACAAGGATGCAATTTGGGTGGTAGTGGACCGACTGACCAAGACAGTGCATTTTATACTAGTGAACGTAATGGACTCGATAGAAACGTTAGCTCAGATGTATACCCGGGAAATTGTAAAGTTGCATGGTGTACCTTTAAGCATTGTGTCGGATAGGGACCCTAGGTTCATTTCGAGATTTTGGAGCAAGTTTCAAGAGTCTTTAGGTACTACATTAAAATTCAGCACCTCTGCTCATCTGCAGACCGATGATCAATCCGAGAGAGTCATCCAGATACTAGAGGACATGCTCCGAGCATGTATTTTGGACTTTGGAGACAAGTGGATCGAGTGTTTACAAAATGTATAATTGGCATATAACAACAGTTATCAGGCATCGATTAGGATGGCACCATACGAAGCATTATATGGGCGAAAATGTCAAGTACTGATATACTGGGGATGGACGGAAGAGGGGAACATTAGAAGGACTAGTGAGGTATGCATTCAGGAAATAACGGACAAGCTCAAGGTTATCCGAGAAAGGCTAAGGGTAACACAAAGCTGACAAAAAAGCTACACAGATTCTAGAAGAAGGGAACTGGAGTTCCAAGTGGATGATTGCGCATTCTTGAAGTTGACTCCTAGCAGAGGAATCCTGAGGCAACCGAGAGGAGGAAAGCTGAGTCCTAGGTATTTAGGACCATTTCCGATATTAGAGAAAGTTGGGCTGGTTGGCTATAGATTGGACCTACCTGATGGCCTAGCTAGGATGCATGATGTTGTTGGATTGTATGCCCTCTTAGACTAGGTTTCTGATGTAAAATCGAATATTTTAATAAAAGAATTTATTTTCAGAAATTGTTCGTGAATTTATTTTTTGTTTGTGCACGATTTGCGTTTGGAACAGACCCATTGTGTTTAAATAAGTGATCTATGTGAATGGTGGTCTTTCACAGTAAGGTATGGATCACGGGTTATTTAACACATAAACATTTGTTCTTAACCTATTGATGAGACTGGGAACCTTATCATGTTTAGGTTATTATGTTATGAATTCCAAATGGGGAATGGCTTACCTTTAGCCAGTGAGTAGTCCACTCACTTCATGATATAAGCGTACTTCGAATACGTAGAACAGGACCTGTAGTAGTGGTTTCGGAAAGTACTATATGGTAGAAACTTAGACTACTACCGGTACAGCGTGGACTAGTACTCTACGACTTGAGTATGAGTTGGTGGTCTGGCGAAGCTGGTAGCATATACTTTGATTTGCTAGAGTTGAGGTTCTATCGTAGGGCCAATATACTTGCATGTTGGGTATGTGTGACTAGTTAGTTAAGACAAACTTATATAAGATAGTTTCTGCACTATATCGCCCCTTGTGGTTGTCCGGATGGCCTAAAATGTCTAGGGCCCTAAGAAACATAACTTGGATGTTTGCTTTAGGGTAGCTCCCTTGGAAAGCGGAAACACTCCAGGAAGTCGTGGACCATTGGACTAGAAGCCTAAGGATGGTAGCTGTCATTTAGGGGAGGGGGTGTTAGTACACTTCTTTCTCTCTAAATGTGTGGTGATGTATAGAAGGGTATTTTAGTCATTTCAGCTGTAGGTCGGAGACTTTGCGATTGTAGCATTGTCCTTGGGGTCAATATTTCCTTATGGTGATATTAGGAAATATTTAAAATGCAAAATACAGCTATTTATATAGCAGGGGTATTTTGGTCATTTTAGCAGCCAATGCGATGTGTCTTTTTGGTCCTCGGAATAGCCCGTAAGTCCTAACTAATTTTGGGTTGAGGAATTGGTCTCATGTGAAGAGGATTTTATTTTATTTGATTTTATTTAATTTTATTCAGGAAGTCTAATTTATTATTGGACTGGAATAAAATAAATAAATAAATAAAATAGGAGTTGAGAGAAATTAATTATCTAGTTTAATTGGTTAATTAATTATTCAGGGCCTAGGTCCAGTATGAATAATTAAGAAATTAACCTGGGCTTAAACTAGGGGAAATAATTAATGTTTAAATTATTTATTGGGTTATTTATATAGGCCCAAGAAATAAATAATTAAAGATTAATTATTATGGTTCATTTGGGCTTCTTAATTATTTATTGGGTTATTTATATAAGCCCAGGAAATAAATAATTAATGTTTATTATTTTGGGCCTTTTGGGTCCAAGGAAAATAATAAATATTTTTCTGGCCCAATAGCTTGGACCTTAGGGTTTTTTCCAGATACGGTCAAGAGGAGTTTAGGGTTAGGCCAAACTGATTCTCAGGATAACATCCGTGTGTTTTGAAATCTCGAGGATATGTTTATCAGATATTGAGAGACCTAGTTTAGGCTAACTTATAAACAACTCTTTGGAAAAGAAAAAACCCTAATTTTTCCCTAGACACACAAGACTCACGTCTCTCTCTCTCTGTGGCAGCTCACGTTTTTTTCCCTCTCCCTTCCTCTGTGGTTTCTTCTTGTTCTTTGCTAATGAATAGCAAAAGAACCAAGGAGTTTTGAGACCGTTCCTCTTCACCATAGTGTTCACCAACTAGAGGTTAGGCTGAGGAATATCCCGAGAGCTGGAGAGCTAACCGTTAATACAAACAAGGCAGAGTAGAAGGCTAGCGGGTGTTCAACCGGAAGCTCCTTCAAGTGTGCAAAGCGAGGCGATTCCAGCCGTTCAATCTGTTCCTACGCAACCTAGGAGGGTTAAGGAATGCAAAGGTATGATCTTCATGCTTCCGCATGGCTTTTAAGGCCTGATTTTATTCTTCTCTGTGAAATTTTTAATGCTACAGTGCATGCCCCTGTTTTCACGTTTTCATCAAAGTGGTATCAGAGCCACTGGTTTTGATCAATATAGGGAGCATGGTAGTTAATAAAATGGAGAAGATGATTATACCTGTGATCCTTCGCTGTTTTGGTATGGGATAGATGGTTTTGTAAGCTTCACCGTTGAAGCATAGGAGCCCTCTGTAAATTTTTTTGGCTTTCAAGTTTAATCGTGTAAACCCAATTTAAATGGGTATAGGCAGTTGTGTTTTTGGTTTGGATGTTTTTTGTAAGTAAAAATGTCCAAAGAAGCCAAAGAAGGCTGAAAAAAATGAAGCAGAAGAGTTTCTGCAATTCTGGCGCGAGAAACAAGAAAAAATGAAGAAGACAACTGTTCCTAAGGCAATTGAGCCGAGCCGAGCCGCCGCCGAGCCGCTGTCGAAATTGGGTCAAGAGCCGGTTGCTGATGAGCCGCAGAAGCCGAGCCAATTCCTTTGATTTGAGCCGAATTCAATTGCAAAATTTGCAATTGAATTTCATTTGGCTTTCGGGTTCTTGCGCGGGTCAAAGGAGAACCGACCGGGGCAGCACGCAGGCTGAAGCGCGGGTCGGCAGCAGAAGAGAACCGGGCGCGGGTCGCGGGCGCGGGCGAAGTACACGGGTCGTGGCTAGCGTGCGATCTGGTGCAGTGGACCGCCAGCCATTTTTTGACAATTTTTTTTATTCTTTTTCCTTTTTTGTTTTGGGTCCCATACCAGACGAAGTTAATATTTTTGCAATATTTATATTCTTGGAATATATTTGCATAAAAAATATTAGTAAGGGATTTTAGGATTAAACAAGGTAATTAATTAATTAATTAATATGTTTAATTCTATTATTTGGGCACTTAGGTTTAAAAAATAGAAAAGCATGAAAACGTTTATTGTTTTCTAGCATGCTGTTATTTTTATGTACCTATGTGTGCTTTTCCTCAAAGACGAAAGTCTTTGGGATTTTTTATTTTTTTTACAAGAAAAATATTTTTCTTCAAAAACTAAATGGTTATTTTAATTGGTACAAAAATTAATCCTTGAATATTTTCTCAAAGGATTTAATCCTTGACATAGAAAATATATTGGATTTAGATATTTTTGTAAATTAAAATGGAGAGCCATTTTTGTTTTGTTTGGATTAGAAAAATGAATTTGTCAAACAAACTTGAGACCAAAGTCTCTAGAAAGTTTTAATTGGAAAAATTTTGAAATCATTAAGTTTTAACTTAAATAAAATTAGTCCATGGAGAAAATCTCTCAAAGGATATAAGCCTTGACATAGAGATTTTGTTGGACTTAGATATTTTATTTTTTGAGTTAAGGAAAAACTTAATGGAAATTTGAAAAGGATATTTTCCAGAAAACCTTTATTTTAAAAGACTAAGTGGGAGAGGGGTTCCAACGGCCCCACGGCTTCCATCACGGTCCTAATTAGAGATCGTGGATCCCCTCGCGTCACCCTGGGAGTGAACCCGTATAGGATGGGGATATAATAAGGATCTAGATCTAATGGAAGGATGTAATTAATAACCCGGGGCACGTACTATGATCGGCCAGCCCACGTTAAAGGTTATAGTGCGAGGTATGTCCATAGGAAATGAGAGAAAACGGCCATCCCACGATGGAGTTATTCTCTAGACCATTACCTAGAAGGGAAATTAATTTGTGGTGGTTAATACACTTAGCTTAGGAAACTGTTAATCTTCCCAAGAAGCTATGCCAGTTTTCCTAAGAGCCAAATTATTTTCAGTGCACAAATTTCATTTTGTTTTCACAAACTAAATTCTTTCTATTATTTTCGATTTTCAGAAATGGTGGGAGGTTCTTTTAGTCCATTGGCCGTTATTCTCAGGGAGAATAAGCTAACGGGTCCAAACTATGTGGACTGGAAAAGGAACCTGGACATAATACTCACAGCTGAGGAGTATAAGTATGTCCTTTACGAGACCTGCCTTATTATCGGGGAAGGTTCCACCGCTGAAGAGCGAGAGGCTGAAAAGGCATGGAAGAAAGCTGACGAAATGGCACGTTGCTATATGTTAGCTTCCATGTCTAATGTGCTCCAGTTAAAACACGAGCACATGGCTTCGCATATGACATAAGTTAATCATTGGCAACTATGTTCGCAGACAAGAGCCGGCCCGCAAGGCAGGAGGCTCTTCGAACTATTGTGAACACTAAGATGGCTGAGGGAGCATCAGTCCGAGAGCATATGCTCAAGATGATTGTTGCTTTCGAGGAGGCAGAAATCCTAGGGGCTGTCATTGACCCCGAGAGCCAAGTGGACATGGTTCTCGAATCTCTATCGGGCTCTTTCACTCAGTTCAAGTTAAACTATAACATGAACAAGTTGAACATGAGTTTAACTGAATTGATGAAGGAGCTCCAGATGGCGGAGAAGGTCATGAAGCCGCAGTTTAAGGCCATGATTGCTAAGGCCTCTTCTTCAAGAACTGGGCCTAAGCCCAGAAAGTTTAAGAGAAAGAAGGGGAATGCAGCAGCCCAGCCCAAGAACCAGCCCAAGGACAAACCAAAGGGTAAGTGCTTCAAGTGTGGAAAGAAGGGACACTGGAAAAAAGAGTGTCCAGATCTTCAGGCCAAGAAAAACCCCACAGGTAATGTTTACTATCTAGAGTCCAAGTTCCACTTGGATTGTTGATTTAAGAGCCACTGATCATATTTGTAACTCCTTGTAGGGGTTTAGGAAGATAAGAAGACTCAAGAAGGGCGAACATGGGCTTCGAGTGGGTAATGGAGCACAAGTCTGGGCCCTTGCAGTGGGAGAGCTGGATCTTATTTTTGATTGTAATAAGATAGTGGTTTTAAAAGACATTTTATATGTACCTGGTTTTCGTCAGAATTTGATTTCAGTTTCAAAACTTATTAATCAAGGATATTCTGTATCTTTCCATTCTGGTATTTCTATTAGTAGAGATGGAGAAATTTTATGTACTGGGCACATGTATGGTAATCTGTTCTTTTTAAACCCTATTAACAACCAATCAAATAACGCTCTGTCTGAACCTTTAACTAAGAAGAGAAAAACCAATATCAATGATTCATACATTTGGCATCTAAGGTTGGGTCATATTAACTCAACTAGGATTCAAAGGCTAATCCATGATGGGCCTTTGGGCTCATTGAGATTGGAAAGTTGGCCTCAGTGTGAATCCTGCCTAATGGGAAAAATGACCAAGAGGTCATTTACACCAAAGGCAGATAGAGCCAAGGAGGTGTTGAGTCTTCTTCACATCGATGTGTGTTGTCCATTGTCTACACCAGCTAGAGGTGGTTTTGAGTACTTCATCACGTTCACGGATGATTGTACGAGGTATGGTTACATTTACCTGATGAGACGCAAGTCTGACTCTTTTGACAAGTTCAAAGAGTTTAAAGCTGAAGTGGAGCGTCGGACAGGTAAATGAATCAAAACCTTACGATCGGATCGTGGCGGAGAGTACCTCCTAGGTGAATTCAAGGACTACATGGTACATCATGGGATAGTATCCCAGCTCTCTGCGCCGGGAACCCCCCAGCAGAACGGAGTAGCTGAGAGAAGGAACAGGACATTGATGGAAATGGTCCGAAGTATGATGTCTCATGCTACTCTTCCAGTGTCCTTTTGGGGATATGCCTTGGAAACAATGGCATATATTCTGAACTTGGTGCCTTCCAAGTCAGTACCTAAGACTCCCTATGAGATGTAGACTGGGCGTAAGCCAAGTCTGAATCATCTCAGGATTTGGGGTTGTCCAGCTTATGTACTGATCAAGGGAGACAATTTGGAACCAAGATCAGAATTATGCTATTTTGTTGGGTATCCAAAAGGGACAAAAGGAGGTTACTTTTATCATCCTAAGGAGCAGAAGGTACTAGTCAGTACCAATGCTAGATACTTGGAAGATGATCAAAGTACTTCCACTAAAGGTTCAACTAGGTTGGAACTTGAGGAGAAGTTATCTACGGAATCAACTTCTTCTGACCCGATAGTGGAACAAGAAGAGGCACAGCCTCAAGAGCCTGTGCAAATGGAGCCTCGTCGTAGTGGGAGGCTGTCTAGGGTTCTGAATAGATGGACTGGAGAAGCTTTTGAGCTGGTCTCTGACTATCAGGAACAACACCCCACTAGATACGAGGAGGCTATTGCTGATGCCGATGCAAATCTGTGGCATGAAGCAATGAAAGCCGAGATTGAGTCTATGTACCTCAATCAGGTTTGGGATCTTGTAGCTTCACCTGGAGAGATAAAACCCATTGGGTGCAAGTGGGTATACAAGAGGAAGAGAGGAGCGGATGGGAAGGTAGAAACCTTTAAAGCTAGGCTTGTGGCGAAAGGGTATACTCAGAAAGAAGGTATCGACTATGAGGAAACCTTTTCCCCGGTAGCCATGCTTAAATCCATCCGCATCCTACTTGCCATCGCATGTCACTATGACTACGAGATATGGCAAATGGATGTCAAGACGGCATTATTGAATGGCCATCTTAGCGAAGACATCTATATGTCCCAACCGGAAGGCTTCATTGCTGAAGGCCAGAAACATATGGTTTGTAAGCTTAAGAAGTCCATTTATGGACTTAAGCAGGCATCGAGAGAATGGAACATTCGTTTTGATGAGACGGTAAAGTCTTATGGTTTTATTCAAAACGAAGATGAACCATGCGTGTACAGGAAACTTGAAGGCATTAATGTGGTTTTTCTTGTCCTCTATGTGGATGACATTCTACTCATTGGAAATGATGTAGGGACATTGTCATCTACAAAGGTTTGGCTGTTTAGTCAATTCAATATGAAGGACTTGGGAGAAGCCAGCTATATTCTTGGGATTAGGCTTCTTAGAAAAAGGAAGCAGAGAATGTTAGGGTTATCCCAAGTGACATACATTGACAAGATATTGGCCAAGTACAGCATGGACTTATGCAAGGGAGCTCTAATCCCTTGCAGACATGGGTTGTCATTTTCTTCGAAGGACTGTCCTAAGTCTCAAGAAGAAAATGACAGAATGAGTAGGATTCCCTACGCTTCGGCTATGGGAAGTCACATGTACGCCATGCTATGTACTAGGCCAGATATCTGCTTTGCCGTGGGCTTAGTTAGCAGATATCAGTCAAACCCAAGGGAGGTTCATTGGCAAGCTGTAAAGCATATTCTCAAGTACCTCAAGGGAACGAGAGATTATATGCTGGTTTATAGGGCTAATGATTTGGTTCCTACAGGATACACAGACTCAGACTTCCAGGCGAATAAGGATGAGAGAAAATCCACTAGTGGATATGTCTTCACCTTGTCTGGAGGAGCAATTCATGGAGGAGTATCAAGCAATCTTGTATTACTGACTCAACCATAGAAGCTGAATATGTGGCAGCTTTGGAAGCGTCCAAGGAAGCAGTTTGGCTCCGGAAGTTCCTTTTAGAACTTGGAGTCGTACCACATATGGACAGGCCGATTGTGATGTATTGCGACAACACTGGAGCAGTATCGCAATCTAAGGAACCTCGGAACCACAAGAAGGGGAAACACATCGAGAGGAAGTACCACTTGATCCGGGATTTCATCCAGAGACGGGAAGTCGTGGTGGAGCATATTACCTCAGAAAACAATCTAGCAGATCTATTCACCAAGCCTTTGGCTGAGACAGTCTTCAAGAGACACTTAGACGCCATAGGGGTAGGCACTTATGGACTTACCTAGTCTTAGAATGCAAGTGGGAGATTGTTAGATTGTATGCCCTCTTAGACTAGGTTTCTGATGTAAAATCGAATATTTTAATAAAATAATTTATTTTCAGAAATTGTTTGTGAATTTATTTTTTGTTTGTGCACGATTTTTGTTTGGAACAGACCCATTGTGTTTAAATAAGTGATCCATGTGAATCGTGGTCGTTCACAGTAAGGTATGGATCACGGGTTATTTAACACATAAATATTTGTTCTTAACCTATTGATGAGACTGGGAACCCCATCATGTTTAGGTTATTATGTTATGAATTCCAAATGGGGAATGGCTTACCTTTAGCCATTGAGTAGTCCACTCACTTCATGACATAAGCGTATTTTGAATATGTAGGACAGGACCTGTAGTAGTGGTTTCTCAAAGTACTATATGGTAGAAACCTAGACTACTACCGCTACAGCGTGGACTAGTACTCTACGACTTGAGTATGAGTTGGTGGTCTGGCGAAGCTGGTAGCATATACTTTGATTTGCTAGAGTTGAGGTTCTATCGTAGGGCCAATATACTTGCATGTTGGGTATGTGTGACTAGTTAGTTAAGACAAACTTATATAAGATAGTTTCTGCACTATATCGCCCCTTGTGGTTGTCTGGATGGTCTAAAATGTCCAGGGCCCTAGGAAACATGACTTGGATGTTTGCTTTAGGGTAGCTCCCTTGGAAAGCGGAAACACTCCAGGAAGTTATGGACCATTGGACTAGAAGCCTAAGGATGGTAGATGTCATTTCGGGGGGTGATAGTACACTTCTTCCTCTCTAAATGTACGGCGATGTGTAGAGGGGTATTTTAGTCATTTCAGCTGTAGGTCGGAGACTTTGCGATTGCAGCATTGTCCTTGGGGTCAATATTTCCTTATGGTGATATTAAAAAATATTTAAAATGCAAAATACAGCTATTTATATAGCAGGGGTATTTTGGTCATTTTAGCAGCCAAGGCGATGTGTCTTTTTGGTCATCGGAATAGCCCGTAAGTCCTAACTAATTTTGGGTTGAGGAATTGGTCTCATGTGAAGAGGATTTTATTTTATTTTATTTTATTTTATTTTATTCAAGAAGTCTAATTTATTATTGGACTGGAATAAAATAAATAAATAAATAAAATAGGAGTTGAGAGAAATTAATTATCTAGTTTAATTGGTTAATTAATTATTCAGGGCCTAGGTCCAGTATGAATAATTAAGAAATTAACCTGGGTTTAAACTAGGGGAAATAATTAATATTTAAATTATTTATTGGGTTATTTATATAGGCCCAAGAAATAAATAATTAAAGATTAATTATTATGGTTCATTTGGGCTTCTTAATTATTTATTGGGTTGTTTATATAGGCCCAGGAAATAAATAATTAATTTTTATTATTTTGGGCCTTTTGGGTCCAAGGAAAATAATAAATATTTTTTTGGCCCAATAGCTTGGACCTTAGGGTTTTTTCCAGATACGGTCAAGAGGAGTTTAGGGTTAGGCCAAACTGATTCTCAGGATAACATCCGAGTGTTTTGAAATCCCGGGGATATGTTTTTCAGATATTGACAGACCTAGTTTAGGCTAACTTATAAACAACTCTTTGGAAAATAAAAAACCCTAAGTTTTCCCTAGACACACAAGACCCACGTCTCTCTCTCTCTGTGGCAGCTCACATTTTTTTCCTTCTCCCTTCCTCTGTGGTTTCTTCTTGTTCTTTGCTAATCAATAGCAAAAGAACCAAGGAGTTTTGAGACCGTTCCTCTTCACCATAGTGTTCACCAACTAGAGGTTAAGCTGAGGAATATCCCGAGAGCTGAAGAGCTAAGCGTTAATGCAAACAAGGCGAAGTAGAAGGCTAGCGGGTGTTCAACTGGAAGCTCCTTCAAGTGTGCAAAGCGAGGCGATTCCAGCCGTTCAGTCTGTTCCTACGCAACCTAGGAGGGTTAAGGAACACAAATGTATGATCTTCACGCTTCCGCCTGGCTTTTAAGGCCTGGTTTTATTCTTCTCTGTGAAATTTTTAACGCTACAGTGCATGCCCCTATTTTCACGTTTCGATCAGATGTTTTCCATGTGTCTCAATTAAATAAGTACAACCCCAATCCGAGTCATGTACTTAATGAGGAACCGTTGGAGTTGCAACCGAATCTGAGCTATGTGGAGAGACCAGTCAAGATCTTGGAGTGGAGTATCAAGACCCTTCGAAACAAGCATATACCTATGGTGAAGATACTTTGGGATCATCATGGAGCACAAGATGTAACATGGGAAATGGAGGAATGGTTAAGACGGAACTATTCGGATATGCTCTAAGGGTAACGCCTCTGAATTTCGGGATGAAATTCTCTTAAGGGGGAGGGGATGTAATACTCCACCCAAAACCACCTTTGAATATAGGGAAAAAAGTCAAGCATTGCATAGCATTTCGCATTTCATGTGCTATCTTAAAATTATTATTGCATGGGTGCATGTGATTTTCAAAGTTGTTATTGCATTTGATTTATTTGGTGAGAAATAATTGTGTTGTTGCATTATTTGAGAGTTGTTTGCATGGGTGCATGTGAATTTCAAGGTTGTGCTTGCATTAAATTATTTAGATGTGTTGCTGCATTATTTTAGAGTTGTTTTAAGTGAAGTTTAGTAGAGGAGAATTAGGGTGGAAAGAATTTCTTAAAGAAATATTAACATTTGAGTTGATTTGAAATAGCAGTTACGTTGGGGATTATCCTTTGGTGATCCGAGTTCGAATTTTACCTCTTGCGAATCTTAGTTTTTCTTTTTGAAAATTCTTTTTCCTAGACTCCTCCATGTTTTGGCCGAAAAGACCCTAGCCATCCTAGTGAATTTTCAGCACCATTTTTCTAAGGAAATAAGTCTCTATATTTATCTCCTAAATTCATGGATTTTTTATGTGAATAAAGTTTACTTTTATTTTCAGCTTTTGTTCTCTTTGTTTTTCAAAAAAACCCTAGCTGAATAATTAAATTCCAGCTTGATTTTAACATACTAGATTTTGTAATGGATAGTTGGAATTAAAGTGTTATCTTTCTAGTTGGATACCTTGTTCATTTTGAACTTAGAACCGTAACTAAAAATCTGGAAAAATTTTCCAACTAGGTGCCACCACTTTTGAAGGAGTTTCGGCTCAACTCAAACTCTTCAAATACTATGAAATTTTATCTTAAATCCTTTAGCAAATCAGATTTTATTTCAATCCTACTTCAACTAGGTTTTTGCACCCCTCTCCAGCAGAATTTCAGTAGCCTTGTACAAGCACAAGCTGTCCGAAATTCCTGCACTCCTAGGTGCAGTCCAACTCTTCAAATCCTAGCTCAAAACACCTAGAACACTCCTCATCAATTCAGATTACCATAGCCACACAAAAACTAGATTTTACTCACTAAACTTCTAGAATTTTGGCCAGCTTATGAACCAGAAATTCGGCCAACTTTGCACTCCAAATCAAACGAAAATTCTGCACACCAAAACATACCGAAACCCTCAGCTGATTGAGCCAATTTTTAGCACCTAAAACCCTCACCTTTTTCTCCGTGAATTGCGGCAGAACAACTAAAATAGTCCAGAATTTCTCCCCTTTGGTTCCGTGATTTTTGTGCAGCACTTACGCCACTCCTGCACAGAATTTTAGTTGTCAAAACCTATTCAAACTCTTCCTTGTTTTAGCCAAAAACTCTGAATACACACAGCCCTTCTCTTGAGCAATATTTTGGCCAGCATAGGAGAACAAGTCCAGAATATTTTCCCCTCATAAACCCTCCCAAATTCAGCAGCAACAAGGTGCATAGCAAGTTGCACTTCTCGCCCTTGTTGTCCAAGAGATCTAAAGCTATTGGGAGTCTTTCTTAGCACCACCATCTAACCCTAAAACAATCTTCTCTTACCCTAAATCACAGTAGCCGACTACTCTCTCGATTCTACACGAAAATTCCAGTAAGAATCTCTCTGCTATTTTCGAAAATCACAAAAACAATTCCTAGCAAGAAACCGATCACGCTCCTAGGTAAGCAAAAACCATCCTAACCTCTTGATTCCTTCCTTCCATCAATTCTTCTCTTTTCCTTCCCTTGAATCATGCCACCTAAAGGCTGATTTCATCCTTTTTAGCTACCCTCGGCCAAAAAGAAGGAAAGAAGGCAGCTTTTCTCTTCTTCTCAAATGAACTTGGGACGATCACCATAGGAGCATCAAGATCTTGTTAACCCGGTTGTTGCAAGGTAAGGGAATCCTACCCTTGATGTTGGAACTAAGGTTTAATATGATTGATGATGTCTATTAGCATGATGAATGGGTATTTTGAGGCAAATAATTAATTAAGCATATTCGATGGATAGCAATGCTATATCTTATTGTGGTAATAATGGATATGAGTTGTGATGGTCAAGTCGAGACCTTTTTTGATATAATATTCATGTCTTTGATGGATATATGGTCTTAGTTTATGAACTTTAGGGATTGGATAATTTATTTGGAGTTAGATAATGGATTGTGAATTGTTATGGGAATAAATGAGTTTAGAGCACGTTTGAATTGATTGAGACCCTGATCATGACATTATATGATTTTAGATTAGGAGGATATTTGAAGGAAGTAAGCTGTGATTTTATCTTGTTTGTCTGAGGCATATCAAGTAAGTCCTTGCATAGACTCTTTTGTTAAATGTTGTGATGGCAAGTCTATGTTGTAAAGTTTTGTGAAGCTATTGTTAAACTATGTTTACTTGGGTTGTAAATGTGGTTATTTATTCTTTAAACGGTTTTGTCAAACTAACAATTTTATCAAGAAAACTATTCTTTCTCCTAAATTTTTAGAAAACTCTTTTAAAGAAAACCACGTTATACAAAGCCAAGGTATGGGAATTTTGAATCAGGAATTGACGGATATGTTTGTTGAGTAATCAATAGGGGTAGGCTAACAATACTAGTCTTGCAGGGCTAGAGTAAGTCTTCTGGCAGGAGGCCACCTCCAGAAGATGAGCTCTGCTTGAAAAGGCGACACTATTGGTTGGTCAGGCCGGTCCGAACTAGCATTTGTACCTGGTAAGGTATTATTTATTTTCCCGGCATGGACACCCAGATGGTTTTGTTGGGTGTAGAAAAGGAGGAGTATCTCACCCGATGAGTTGTACACTCACCTTGATCAGAACGCCCAACGTGTGGCAATCTAGTCCCATCAAGGTGCACAAAGTGTGGTGCCTTGTCCTCATGAAGCGCAACGTGTGGTGACATGACCTTGATTCGAGTGGTGGATTTGTTTTGTATAAAGTGCGATTATGTGAAAAACCCACTCCTTGCAAAAGGGAAATTATTTATGACTTGCAAAATATTTCAGCAAATATTTTTCTTTATGCATACACGAACTGTTTAAAATACCATATGCACACACAGGACTTACTGAGATTTAATCTTACACTATTTTATATCATGTTTTCAAGAGATAGACTATGCTGAGCAAACGAGGCATATGATAGTTGAAGCTTTTGCTATTTTTCCATTTTGGTTCTAGGAGATAATTGTTGTTTAAGCTTTTGAACAATATTTGTTTTATTTCATATTACTCCAATTTGAGCCTGATATAATAAGAGTTTTCTCTATTTATCTAAGTTTGATTCTTTTGAGGGTTTGCCTTTATATTTTATACCTCGTTTTAAAGACCCCTTGTCCACCAAGACGGGGCGACATCCCCGCCCTTTTAGTGTACGTAGTAACGGGTTTTTACAGCTGCATTTAATGTTAGTGACTTAACTCCTTTTGATGAAGGGGATGATTTTTGGAAGAATTAACATCAAGAAGAGAAAGATGATAGGAATTAAGCTAACCAAGTTGTTCAATCTCAAGAAGGGGGAACGATATTGCAAGGGCCAATGGCAAGATCAAGAACCAAGAGGTTCAAAGGTGAAATCCAACTGTTTCTACAACAATGCTTGAAGATGGGAGAGATTAGAAGGATGATGAAGGCAGCTCGGAACTTATTTTGATGGTTATCTAAAAGGAGCCCAAACTACAACTCTGGCCTGCACCAGAAGAAGGAGGAAAATTGATGAAAAGCTATTTAGAGCCGAGCCGGTGCCTCATTCTATCGGGATAAGGCTGGGCTCCAGAGTGGAGCTACCGCCGGCCCTTGTCGGGGCCCAACCCTGTATGTGCAATTTTTACTATTCTCTCTACATTCCGTCTATTTTAAACATTTTTGAAAGGCCTTTTAAGGCTTTAAATTGTCTTGGGAACATAGTTATCTCTTAGTTAGGGTTAGGGTAGTATAAATACACCTTTTGTGATTTGGCAACACATTCAACTCACTTTATTCAAATTGTGAAAGAGAGCTTTAACAGGTTTTTACCTCCTGGCTCATATTGTTCAAGACCATGTATAGGGC